>OZ014521.1:118389720-118989720 GCA_963966055.1 Lathyrus aphaca | reverse complement strand
TATATTTACTAACTTCTAACCAAAATACCAAAAATATGTTGCAGTTGCTTCTTCTTCTCTCTGTGTTGCAGGATTTAAAAGACAGGGCAGTGATTTCAATTCAGAGGCGTTTGTTCAGTCACAATTCGATTCAGATGGACGTTTGACCTAATCTTGGTCAAACTATCAAAAGATTGTTTCAATTGCAAGTTATGTGTGCCAGTGGTCTATTCCTAAGACAATGCGTTTTTAAAAGTTCAAGTTGTGTGGTGTGTGAAAGTCATCAGTTATCAGACAGTGTTTTGTGTGAAGTTTGGTTCGAATCTTCAATATTCATCCGTTCATCAGTGATTTGTTTGTGGATTTATTTTCCTCAAATAATCTGGGCAATTTTCAGAGGATTCAAGTGGTTGTGGCTCAATGCTATGAATTATTCACTGGTTCAAGAATGACTGTGTTCACTTTATCAGTGGCTTGTGAGAAAAATCAGGATTTGTTGTGGGCTTAAAGACCAAATTTCATCCATTATCCGTTTCATTTCATCAAACCCATGAATAACTCTGTCTTTTTTTTATCCATTCTAAGATTCATTTTCCGACTATACATTTCATATTCTAAACCATTTTTCTATTTTTTTCTTTCAAATGACCAATTACCATTTAAATTCTCATTTTTTTATTTTATCCATTTTTTTAAAATTCATATCTCAAACACATATTTTTATCCATTTAGTATTCAAATTGCAATTCTATTACCCATTCATATGTCCTTTTTTTTCTTCAATTGCCATATAAAATTAATAACATTTTCTCCATTTTGTGAAATTAATAACATTTTTTTCAATTGCCATATAAAATTAATAACATTTTTTTTTATTTTTTCTAACCATTTGTCACACAAAAATAAGCCCATTTAATTTTTTTTAACCCATTTCTTTTACAATCTTATAAAAAAAAAGGGGAGTATTAACCCTTGATTCCAAGCCTTCACCTATTAGCCTTTACAAGCACAAGTCACAGTCACAAAACTCCTTTACGTCATCAGCTTTATTTCCATTTAAATTGATAAAGGCATCCACAAATCCCAAGCTGCAAGTACAGCCAGCAATAAAGCCACAAATACAAGCCTAAGACAACAAAACACGTGACTTTCTCACAACAGCAACACGCCGTACACCTTCAGCTGAAACAAGCCTCATTCACGAAGCCCAACATCATCCAGCCACAAGCACATCACCAGCCAATGTCATTCACAAGCCACCAAAACAATACTTTCACGCCATCCGCAAGCATCAGCTCACAACAACAGACGTTAAGCCACAAACACAAGCTCCGCAGGCCCACCACACATCAACTTCACGCCAACACCCAAGTCGCACGCATCAGCCCACCTTCATCAAAAACGCATGTGACAGCCACACAAAAGGCACATCCAACACGCAAACGGGAAACATCACAACAGCAACACGTGAAGCCACAACTCCAAGTTTTCCCAGCTCAATGACTTCAAGCCGCTGCAAGACATCAAGTTCACAAGCCAGCAACTTCAACACCAGTAGCCATCACGCCATATCCAAATACCCATCAGCTTCACACTCCAAAGCATGCAGCCGCACGCAAATAACAACATCACCAAGCCAACACAAGCCGCAACAACACCACGCGGAACGCACACCACACTAGCCCAAAAACATCACGCATATCGCAACCTGCAAATAAGCAAAACACAACAGCTTTAACATTCATCAGCACCAAAACGCAGCCAAACGAAATCACAAGTCCAAAACGCAAACACGCAACACAGCAGCATGAACACGTGAATCCCGTGAGCATCAAAATGCCGGAAATTATTCAAAAACGGCATCCAATTCACTCACTTTTCTTCTATAAATTCAACCTCATTCCCTTTCAATCTCCAAGCTTTGAAAGCCCTTTGATACCCTGCCAAAATCGGATCCTCATCTTCAATTCATCCGTATTCTTCACCGTCAAAAAATTCCATTCATTTTCTCATCCGTATCCTTCAATTGAAAGGATTTCTTCCATTAAACTCCATTAATCTCCATCGAATCTCTTCAATTTCTTTAACCCTCACCTTCAATTTTCGCAAAAATCATCAATAACATCAGCTCACAAATTCGCAGTTGTTAGCAATTCATCCACCAAATTCAATAACAAACCAAACACAGTGAATCAGAGAGAAATTTAGGAGAAGAAGAACAACAAATGATTTTGTTTGAGAGAAAGAGAGGTAGGGATCATTTCTGTTTCCGCCGATATTCCCCTTTTGTGAACAGTAAACCCGCGGCTGGGAAGAGGAAGATTGATGCGTGTCTTCTTGTGTTTTCCTTTTTTCTTTTTCTCATATAATGTTTGTATGTTGTGTTTTGGGCTTGGTAAAGCCCGTTTTATATCACCACCTCTTCCCTGCGCTTCTCCCTCCTTTTCTCATTTCTTTTTTTAAATTTCTTTTCTCCTTGTTTTTTTTATTTGTTTTGATTTCTTTGAAGAAATTTTTAAAAATAAGATTTCTTTGAATTTTTCAATTATAAGTTCATCCTAAAAAAAAAATAATAAAAGAGGATGTTTAGTGTTTTCTCTTTAATTTTCTTTATTTGAAAGTTGAATTTTATTTCATTGGTTGGTTTTTTTGTATCGGATTCTATTTTAGATCCATTTCTTCTTCATTTTTTATTATCTCTTTTTATTTTTTGGTCGATGAGATCTCGGATTCGTAGATTATTGGTTTTCGAAGATGTTTAATCTTCATTATTTCAAATCTATGGATGAATGATCATTTGGATCATTCTCCATACTTTGAGATAGTGATAGGTTACCTTCGATAATCAATGTGAAATCTCGATTAAGATTAGACCGTTACCTTTTCTTTTTGTGCGACATGTTTTCGGAGAATGATTCATTATATCATTTCTCTAACATGTATTAGTACAAATATTTTCCACCTTAATTGGTGGTGGCCGGCCTCATTTGTAGGGTAATTACTCCGTAAATTACTCGGCGATTGCTTAACATAGACCTAAACTTGTCCCGAATTCGGAATAAGATCCATTTGGATCCGGTTGCCTCGATTTTGGTTATCTTTTTGTGGTTGTGTTTGATTAAGTTCATCATACCATTTTTATGTAAATATTATTATACTATTAATATACTAACCATTTAAATTCAATCTCTCGCACCTTATCCTCTTTACTTCAATCTCTCGCTCCTTATCTCTCTTATTATGCTTCTATATCATTCATCATATTGTTTATGTTTATATCGTTTCTTGTGATTTTTCTTTTGTCCATTTGGACACAAAAACACTAATAACGGATTAAACATCTAAAATATTTGTGACTTTAATTTCGGACTATGGTTACTATCCTTAGCATTGGACTTGGAGTTGGACTTAGATTTTAGGATCTATCCCTTTGCTTGAGTTGTTATGTATTGAAGACTTTGGCTCCGATTGAATTCACTTGTTTATGAAGATGAAAATCCGATTGTTTCAAATAATGTGCATCACATGGTTTGATCCTTCTTCCTTTAGCTTTTATTTTCAAGTCTTAGGATAGTCCCTTCATCTCCTCCCACTTCTTCAATTTTCAAAACTCCTTCCTATTTCCAAATCTTCTTTGTTTTCAAACTTCAAACATTTTCGCAATCAAACCTTGACTTAGGTCATGCGGTTTTACCTTTTCACTTCATTTTCTTAATAAATGCTAAACCACATAAGCATATCGAGACTTTCTTCTCAAAAACTTTAAAACATTCAAAACTCATTCAATTGTTTTTGTGCCCTCGTGCACGTTTCTTTTAACCATTTTTATGTTTAGATATGATTCATTCTTTCTAGCGGAATTATTCGCTAAAGAATGACGACTTATCTTTACATTTTAAAATCAATTCAACTCATTGTTTCTTTTTACAATTTGTACCACGAACTACGAGGTTTTGATCTCGCATTGCACTTTGTGGGTACGTAGGCATGAGACGTTCGTCTCTTCAAACACAAAAAAATCTTAAAAAACATTCTTCTTCTCATCTCTTCAATCTTTTTTTAAGCAAACCATTTCAAACCAAAAAAGCAGTAAATATTTCAAAGGGCTCTCGTGGAGTACCACAGACATTTCGGGTGCGTAAAACCTTCCCGATTTGTAACCTATCCCCTTACCCGTTCTCTGTTTGTTTCTTTTAGCTTTTGATTTTAGATTCATTAGGTTTTATTCGTTCTTTTTACCTTTTCCATTTGGAATAAAATAAAAGCGCGGTGGCGACTCTGTTTACCTTGAGTTAAGTTAATCAATAACTTACACTCATGATTTTACCGCTACAGAAAAGTGGCGACTCTGCTGGGGAGTCAATCTCTAAGTGGATTCGGCCTAATTTGATTTGTTTACTGCTTTAGTTTGATTTGTTTGTTACCTGGTTGTTCTGTTTCGGTTTTGGTGATCCTCTGTGAGATAGATTCTAACCCGGATCTGAGTGGAACTTATGATAGGACAGTGATATTCGAAGTGATATGCGATGGAGTAGTCCAAAGCGATATCAATTTGATAATCTCCACTCGGTTAGGCTCTCTTGGACTATCAATGTCATGACGAGTAATCGTACGTGGCATTATTTTTCGACCTTGAGCTGATCATACTGAGGACCGTAGAACCCTTAACCAATCCAAGTCAATTTAGGAACGTAGTGCGGAAACTATCTGGGTGTAAACCTAAGGTGGTTGTCACGCGATACTACACTCGGACAAGGTCTATTTTAAGAATGTTATCGGTTGGGGAGTAATCCAACGTACCGATAAAATTCTAAAGATAACTGTTAACTCCGGGAACCTCTGTTAGCACCCTTTTGGTTTTTTGCAAGCACAATGAAGACAAACCTTAATACTTACCTGTGTGGGTTGGTGTTCTGTTACCTTGACTCCATGCCCGTGATTCGAACTTTTGAACCTGAGTGCTTTGCGTGATCTTGTTTGTGGTTGTTGCATCTACATATTCATCATGATCATCATCACAACCATTTTTCAGGGAAAATAATTCCGATTATTGCAAATATTGGGAAAAGAAAATATTCCTTTTTGTCAAGATTTTTCATGACCATATTCTCGATGTTGACCATGTTTGCAATAATCGAGTTGTTTTTCTGAAAATGGAAGTGAACATTGCATATCATTGCATTCTCGCATATTCTTGCATTCATCCGAGTTGTGTGGGAACTCATCCCGGTTGTTTCTTTCCTCAGTTGTCTGTTGATCCGTCAAGCTGACTCCTCATCACAGATACGGTACTAGAGCTGCTAACAGATTGAGAGCTATCAGATTGAGAATGGAACACCAAGAACAGCATAACATGGAAGTCCGAATGGAGATCGATGAGTTGAAGGCCGGTATGACCAGGCTCACTGAAATGATGCAAGTTTTGATTGCTCGAGGTGAACCACCTCAAAGGACTGTTATCTCTGAAGTTTTTACTGCTGTTGTTGATCCTCCTGTTGTTCAGCAACCGACTTCTACTTGGCCAGAATATGGGTTACCTCCGGATTATGTGCCAGTTTCTGATAATGCTCAAATGGGTGGTCCATCTGTTGTGCCAGTCTTTTCAGCTCCGACTTTTGTCGAACCTCAACCTGTTGTGCACACTACTGCTCAGACTACTTATCAAAATTCTCCTTTCTTGTACCAAGCTGCTGGTCCACAAGCTGAAAGTCAGGGTGAACTTGGATATATGGATGAAGTTAGAGAGCAATGTTTGACTCTTGAGAAGAGGGTAAGAGGTCTAGAAGGAAAAGATGTCTTTGGTTCTGCTGCGATAGACATGTGTTTGGTTTCCGACTTGGTTCTTCCTGATAAGTTCAAGGTTCCTGTATTTGAGAAATACAATGGTCATACTTGTCCAAAGATTCATCTGCTGATGTATTGTCGCAAAATGGCTGCACATGCCAAGGATGACAAGCTGCTTATTCATTGTTTTCAAGATAGCCTGAGTAGTGCTTCTACGAAGTGGTATGTTGGACTTGAAAAGAGTCACATTCGAAGCTGGAAAGATTTATCTAATGCTTTTGTAAGGCAGTATAAGTACAATCTGGACATGGCGCCCGACCGTCGTCAACTTCAAAACATGTCACAGAAAGAGAAAGAATCATTCAAAGAGTATGCTCAGCGTTGGAGAGAGTTAGCTGCTCAGGTGGAGCCACCTTTGCCCGAGAAGGCATTAACTGGTTTGTTCATGGACACTCTTCAACCGTTCTTTTGGGAGAAAATGGTAGGAAGTGTTTCATCTGGGTTTTTTGACCTAGTCACTATTGGAGAAAGACTAGAGGAAGGTATCAAGAAAGGTAAGATTACCAATTCTGAATCTCCTAATGATGCAAGAAAGTCTTTTGGGAACTTTCACAGGAGAAAAGATGGTGATGCTTATGCTGTTTCAACTGAGAGGAGGCCTTATCGCCCACAACAACGATATGTTCAACCATATGTAGCTGCAGTTGCTCCTGTTGTCAAAACTCAACCTGCTCAAACTCAAGCTCAAGTTCAAGCTCAACCAACTCAAGCTCAAGTTCAGATTCGAGCTCAAGCTCAGGCTCCTCATCCTGCTGCTGGACAAAATCAGTATCGCAATAGGCCAAACTTTGATCCTATCCCGATGCCTTACACTGAATTGTTTCCTTCCTTGATTAAGAGTGGTTTAATTACTACTAGGCCTCCGCCTCCTGTTCCAAATCCTCTTCCGGTTGGTTATAGATCGGATCTTCGCTGTGAGTTTCATCAAGGTGGAACTGGTCATGACTTGGAACATTGCTTTGCACTGAAGGCTAAAGTGCAAGAACTTATCAGGAACAACATCCTTTACTTTAATGACACAAATCCCAATGTTATCAACAATCCTTTACCGAAGCTTGGGAAGTGAATCTTCTAGAAGACTTCAATTGTCAAATTTTCTTCAAGGCCAGAATATCAGACGGGACAACTCATCCTTGTTGCTGATGGATCACTAGGCCATTGTTTCTTTATGTTTGCAATTTTCTTCAATTGTATTGAATTGTTTGCTTCTAAACTTTGTTTGTACTTTCATGTTGGTTTTAATGAAATGAGCATTGCTTTGTTTTGATTCAATTTCATTTGCTATTTGCATCTTTATGCTTTATATCTCAAGTTCATTTATCTTTTCTCAAACTTTTACAATGATTGGATGGAGGATGATGAAAACGAGATACCCATAACTGTTGTTGGTATGCTTTCAATTGAGACTTGGTTGATGATATACAGGCATTGTTTCAAATCCCAAACACTGGAGAAATAAGGAAGTTAATTCTTTGTCAACCCCTTTGAGCCTTGAAGTTGGAGTTTCTTTCTATTTGAAAAAACCCTCAATTTTAACCTGGGGATGGGTAGTTCTCAATTAATTCGAATGTGCATTCAAGTACAAGAGAATCATTCAATACACCTTTCGATAAAGGTTGCAATCTCAAGCTTTCCTTCATACACATCAAGAAGTGTTGAAGATGTTTCTCATGTCAAAAGCCAATGATGGTTCATCGTAATCATTAAGCCATGCAGTCATTATCTTTAAAAAAAAAATGATATTGAAAAAAATTATAAAAAAAAATCAAAGCCCACTAAGTCAAAACCTATGAAGGAAACTTAGGCAAAAACTGGGGCATCCCGCTGGCTGTAAGTTCAAATGACACAGTTCAGGCAAAAGTTAGGGATAATAAAAAGAAATATTTGTCAAGAGGTCATCAAAATCCTCAGCAAAAATAAGTTGAGTGGACCAAAGTCCTCACTAGAAATAACAAAAAGAAAGAGATGACTGCTATCTCAAAGTCTGTTGGCTTATGAACCATCTTCATACGTGTAATCCCAAATGTTTTGGAACTTGAATGCATAGGCTGAATTATTTGAATGTAGGACTGGAGTTCATCACGAAGTTGGGTTGGGTACAAATAACTTTGAGCCTATATCCTTTGTTTCATAAACCATGAACCAGACCACGTTACAACCTTCAAAAGTCCTAATTGAATCCAGGTTTCTTTTGAAAAGCATACTACAACGAGGTTGCGTAAACTGACTCCCAAGTTCTTTACCAATCATTTGTTTTTTACCGTTGCTTTATCTTTAATTTTTGTCTCAACCGCCGTGTTTTGACAATGTTTTCATTTACTTTACATCAATAAATTTCATTCCAAAAATGATTCTTGATTTCAAAACTTTGCCTTGAACTTTGCACTAAAATTACCAGGTTTGTACAAACACTTTTTATTTACAAATAAACTTTCATCCTTAAGGAATTTTCAAACAGTTGAGAAACTTGGTCGGTGATCCTACCAAGGGGTAAGTTCTTCTCAGTTCCTATGGTTCAAGGTTGGCTGTTCGGTGCAAGTTGTTCTCAGATTTGGTTAGTCAGAAGATTCTCTGCAAGTTTCATATTGGGTTATTTTCTCAAGGGCTGAAGCCATGATCAGTTAATTCTTCTCAGCAGTTACCTCAAAGATGTGATTAATTTTCTCCAGCAGTAGTCAAGAACCGAACCCATTATCAATTTACCTTCACCGATCATTGAACTTGGGGCAATTTTTCTTCAAAAAAATCCCCAAGCAGCCTTTCATGACTTCTCTAAAAAGATTTTCAACTTGATACAGTTTACTGGTGTGACAGAGATTTGTTCAGCAGAAGCATCTCTAATATTCGAGCAAAATGGCAGTGATCTCTGTGTTGAGGAATCAGTCTTCCGTCTTTTGCACTCCTCTAAGAGTCTAAACTGGTTGTCAGCATTTTCTCTCATTTTTTCTCTTGGGTGTGTTATTCCCCAATCTTGTTTATGTTTGCATATTTGAGTGTTTTAGTCCTCATTTTGCGTTTTCTCGGGTGTGTTATTCCCCAGTTTTGTCTACGTTTGCATATTTGAATGTTTTAGTCCTCATTATGCGTGTTCTTGGGTGGTTTAGTCCCCATTTTCATAAATGTCCGCATACTGAGTGTTTTAGTCCTCATATGCATTTCTCGAGGTCTTGTTGTTTTCAACTTCTTACTTTGTGGTCAAAGTCCAACTCACTTGGCATTTGTTTGTCTCTCCATAACTTTTCATATACTTGTTGTGTCTTCTCGTATATTACACCCTTTTATCCGATTGTTATTCTCGGATGTCCATAGTGAAGTCATCATTGATCTGATGTACTGTCCCGAACCTTTTTCCATTTCATTCAGTTCTGTTCCTGAATGTTGTGATTCACATTTTATCTGATTACTATTCTCGTATGTTGTGATCACTTTCCTTCCGATTGCCATTCTCGGATGTCCATAGTGAAGTCATCATTGATTTGATGTACTGTCCCGGACCTTTCTCCCATCTCATTCAGTTCTGTTCCTGAATTATGTGATTCATATTTTATCCGATTGCTATTGTTGGATGTTGTGAGCACTTTCTTTCCGATTGCTATTCTCAGATTTCCATGTTGGAGTCATCATTGAGTTGATGTGCTTTCCCGAACTTTCTCCCATTTCATTCAGTTCTGTTCCTGAATGTTGTGATTCACACATTTTATCTGATTGTTATTCCCATATGTTGTGATTACCTTTTTTCCGATTGCCATTCTCGGATATCCCTATTAAAGTCAGTAATGTCATCCCGGGATGCTTATGATGTGCTGTTTTAGGACTTTTCTCACTTCATTCAGTGCCATTCCTGGAGGTTGTGATCCTTTTTGTCCAATTGCCATTCTGGGACATTTTCGTCTCAGCTGAGCCATGTTATGGTCTCTAGCATGCTTCTTTTCCCCGTTGGAGTTTTATGCTCCTTATCCCCAGCGTTTATTCTTTTTCACGTGTCGTCTTATCCCTCACGGATTTCTCTGCATTTCACATATTTTCACTGCATTTCATATCCATTTCATATCATCTCATAGTATTCTCATAACATTTTCATTTGTTTTCATAACTTTTTTCATCTGCATTTTATTTGCTTTCATATCATTCTCATATTAGTCCCATATCATCTTCATATCGTTTGTTTCATTTCATTCCATTCCATTTTTTGGCATCTTAGGATAAAAAATTGGGTTTTTTGATATTTAAGTATCTTCCATCTTGTCGCAACGAAGATTTCAATCTTCATTATCTCTGGATTGAAGAAACTTAAATTGGGGCATCTGTCAGACCCTAATTTTCGACCCTAAGATTTTTCGCATCTCATCTGCATTTCGCATACAAACAAGATCACGTTTTGGTTCGGTTATCCTTTTTCAGGTATAGGTCTATGCCTCGCAGGGGATCACCATGTTTTTACTTGCTTTCATTTGTTTATATTTACTAACTTCTAACCAAAATACCAAAAATATGTTGCAGTTGCTTCTTCTTCTCTCTGTGTTGCAGGATTTAAAAGACAGGGCAGTGATTTCAATTCAGAGGCGTTTGTTCAGTCACAATTCGATTCAGATGGACGTTTGACCTAATCTTGGTCAAACTATCAAAAGATTGTTTCAATTTCAAGTTATGTGTGCCAGTGGTCTATTCCTCAGACAATGCGTTTTTAAAAGTTCAAGTTGTGTGGTGTGTGAAAGTCATCAGTTATCAGACAGTGTTTTGTGCGAAGTTTGGTTCGAATCTTCAATATTCATCAGTTCATCAGTGATTTGTTTGTGGATTTATTTTCCTCAAATAATCTGGGTAATTTTCAGAGGATTCAAGTGGTTGTGGCTCAATGCTATGAATTATTCACTGGTTCAAGAATGACTGTGTTCACTTTATCAGTGGCTTGTGAGAAAAATTAGGATTTGTTGTGGGCTTAAAGACCAAATTTCATCCATTATCCGTTTCATTTCATTAAACCCATGAATAACTCTATCTTTTTTTTATCCATTCTAAGATTCATTTTCTGACTATACATTTCATATTCTAAACCATTTTTCTATTTTTTCTTTCAAATGACCAATTACCATTTAAATTCTCATTTTTTTATTTTATCCATTTTTTTTAAATTCATATCTCAAACACATATTTTTATCCATTTAGTATTCAAATTGCAATTCTATTACCCATTCATATGTCCTTTTTTTTTCTTCAATTGCCATATAAAATTAATAACATTTTCTCCATTTTGTGAATATTAAAGCCCATTTTTTTTTATTTTTTCTAACCATTTGTCACACAAAAATAAGCCCATTTAATATTTTTTTAACCCATTTCTTTTACATTCTTTAAAAAAAAAGGGAGTATTAACCCTTGATTCCAAGCCTTCATCTATTAGCCTTTACAAGCACAAGTCACAGTCACAAAACTCCTTTACGTCATCAGCTTTATTTCCATTTCAATTGATAAAGGCATCCACAAACCCCAAGCTGCAAGTACAGCCAGCAATAAAGCCACAAATACAAGCCTAAGACAACAAAACACGTGACTTTCTCACAACAGCAACACGCCGTACACCTTCAGCCGAAACAAGCCTCATTCACGAAGCCCAACATCATCCAGCCACAAGCACATCACCAGCCAATGTCATTCACAAGCCACCAAAACAATACTTTCACGCCATCCGCAAGCATCAGCTCACAACAACAGACGTTAAGCCACAAACACAAGCTTCCGCAGGCCCACCACACATCAACTTCACGCCAACACCCAAGCCGCACGCATCAGCCCACCTTCATAAAAAACGCACGTGACAACCACACAAAAGGCACATCCAACACGCAAACGGCAAACATCACAACAGCAACACGCGAAGCCACAACTCCAACTTTTCCCAGCTCAATGACTTCAAGCCGCTGCAAGACATTAAGTTCACAAGCCAGCAACTTCAACACCAGCAGCCATCACGCCGTATCCAAATACCCATCAGCTTCACACTCCAAAGCCTGCAGCCGCACGCAAATAACAACATCACCAAGCCAACTTCATAAGCCAACACAAGCCGCAGCAACACCACGCGGAACGCACACCACACTAGCCCAAAAACGTCACGCATACCGTAACCTGCAAATAAGTAAAACGCAACAGCTTTAACATTCATCAGCATCAAAACGCAGCCAAACGAAATCACAAGTCCAAAACGCAAAAACGCAACACAGCAGCATGAACACGCGAATCCCGTGAGCATCAAAACGCCGTAAATTATTCAAAAACGGCATCCAATTCACTCACTTTTCTTCTATAAATTCAACCTCATTCCCTTTCAATCTCCAAGCTTTGAAAGCCCTTTGATACCCTGCCAAAATCGGATCCTCATCTTCAATTCATCCGTCTTCTTCACCGTCAAAAACTTTCATTCATTTTCTCATCCGAATCCTTTAATTGAAAGGATTTCTTCCATTAAACTCCATTAATCTCCATCGAATCTCTTCAATTTCTTTAACCCTCACCTTCAATTTTCGCAAAAATCATCAATAACATCAACTCACAAATTCACAGCTGTTAGCAATTCATCCACCAAATTCAATAACAAACCAAACACAGTGAATCGGAGAGAAATTTAGGAGAAGAAGAAGAACGAATGATTTTGTTTGAGAGAAAGAGAGGTAGGGATCGTTTCTGTTTCCGCCGATATTCCCCTTTTGTGAACAGTAAACCCGCGGTTGGGAAGAGGAAGATTGATGCGTGTCTTCTTGTGTTTTCCTTTTTTCTTTTTCTCATATAATGTTTGTATGTTGTGTTTTGGGCTTGGTAAAGCCCGTTTTATATCACCACCTCTTCCCTGCGCTTCTCCCTCCTTTTCTCATTTCTTTTTTTAAATTTCTTTTCTCCTTGTTTTTTTATTTGTTTTGATTTCTTTTAAGAAATTTTTAAAAATAAGATTTCTTTGAATTTTTCAATTATAAGTTCATCCTAAAAAAATAATAATAAAAGAGGATGTTTAGTGTTTTCTCTTTAATTTTCTTTATTTGAAAGTTGAATTTTATTTCATTGGTTGGTTTTTTGTATCGGATTCTATTTTAGATCCATTTCTTCTTCATTTTTTATTATCTCTTTTTATTTTTTGGTCGATGAGATCTCGGATTCGTAGATTATTGGTTTTCGAAGATGTTTAATCTTCATTATTTCAAATCTATGGATGAATGATCATTTGGATCATTCTCCATACTTTGAGATAGTGATAGGTTACCTTCGATAATCAATGTGAAATCTCGATTAAGATTAGACCGTTACCTTTTCTTTTCGTGCGACATGTTTTCGGAGAATGATTCATTATATCATTTCTCTAACATGTATTAGTACAAATATTTTCCACCTTAATTGGTGGTGGCCGGCCTCATTTGTAGGGTAATTACTCCGTAAATTACTCGGCGATTGCTTAACATAGACCTAAACTTGTCCCGAATTCGGAATAAGATCCATTTGGATCCGGTTGCCTCGATTTTGGTTATCTTTTTGTGGTTGTGTTTGATTAAGTTCATCATACCATTTTTATGTAAATATTATTATACTATTAATATACTAACCATTTAAATTCAATCTCTCGCACCTTATCCTCTTTACTTCAATCTCTCGCTCCTTATCTCTCTTATTATGCTTCTATATCATTCATCATATTGTTTATGTTTATATTGTTGCTTGTGATTTTTCTTTTGTCCATTTGGACACAAAAACACTAATAATGGATTAAACATCTAAAAGATTTGTGACTTTAATTTCGGACTATGGTTACTACCCTTAGCATTGGACTTGGAGTTGGACTTAGATTTTAGGATCTATCCCTTTGCTTGAGTTGTTATGGATTGAAGATTTTGGCTCCGATTGAATTCACTTGTTTATGAAGATGAAAATCCGATTGTTTCAAAGAATGTGCATCACATGGTTTGATCCTTCTTCCTTTATCTTTTATTTTCAAGTCTTAGGATAGTCCCTTCATCTCCTCCCACTTCTTCAATTTTCAAAACTCCTTCCTATTTCCAAATCTTCTTGTTTTCAAACTTCAAACATTTTCGCAATCAAACCTTGACTTAGGTCATGCGGTTTTACCTTTTCACTTCATTTTCTTAATAAATGCTAAACCACATAAGCATATCGAGACTTTCTTCTCAAAAACTTTAAAACATTCAAAACTCATTCAATTATTTTTGTGCCCTCGTGCACGTTTCTTTTAACCATTTTTATGTTTAGATATGATTCATTCTTTCTAGTGGAATTATTCGCTAAAGAATGACGACTTATCTTTACATTTTAAAATCAATTCAACTCATTGTTTCTTTTTACAATTTGTACCACGAACTACGAGGTTTTGATCTCGCATTGCACTTTGTGGGTACGTAGGCATGAGACGTTCGTCTCTTCAAACACAAAAAATCTTAAAAAACATTCTTCTTCTCATCTCTTCAATCTTTTTTTAAGCAAACCATTTCAAACCAAAAAAGCAGTAAATATTTCAAAGGGCTCCCGTGGAGTACCACGGACATTTCGGGTGCGTAAAACCTTCCCGATTTGTAACCTATCCCCTTACCCGTTCTCTGTTTGTTTCTTTTAGCTTTTGGTTTTAGATTCATTAGGTTTTATTCGTTCTTTTTACCTTTTCCATTTGGAATAAAATAAAAGCGCGGTGGCGACTCTGTTTACCTTGAGTTAAGTTAATCAATAGCTTACACTCATGATTTTACCGCTACAATATTATTATAATATTTACATATAAGTGGTATGATGAACTTAATCAAGCACAACCACGAAAGATAATAAAAATCGAGGCAACCGGATCCAAGTGGATCTTATTCCGAATCGGGACAAATTTAGGTCTATGTTAAGCAATCGCTGAGTAATTTACGAAGTAATTACCCTACAAATGAGGCCGGCCACCACTAATTAAAGTGGAAAATATTTGTGTTAATACATGTTAGAGAAATGATATTATTAATCATTCTCCGAAAACATGTCGCACTAAAAGAAAAAGAACGGTCTAATCTTAATCGAGATTTTCGTTAAATTTATCGAAGGCAACCTATCACGATCCCAAAGTATGGAGAATGATCCAAATGATCATTCATCAATAGATTTGAAATAATGAAGGTTAAACATATTCGAAATTCAACAATCTACGAATCGGAGATTTTCATCGACCAAAAATAAAAATAAGAGATGAAAAAGGAATATGGATCTAAAATAAATCCATAAAGAAATTAGAATATTTTTCTAAACTTTTTTCTAAAATATCTTTTCTGAATTTTCATATTAAAAATAAAATTGCAAAGTAAAATTAAAGAAAACAAGAAAGAATAAAGAATAAAAAAAAAAGAAGAAGAAAATAAATGGGAAGGGGAGGTGGATCGCAGGTGGATCAACTAAGATCCATCAAGGTTTAAAGGAAATCAAAAAAATAAAATAAAAAATAAAAGTAAAGTCTAAAAATATAAAAAGAACAAAAAGTAACAGAAGCTGAAGAAAGCTTCTTCTTCTTCGCATAAGCCGCGGCAAAAACAGGGCATATCACCATAACTCATCGCGGCACCTCTCACCTTCAGAATCAAGCAGAAATAGTAGCACGATCCACTCAACAAGACTCGACGGCCTCCTCTTTCTCAAAATCGATCAACCTTCGCTTTGTCTCACCCTCGTCGATCTTCTTTCACGGATTTCAAATTCTCAACCTCTTTTCTTTCCGATTTGGCTTTGGAGGTTGTTGATGAAGAACTTAATGTGGAATATTTCGAAACTGTGATTAATTTTTGAACTTTGAGAAGATTGAGGGTTATTTGGAAACGAAAAATGAAATTGAAAATTCAAAGTTTGATTTTGACAGGGATTCTAGAGGCTTATGAAAGCTTGAGATTTGAAGGAGGGAGAGGCTCAATTTATAGAGGGAGGAAAGTGAAAGTGAGCTGCCGTTTTGTGACGATTTGCCGCGTTTCACCGTCACGGATTTCTCGTGTTCAGTTCAGAATTTTTTGTTGCGTTTTGTATGCTTGCCTTGCGTTTTGAATTCTGCGTGTTCAGGTGCTTTGGGCTGCTGGTATTGGAGTCCTGCGTTTTATGTGTTTATTGTTGCGTTTTGAGGCCTGTGTTTTTTTGTTTTGCTTTCGTGTGTAGGTCCGTGTGATTGTCGCGGCTTGTTGTGAGCTGATGTTTCAGTGTTGGCGTGATGCTGTTGTGCTGCGTTTTATGTGTTTTGCAGGGTGCGTTTTGCTTAGGCTTTGGTTTGTTCACGTGTGGAAGGCTTGCTGCGGCGTAGTACCAGGCTTGTAATGTGAGCTTCACGTTTGCGGGACAGCTGCCTTTGATGCGGCTTGTTTGGCTGGCTTGTACTTGCGTGATGACGTGAAGCTTGCTTTTGGTGAGCTGATGCTTGCGGATGATTTCGTTGTGGGCCTGCGGCTGGGAATTTGGTGCGTGGGAGAGCTTGTTGTTTGTGTGGCTGTTTGAAAAAAAGGCCTTCGTTTGAGGCTTGGCGTATCAGGCTTGTGGTGAGGTGGGCTTTGACAAAATACAGGCCTATTTTATTTTTTGACAAATTTTTTATAGCTATTATTTTTTGACAAATGGTTTACAAAGAAAGAAAAGGATTTGATTGTAAATCAAATGATATATATATTTTTGTGATAAGAAAATGATATTATGAAAAAGAATAAGTTGGAATAAATGGATAAATGGATAAATTTTTTTTAATAGAAATGGATACAAAAAAAAAGGTATTAAAATATGAGCTTAGAAAAAGGGATAAAAAATGAGAATAAAAAAAATGGTAATTGGACATTTGTAAGAAGAAAAAAATAGGAAAATGGTTTAGGATATGAAATGGATAATCGGAGAATGAATCCTAGAATGGATAAAAAGGGATATCGTTATTTATGGGCTTAATGAAATGAATCAGATAATGGATATGAAATGATGGTTAGAAGAATGATTAGGAAATAATAATGGCTATAAAAAATGATGGTCTAATTAAAAAAATAGGTAATGGATGAAGTGATGATTTCTAAGCCCATAACCAACTCCTGATTTTTTCTTACAAGCCACTGATGAAAAACAGCCTTTAATGAACCACTGAACCATTGAATAATTCGCAACTTGCCATTCAAGCCCCAACCATTGACTTTTGAACTTCTGAACATTTTCAAATACTTCTGAATCGATCTCACAACTTATCATTGAATACGCATCGCCTGAGAAATACACCACTGGCACACATAATTTGCGGTTGAAACAAATTTTGATAGTTTGACCATGATTAGGTCAAACGTCCGTCTGAACTGAATCGTGACTGAACAACCGCCTCTGAATTGAAATTACTGTCTTATCTTCGCAAACCTGCAACACAGAGAAGAAGAAGAGGAACACTGCAACATATTTTTGGTATTTTGGTTAGAAGTCAGTAAATATAAACAAATATAAAGAAGTAAAAACAATGGTGATCCCCCGCGAAGCGTAGACCCTTCATCTGAGAAGAAACTGAGAAACCTGTGTGATCTTGCTTGTATGCAAAATGCAGATGAAATGCGAAGAAAATCTTAGGGCAAAAATTAGGGTGTTACATCTGCCCCTATTTAAGTTTCTTCAATCCGGAGATATGAAGATTGACATCTTCGTCTCTACAAGATGGGAGAGACTTAAATACAGAAAACCCAATTTTTGTCCTAAGATAACATGATATGAGATGAATATGATATGCAAGCCCAAGATCTCTGTGGGGAAAATATGACCACCAGAGGAAAGCAAAACTTGGAGACACAGAAGAAAATCCCGCTAGGGAAGAACAACAGACAACAAAGAGTTTACCAGGAAACTAAATCACTGGATAGCTGACTTCAGTTGGGAAAAGGTATGATATAATCAAGGTACAAGATTCAACCAAGGAAAATAAGCACCCTGCCAGGAACTATTAATCAAACAAAGTATTCGAGTCCAAAAATGGAGAAATACTGAGTTGGAAAAGAATCATCAACTACCGGTTTACTGGGTAGGAAAACAAAGGACTCAACTATCGATTTACTGGATAGGAGCAAAATAAAGAGGGATAACCTCCACTACCTTTTTACTGGGCAGAAAAAATTCTCAACTACCTGATTTACTGGGTAGAAAATATAAAGGACTCGACTATAGATTTACTGGATAAGAGTATGATCAACTACCTGATTTACTGGGTAGGAACTCAATCAAAGGGAAACAGCTTCTATTACCTTTTTACTGGGTAAGAAGAAATCTCAACTACCAGATTTACTGGGTAGGAGTACAAGTAAAAGAACTTGATCAATTTGGTAATATTACCCACTATCGATTAACTGATAGCTTAATTCCAAAGTAATATACTCAAGTTGGAGAACATGTTGCCCACTATCAAACAATCATAGCTTAATTCCAAAGCAATATTACTCACAAGAAGGGACCAAAGTTCAATCCAAGAACGAGTTAGAGAGAAACGGTCAAACAAGACTCATCCCGAGGAGGAAATATCTCAGCTGGGGAGAATTCCATCCAGATAATAAACTGGGGAGGAAGCTGAATCAAAATCATCCACGAGAAACAAACTCAGTGGGGAATTAGAAAGGATTAACACTTTCTACCTAATGGCCGACACTCTAAAATTGAGAGGAAGACAACACACACACTCTTGTGGGGAAACTCCACACCAAAGAGCAGAGAACAAAGATAAATGCAAGAATGCAGGCAAACGATGCTATGCTTATGCATATGAATATGCTTATGAATATGCTGACGAAACAGACATAAAGATAAGAAACGGGTGACATGAACACCACAACAACCGGATACTCAGCTAATCCCAAGGCAACAATGCAGGGAAACATGTTGGAGATTCAACTTGAAGTCCTGCAGGGGAATATCATAAGCCATCAAAGGAATAAAATCCTACTATAAGGCTTAAATCATGATGAAACAACATCTGCTAGGGATATCATCCTGCTGAGGAAAGGTAATAATCTGCTGAGGATGGAAGTATTCTTGATAAAAATCAAACTTCACGAGGAACAATTGTCATACCACTCCTGCTCCACCTAGGGATAGAGTGCAAGACCTGCTAAAAATCACATAGGAACCTGCTGGAAACCAACACATGCAGACCTACTGGGGATCCATATGGGGATATCAGAAGTTAACATCATAGCCAAAACACAGTTACGAGGGATTTTAAATCTATACCCACCATCGGGTAAAAGAAAACCTCTAAACTGACTGCTATATCAATACTTCTATATTCAAGGATGCAAACAAATCAAACTGAGGAACAAGAGCTCAGCTGGGGATTCCCAATGCTTCTCAATTTAAAGATAACTTGTTGAGGGAAAGATCAAAACTCAGATATGGATTCTTAAGAACATCCTTTCCCACAATTCTTCTGGAGAAAACATGGGAACTTAGAACAAACACCCCCGTTCAACATCATTAACATCAACCTGTCAAGACTATCCAGGAACTTCGCATGGACACAACCGAATCAAACCCTGCTTTGGGAGAGACAAGTTACACACATCCAGACTTTACCATCCTTGTAATCACTATCGATATCCTTTCTTTGTTCATATATCAAAAGAAAAATGTTTTTAAAATCTTCAAAGATTAAATTTATTAAATTTGTTTCAAAAATCATCATCAACAATAAATTGAAATTTTATAAACAGAAACAATATAAAGAATTGCAAACAATTGAATAAAAGCTCAAATTCATTGATAGAATGGTAGTCAGCAAATGGCATGACTCCATGGATCATTACAAGTTTGAAAAATGGTAAATACATGGAAAAGAGCTACATTGAGATACAATGATCACTATTCTCCCTATCAACTTTGAACTCCACTGTGTCCGAAACTTCAGTCAAGGATGAGTGAATGAAAATCTTTGATGGGAAATTCTTCTGAGGGATAGAATATGAAATCCTCGGTTGCTACAAGTGATCCAGTCTGTCGACGCAGTTACTTGCCATGATCCCTAACTTTTGCTTAGATTGCCCTTTCGGGTTTTCAATCTACCGGGATAATTATTTCTGTTTTTGTCTCTAATTTTTGCCTGGACCGCCCTTTCGGGTTTTCAATCCACCGAGACGCTCATTTTTGCCTAAGCCGCCCTTTCGGGTTTTCAACTTAGCGAGTTGTTCTTTCATTTTTTAGGCGAAGTATTTCTTGACTGCATCCGCATTCACAGGGCGAGTGATCTCCTCACCATCCATAGTTGCAAGAATTAATGAACCGCTAGAGAAGGCTTTCTTGACAACATATGGGCCATCATAGTTCGGAGTCCACTTGCCCCGAGAATCTTTAAGGAAAGACTGAATCTTTTTGAGCACGAGGTCGCCTTCTCTGAATACACGAGGTTTGACCTTCTTGTCAAAAGCTTTCTTCATTCTTTGCTGGTACAACCTACCATGACACAAATCTGTTATTCTCTTTTCCTCAATCAAATTCAACTGATCAAATCTACTCTGACACCATTCAGCCTCAGTCAACTTGGCTTCCATCAGAACTCTCATTGATGGGATCTCAACTTCGACGGGGAGCATTGCTTCTGTACCATAAACAAGTGAGAAAGGGGTTGCCCCTGTTGAAGTGCGGATATATGTACGATACCCATCCAAAGCAAAAGGGAGCATCTCATGCCAGTTCTTGTATGTCACAACCATCTTCTGAATGATCTTCTTAATGTTCTTATTCGCAGCTTCAACAGCCCCATTCATCTTCGGTCTATAAGGAGAGGAATTATGGTGTTGAATCTTGAATTCTTCACAAAGCTCTTTCATCATCTTATTATTCAAGTTCGAACCATTATCAGTAATGATTCTATTCGGAACACCATATCTGCAGATAATGTTATTCTTGATAAACCGAACCACAACTTGCTTGGTCACATTAACATACGATGCCGCTTCCACCCACTTGGTGAAGTAATCAATTGCCACGAGAATAAAACGATGTCCATTCGAAGCCTTGGGTTCAATCATACCAATCATATCAATTCCCCACATAGAGAAAGGCCATGGGGAAGAAATCACATTGAGATAAGCTGGTGGCACATGAATCTTATCAGCATACACTTGACACTTATGGCACTTTTTCACATACTTGCAACAATCAGATTCCATTGTCAGCCAATAGTAACCTGCTCTCAACATCTTTTTCGCCATTGCATGCCCATTAGCATGAGTACCAAAAGATCCTTCATGAATTTCTTTCATTAACATGTCTGCTTCGTGTCTATCCACGCATCTGAGCAAGACCATGTCAAAATTTTCTCTTATAAATCACATTTCCATTCAGGAAGAAATTGCCTGCCAATCTCCTCAAAGTCCTCTTGTCTTTATCAGATGCCTCAAGTGGGTATTCCTGACTCTGGAGGAAACATTTAATATCATGATACCAAGGCTTGTCATCATGGACCTCTTCAACTGCAAACACATGAGCTGGTCTTTCAAGTCGCATCACACTGATCATGGGAACATCATTCCACTGGTGCACCTTTATCATAGAAGCTATAGTTGCTAAAGCATCTGCCATCTGATTCTCATCACGAGGAACATAATGAAACTCAACTTTAGTGAAGAAAGTTGATATCTTCCTGGCATAATCTCTATAGGGGATCAAGTGGGGTTGATGAGTTACCCACGTACCCTGGATCTGATTAATTACCAAGGCAGAATCTCCATACACATCAAGATGCTTAATCCTCAGATCAATAGCTTCCTCAAGACCCATAATGCAGGCTTCATACTCAGCTTCATTATTGGTACAAGGAAAAGTCAACCTCGCGGCAAAAGGAATATGTGAACCATGGGGAGTAATGATCATTGCCCCAATTCCTCTTCCGCGTGCATTCACAGCACCATCAAAAACTAAACTCCATCGAGATCCAGGCTCCGGCCCTTCCTCAATCAAAGGTTCATCACAATCTTTCACTTTCAAAAACATCACATCCTCATCTGGAAAATCAAACTTGATAGGTTGGTAATCATCAATCGGTTGATGTGCCAAATGGTCAGCCAAGATACTACCTTTTATGGCTTTTTGAGCTCGGTACTCGATATCATATTCTGATAACAACATTTGCCAACGAGCAATCCTCCCAGTCAAAGCAGGCTTTTCAAAGATATACTTGATTGGATCCATTTTAGAGATAAACCAAGTTGTATGATTCATCATATACTGGCGAAGACGCTTTGCAGCCCAAGCTAAGGCACAACAAGTTTTTTCAAGCATGGAATACCGAGACTCACAATCAGTGAATTTCTTACTCAAGTAGTAAATTGCATATTCTTTTCTTCCAGATTCATCTTGCTGACCAAGCACACAACCCATGGAATCTTCCAACACAGTCAAATACATGATCATCGGTTTACCTTCCACCGGAGGAGACAAGATAGGAGGTTCAATCAGATATTCTTTAATACTTTCAAACGCCTTCTGACAATCATCTGTCCAGACACAATCTTTGTCTTTCCGAAGCAACTTGAAGATCGGAGCACATGTGGCAGTCATGTGAGAGATAAACCTCAAAATATAATTCAAGCGGCCCAAGAATCCTCTTACTTGCTTTTCGGTTCTTGGAGCAGGCATTTCCTGAATAGCTTTCACTTTATCAGGATCAACTTCAATGCCTCTTTGGCTGACAATGAAACCTAACAACTTTCCAGAATGTACACCAAAGGTGCACTTATTCGGATTCAAACGAAGCTTAAACTTCCTTAACCTCTGAAACTATTTCAGCAAATGTTCAACATGATCCTCTTCAGTCTTTGACTTAGCGATCATATCATCAACATATACCTCTATTTCTTTATGCATCATATCATGGAAAAGTGTGGTCATAGCTCTTTGGTACGTCGCACCAGCATTCTTCAATCCAAAGGGCATCACTCTGTAGCAGAATATTCCCCATGGTGTAATAAATGTGGTCTTTTCCATGTCCTCGGGTGCCATCTTTATTTGATTATAACCGGAAAATCCGTCCATAAAAGAGAACACATCAAACTTAGCCGTATTATCTACCAACATATCAATGTGTGGCAATGGAAAATCATCATTCGGACTGGCTTTGTTCAAATCTCTGTAATCAACGCACATTCGGACTTTTCCGTCTTTCTTCGGAACATGAACAATATTGGCCACCCATTCAGGATAAGTTGACGTCACAAGAAAACCTGCATCAATCTGCTTTTGAACCTCCTCTTTGATCTTTACTACCATGTCAGGATGAGTTCTTCTCAGCTTCTGCTTTACAGGTGGACATTCAGGTTTCAACGGCAATCTATGCTCCACAATATCCGTATCAAGACCTGGCATGTCTTGATAAGACCAAGCAAATACATCAACATACTCTCTGAGAAGCTCTATAATCCTCTTCTTAACATCAGGACCAAGCAATGCTCCAACTTTTACTTCTTTCTTGTCATCTTCAGAACCCAAGTTGACCATCTCTATAGACTCTCCATGAGGCTGAATAACTTTCTCCTCGTGCTCAAGCAACCGAGAAATCTCATCAGGAATCTCTTCAACATCCTCTTCCTCAGCTTCAAACACAGGGAATTTAAAGTTGGGAGAGGGCATAGGATCATTGTTTTCAATGGGTTTATCAATCAATTTGCACAATGATTTTATTTTTATTTTAGAGTATGAACAACAGTGCAAACATTATGCAGATAAACAATTATTATTATTTTGGGTTTTTTATGTTACCATTTTTCAGAATAAAGCAAAAAGGAAAAACACATATAGAAATAACAAAATAACATTTTATTGATGATGATAAAATTTGAAACAAACCCCAACAAACATCACTTTCACCTTGGGCAGAGTGAAAGGATTTTTGAAAGAAAATAAAACAAATTACTTTGAAGCATGAACAATAAAAGGAACATCAACAGCAATCCAGTTCTGGCAAATCTTTCCATGCGTAACAAAGTCAGGCATGTCTTCATCTTCATCATCTTCAATGATGGCAGCAGCGGAATGATCGTTGATAAATCCAGCACTTCGGAAACCTTCCTGAATAGTCTTCGGGTCATTGAGAACCGCACCTGGTGCAAAGTCGATACCAAATCCTTCCTTATTGTCGACAGCATCAATAACTCGTCCCCAACCTTCAGACTGACCAGCTTCCAGCACTCGCAGAGCATCCTTGAAAGAAGACATAGGCATGTCATTCTTCTTAGCAACATTATCCACAACAGAAAGAGCTTGAAACGAAGTTCCCACCTCTTCTTCAGCGTCAATATAGGAGAAAGAAGACAAATTGCTCACAAGCATCGCCCTTTCACCTTCAATGGTCACCAATTTCCCCTCTCTCACAAACTTTAACTTCTGATGAAGAGTGGATGTCACAGCTCCTGCTTCATGAATCCAGGGTCTTCCGAGGAGACAACTGTAAGCGGGACGTATATCCATTACTTGAAAAGTAATTTTGAATATAAACGGTCCAATAAGAATAGGAAGATCCACTTCACCAATCACTGTCTTCTTCGACCCGTCAAACTCTTTCACAATAATCCCACTATGCCTCATGGGAGCACCTTGATACGCAAGCTTTGACAAAGTCGACTTTGGCATTACGTTCAGAGAAGATCCGGTATCAACTAGCACCTTGGACATAACATCTTCCTGACAAATCACTGAAATATGCAAAGCCAAGTTATGATTCCTTCCTTCTTCAGGCAAATCGTCATCACAGAAACTTAAGTTGTTGCACGATGTGATATTAGCCACAATACTATCAAACTGATCAACAGTCACATCATGGTCAACATAAGCTTGATCAAGAATCTTCTGCAAAGACTGCCTATGAGCCTCAGAGCACATCAAGAGTGATAAAACTGATATCTTCGACGAAGTATGCAACAACTGCTCAGCAACGTTGTACTCACTCTTCTTTATCAATTTTAACACCTCATCTTCACTATTACCAGATTGGCCTGATTGGGCAACAACATCCATAATCTGTTTACTTGCACTTGTATCTTCAGCTCTCTTCGGAGGATCTGGAGCATAAACTCTTCCACTTCGAGTAACCTTTGTCACATCAGCAATGCTAACCACAGACTTTGGAGTAGAAATAGGAACTTCCCTACTATTTTCTATCATCATAGCATTATACCGGTACAGAACAGCTTTATCAGACTCATATGGCATTGGACCAGGCAAATTAATCACCAATGGAGTAACAACATTTTTGCGACTATCAAAAGAAATAACCACTTTCTCAGGAACAGCCCTCTCAGGAAGATTGAACTGAGGCATAATAACATTCACCTCATTTTCATACTCATCTCTTTTTGTTGTCACTTCAATCAACTTATCATCCATCATCTTTTGAATATCTCTCTTAACAATCACGCAACCACGAGGATTCACCGAGCAGATACAACATCCAGTATAATCATGATCAATATCGTGATATTCACTTAAGAAAGCATGCATCTCAACCAAAGACCTTCGAATATGACGAACCTCATAGATCTTGAACAAACCAGGACAACCATCAACCATATTCACAGACGCATTACCATGCTTCGGCAGCGGATTTTTCTGCACATTTGGATTAACATCATTGAAATACATAACATTGTTCCTCATCAATTTCTGTACTTCAAACTTCAATGGATAACAATTCTCAACATCGTGCCCCGGGGCACCTTGATGAAAAGCACAGCGAGCCTCTGGCTTATACCACCATGGAATAGTCTCTGGAACTGGAGGTGGAGGACGTGTTTGCACCAGATTCTTTGCAATCAAAGATGGAAGCAAGTCCGCATACAACATCGGAATAGGATCAAAACTCGGCTTAGCCCGAACTTGCTGATTACCACCTTGTTGCACAGAAGGTTGTTGATAATGAGGTTGATACTTTGGAGCTGCTGGCACAGTTGGAGCCGCATTAATCATCGGAGTTACAGAAGCTACATGCTGCAAATGGTGATTCCCACGACTGTGAGGTCTTCTATAACTTTCACGAGATACTGTATTAGTCTCATTTTCTTTCTTTTTCCCAAAGTTGAACCTTCGAGAGCTTGAGCCATTACTATTCTCTTGACTTAACCGTCCCTCACGGACACCTTCTTCTAAACGCATCCCCATACTCACCATTTCAGTGAAATCAGAAGGAGCGCTTGCTATCATCCTTTCATAATAAAAAGAACCTAAAGTCTTCAAGAAGATCTTTGTCATTTCTTTCTCTTCCAGCGGAGGAACAATCTGGGCTGCCAGCTCGCGCCATCTCTGTGCATATTCTTTGAAAGTCTCCTTGTCCTTCTGGGACATAGCACGAAGTTGATCTCTATCTGGCGCCATATCAACGTTATACTTATATTGCCGCACAAAAGCTTCTCCCAAATCATTGAAGGTCTTGATTTGGCTATTATCCAGACTCATATACCACCTCATGGGTGCACCGGTCAAACTATCCTGGAAATAGTGAATCAGAAACTTATCATTATCTGTCTGAGCAGACATCTTTCTGGCATACATAGTCAAATGACTCAACGGACAAGTGTTGCCTTTATACTTCTCAAACTCAGGCAACTTGAATTTGTATGGAACATAACATTAGGGACCAGACAAAGATCATAGGCATCTTTTCCGAACAAATCCTTATGCTTCAAGGCTCTCATCTCCCTCTGTATCTCAACAAAGCGTCCCTGGAAATCATCAAGTCTTTCAGCCACTCCAGCGCCTTCACTGGGCTCAGCATGGTAAATCATTTCATCATGGTGCGGAATAGTGTGCACCACAGGCGATGCAGTAGTCACAACTGGAGGAAGAGTAGTCAACACTGGTGGGAGAGTATTAAATGCAGCAGTCTCAGGATGATGAGGAGGATGATAACCAACAGGAATAAAATCAACTGGCATGCCCCAAGGTGTGCTAGTAGGCATACGATAGCGAGGAGAAATTACAGTCTCAACAGGAATTGATGCGGTAACAATCTCGGAGATGACAGTATTCTGAACAGGAGAATTAGGAGGTGGCTGATTCTGAGCAGCCACCAAACTTTCCATCATTGCAGAAACTCTTTCCAAACTTTCCCTTAGATAAGTAACCTCTTCGCGCAGCTCGCGATTCTCTTGTTGTAAAGTTTCCATCACCCTCCTCCGATTAGCTCGAGTATCAAATCGGTGAGTCAGCTTGACAGGAGAACTGAATGAAGACCAAAAAACAACATAAGACCCTGGAGAACACTAAAAAATGCAAAACAAATGCGAATATGATGCATGGTATGCGTATGCAAATGCAAAGATTTCAAAGGACTATAAGATAACTTGCAATATTTATAAAGAAACACTTTTGAAGTACTTAAAAAAAACTCATTCTCATTAGAATCAAAGTAAGGATTACAAGTGAAGTACAAACATCAATAATCCTAATACATGAGAGAAAAAGTAAACTAGGCCTAGGGAATCATATCCGAGGAAGTTCCGAATCCTGGCTGATACTTCATGCGAATCCTCTTAATCTCTTTCTTGTACCGATCTTCCATATCTTCCTTATCCTTCACCAACTTGTCAACAATGGCCTTCCAAGCACCGGATGTAGGAGGAATGGTAAATGGAGTACCAGAGGAAGATAAATCCTCTCTTGGCCTCTTCGTGACACGCCGCTCGAGTAACTCAATGAGATCATCCTTCTCCTTTAGTTGCTCTTGCATCGTAGTCTTCTCAAGTATCCATTCTTCTTTCTCTTTCTTCATCTTGTCTAACTCTTCTTGAAGAGACCTTCTCATCAACGGGAGGTAGAAAAGCGGACAATGGCAATATGGGAAACAAAGGCTCCTCAGGTGGATAAGGCATCTTGAGCTTGGAAGCCCTAGATCGAACCCACTGAATATAACATTTGGAAGGAGCAAGGTGTTGTCTTCCCAATTGACCTTTCTCTTTCCGATGAACCACATGCCAAGAATGAGCAATCCTTTTCTTCATTTCTACGTGATCAACACCATTAAGAAAGAAGAAACGGGATAAGGAAAGATTGTTTGGTATGTCCTTCAAACAATATCCGAACTGTCGTCTAGCAAGAATGGGGTTGTAGCTAATTCCCCCACGTGTACCAAGAAGAGGTACATTAGGAAATTCTCCACAACTATCAATAAGCACTCCAGTGTCATAATGAGAACTATACCATGTCATATCCTTATGAGAAAGCGACATCAACCTTTGAGACCATCTTCGATTCTCTCTATTGTCCTTGAAGACATCGGACTTTGGTAGGTGCGAAATAAACCACCTATAAAGAAGAGGCGCACAACATACAATTTCTCCATCACCTTTGGAGGTCCTATAATGAAAAGCATGATACATATCTCCAAGCAAAGTAGGTACCAGATTCTTCTTCAAGAAAATCTGAATAGCATTCTCATCCACAAT
Source organism: Lathyrus aphaca (assembly GCA_963966055.1). Classification (NCBI taxonomy): domain Eukaryota; kingdom Viridiplantae; phylum Streptophyta; class Magnoliopsida; order Fabales; family Fabaceae; genus Lathyrus; species Lathyrus aphaca. The sequence goes on along the minus strand of OZ014521.1, from coordinate 118,961,473 downwards.
ACCATCTAAGTTGGGAAACAAGACGATCCCATAAATGAGCAAAGCAAGAATAGCCTCAAATGCATCCTTATGACCCAAAGTAAGTGAAGTAGAAGCCTTCCCCATCAAGAACTTAGCATTAATACCACGAACACTCCCCTTTGGAAGAAACTTCCCATTAAGATTGGACTCCTTAAGAAAAAGTGCTTTGGCGATGACCTTGATAGTAAGCTCCTTCTCTAGACCAGTGAAAAGAAATTCCTTGTCCAAAATAGGCAAACCTATCCAATGAGAATACTCCTCCAAAGTCGGCACAAGTTGATAATCAGGAAAGGTGAAACAATGATGCAACGGATCATAGAACTGAGCTAAAGTAGGGAGAATCCCCTCAGGTACATCGGTATCCAACATATACAAAAGCTTCCCATGACATCTCCGGAATTCCTGGGTATCAACAACCAAAGCTCCTAGCTTTCTCAACTCTACTACATTAGGATTCTTGAAAGTGTACTTCTTTGTGTTCCTCCTTTCAAAAGTCATAGCCATGGACATTTGAAATTTTGCAAAAGTTCCTTATAAGTCCTTTGAAATCTCACAAATAATGCTCATGAATGCATGATGGCATGTATGCAACAACCACAAACAAGATCACACAAGGCACACAGGCTTAGGTTCTGAGTCACGAGCACGAAGTCAAGGTAACAGAACACCAACCCACACAGGTAAGAACTAAGGTTTTGTCTTCATTGTACCTGCAGAAAACCAAAAGGGTGCTAACAGAGGTGCCCAGAGTTAACAGCCATCTTTAGAATATTATCGGTACGTTGGATTACTCCCCAACCGATAACATTCTTAAAATACACCTCGTCCGAGTGTAGTATCGTGTGACAACCACCTTAGGTTTACACCCAGACAGTTTCCGCACTACGTTCCTAAATTGGCTTGGATGGGTTAAGGGTTCTACGGTCCTCAGTATGATCAGCTCAAGGTCGGAAAATAATGCCACATACGATTACTCGTCATGAAATTGATAGTCCAAGAAAGCCTAACCGAGTGGAGATTATCAAATTGATATAGCTTTGGACTACTCCATCGTTTATCGCTTCGAATATCGCCGTCCTATCATAAGTTCCACTCAGATCCGGGTTAGAATCTATCTCACACAGAGGATCACCAAAACCGAAACAGAACAATCAAATAACAATCAAATCAAACCATAGCAGAAAATAAATCAAAGTAGGTTGAATCCACTTAGAGATTACTCCCCAGCAGAGTCGCCACTTTTCTGTAGCGGTAAAATCATGAGTGTAAGCTATTGATTAACTTAACTCAAGGTAAACAGAGTCGCCACCGCGCTTTTATTTATTTCCAAAAGGAAAAAGAAAAAAGAACGAATAAAACCTAATGAATCTAAAAGCAAAAGCTAAAAGAAACAAACAGAGAACGGGTAAGGGGATAGGTTACAAATCGGGAAGGTTTTACGCACCCAAAATGTCCGCGGTACTCCACGGGAGCCCTTTGGCATATTTACAGCTTTTTTTGGGTTGAAATTGGTTTGCTTAAAAAATATTGAAGGGATGAGGAGAAAAATGTTTTTTAAGATTTTGTGTTTGAAGAGGTTTTAACGCCTCATGCCTACGTACCCACAAAGTGCAATGCGAGATCAAAACCTCGTAGTTCGTGGTACAAAATTTGAAAAGAAATAATGAGTTGCATTAATTTTAAAATGTAGAGATAAGTCGTCATTCTTTAGCGAATAATTCCGCTAGAAAGAATGAATCATATCTAAACATATGAAAAGAAAAGAAATGCACAAAGGCACAAAAACAATTGAATGAGTTTTGGATTTTTTAAAGTATTTAAGAAAAGAATTTCAATATATTTACATGGATTGAAGTTTATTAAGAAAATAAAGTGAAAAGGATAAAATCACTTGACCTAAGTCAAGGTTTGGTTGCGAAAACGTTTGAAGTTTGAAAACCAAGAAGATTTGAAAATAGGGAGAAGATTTGAAAATTTAAGAAGTGGGAGGAGATGAAGGGACTATCCTAATACTTGAATTTAAAAGTTAAGAAAAGAGCGATCAAACCATATTATGAACATTTCTTCAAAGTAAACGAAATTCCATCTTCATAGACAAATGAGGTTAATTCGAGGCCAAGGTCTTCAATCAATCACAACTTGAGCAAAGGGAGAGATCCTAAAATCTAAGTCAAAACTCCGATGCTAAGGATAGTAACCATAGTCCGAAATTAAAGTCACCAATATTTTTTAATGTTTAATCCTTTATTAGTGTTTTATGTCCAAATGGACAAAAGAAAAATCACAAGCAACAATATAAACATAAACAATATGATAGATGATATAATATGATAATAGCATAATAAAAGAGATAAGGAGCGAGAAATTGAAATAAAGAGGATAAGGTGCGAGAGATTGAATTTAAATGGATTAGTATATTAATATTATATTAATATTTACATATAAGTGGTATGATGAACTTAATCAAGCACAACCACGAAAGATAATAAAAATCGAGGCAACCGGATCTAAGTGGATCTTATTCCGAATTGGGACAAATTTAGGTCTATGTTAAGCAATCGCCGAGTAATTTACGAAGTAATTACCCTACAAATGAGGCCGGCCACCACTAATTAAAGTGGAAAATATTTGTGTTAATACATGTTAGAGAAATGATATTATTAATCATTCTCCGAAAACATGTCGCACTAAAAGAAAAAGAACGGTCTAATCTTAATCGAGATTTTCGTTAAATTTATCGAAGGCAACCTATCACGATCCCAAAGTATGGAGAATGATCCAAATGATCATTCATCCATAGATTTGAAATAATGAAGGTTAAACATATTCGAAATTCAACAATCTACGAATCGGAGATTTTCATCGACAAAAAATAAAAATAAGAGATGAAAAAGGAATATGGATCTAAAATAAATCCATAAAGAAATTAGAATATTTTTCTAAACTTTTTTCTAAAATATCTTTTCTGAATTTTCATATTAAAAATAAAATTGGAAAGTAACATTAAAGAAAACAAGAAAGACTAAAGAATAAAAGAAAATAAAAAAAGAAAATAAATGGGAAGGGGAGGTGGATCGCAGGTGGATCAACTAAGATCCATCAAGGTTTAAAGGAAATAAAAAAAAATAAAAAAATAAAAGTAAAGTCTAAAAATATAAAAAGAACAAAAAGTAACAGAAGCTGAAGAAAGCTTCTTCTTCTTCGCATAAGCCGCGGCAAAAACAGGGCATATCACCATAACTCATCGCGGCACCTCTCACCTTCAGAATCAAGCAGAAACAATAGCACGATCCACTCAACAAGACTCGACGGCCTCCTCTTTCTCAAAATCGATCAACCTTCGCTTCGTCTCACCCTCGCCGATCTTCTTTCACGGATTTCAAATTCTCAACCTCTTTTCTTTCCGATTTGGCTTTGGAGGTTGTTGATGAAGAACTTAATGTGGAATATTTCGAAACTGTGATTAATTTCTGAATTTTGAGAAGATTGAGGGTTATTTGGAAACGAAAAATGAAATTGAAAATTTGAAGTTTGATTTTGACAGGGATTCAAGAGGCTTATGAAAGCTTGAGATTTGAAGGAGGGAGAGGCTCAATTTATAGAGGGAGGAAAGTGAAAGTGAGCTGCCGTTTTGTGACGATTTGCCGCGTTTCACCGTCACGGATTTCTCGTGTTCAGTTCAGAATTTTTTTGTTGCGTTTTGTATGCTTGCCTTGCGTTTTGAATTCTGCGTGTTCAGGTGCTTTGGGCTGCTGGTATTGGAGTCCTACATTTTATGTGTTAATTGTTGCGTTTTGACTGCGTTTTGAGGCCTGTGTTTTTTTGTTTTGCTTTCGCGTGCAGGTCCGTGTGATTGCCGCGGCTTGCTGTGAGCTGATGTTTCAGTGTTGGCGTGATGCTGTTGTGTTGCGTTTTATGTGTTTTGCAGGGTGCGTTTTGCTTAGGCTTTGGTTTGTTCACGTGCGGAAGGCTTGCTGCGGCGTAGTATCAGGCTTGTAATGTGAGCTTCACGTTTGCGGGACAGCTGCCTTTGATGCGGCTTGTTTGGCTGGCTTGTACTTGCGTGATGACGTGAAGCTTGCTTTTGGTGAGCTGATGCTTGCGGATGATTTCGTTGTGGGCCTGCGGCTGGGAATTTGGTGCGTGGGAGAGCTTGTTGTTTGTGTGGCTATTTGAAAAAAAGGCCTTCGTGTGAGGCTTGGCGTATCAGGCTTGTGGTGAGGTGGGCTTTGACAAAATACAGGCCTATTTTATTTTTTGACAAATTTTTTATAGCTATTATTTTTTGACAAATGGTTTACAAAGAAAGAAAAGGATTTGATTGTAAATCAAATGATATATATATTTTTGTAATAAGAAAATGATATTATGAAAAAGAATAAGTTGGAATAAATGGATAAATTTTTTTTAATAGAAATGGATACAAAAAAAAAGGTATTAAAATATGAGCTTAGAAAAAGGGATAAAAAATGAGAATAAAAAAAATGGTAATTGGACATTTGTAAGAAAAAAAATAGGAAAATGGTTTAGGATATGAAATGGATAATCGGAGAATGAATCCTAGAATGGATAAAAAGGGATATCGTTATTTATGGGCTTAATGAAATGAATCGGATAATGGATATGAAATGATGGTTAGAAGAATGATTAGGAAATAATAATGGCTATAAAAAATGATGGTCTAATTAAAAAAATAGGTAATGGATGAAGTGATGATTTCTAAGCCCATAACCAACTCCTGATTTTTTCTTACAAGCCACTGATGAAAAACAACCTTTAATGAACCGCTGAACCATTGAATAATTCGCAACTTGCCATTCAAGCCCCAACCATTGACTTTTGAACTTCTGAACATTTTCAAATACTTCTGAATCGATCTCACAACTTATCATTGAATACGCATCGCCTGAGAAATACACCACTGACACACATAATTTGCGGTTGAAACAAATTTTGATAGTTTGACCATGATTAGGTCAAACGTCCGTCTGAACTGAATCGTGACTGAACAACCGCCTCTGAATTGAAATTACGGTCTTATCTTCGCAAACCTGTAACACAGAGAAGAAGAAGAGGAACACTGCAACATATTTTTGGTATTTTGGTTAGAAGTCAGTAAATATAAACAAATATAAATAAGTAAAAACAATGGTGATCTCCCGCGAAGCGTAGACCCTTCATCTGAGAAGAAACTGAGAAACCTGTGTGATCTTGCTTGTATGCAAAATGCAGATGAAATGCGAAGAAAATCTCAGGGCAAAAATTAGGGTGTTACAGTCTTAGGCTAGTCGATATCATTAGAAAGTTGCATATTTAGCAACTGATGAGTTCTCGTCCGACAATGGGAAACTTGTCAATGAAATTGAGGTTCACGTGGTTGAACTTAAGCCAAGACCTCCTTACAGTTGTAAAGTATTGAAACCATCAAACAAAAAAGACCTTGTTGAAATAGGGAAGTTCGACAAATATGTAACCAAGACATATACGTTTGATATATCTAAATGTGATGAAATATTTGATTTATTAGTAAAATATGGTCAAATTGTTGTTCCACCTGGTTTAAATGATCCCCCTTTAGCAAAAGAAAAAGAGTGGATTTTGCAAATTTCATAATTTCCTTGCTCATAAAACATCTCAATGTGTTATTTTCAGGGATTTGGTGCAGAAGGCTCTGAAGGATGGCAGGCTTAAATTTGGCAAAAAGCCGAAGATGCAGGTCGACACAGACCCCCTGAAGGTCGAACAAGCACTGTACTCCGAGCTGAACGAATGCATGATGGTGGAAGCTACTGAAGGTTTCCCAAATACGCCCCATGTCAAGAACATGGAGTGCATGATACTCGACACTACTGAAGGTGACGACAAAAAGATTGAGAAAGAACTAGAGGCAGTCTACCCTACGACTGGAAAAAGTTTGAATGAGTTCCAAGATAAATGCCGAGTGGGCGGATCAAGGGAAATACTCTACCCAAGATGTAATGTTGTGTTTGACTAGAAGGTAGTTGACAGGTATGAAGCTAGAAAAAAAGAAGCTTTAGCCGCTAAAGGGTCTCAAATCCCAAGGTTCCTATTTGACCAGAGTGGTCATCCTCGTCAAAATGAAAAATACCAGAGACAGTTCAAATCAGTCAGACCCAGAACTTTCGTGCCACCTTCACCCCGCGTGAGAAATGGGTGGAACCAGTTAATTAAAAAGGCAGCAAAAGGCCAAAGTGGTGGGTGCTGGATTTAGAGAAAGATGCTGGGAAGAAAGATGAACCCATAAGTTACGTGGTTTCTCCTAATTACCAAAGGAAAAACCCTATGACAATGACTCAATGGAGACACTAACAGAGGAAAAAAAAAGTCCTGAAATTGGCCTCGACATGCCAACCAATGCAGGTGGAAGTCTCTAAACAAAAGGGGAAGCACCCAAAAGCTAGATGGCTCGAAAAAGGGAAGATTGTGACGAATCAAACTTTGACCGTCGGAACCTCTAGAGGGAAAGAGGTAGTATCAAAACAAAGTGAAGAATACACTCTCGCTGTCAAAAAGTGGAAAAATCTTGAATATACTCCTCAATGTGATGAAGAAGAGCCTACTTACTCACCCCAGTCGGATGAAGAATACACTCCGTCACCAGAAGATGATTTTGATGAAGACATGTATGATAATACCAACGATGATACTTATGGAAAAAACTTTCTCATGAACTATGGAATTGTGTCTGTGTTGCCAGTTGAATACGACATTGTGTCGGAAGTATCAGAGGCAGAAGAAGACTTTATGGAGAATGAGACTCCAGAGGATACACCATTGTGCTACTACGCCATGAATGATGGGGTAGTCGAAGAGCAGAGGGTTGTGTTTGAAAGACCTAGTCCTGATATGATGTATTATTTGAAACCTCTCTTCATAAAGACATAGGTCGATGGTGTGGCAGTTAACAAGGTTTTTGTAGACAGAGGGGCAACTATGAACGTGATGCCCTATGTTTTGTTCAAGAGAATCAGAAAGACCGATGAATATTTTTGAACACATAATATGGTCTTATCCAACTATGAAGGGAAGACCGACAACATCCTATGAGTGGTTCAAGTCGATTTGGTTGTGGGAACGATCACTAGGTTGACATTATTTATGGTGATCAACTCAAAATCCAACTTCAACCTATTGTTAGGTAGGGAGTGGATTCATGGTATATGGGAAATGCCTTCTACCTTGCACCAAAGACTAAGTATTTGGAGAAAAGACGGTATCATCAAAAACATAGAAGCATACCAAATTTATTACAAGATCGACGAAACCAAAGGATCGAAGATGTCATTCGATCAACAACTGGAAAATATGGCCCCATGTGATGATGGGTCGGGCTCCTATACCTACGTCAAAACTGGCCACATGTTGAACTTGGATCCAAACCATGGTTTTGTCTGGGACAATGCTGACATACCAATGGATCCAAGTGAAATACCACTGAAAAGGTGGTTAGAGGTCGATAAGAATGACTTCTGAGTCAGAGAGTATGACTCGAATTTCATCCTACATGTCTAAAAACAATAAAGAAATGGCTATGGAGATTAGGAAACATCAAATCCTAACTGACAAAGCCAGAACATGTGGCCAATTAGACCAGAAAATAACTTTATAAGGCCGGAAGCTTGATTGCATTTATGATAATGGGCCTTTGGGGTTAGAAAGGGACCCATCAAATGAGCCACAAAAAATGCAGGCTCAGGACCCACTTGAAGAGATTGACTTAGAAGATGAGACCACAAAGAGACTCATGTACATAAGTACTAAGGTGAGGTCGAAAATGAAGGCTAGGCTAGTCGATGTATTGAAAGAATACAAAGATTTCTTTTCCTGGGATTATGAAGAAATGCATGGTCTAAGTCGAAGCGTGGTGGAACACCGTCTACCCATACAACCAGGTAAAAAGCCAATTAAGCAGGAACCTCGTCGGTTCACACCTGAGGTGACTGAAAAGATCAAGAAAGAGATCGAAAGGTTGCTCAAAATCCGGTTCATCAGAACTGCAAGGTATGTCGAATGGATCTTCAATATAGTCCCAGTATTTGATGCAGTAGTTTTTGAAGCAGTTGGTTTGGGTGGCTTTGGATTTTTCTTGGCCACCTTCTGGTCTGCGAGATTTACTAAAGAAGAACTTATTGCGAAATTGAATGGGAGTATAATGGGAAGTGCACGGAACTAAGGCCTTTTATAGGAGAGATATTCCTAGAGTAGATCACCTGGCTAAAAGGTAGGAACTTAAAAGGCGCACAATCAACCTTGGAAAAATAGTGTCGCCCAGAAAATAACCCTTTTTAGGTTATGAAAATTGTGCCCTTTTTCTCGATAAATGCAGGCGACTAATTTCGAGGAAGTGGATTCAGACCATTGTCCCACGCCAGTTGCAAACAAACTAAGGGATATGATATTTATAGCCTAAATCCATGCAACGCAAGTGTTTTATTAGGAACTAAGTTGCGGTAGTGGGAGGACTGAGGATCCCCACGTCTCAAGACAACATTACCAGTATTGAAAGATTGTGGCGCCAAAAGTGGAATCTCGACGGATGTGACAGGCTGTCTCAATCTGAAAGAATGTGAACAATTGATTAGATCAAGTCGATGGTCAAAGATGCGTCGAAATCTCCCAGGAAAGTCCAAAAGGCCAAGCTTCTTGGTCGACTACATCTCTGTCGAAACTAGCCTTGGGGGGATTTGTTGGCTGTAGATTTCGACCAAGATGAAGAAGTCTTTATGTTCAGAGAAAATCCATAAAAACGTCAAAGAGGAATGGTTCGACTCAACCAGGATAGTAGAAACGTGACAATGGTTCAACGAGCAGAAGAAGCAAAGAAACAATCCAGCCTATGGAAGGAAGGCGTCAAAACATTTCGATGCCACCCAGGGGTACCAGTAGGTCGAATACCTTTTGACACACCATTTAAAATGCTATGAAGAAATTGCTCAAGGAAGTGGGGCAAAGTAGTGGGCAATTACCATAAGAGTGGGGTGACAATTGCCAACATAAAATTCGTTGGAGAGTGTCTAACGGTTACTTTTTATGTCTATTTAAGTTTCATTTTCAGAATTATATATCGCATTTCTTTACATTGTAAAAGGGACACACTCAAAGTACCAAGCATAAAGAGAAACGAGTTAACCCCATACGCAAAATATATGATAGCGTCCAAACACTTATCTTTTCAAGTTATTTCAATTCCAAACAATTTCAATACCTTTCTTCTGCTTTGTTTTTCTATTTATTTCTTTTGTTAAGCATTCCGCGAGCGTCTGCATAAATACAAAAACATACAAAAAACCCTTTACCATCTTATGCTATAAAAAGTTCACCGTATACTAAATCAGATAGAGTAGTCCTGAGACTCGTTTGGCCAGTCCCGCAAGTAAACCTGTTGGACAAGAGGCCAACAACTTGTTCACGCAAAATTCATGTGTGAATAATTACACATTGGGTTTGAGTGATTCATATATTGAGAGTTGGAGAGATTGGGAAACACTTGGGGTAGAAAATAGAGTTGTTCTTGGGTGCCTTCAGGGTTGTTCTTGGGAACCTAAAGGTGAAATCTATTTTCTTGTAACTCATTTGTAATATCTTGTAACAACTTTCTGAGTATAGTGAATTGGAGAGTTGCTCTCTCCCCCGGAGTAGATCGTTTGATTGAACTAGGTAAACAAACATTCGTTTTGTTCTTGCCTTATTCTGTTATATTATTTGTATACAATTTATTATTGATGTAGACCATTTATTTTGGTTGTTATTGTTCTTTTCCCCACAAATTGATATTGATATTTGTTGTAATTCACAATAAGATTCACAACAAGTGGTGTAGTGAGCGTGAAGCAAATTGAGCATCAAGGTTAGTAGATCGAAGATCGAGAATTTTTTTGGTAACAATGACTACGGGTTGTGTAAAATTAAGATGCAAGCAATTTTAATTCAAGAGAAGTGTATTGAGGCTTTGAAGAGTGAAACATTGATGCCTGCAGGGCTTACACATGTATAGAAGACCGAGACGATGAATAAGGCCACGAGTGTCATTATCTTGTGCCTCGGGGATAAATTTCTAAGAGAAGTTGCCAGGGAGAAAACTGCGGTTGCTATGTAGGCAAAACTTGAATCATTGTATATGACAATGTCTTTGGCTCACAGGTTGTATATCAAACAACAACTCTATTCATTCTGAATGGTGGATAATAAGTCCATAATTGAGCATCTTTTAGAATTTCAAAAGATTATCGATGATCTTGAGAATATTGAAGTGAAGATTGATGACGAGGACATGGATTTTCTCTTGTTGAGTTCATTATCCAAATCATTTTATCACTTTAAGGATGCCCTTCTTTATGGTAAGGGAGGTACTATTACTTTGGATAAAGTCCAGACGACGGTGAAATTCAAATAATTTTCAAAGTCGAAAGATTTGAAGATTGAAGATATTGGTGAAGGCTTAAATGTGTCAAGAGGAGGAGGTGAGCGTAAAGGGATGTCCAAATCAAAGAGCTATGGCAAGTCAAATTTAAAATGTTTTAACTGTTAGAAAATCGGTCATTTTAAAAGGGATTGTCTTGAAAGAAAGGTCAATGAAGATTTTGTTCAAGCTACAATTGCCTTGGGTGAGGAAAGTTATAAGTATGCCAAAGTACTAATGGTATCAAGTTTGGAAACTAAAGATAGTTGGGTCATTGACTCATGTTGCTCTTATCACATGTGTCCAAGAATAGAATACTTTGAAACTTTGAAGATGGTGCAAGGTGGAGTTGTTTGCCTTGGTAATAATAAGACATGAAAGGTTCATGGTATTGGTACGATCAGATTTAAACTGTTTAATGATCGTGAACTTATTATTCAAAATGTGAGGTATCTTCCAGAACTCAAGAGAAATTTGTTATTTATAAGTATGTTTGATGATCTAGGCTATTGTACTAGAGTTGAACGTGGAGAGTTGAAGATTTCGCGTGATGAATTAATTATTTCTAAAAGGGTATATGGTCTATATATTTTAGAAGGTTCAAATGTTGTTATTCATTCATCGTTAACTAGTGGAGCCTTTCATGACAAGAAAAAGCTATGGTATTTGAGTTTAAGACGTTATGAATACCTTGAGAAAGTTTCAGAGGAGTATAATAAAATTTTTCAGAAATCAAGGGATAAAAATATATGTTACCGCTGAGTTGTTATTGTGTTTTTGGGGAAGAGTTAAGGTTAAAACAACTTACTTGGTTGGTAGAGAATTTCTTCAGAAGAAGAATAGTGAAAACCAAGAGAGAAACCTGGTAAAAACTATAACGGAGAAAACTCAGTTTGAGGTGGATTTTCCTACTATGAATGTCAACATTAGTGAGGGAACGATTATAGAGATCTCTGATTATGATTTAATTCATGATAAGTTAATGAGGGTTATTGTAACATCTCAAAGGGACGATTTTGCTAGCATTGGATATAATGTGTTTAATGTGGCTGAAGGGCTGCAAAATAAAAGAAGAAAACTTTCAGGGAGGCATTTGAAAAACAGGTGGAGCCAAGGGTGGTTTGAAAATTATACTTGTAAGCTTGTTAAATTACCTAGGCATAGAAAGGTAATTGGAAACTAGTGGATGCAAGTGGCGAGATCAAGATTCAAAGGTTGCTTGAATTGGATCAAAGTTATTGATTAAAGTTTTAACTTGGTAGATAGCAACAATGTTATTGATTGTTAAATTGGTATGAACACGGTTTAAAGTCAAGGTTAAGATTTTTGTAAATATGCCTTAAAACATTTGTTGATGAAGAGAAGGAAAATATATTTTAGAGATTTCATTTACCGCGAAAATAAGAAGTTTTAGAAAGTCGGACGAAAAGCCAAAAAGAAAGGAAAAAAATTAGGCGCATGAATAGTGACCATACAAATGAATAATGATGGCCGTACGGATGAATAGTGACGTCCGTACGATGAATACTGATTTCAGGTTTTCAAGCTTTTCGACAGTTTTTCGTTTGACATGTTTCGGGCTATTGCAGTTTTGAGGTTTATTTGTTGGGTATTTGCTATTATAAATATGTATCTCTTATATGTTTGGTGTGTGACAATCTAAGGGTTTACACCAACAAGTAGGGGTGGAAATAGGCTAGGCTAGGCTAGACTTTATAAGGCTTGAGTCTGACCTACGATAAACTAAAAAGGCCTGAGTCTGGCCTATGACCTATTATAGGCTCTCTTTTTTGGCTTGACCTAGCCTTTTTAAAATCCTGGCCTGGCCTGAAAGCCTATTTACAAGCCTTTTTCTTATTAAGCTTCTAAATTATTCTATATTACTTAAAAAGATTTATAGGTCGACCTATTTAGCATTTGTTCTAATATATATGCATATATAGGTCAACATATGTATCATTTTTTCTAATATATATATATATATATATATATATATATATATATATATATATATATATATATATATATATATATATATATATGCATATATAGGACAACTTATTTAACATATTTTTAATATATATGAAAATATAGGCCAACCTATAAGACTTCATAGGCTTTTTTAATAACCTAAGACTAGACTATTTAATAAAATAGGCTTTTAAAAAAGCCTAAGCCTGGACTTTTTATTATAAAAGTCTGACCTGACCTGACCTTAAGTAGGCTAGGCTATAGGCTCCTGTAGGCTGACCTGGCCTATTCCCACCCTACCAACAAGGGAGAGCATGACTTTAAATGTATTAGGTTTCAGCACAAGTAAAACCTTGGATTACACCTTGGGTTTGAGTGATTCATATATTGAGAGTTGGAGAGGTTAAGAAACACTTGGGTAGAAAATATGGTTGTTTTAGGGTGCCTTCAGGGTTGTTCTTGGGAACCTGAAGGCGAAGACTATTTTCTTGTAACTCATTTGTAATTTCTTGTAATAACTTTCTGAGTATAGTGAATTGGAGAGCTGCTCTCTCCCCCAGAGCAAATCGTTTGATCGAACTGGGTAAACAAACATTTGTTTTGTTCTTTCCTTATTCTGTTATATTATCTGTGCACAAATTATTATTTCTGTAGTCCATTTATTTTGGTTAGTATTGTTCTTTTCCTGAAAAATTGATATTGAATTTTATTGTAATTCATAACAAGATTCATAACAATTATAGATTGACATTTCAAGATCAATGACATACAATTCATTCTTCATTTATTTAGTAGCATGAAATATATCATTTAATTAAATAGAACAATAATTATTATTTATTATAAATGAAAAATAAAACTTGTCAGAACAAAAAATAAAAATAATACACCTAAAATAACAACCTTTACTTCACTACCAAATCTTATATCAACTTCACCCTTTTGTAAATTCTCTACTTTTTTTTTTGCCCATGTACATTAGTACAAATGTGAGAACCACATCTGCTATCTAATACCTATGATGCAAAAGTAGATAAGTTTATTTCTATAACAAAAAAATTGAACTTGAAGTCTCTACTTTATTACTTTTATCTTCCATGTACTTTGGGTAATTTCTCTTCCAATGTCCAATCTAGCGTAGTGGAAGCAAGTTCCCTCTTTAACTATATTGTTACTAGAATTGAAAATTCTATATTTACCGTGAGAATAGTCTTTCCATTTTGATTTTAGATTCTGCTCAGCAGTTCTCAACATATATAACGACTCAGACAAAATTTTATCCGTATTATTCATAATGAAATTTAAGACAAGTTGGTTAAAGTTTTTTGACAATGATTGCAAAATCAAATCAATCACAAGCTCTTATCCAAGGGAAATAACTCAATCTATCAAGGTTCTCCACATACACAATTATCTTGAGTATTTGAGAACCTACATGAGTCCCTCAGCCAGCTTGCCTTAAAAAGGGCTTTGGAACTTTCAAACCTTTCATGTGTTGCATGCTCTTAATAGATCATATCAAACGATGCCATGTTTCCATGTTACTTTTGCAATTCATAGTTCATGTAGCCAATATAAGACATGTAATTTCTAAGATATCATCAACACATTCCTTATAAGTATCTCTTTGACAACTATAAGTAGAATTGGATGAATCCTCTCCAGGAACAAGTTTCTCTAAGAAATACAACTTTTTCTCATTGTTTGAGAATAATCCTCAAGTTTCAATGTTAGTCTCAAAAATTTGTCCCAGACAATTTTTCCTTATTAAAGATTATTCGCAAAATGTTGTTTGATATGATAATCCACATTTGAAATTGTGAATATAAGTATCATTAAACATATTTATACACTTCTACTATTTTAATGATCAATCAAACTGAATTCATGAGTATCAGGTGTTCGCCTTATTGGCCATAAAGGTCAATAGTTTTATTAAAACTTAATATTTGTGTCAAATTATCTATTAATATTAATAAGACATTTTTTTATTATATTTGTTTTTTTAAGTAATAAATTCTCTATAATAGCTAATCTATTTGATGGAGTATTAAATGTGATTTAATCGTGAGCCTCCATTAAACATAATGACACTATTTTAAAAGTATCCATAATCAAATTTTATATTTTTGGAAATAAGAAGGGCCGAAGTCCAAAAAAGAAAATTAGACAATCACAAGCCTCCTTCAAGTCCTTATCAAAATCACTAATTATAAACGAACTTCTGAAAAAACATATTCCTTGGAAGGGAGATAACCCTTTCCTAGCAAGAATATTTGGACAACAATTAACTTCAATCTAAACATGAGAAATCAATATATCTTGAAAATTATCAAGGTAACCTCTTATTTTTTCAATCAGCTTCCTACCCCAAATTTTGCTTGATTTATTAGTATGAATACAATCAACTATCTTTGCATCCACATCAACATCAATGCTATTGAAACTCATACTAATAGCAAACTTCAATCATTCATAAACTCCTCTTAATTCAGCAGTATAGTTATCACAAAATCCAATATACTTGGAGAATCTATTAAACCATTCTCCATCACTACCTCTAATAATACCTCCACAAAGATAATCCGCAGACAATCGCATAAAATATGGATGGCATCCACTTCTACGTGACCACAAAGAGTGCAGTCCGCACTTCCAACACCAAACCTCACTCCACTATTAAGTGTGTTATGTGTTGTATGAGAAGAATTACCTTAATTGGCTAACAAGTCAAGACACCTATCACGTGGAACCGCAAAGGATATATGACCAGTTCTTCCATCCACTTGAAAAAAGTGGTCAAATTAAGAACCATATAAATACGTTACTTACCACGCCATATTGCCACGTGGACGATATTACAAACACGCAAGCCGCCTTATTCTTCACTCTCTCTCCTTCCTCGTTCCCATTCACTTGTCAACTTGTTTGTCACCATCTTCAATTCAACCTCCAATTAATCTTTCTTTGAATTAACCCTTTCAAAAATAATACATATACTCCCTTTCTTCGAAAATACAAAATTCTTTTTAACCGTCCTTTTTACTTCTCCAAAAAAACAACAATAACAAGTTAAAAAATAACCCGCGTTATGACCCCTTCAAACATGATATTATATACACTTGTTCTTCTTCTTCTTGTTATTATCATTCATTCATTCATTCTTTGTGGAGAAAGAGATAATTAAACCCCTCAACCTATGGGTTTCAATGTTAAAACTAATAGCTATAGCTATGGAAATGCAGGATTGGATCCTCAATTTGCAGCTGAGAAAGCGGTTAGTGTTATTGGTCAAGGATATGATCTTTGCAACGATATCAAATTCTCTGCTTGCAAGTCAAAGAGGTTGATCCAAATTCCAAATAGTAGCTCACACACCAGAGACCTTGTGTTTCCTTCTGGTGTTGTTGTTCCTAACGTTCCTTTGTCTATCAAGTCTGATAAAGGTGATTGCACCAGGTTTCGTTCTGATGTTCTTACTTTCAATCAGGTAGGTCATCACAATCACAACGTTTCTGATTGCAATAATTTTGATTCAATTTCTTATGAATATATAGGATTGTTCTCTTTTTCAACTATTTGATTGAAATGAAATTGACTACTGAAACCGTCTCATTAAGTCAGCTCAGTTGGTAGCTGTGCAGAGAGAGTCACGGGTTTGCAACCCTGGACATCTCACTCAGAGAAATACTTTAATTGATACTATTGCTGTAATTGAATTCTTTCATCACTGGTTTTCACTTGAAAATTGTTGTAATTCTTGTCTTATATATAGGTTAGGTGATGTTTCTTTTGTATTTGAATTTATGTATCTGAAATTGGTTTTAACGATTTGACTTTTGAAGACTGAACATGTGTTATTGGATGTGATATAATGAGAAAGACTGAATTTCGGTGAATTTGGATTATTGTAGATGTCTGAGCATTTCAACAGACAATTATCTTTGTCGGGAAAGATTCCGTCAGGCCAATTCAACAAAATGCTTGACATGAGAAAATGTTGGTCTAGGGATGCGGCTTCAACTAAAAGCATTGCGTTTGATGGATGGTTTATAACGTTGTATACAGTTGAATTAGATAGAACCAACATTTCCCTTTCTGAAAAAGTGAAAAAAGAAGTGCCTTCTTCGTGGAACCCGGCTGCTCTTGCTGAGTAAGTATTAGTATTGTTATTCTTCACTCTTTTTTTGTTAATAATCGTAATGAAATACTGCATAACATCATAACATTGATTTTGTACTACGGTGTGGTTCTTATATATGTTGCTTAGACTTGAGTTAACTGTGTTTCAAACTGAACATGACTCTTCAGGTTCATTGAAAACTATGGTACTCATGTGGTTGTTGGGGTAAAGATGGGAGGCAAAGATGTGGTTCATATCAAGCAGTCAAAAAATTCAGATGTTCAGGCGACAGAACTGCAGAAATTGCTTAAGCAATTAGCCGATGAGAGATTTTCTGCGGATTCAAATCAAGGTTCTAATGTAAATTCTGCGGCAATATCAGGACAACCAAGGGTAAATATAAATAGATAAATAAATATGCCTGTCTTTCTTGAACATGAAGATAAAAATATAGTAATGGAAATATAAAATGTTTTAACTTATGTAAACATATCTTCGATCGTGTTTGCAGGATGATCATGCGAAGCTTAGGGGACAGAACAGACACAAACCTCCATTACTTGTTGGCAGGCCGGTTGTAAAAAGTCACTCCAAGAATGACGTTAGTATTTTTTTCTTTGCTTTTTTGTTATGTTTTTACAAGTTTACTTTATCAGGTGCACCTTGTAGCTATTCTGCATCTGATAAATACTCGAACTTATTATATGATTTTCTTTATCAGGATATAGTAAGCATTTCGGTTCGAAGAGGAGGTACTGATTTAGGTCAACCTTATAACGAATGGCTCTCAACCATATCACAATCTCCTAATGTCATATCAATGTCTTTGGTGCCTATTACTTCACTACTGAATTCTGTTCCAGGAAATGGATTTTTAAGTCACGCTGTGAATTTGTATCTTAGATGTGAGTAAAACACCTGCAACTTAAGTTTCCCCTGCAGAATTATTATTATTTTTCTTCCAAAGTTTATTCTTTGTCGGTACATCTATTTAAAAGTTTTCTGTTTCAATCAGATAAACCTCCAATCGAAGAACTTCATCAATTTCTAGAGTTTCAGTTGCCACGACAATGGGCACCAATGTATGGTGATCTGCCTCTTGTATTCGACCATAAATATAAACGGAATGCGTCTCCATCGCTTCAGTTCACTCTCATGGGACCCAAACTTTATGTTAATACTGTGAAGGTAATTTCATCTTCCAAGTTCCAATATTCTTTAATAGTAAGAAGAAGTTTAAAAACCCGCCCCAACTTTATCTGTGCTCTAATTGCTTACGACCATTTTAAAAAGGACAGAATTTTGGATCGCGCCTTCAATAAGATTATGTTACAAAATTTGCATACTTTATTTAAATGGAAGGCTTTTTATCAGGAAGAACAGAATTAATGTAGGGATTAGTTAGCTCTAGACAACTCATATTAGACATTTTTTCAATAAGCAGGTTGAGTCTGGAAACCGGCCTGTAACAGGTATTCGATTATACTTAGAAGGAAAGAAAAATGACCACCTATCAATCCATCTCCAGCATCTTTCGGAGGTTCCAGGTGTCCTTGAAATTTCAGAAGATCACGGTTATGATCCTATCGACGAACCCGACGATAAAGGCTACTACGAACCAGTGAAGTGGAGCATGTTTTCTCATGTCTACACAGCACCTGTACAAAACAACAGCTCAAGAATGGATGAGTCCGCCACTATTGTGACAAAGGCGTGGTTTGAGGTTAAGCTAATGGGAATGAAGAAAGTTCTTTTCTTAAGGCTTGGATTCTCAAACGTCGCTACTGCAAAAATTCGTAGATCAGAATGGGATGGACCTTCAACCTCATCTAGAAAGTCAGGATTTTTCTCAGCATTGATGAGTTCAAAGCTTAGCAAAGAGTTGCAGTCACCCGAGAAACAAACTAAAGTTGACATAAACTCGGCAATTTATAATGTCGGTCCACCTGTACCTACAAGGGCTCCCAAAATGTTTAGCTTTGTAGACACAAAGGAAAAGGTAAGGGGTCCAGAGGATCCACCTGGATATTGGGTTGTCACTGGTGCAAAACTATGTGTAGAAGGTGGCAGAATCTCAATCAAGGCAAAATATTCATTGTTGACTATATTGTCAGAAGAATCTATAATGTTGAGAGAGTAAGATTGATTTGTTAATGTTATTTTTAGTTAGTTGTATATAACTATATATCGTATCATTTATTTATCTAAAAGAAATGAAAGTATATTTTGTGATTGTATTTTGGCTCAAACTGAACTGAATATGACAAATTCATTGTTTTTTTTAGAATCTTATATGATGTCCTGATTTTGATTTGGCCAAACTGCCTAATAAAGAATACTATGAGGAATCTGCAATCAAAGTATTGTATTTTATTTAATTCTTTTGTGAATCCTTGCAGAATCAAGAACGGCTCCAACAGAAATGTTGGTTGGTATCTATAATCCAGGTGTTTTGGATAACATTTGATGACTTGTTTCTTCCAACTATTAGCGATTAGTCCAATTAAAAGAATTCATTAGAGTACATGGTTTAATTTATGTTTACATATTGGTGGTACTGCAAACCACTAAGTTTGTAACCTATTTTTGTGCTATAATAAACAATGGAAAAAACTGAAATATGCATATGGGAAAATTACAGTCACCTCCTTTGAATTTTATTTAAATGACAGTAACTCCTCATCTAATTTTAAAATATACATTAATCTCTCCTGAGTTTTATAAAAATAACACCTACATCCCCCATTTAATTTGTAGTGACAATAAAAAAAATCATACATATAAATGAAATTTATCTACCGTTTTTAATTTTTATTAAAAAAAAATGTTAATGAATGTAAATTCAAAGGACGTTAATACATACCCTAAAATTAAAAGAAATATCAGAATCATTTTAATAGATTCGAAGAAGGATGAATGTAATTTCCACGACGTCCCGGACAACAACTTACACAAATATTTTGGTGGTTCAGTTTATCCGGTTCAGTTTATCCAATTTTTAAAGTATGACTACTACAATTAATATTGTTTTTGATAAAAAATTTCAAACATATAACTAATTTCCAATCGAATTTTTATCTACCATATGAATTATAAAATATTGACAATTTTTTCCACAGATATATTGATGTTCAAATATCCAATTTTAAAACATTATTATTATTTTTAGAGATTTCTTACTTCCCAAGAAATAAGCCAACAGAGTCAAGACGTGTTTGGATGGGAAAGCATTATCATATTATCCGTTGCCGAAGATGACTCTGATACCAAACGTTCCCGTGTCAAAAACGTTTATAGCTCAAAATTGTCCACGTGTCACGATGTAATTGGGAGAACTGCCGTTACTTTTACGCCACCTCAAATCATTTTAAGCTATAAATTCGAAAGCCCCGTTGCACAACATTCATATATTCATATAAACTTTCGTTTCGTCGCAGAGAAGAGAAACCCCTAGAACACTCAATCAAGGTATCTTCTACCTTCATCTTTTCACAAAAATTTCGATAATTAGGATTCTGTGTTCTCTCGATTGAATAGTTATTGGATCAATTTTGAATTTTATTTGGTTTATCAGACTTCATTATTAGGGTTAAGTTTTATTTTTAATTGATTGTTCTTTAGGGTTTTGTCTCATCTTTTAATCGATCGTTGAATATGTTAGATATGATTTTGATCTAATTGCTTATTTCATTCTCTATCAATAATCGTATCATTGCGAAACTTTTCTTTGATTAATTGGCAATTTCTTTCAATATTTTTATGATCGAAGGACGTTAATATCCGTTTTTAGGGTTTCTAAGCAAGATTTCTCATAGTAGAGGATTATGTATAGTAGGTATAAAACATTTTGTATTTATAGTAGTCCAGGGTATTTGTTTCTTCTATTCTGAACTCACAATTTATATATGCATCAAGACTCTAGTTTGTCAGGATTTTTGTTCTGTATATGTGTAATCTAGTATTGTTATCCAAATTATTTGTTGATTGTTTATGTAAAGTTGATATAAATAACATATTTCCTGTAAATTGAAGTGGTATTTTGGTTAATTTTATGCTTCTTTTGTTTGTTACATGTGCTCTTTCTGTGTTGTAGTGATCTTTATAGATAATCTGAATAACAACTTGTGATTGATTTGTTTGTTTCTGATAATATAGATGCAAATTTTCGTTAAGACCCTTACTGGCAAGACCATCACTCTCGAAGTTGAGAGTTCAGATACCATAGACAATGTTAAGACAAAGATTCAAGACAAGGAAGGGATCCCTCCTGACCAGCAGCGTCTCATCTTTGCTGGCAAGCAACTAGAGGATGGGCGTACCCTTGCTGATTATAACATACAGAAGGAATCCACCCTCCATTTAGTACTCCGTCTCCGTGGTGGAATGCAAATCTTTGTGAAAACCCTCACTGGCAAGACCATCACTCTCGAAGTGGAGAGTTCTGATACAATAGACAATGTCAAGACCAAGATCCAGGATAAAGAGGGCATTCCTCCAGACCAGCAGCGTCTCATTTTTGCTGGCAAACAACTTGAAGATGGCAGAACTTTAGCTGATTACAACATCCAGAAGGAATCCACCCTCCATTTGGTGCTCCGTCTTCGTGGTGGTATGCAAATATTTGTCAAGACCCTGACAGGAAAGACCATTACCCTTGAGGTGGAGAGCTCTGACACAATTGACAATGTCAAGTCCAAGATCCAGGACAAAGAGGGCATTCCACCAGACCAACAGAGGCTCATCTTTGCTGGCAAACAGCTTGAAGATGGCAGAACTTTATCCGATTACAACATCCAGAAAGAATCCACCCTCCATCTTGTGTTGCGACTTCGCGGTGGTATGCAGATTTTTGTGAAGACCCTTACTGGAAAGACAATTACTTTGGAGGTAGAGAGCTCAGACACAATTGACAATGTGAAGGCCAAGATACAGGACAAGGAGGGCATTCCACCAGACCAGCAAAGGCTCATCTTTGCTGGAAAGCAACTCGAAGATGGCCGAACTTTGGCCGATTACAACATCCAGAAAGAATCAACCCTCCATCTTGTGTTGCGACTTCGCGGTGGTATGCAGATTTTTGTGAAGACCCTTACTGGAAAGACAATTACTTTGGAGGTAGAGAGCTCAGACACAATTGACAATGTGAAGGCCAAGATACAGGACAAGGAGGGCATTCCACCAGACCAGCAAAGGCTCATCTTTGCTGGAAAGCAGCTCGAAGATGGCCGAACTTTGGCCGATTACAACATCCAGAAAGAATCAACCCTCCATCTTGTTTTGAGACTTCGTGGTGGTATGCAGATTTTTGTGAAGACCCTCACCGGCAAGACAATTACTTTGGAGGTAGAGAGCTCAGATACAATTGACAATGTGAAGGCCAAGATACAGGACAAGGAGGGTATCCCTCCAGATCAGCAAAGGTTGATTTTTGCTGGAAAGCAGCTTGAAGATGGCCGAACTTTGGCTGATTATAACATTCAGAAGGAGTCCACCCTTCACCTTGTTCTTCGTCTGAGGGGAGGTATGCAGATCTTTGTGAAGACTTTGACCGGAAAGACCATTACCTTGGAGGCAGAAAGTTCTGACACAATTGATAATGTGAAGACAAAAATACAGGACAAGGAGGGAATCCCACCAGATCAGCAGAGGTTGATCTTTGCTGGGAAGCAATTGGAGGATGGAAGGACCCTTGCTGACTACAACATTCAGAAGGAGTCTACTCTTCACCTTGTTTTGCGCCTTCGTGGTGGATTTTAAGTATGTTGTTGATATTGGGACCGAAATAGCCTCGAAACCCTTGAGACCTTAACCTTTGTTTCTGAACTTTGTAATCTTTAGCTTTTATGTTTCAGAACTTGTCTAATGGGTCCATAATGGCCCTGGAAAACTATTGTTTGTGACGTGGTTTGTGTATGTTTCTGCTCTATTTTCACTTAATGAATGTGGACAATTTGTTGGTTTATTTGAGATTCCAAAAGTTACTTTGAAATTGGTTTAATGGTTTTCATTATTGCTACTTTGAAATTGGTGATGATATTGGAGAATGTATTATCCTGGGCGGCAGGTACTTCTTTCAGGAAGAGAAATGTGTTACATCTGCCGTGTTGAATTTGGTTTAATGGTTTTTACTGATGGACATTTGAGGATGCAAGCAAGTTTCATGTTAGAGAGATAACCTTTCTCTTCATAAAGAAGAACTTAAACTTCAGTTGGGGCAATCTTAGAACTGATTTACTATCCTTGTTTGGAGGATGGATGATCTACACCTTCATGCAAACCAGGGAGTAATACACCTTCATACTCTTGAAGCCATTATCCTGTTTGGAGGATGGATGATCTTCATGCATACCAGGGAGTAATACACCTTCATACTCTTGAAGCCATGAGACATGTTTATTTTTTCTAGTCTCAAGTTCCAAATATAATAACCATTTTCTAGTTCTTAGTTACCAACTGTAATACCACTGTATCATTTACCAATGGGATTTTCTTTTCATGTATTTTGTGAACAAGAGCATCTTACTATACAATATTTATGCCTCAACATATGAAGATATGATGGCATGAGCAATAGTGAGAATGTAGCATTATGGAAATGACTAGGTCAAGCTGGTCGTATGCCACATTAAAAAGTTGCCAGAACTCCTCTCCCCCTTGTTCATCTTCTAGCCAATTATTAAGAATGGTCAGAACGGAGTCTTTATATGCCAAAATAAGTATTTTTGGGGAAATATTCAAGCAATTTCAAATGCAAGATCGCAAACGCAACAATAGCCTAATAAACTAGAAGGATACATTTAGGAAATAACAATAAAGAAATTCGAATTGAACAATGAGAAACAATAAATTGTTTTTATAATTGAAAAATATTTTAAGTTTTAATATTGGCATATTTTCTAAAATTAAAAAAAATGATTGATTTGACACATTTTTTCAACCAGACGATTTTACAAAACCAGCTCCGGTTCATTGGTTCGAACGATTCAATTTGGTTTTTTCGGTTTTACCGCGATTTTGATCCACTAACGATTTCTAAAGATTAACTGGATCAGATTCAACTTCGATTTCCGATCCAACCAGTTGAACCATCCGATTCAGTCCGACTTTTTATACATTAAGTACTCTTAATTCTGAAAATTTCATGTTAGTGATGACAATTTAAAACAATCATAGTGGCACAGTCATCTAATTGACTTCTGAGCTCCTTTGATTGAAGCAAATTTTGCGCACCTTTAAAGTCCCAAGGTGTTTTCTATGGTTTTCTCTGATTGCCTATCTGCAGTTTAATTTTCAAAGGCTCACAATTCTATTACTAGGCATGGCAACGGGGTGGGTCGGAGACAGTTTTTATCTCCTCCAAACCTGAATTCCCAAATAGTTCTCGTTCCCGCCCCAAACTCAAACGTGAATGGGGAATTAAAACTCAAATCCGTCCCAAACGGGTTCGGGTTGGGTCGGGTATCCTGCTTTGCCACAATCTACTTAATAAAATCAATTATTTTAATAAAATATTTATTTTTTCTAAAATCAAATTACATTACAAATAATAAAATAAAATAATCTCAAAAAATTTTATACATACATTTCAAATATTTTAAATAATTAATAAAAATTAAAATATAAAAACATTGACCACATATTTAATATTCCAAATTAATAAAAATAAAATAATAATGTACATAATGAAATAAACGGAGCAGATTCGGGGATGAGTTCAGGATGGGTACTAGTGTCCTATTACTGGACCCGTCTCCATATTTTTTAATCGGAGAAAATCCAAACCCAAACCCAAATCCAGTCAAAGAGGATTTTCCTCGTCAACTTCGGGACGAGTTCGGGTGGTATCTGTGGATATGAATTTTGTTGTCATGTCTACCTATTACTTATGTTTAGTCAAAATATATTGACACTGACTGTTTCACGGTTTCACAACTACATCCTCAATGGTTTCCTCAACCTCACGCACATCAACTCCCTTATATTCTTAGCAACGCATTTACCACGTAACAACTCACTTATATTCTTTGCAAGGCATTATGACATAACTGATTCATGTTTTTTTATATGTGAAGATTGTCTTAACAAAGTCTACTAAAACAACAAATCGTTAGTTGATCTAGTGGTGATTGACGCTGGACTTGGTAGTGGTGATAAACCAAAAAAGTCTACTAAAACAGTTGAAATGATAAAAATAAGAGTCGTTTCTATAGAAATCGTAAATTTAACAAGGTTGTAATCGTGCAATTTAAAGTAACTACGGGAGGTTTCAGATTGATTTTGAAGAAAATAATTACTCAAATAAAAAATAATAAACAATATTATAAAGATAAAGCGATTAAATCTTATTCAAATGCCTTAATTTTCCCAGATTATGCATTATTTGAATTGAATTGACTCTATAATTTACGCAAATTAATATACAATTCTTTGGTGTACAATCACTAATTTCGACAATAACTCCCTAATTCCTTAGAAGAATTCAAAGTAAAATTTAACGGTCTACGTGCATTAATTCTCAAACCACAACTTATAATTATTTATTCCTAGTTATTACTAAGTTGAACAATGACTATATTTCAGACAAATTTGTACTTATAATCAATAATCCTTATTCATATAATTTCACTTTGTGTGCTCCTCAAAACACAAAGAGCATTAAGAATAAAAGCAATTGAATAGAAATTATATGATCAGAACATTCAAATAACATCAAATAATCATTTGATATATCAGAGGAAAATCAAATTCATATTCTAAGATTTAATCAAGAGAAATCTAACTACTCATAGTTAATTAATGAAATACCATGAATTGATATGAAGAGTACATGAAAATCAATAAAGAAATGTCTTTAATGACTAAAAAATCTCAAAATCTATGTTGGAAAATTTCTTGTTGTCACTTTCTTCTCTCAAAATCTGAACTCTTGCAAAAGTAACAATTTATTTTTATTTAACGCTGTCAAAACATGTCAGACACACGTACCATCACGGCCGCGATAGGTAGCATCGCAATCACGATACTTTTCCATCACCGTGCTCACAATGAGGTCATCAAGATTGCGAGAAATCCAAGGACAAATCATGATTTTTTTCCTAAGTCCCTTGTATCTTTTACTTTGAAAATTCTTCTTATTTCTTCATCCTTCTATCTTATCTTTTACTCATAATTTCGTTGACTCTATCGAAAATATTCGCAAATATTACGCAATGACAGACGATCATTACAACCCCAAATTTTCTTTGTTGCTTGTCTGTAAATTGAAAATTTTAATAGAAACAAAATACTTACTCTTACCAATGAACACCACCAATCTATTTTTTTTCCTGATCATCGCGTCTTTTTCCTCCTTCAATCTAAATGATTTCGAAAAGTTTTTCAAACACCAAAAGTACTCAACCTGTCTCTCATATTACAATTGATCACTTGAATTAATAAGGTAATCACATAATTAACGTATAAAAGTCTATCATAAGTTTGCAAAATTTGTCAATTAAAGTCATATTTACACACACACTTTGGAGGTATTTTCAAGTTTGTAATGAGGCTTATGTCATAGTACAATATTATAGGATAATAGGGTTAAACATTTGAAATTAAGTATTGTAGACAATGATTTTCGACGGTACCTATATAAAAGGAAAATGTTGGTGAAAAGGGAGATTTCGACGCAGACAACAAGAAAGGACATTTTTACGTCTTTTTCGACAAAGAAGAATAAAAGCTTATGTTTCATTAACATGACATGATCTTCAGTCGAAGGAGTTTGTTTGTGATAATTTCGACGGATGTTGAATAAAAGACATCAATTCAAATTGAAAGAAGAAATTCAAAGTGTGAAGTTGCAACGTTTGGCAAAAAGGACGCGTGGAAGCATCCAGAAGAATGAAGGCATGCTGAAAGGCCAAGTGTCAAGTTATTAGAATTCGCCTGTTATTGGCAGTTAGTTTAGTTTCCTATATATATATGGTAGTTGTTGTTAGTTTGTGTGTGTTATATTTGTACAAATTCCTATTGAACTCAAAGTACCTGTGTGAGAGAAAAGAGTGTGAATATGGAAAATGTACGTGTGAAAAACACCATCTTTATTTTCTTTAAGTTTTCAATAAAATTCCAAGTTCATTTAAATTCCTTTACCATTTCATAGTTTTTAGTTAATTATAAGTCTTTTATTTCGACACATTACGTTACTTGTCTTCCATTACTTTAACACATTCCTAGAAGTTGTTTTCTTTAAATTATGTCAAGTTTGTTCTACTTTTGTTCTTTATTATTATGAATCATACAAACGTACTTAAGATAATTGACTGAAAGTGAAATCATTAAAGATGACACAATCAATACATTCGACCAGATACAGATAAAATACACACTTATATCCTAGGATTTGTATAGTTGATCCTGCAAGTTAACTAATTTAGACATTGAATTAGAAACTAGCGGTTGTTCGTCGGAAAACACCAGCGAACAAATTGGCACACCCAGTGGGACATTAGTGCGTAAAAGATATCATAACAACTCTTAGTCAAAGAGGTTTTAATTCGTTGCATGATTCTAAGAAACGGTAAGTTAGCCGTAACCGACGTAGAAAAACCTAAACAAACAAGAGTAAGAAGAATGGTGAATCCGCCACATAGTCAAAATGAAAGTACTACAGTGCTTACCCCTACTCCTTCGACTGGAGGAAATATAGGGTCAATTTCTATATCAGAAGCTATACCCTCTTCGTCAGGGTCAACACCTGCGTTTGCAGTATCTCAAAGTGTACCTATTTTTTCTTCCATGGGACCCCAAATGTCCATGGGAACGCCTCCCCCTATAGGGAACGTTCATAGGCCCTTTTCGACGAAATTTTCAATGCCCTTGTTTGGTAGTGAACAACCTTATGGGATGCCTACTACCACTATGAAAAGTTTGCAAAATGCATCTTCAGTCTATTCTGACTCCTTATTGAATAGGTCATCTCCATTGCAAGGATCAGGATCTGGTGGAAACATGGGAAGAATAAGTCAACAACCACCAGGATTTCAAAATTATTCGCCAGCAATCACCACAAATTCAGAAAACGCCATTAGGAAACAAATAGATGAAAGCAATCATGAAATGGTCCATATGTTAACACAACAAATGGGAGAAGTGTTTAATCCTTTGATACGAAACACGACCCAAACCAACCAATTGCTGGCAGAACAAATGACGCATATTGTTAATTTCTTCGGCGTACCACAAACGCATCCCAGAGAGCAAATAGTTCCAAATCCTAGGACACCTGTCGAAGAGGAACCTACCATAAACCAGAGGCTAGTAGAAATCCCCCAAGTAAGCATTAGAAACTAAGAGGAAGTAGTCGAACAACCTCAAGTATAAATTCTTGCCCAGCCAGAGCCTAGGAGAATTTTAGTCCAAAGGGGTCAAGACGTTGATCATGTTGTGCAGCAGATGCGCTTTATTAATATGCCTGCCGAAAACAACCTAGCAGCCATTGTCGAAAGAATAATGGCACAGAATGAGGTAGATATAGGATTACAAAGGCCCAGTTATGCCTCCTCATTGTCTAAGTATATTCTACGACAAGAATTTCCCCCAAGGTGGAAAGTCCCCAAGTTCACCAAGTTTTCAGGGGATACCAGTGAATCAACCATAAAGCATGTCACACATTATCTAATCGAAGCAGGAGAAATAGAAAATAATGGAAATCTAAGGAAGAAATATTTTCCATGTTCTTTGACAAAAAATGCTTTTACTTGGTTTACATCCTTGCCTGCAAACTCCATATATACATGAATCCAATTAGAAAGATTATTCCATGAACAATTCTACATGGGGCAAACCAAAATAAGCCTGAAGGAATTGGCCAGTGTAAAAAGGAAACTCTCTGAACCAATAGATGACTATTTGAATATGTTCAAATTACTGAAGGCCAGATGTTTCACCCAAGTACCCAAACGTGAATTGGTCGAAATGGCCGCAGGTGGTCTAGACTACTCTATAAAGAAGAAACTAGACACCCAATATTTAAGAGATATGTCGCAATTGGCAGATAGGGTGAGACAAGTCGAAAAACTAAAGGCTGAGAAATTCAGAGCAAATAGAAACAAAAGAGAAAAAGTGGCTTATGTAGGGATGCACCAAGAAGAAGTAAATGATGTAGATAATATAGACAGACCATCATGTTTCAACGAGCAAGAGATTGACTTAGAAAAATTAAAACAGGGACCACCATATTCTTGTAGAATGCTAGTTCCGCCAAACGGAAAAAATCCAGTTGAGCCTGAAAAGAATGATAAGTTTCCTAAAAGAACCTATACGTTCGATGTCACCAAGTGTGACGAAATTTTTGAAAAATTAGTCGAAGATGGTCAGATGATAGTTCCACCAAGCACTAAAGTTCCTCATATGGAACATCAGAAAAAGAGAGGTTTTTGTAAGTACCATAGTTTTTTGGGTCATAAAACGTCTCAATGTTTCCTTTTCAGGGACCTAGTGCATAATGCTATCCGTGACGGAAGACTGAAATTCAGTGACAAGCAAAAGCAACAAATGAAAATTGACTCAAATCCCATGCAGACTGTCGACGCCCACTACGCCGAGCCATCAATCATTAACATGGTGGAAGTGTGAGAGAGTTTTGAGTATGGATTCGAAATGTTAGGAGCTAATAAAGGCTTCGATACCGATGTCAACATGGTGGAGATTACTGAGGATCTCACAGACAGGGACGAAGTTACTGAATGGCAGAATGTTGAGCACAAGTTTGAGGGCGAATCAACTAGTTACAGTAAGAAGGTCACTGAAGGCCTCAACGACCTAGCCAAGATTGGAGTCACAAAAGATCTTGACAAGACAAAGGTTGGCGAAGTCAATGAGGATTCCTCCCCAACAAAAGTGGAGGCCACTGAAGGCCCCATCAACATGGCTAAAGTGAAGGCCACTGAAGGCCACAACACACCAAGCAACGATGAAGGCACCGAGGACTCCGTCAAAAAAGATTGGAGGGTTACTGACAACCCTAATGTGAAAAAAAACCAAGAAATCTCTGGCAACCTGAATGATGCTGAGAAGAAGATTGATGAAAGCTTCACTAACAATTATGGGGTGGACGAAAGTATTAACATGCTGGAAGCAAAGGTTGACGAAAATGCCTGAAAAGCCAACCACATATGGAATCCTGCGAAGAATAATGGAGGATTCCAAGTCGAAAACTGTTGCCCAAAAGCCTGTGAAGGCTCATTTCCAACTGAAGAGGACAACTCAACATAAGAAATGGGTGAGACTAAGAGGAAGCTGATCGAAAAAATGGACAAACTGAAGATCACTAGTGGTAAATCAGCTAGTATCAACATGGTTGAAACTTATCAAAACAACCCAGCACTGGCTCTTGAGAAACTCCGTCAAGAAGAATATCAGAGGTTGGCATATCCCAAAGAGGAAGAAATTCTGATTGATTTTATAAAAAGGTGTCAAAGGAAGAAAGCTGAGGTAATGTTGTGTCCACGCTGCAATGCCATTTTCGACAAGAAAGCGGCAGACAATCTGGAGGTGATAGAATATTCCAAAAGAAAAGGGAACTGGGGAACAAGACCAGCCCCAAAGGCTGAAAGATATGATCCAAGAAGAAGGTAGCATCACCAGTCAGGAATTGGAGGTCGAGGCTACTATTCATATAAACCAATAAACAAAGACGTCGATGATAGGTGGATACAACCCATCAGGGACGCTCAAGGGCGAAAGGAGTGGAACAACTTCAACATTCAGAGAGGTTCTTAATTAGCGCAAGGAATGGGAGTCGAGAAGCAGAAACCAAGAGTTTACCCTTCAGAGAACTACAAAGGAAAAAAACCCTATGACTAATTCTCAGTGGAGAAGATTCCAGATCCAAAAGAGGGCCGAAAAGGAAGCTATAGAGGAAGGGATGACAAAGAAGGATTCTGGCGAAAAAGGAGATGCTGCACCAACTCATAACATCGAGGTGGTAGAGAAGAAGGAGATTTCAGATAACAAAGCTCTAAGTACAAGTATGGAGCAAACAAAACCAAAAGAGAAAGTTCAAGATGATGAAGAAATGACTGACGACTTCGCGTCTGGTTCGGAAGCCTCTTTCGACGTAGTGTGTAATGTTGTCTCAGTGTTGCCTAGGGATTATGACCGAGTAATGTAGGTGGAAGACTAAGACGATAGTGTCGAAGAAGAACAAATGGCTCACAAACCCGTATGTTACCACATCATGAACAGTGGCTGTGTAGAGGAGCAGAATGCGTTCTTTGAAAGACCAGACGACTCGCTAAAATGACATTTGAAGCCATTGTTTATAAAGGGGAAGATTGAGAATGTTGGAATACACAAAATACTAGTGGACGGAGGGGCAAAAATAAACTGAATGCCCCATTTCATGTTAAAAAAGATTGGCAAAAATGACTCTGATGTCAAACCACACAATATGGTATTGTCGAATTACAAAGAAAAGATAGGGACTACCATGGGAGTGAACCAGGTGGATTTAACCGTTGGTACAATAAAAATACCAACAATGTTTATGGTAATAGCATCAAAAGAAAACTATAACCTCCTCTTAGGGAGGGAATGTATACATGGCTTTGGAGACCAGATGGCATAGTAGAAAATATAGAGGCAGATCAAAGCTATTTCATGACCGACGTCAATCACGTCGACCGCCTCAGTTTCGACAGAAACTTGGCTCACATTCCCCCATGTAGTCCAACCAATTTTGACCTTAAGAAGACTGACAATGAATATTGCTCCATGTACCTCCACCCTACCGTATGGCTTCAATGGGATAAAGAAATGGTGGATGAGTCAAATTATATATGGGGAACCGCCCAGATACAACCAACTAGGTGGGGAAGCGAATTTGTAGATGATGACTAAAGCATTTGCGTTAGAAAGAATTACGGCTTACATAGCCGAAAACAAACTCAAAGCGGCACTCTAAGCCGAAGTAAAATTCATGGATGTCGAAGCGAGTCAAAGCGAGTCCAACCAATAAAGTCTAGAAATAAACGTTGAAGAAAATACTAAGAAAATCCCAGATGGCGAATGGCAAAACCAGAAGCTCGACACCATTTATGATGATGAACCTCTAGGGTTCGATTAGGATCCAATGGTGACTAGCATGAAGATGGTGGCTCAAGACCCATTGGAGGAAATAGACTTGGGACAGGGGGTAGAAAAAAGGCCAACTTACATAAGTGCCAAGTTGGACCCCCAGTTCAAAGTCGAAATAGTCCAGTTGTTGCGTGATTACAAAGACTACTTTGCATGGGACTATGATGAAATGCCTGGTTTAGACAGAAGCGTGGTCGAATTAAGGTTGCCTATACTAGAAGGAAATAAGCTATTGAAGCAAGCCCCAAGGCGTTTCACACCTGAGGTTCTGTCGAAAATAAAAGAGGAGATCGAAAGACTTCTGAAATGTAGATTCATTCGCACAACGAGGTATGTGGATTGGATTGCAAACATAGTTCCTGTAATAAAGAAAAATGGAAAACTTAGGGTATGTATTGATTTTCGAGACTTAAATTCAACCACACCAAAAGATGAATACCCAATGCCAGTAGCAGAAATGCTTGTAGATTCGGCACCAGGTCATGAGTATTTAAGCATGCTAGATGGATACTCTGGTTATAACCAAATCTTTATTGCCAAAGAAGATGTTCCCAAGATAGCTTTCCGTTGTCCTGGAGCGATAAGAACTTATGAATGGATAATGACGCCTTTCGGCCTAAAAATGCTAGGGAGACTTACCAACATGCTATGAATTCAATTTTTCATGATTATATTGAAACTTTCATGCAGATTTATATTGATGATATTGCAGTTAAGTCCTTTTCAGGAAAAAGTCATATATATCATCTTTGACAATCCTTTAAAAGGATGAGGAAGTTTGGTTTGAAAATGAATCCCCTAAAATGTGCTTTCGGTGTGCAGGCGGGTGACTTTTTAGGCTTTGTAGTTCACAAGAAGGGGATCGAAATCCACAAAAACAAAGCCAAAGCCATAATGGAAGCGAAAGTGCCATAAAAAAAAGGAGCTGCAGTCTCTACTGGGTAAAATTAACTTTCTAAGAAGGTTCATCTCTAACCTTAGTGGAAAGACACATGCCTTTTCACCGTTGCTTCGACTAAAGAAGGGGGCTTCACATGGAGGCAGGAACATCAAGTCGCTTTCGACCTGATTAAAGAATACCTCTCTATCCCTCCAATCTTAATCCCTCCTTGTAGAAAAAGAAGCGTGAGATTATACATTTCGGCATCAGTTAAAATGCTAGGGAGTCTGTCGTGTCAAGAAGATGAGAATGGCGTCGAAAGAGCCATCTACTACCTCAGTAGAGTCCTGGATGACGCCGAAACTAGATATAGTGTCATATGAAAATTATGTCTATGTGTATATTTTTCTTGTATGAAATTAAAACACTATATCAAACCTGTTGATATATATGTATCTTCCCATTTTGATGTAATAAAATATATGTTATCAAAATCTATTTTGCATAGTAGAATTGGAAAGTGGGCTTTAGCATTAACGAAGTATTCCCTAAAATACTTGCCTTTAAAGGCTGTCAAGGGACACGTGGTCACTGATTTCATAGCAGACCATTCCATAAAGGAAAATGAAGTGGAATATGTCGAAATGGCACCTTAGAAGTTATATTTTGATGGTTCCAGCCACAAAAATGGAACTGGAGTTGGAATGCTAATTATTTCTCCTAATAAAATTCCAACAAAATTCAAGTACAAAGTTGAAGGCTCATGTTCAAATAATGAAGCAGAATACGAAGCCCTGATTGCAGGACTTGAAATCTTGTTGGAATTGGGGGCAACAAGAGTCGAAGCAATGGGCGACTTCGAATTAGTAATAAGACAACTGACGAAAGAATATTCAAGATAAATGGAAAGTACTTAAAAAAGTATAAACCAACATTGCAAGAAGTAAAAATAACCAAAGAGTAATTTCATATAAGTGAAAAGATATTGTGCATTTCCAGAACAAATGGCATTAGATTCAGTACAAACAGCCTATTGGCGAAAGTAACTTAAGCAAAAGAAAAATAGTATAAAAGAAACTATCCCTATTACAATTTAATGCTAGAAAAAGATTCCTTCAGGTCATCAAATTTCCTCTTCTGAATCTGAAGTCAACGCTCACAGAAACTCTTGTTGGTCGAAAGGTTTTCGATTTCTTGCGCAAGGATTTGGGCCTTTTCGGCATCATGAACGCCTACCTGCAACTCTTCATAAAGTGCTTTTTGGTTGGGTGGTAGAAGAGATTCTTTAAGCCTTTTTTCCTGAGAAATCTTCTTTTGAAGAAGGGCTATCTGCTTCACTCACTTTGAAATTTTTTCATCACAATCAACATTTTGTTTAATGTAAGTTTCTGAGAGTTGGTTCAACTCCATGATTTTGTTGTTCGAAACAGCTGCAGCGTCCAATTCGAAAAGATGGGTGTTTGTCTTCTCAGAGATTTTCCTTATAAAACCCTGAAGTTGGTTTAGATCAGTAGTCACCAAATCAACCAGGGAAGTTACGTCCATGACGAAACTGCTTACTTTTGCAGGCGATTCCAAGACATTCACCTACTTCAAGAGCTTTTTTAGGTTGAAAATGGAAGTTGGATGGTCTTCAAATAGTTTGAACAAGTCCACGTCAAGAATTTTCGTCTTGATCTCAGCTAGTATGGCGTCGAGAGAAGTTGCGCTGGAAGTGGCCCCTGAGGCAGATGAAGTACTTTGAGAAGAGTCCTGAAAATTGTAGCGGATACTAAGTACAAATTGCAAATACTCCAAAGGTCGTTGCACTTTAAGATTCTCAATCTCCTCACGAATAAGGCTAGTCGAGCCAGTTGATATGGAACCTCCCTTTGGGAGATCAACATTAGGTTGGCTGCCTTGTCCTTTGGTTAGCTCTACCATTGCCTGTTTTGAATGGTCGTTGCCATCAGTGTTTCCTTCTTTCTTATCATCCTCAGGGGTGACATTGGCTTCATCTTCGTCAGCAACATTTGATTAAGGAGGAGGACAAGGAGAAGAATTATTGTCAGAATGTTGTGAGGCTTCAGGAGAATGATCATCCATTATGGTTGTTTCTTTCATCAAGTTCTTTGGAGAAAGAGGTGTCGGACTAACGACTTGTTGATTGGGTTTATGAGGTTTCGTAGGAGTGTCTTCTTTTGTTGGTTATTTTATGTTCTCTTATGTCGAAGGATTTTCAGACATGTTTTCCTGCAAAAAAGAATTTTAAGTGTCAGGAAAAGAAATGTAATAAGAATAAATGTTCATGGTCGAAAGTTTATCTAAGAAAATTGGGTATGGAAACTAGAGTTTCCACTCTCTACATCTTTCACTTGAACAACGTTGAGTGGACTACTGGGGGGAGTGGGTTTCAGTGTTTTTACTTTGGGTTTTGGAAGAGGAGATTTAGTAACTTTCTTCTTTTTTGTGGGTTGATTGGGCTCTGGTGACTCATCGCCTAACTCTTCACTGGAGACTTTCTCTTCTTGTTTTCTCTTTGGAATGGAAGGTGGTTTTCGACCAGCCTGTAGATTTGGACAAAACATGTATGTTCTAAGGAACTAGAAAGAAACCATTAGTCCAAGAAAATAAGTTATACCCTTGTCACAATCTTCTTGGTGATAGTAGGGCGATCTTCATCCATAGCGTCAGAAGTGTTTTCGACAGCAGCTTTCTTGGGGGTCATCCTTTTAGCTAAGAAAACAAAAATGAAGTCAGATATAAGTGAAAAGCATAAAAAAATATAAAATGTCGAAATAAGAAAATGTTTCGTAAAACACCTTCAAGAATTGGAGTCTCCACATGAACGTGTTATATTCCAATATGAAGGTGTCCTCTATAGTCATCCAGAGTAAACTTAGTCGGAACCACGCGTTCAGCACATTTGTTAGATTGTTGGCGAGGAATTTTCAAAGAATCCCCACAGACAAACCAATCTGGAAATGGAGGGCTCAACGCCAAGCCAAAATCAGCAGAAGGTAGAGGGGTAAATTTTGGTGGATAAAGGTTGAAGGCTACCTCATATTTTAGTTTTGGTCGAACATATGAAGGCAGTTTCAACGTATCCATTTTTCTGTGAATTTGTGTTTCAAAGTCACTGTCTCTTCGCTGATGGTTCGACTAAGTTCGTCTGGCCTATAGATGGTTTCAAAATAATTTTAAATTTTTTGTATTTCCTTGATATGTTGTGCTTTAGCTTTCTTCGTTTTGTCCTGCACAAGAGAAAAGGCGTTGGTCAACAGAGTTGTGAAAGCTTCCACGTAATAGAACTTGGGAAGATAATATTCTTTCCACCAAGTTTCGAATTCAAAGGTACATAGGAAAGAAGGTCGAAAGACCTTTGGATGAATTTCCAGGGAATCATTAGCTAGTTGTCTTATGAGTTCTTGACTCTCTTCTTCAGTATGTAGGGAGTTGTACCAAATGATGGTGCTTTTCTTAGGATAAAAGGGCTTTGGTTTCACCTTAACCAACCCAAATTGCCTAACAACTAAGTTAGGTTGATACTCAAGGAGGGCAATATTGGTCTTAGTCGAATTTTGGTGAGAAACAAGGAGTCTAGGTGTCAGGAAGGATTCCCAAATGTCAAGGAATTGATTTTCATCCTCTTGCATTTCCAAGGGTGGTTGTTTAGTGAACCATTCAGGGCCAACATTCCTGTTGGCGAAAGGGGCCATAAAAGGAGTGAAATTGTACCTCTTGGAAAACATCAAGATGAAGTTGGTGAAGGAGTGACTAAGACTAAGTCCCTCTTCAGGTGGAGTCAGCTGCATTAAACGAGGTCATTCGACAGACCTATCCTTCACCTTGTCTTCATCAACATTGGCTTTGATTGGGAGAGAAGCTTCGAAAGGGGCGTTAAGTCATAATTGTAGGAGCCATATGGGCCCTGATACACTCAGATTTCCCTTGTCTTTCACTGTCTTCAAGAAACCGACGTTGTCGCTCAAGGATTCGTAGAGGCTTGCCAATATCATTTCACTTAAACGCGGTTTTATACCATGGTGAAGTTGATTGGCTAAGGTGATAAAATGTTTAGCTACTTGGAGCGATCGAGAGAAGAAAACAAATCTCGATATCCATAAGGTTAAGAAGGCTATATGCTCCTTGTCAGAGACAATTTTGGTTTTCTTATCATGATATTCTTCTATGAACCCAAAGTAGGAGGATTTGCTGGTATCAAACCCTATGGTATCTTGATTCAAGGTATTTGGGTCGAAAGCCACCCCTAATGGACTTAGTCCAGCAATAACAACTATGTCGAATAAGGTAGGGGTGACCATTTCACATGGAAGGTGGAAAGTGTTGTAACTGTTATCCCAGAAGTAAAAGGATGACAACAACATATTTGGGCAAATGTTAAGACCTACTTTCGAAATTTGGATTAAGTAAAAAATA
Source organism: Lathyrus aphaca (assembly GCA_963966055.1). Lineage (NCBI taxonomy): Eukaryota > Viridiplantae > Streptophyta > Magnoliopsida > Fabales > Fabaceae > Lathyrus > Lathyrus aphaca. The sequence continues at coordinate 118,924,516 of OZ014521.1, read as the reverse complement.
CCTAATTCTTTCCAGAATGGGGCTTTAACCTTTTCGACTTTGTTCACCCAGACAAGGTATTCAGAGACGTCTTTCGACTTGGGACAAGCCCTAAATATCCTAGTGTTCTGTAAATATCCTAGGTTTATGGTTGCTTCGTCACTAGGTTTTGCGTCTTGAGGTTCTTCGAGGGGAATTTTTTGTTTATCCCTAACACCTATGGGTTTGAGACGTTGATAAGAGGAGAAATATTCTTTTAACTTATCTAAGTTTGTGTTAGGGCTAAGCAAAGGACCTAACATTGCATGGCATGTTCCAAAAACAAGGATATGGATTAATACCTGAGACCTGTAGATACTGGCCTTATCCTTCTCATTAAGAGGTTCTGGAATGTACTGTTGATTCCCCACCATGCCTGGTCCTGTCAATCGATGAGCATAAGCAAGAGGCGTCACATTTTTGTTCTTCTTGCTGGTAGTCGCTTTGGATGAAGACATTGTTGAGAAAGTTGAGGTTTCTGAAAATTTTGGAAAGAAATGGGTTTTTTGTTTTAAAAGGTGATGAAAAAGAAGAAGATTGTCTAAAAGTTTTGAAGCTAGTGACTCAATGGTATTTATAAGGAAGAAGTGAGGATTGAAACAGTTAAAAATTGCTATTTCGTGGACCACGTGGCAGGAAAGTTAGTGGGAGCAGTTTTAAAAAGGAAAAGCTAAATCGTCCCCTAGTTTTTAGGAAATGATGGGCTAGTGTCTGAAAGTGGGTTGGAATGTGACGTTGCTGGTTTTTGTAATAATCAATTTGTTGGGATTTACAAAATCTATTCTTGGAAATGACAAAGCAATAAAGATCATGAAGTGTCGAAAATATTTATTTAACAGCAAATGATTCTTTCTCCAAGAATGGGTCGAAAAACTCTTTGCTGGGGGACAATTTGTAGGCAGTGATTTTCGACGGTACTTGTATAAAAGGAAAATGTTGGTGAGAAAGGAGATTTCGACGCAGACAACAAGAAAGGACATTTTTACGTCTTTTTCGACAAAGAAGAATAAAAGTTTATGTTTCATTAACATGACATGATCTTCAGTCGAAGGAGTTTGTTTGTGATAATTTCGACGGATGTTGAATAAAATACATCAATTCAAATTGAAAGAAGAAATTCAAAGTGTGAAGTTGCAATGTTTGGCAAAAAGGACGCGTGGAAGCATCCAGAAGAATGAAGGCATGTCGAAAGGTCAAGTGTCAAGTTATTAGAATTCGCCCGTTAGTGGTAGTTAGTTTAGTTTCCTATATATATATATATATATATATATATATATATATATATATATATATATATATATATATATATATATATATATATATATATATATATATATATATATATATATATATATATATATATATATATATATATATATATATATATATATATATATATATAGGGTAGTTGTTGTTAGTTTGTGTGTGTGATATTTGTACAAATTCCTATTGAATTCAAAGTACTCGTGTGAGAGAAAAGAATGTGAATCTGGAAAATGTACGTGTGAAAAACACCATCTTTACTTTCTTTAAGTTTTCAATAAAATTCCAAGTTCATTTAAATTCCTTTACCATTTCATAGTTTTTAGTTAATTATAAGTCTTTTATTTCGACACATTACGTTACTTGTCTTCCATTACTTTAACACATTCCTAGAAGTTGTTTTCTTTAAATTATGTCAAGTTTGTTCTACTTTTGTTCTTTATTCTTATGAATCATACAAACGTTCTTAAGATAATTGACTGAAAGTGAAATCATTAAGGATGATACAATCAATACATTCGACAGCGCTTTAAAGCGTTGTCTAAACCTCCGCTGCTAAAGGTTTAGACAACGCTTTTTTAAATCTTAAAAGCGCTGTCTAAGGTACCCTTAGACAGCGATTTTAGGAATACCTTAGACAACACTTTTGGTTTAAGCGTTGTCTAATCCCCTCCTATTTTAATTTTTTTATGTATACCTTAGACAACGCTTTTGGTGAAAGTGTTGTCTAATTCCCTTCTATTTTAATTTTTTTAGGTATACCTTAGACAACGCTTTTGGTGAAAGCGCTGTCTAATCCCCCCCTTAGACAATGCTTTTGCCAAAAGCGCTGTCTAAGGTATACAAACAATTTTGAATAGTTTTTTTGAAACCACTTTTTTTACCAGGTTTTTAAACCATAATTTTGACCTGTTTTCAACCAATTTTTGGCAGACAAATATCACAAATTATATATCAATTTATGCACCAAAATTATAAATCCAAAATTGGCAATTCAAACCAATATATATATATATATATATATATATATATATATATATATATATATATACCAATTCAAACCATTTTGGCCTATTATAATTACAAGTGATTGCATTTTACTACAAATGTACATATTATAAGTACACATATTTAATCCATCCAAAGCATTGCTTCAAATATACATAGGTCCTGAAACAACACAAAGATTGTAATTCAATTAATAAACAATATTATAGAAATTACAATGTTACACATATTTAAATTCTCATCAATTAAAGTAAGAGTACAATATTATACCTTACATAACACCTAGCTCTATAATGAATTGACACCATTCCTCTTTGATTTCGTCCACTTGATCTTTTGTATAATATGCACACTTGAATTCATCAACGTACTACATAATAATATAACATAGTTTGATTTAATTTCAACTATTTAATTATATGAGAGATATGTGTAAATATAACTTATAATCAAGAAACCAAGGATATAATTGCATAATTTACCTCTTTCACTAACATCTCTTTCTTTTCTTTGTTGGAATATTAATCACTTATTTCTTAGCAATGCGTACGGATGAATTGATCCAAATTCCCTCATTATGATCGTTTCTTATATATGACTCATCCTCTATAAGATCCTCATCTTCATCATTTCTATTCAACTCATTCTGTCTAATGCATGACTCATTCTCAACATCAATATCACATTGATCGACACCGCTATCATCAACCACTTTGTTAGAGAAAAGCACTATAGACCATTTTGTACTCGTCGGGTCATTCACAAAGAACGCTTGTTTATCTTGAAATTCTAGAATAAAAGGTTCATCTTTGTACCCCACCCTAGTAAGATCAACTTGCAAAAATCCAGACTTATCCATTCGTATGCCACTACTATTTACCCACTTGCAATCAAAGATGGGAATCTGAAACTTCTCGTAATCAAACACCCAAATGTGCTCAATAACTCCAAAATATGACAAATTTGCATATTTGGGGTTTAAGTCCTTCATATTTAATATATGCATTGCTTCAGCTAGCACGGTGACACCACTATTTTGCATAATACTCTTATCATCTTGTTCCTTGGTATAAAATGTGTATCCATTAATTAAGTATGCGTTATGAGAAAACACATGCAAACTTGGACCATATGCCAAACATCTCAACCTTTCTGTTACTGAAGAAGGATCTGAAGAGCGCTTTGAATAAATATGATCCTTTAACCATTGTATGAAACTTTGATTGTGCTCTCTAACTATCCAATTTTCATTTTTGTTCGGATTTAACCTTCGGAGTACATCCTTGTGCATTTCAACATATGGCTCAACCTCATTATCATTGTGCAGAACATACAAATGAACTTGATCCCGTTCATCCCTTGATACTGTCACAATTTTATTTCCAATTAATTTTTTACCTTCCAGTTTTTCGAAAATCTGAACTTTGGGTAGTCCAATTGATTGAACGTTAGACAAATATTCAGTACAAAACTCAACAACTTCTTCAATAATATAGCGTTCAACAATACAACCCTCTGGTCGACTTCGGGATTTCACGTACCCTTTTAATATTTTCATATACCGTTCAACATCCATCTCATATAACATGGTCCACACAACTGTGTCTCTTTCACAAGATGAACAACTAGATGAACCATTATGTCAAAAAAAGACGGAGGAAAATACATTTCAAGCTCACACAAGGTAATTACAATCTCTTTTTGTAGTGTTGGTAAGATCTTGGGATCGATCACCTTACTACAGATTGACCTAAAGAAAAAACACAAAGTTATGGCACTTCTTACTTTTTCTGGAAAAATAGAACGTATACCTATCGGTAGAAAATGTTCCATTATAACATGGAAATCATGTGTCTTCAAATTCTTCAACTTGAGGTCTTTCATAGAAACAAGTCTTCTGATATCTGATGAGTATCCTTCTGGAACCTTAACTTCACTCAGAGACTTACACAAATTTTTTTCTCCTTTCTAGATAAAGTAAAAGCAGCAGGTGGTAGATATGTTCGTTTTCCTTTCTTCACGGGTGCTAATTCAGTTCTCATTCCCATTTTTAACATGTCCTCCCTTGCTTTAAGGTCATCCTTAGACTTGCCTTTTATATTGAGTAATGTACCGATAACACTTTCAAATACATTTTTTTCAATATGCATAACATCGAGAAAATGTCTCACGTACAAAGACTTCCAATATGGCAATTAAAAAAATATCGACCTTTTCTTCCACCCACCTTTGACAACCTTATGTGCAAAAGGCTTGCCAAACTCAGTACGCACATCTTTCACCTTTTCAAAAACTTGGTCACCTGACAATGCGGGTGGAGCTTTACGATGTTCGGTGTCTCCATTGAATGCTTTTCTTCACCCACGGTAGTGATGTTTAGAATGTAAGAATCTACGATGACCGAGAAACACATTCTTCTGACAAAGTTCCAATCGAATCGTATCGGTTCCGTCTTCACAAACAGGACACACACGCTTACCTTTAATGCTATACCCAGATAGATTCCCGTATGTTGGAAAATCATTAATTGTGCCAAACAACATCGCCCTCAAATTGAATCTTTCTTTTCTGTATCCATCATAAACCTCCACACCGTTCTCCCACAAAATCTTTAAATCTTCGATCAAAGGTGTCAAGTATACGTCTATGTCATTCCCTGGTTGTTTAGGCCCAGAGATTAACATAGATAACATCATGTACTTACGCTTCATACATAGCCATGGAGGTAGGTTATAAATCATAAGAATCACAGGCCATGTGGTATGTGAGATACTTTGAAGACCATGCAGGTTCATTCCATTAGTTGATAATGCCAAGCGAAGGTTTCTTGCTTCTTCTCCAAACTCAGGATAATCATTATCAATCTTCGAACACTGTGGTGAATCAACCGGATGCCGATACTTTCCATCAATAATTCTTTCATCTGCATGCCAAATTAGATGTCTTGCATCAGTTTCACTACGAAACATGCGCCTAAATCTCGGAATTATGGGAAAATACCATAAGACTTTTGCGGGAGACAATCTTTTCTTATATCGAGACAAACCGCATTTAGGGCACTCAGTTAACGATGCATATTTGTTACGAAACAAAATGCAATCGTTAGGACAAACATGTATCTTATCATAGCTTATGCCAATAGAGCACAACATTTTTTTGCCTCATAGGTTCGATTAGGAAGAACATTATCATCCGGTAGCATTTCTCTCATAAGGGCCAACAACTCTGTGAAACTTTTATCCGACCATCCATTGCCCGCCTTTAAGTTGTACAACTTTAATACCGCAGACAGTCTTGAGAATTTAGTGCAACCTTTGTACAGTGGTTTCTCTGCATCGCTTACCATCTTCTCAAACATTTCAGGACAATCATGAAGATCTTCTTCAAGTGCTTCTACAATCTCTTCAACTCGATCACAATCGTATGTTTCTGTATCTTTGTCGTATGAAGCATAGGTCGTATTACTTTTTCCACTCGGTTCAACATTCTCATTAATTTTCTCACCATGAAATATCCAACACTGATAACTTTGATCAATTCCATGTCTCAGTAAATGTGATTTCAATCCATATGCGTCAACCTTACCAATATAACAACAACGTAAGCAAGGACAATGCATTCGTCTGGGGTTTTTAGCGTGTTGAACAACAAACTTAACGAATTCCGCAACCCCATTCTCGTACTCTTTGGTCATTCGATCGACACAAATCCATGTTTTATCCATGGTTTTCCTACTTATTAAGGTAAACAATCAATATCAATTTCAATAACGTATACATAACCAATGTTTCTCCAAACGACAATAACCCAGTTAAATCCAGACGAAAATACATAACTAAGGTAATATCTTCGAATATTCTAACAACTTTCAAGTTCACTTCATTTTCTCACATTTAACAGATATTTACATCATTGAAGTTGAAAATAGAGTTTCATATAATGACAACAATATTAGACTTATCGAACATAACACCAATGACTAACGTATCTCCGTATCCTAAATTTTTTAAACAAAAACTCCGTATCCTAAATGTTTAATTTTAACTCAGTCTACAGATTCAACAAAAAAAATTCTCAGGTAATGAAGCCAACAACTCAGTGTTAATATTTATATAAACTCAGTGTATATACATAGTAACAACAAAAGAACAAGAACAAGAACACTATCCATCAATGAATCTTATGGTTCATATTGTATATACATAGAAACTACAAGCAATAAAATTTCAAGAATATGCAACTTTTCAGCAAAAAAACAAGCAAGAACAAGAACAATACCATTATCAAGAACGTACCTTTTTGAACGGAAGACGACAGTTGTACGCCGGAGGACGACGGTGGACTTCACAGAGGTAGAATCTGGTGGACGACGGTGGAGGTAAGACTGTTGAAGCTCGTTAGGGCGAAAATGGCGATTTCTGTTCGTCGTTCGCAGAAGAGACGGAAAGGAAGAAATGAAAATAGATCTATATAATTTTAATATAATTAGACCTTAGACAACGCTTTTGATAAAAGCACTTTCTAAGGTAGGCCTTAGACAACGCTTTTGAAAAGCGTTGTCTAAGCCCCCCGTAGACAGCACTTTTGTTTTTAATTCTTTTTTTAATTGAAAGACTTTAGACAACGCTTTTGACAAAACGCTGTCTAAGGCCTACCTTTAAAAGCGCTTTCTAAAAGCGTTGTCTAAGGCCTACCTTAGAAAACGCTTTTTCAAAAGCATTGTCTAAGGTAGGACTTTTAACAGCGCTTTTTTAATTTTTTTTGAACAGTTTCCGTGTTTGCTATTAATTTTAACCTTAGACAGCGCTTCCTTAAGAAAGCGATGTCTAAGGTGCGCTGTTAAATGTCATTTTTGTTGTAGTGACACTAATATGTCCTAAGATTTGTATGGTTGATCCTGCAATTTAACTAATTTAGACATTAAATTAGAAATCATCGGTTGTTCGTCGGAAAACACCAGCAAACAAGTATCTAGTTATGTTTTCATGTTCCTTTCATAACAATCTTATGCCTAGTTAATTAGTACTAGAAAATACATTTTGTTTGTCTTATTCATACTTTTTTCACTATTTGTTAAAAAAGTCATTTTAACTTTTTATTTTATTTATTTTTCTTTAAAATACATTTTGTTTGTCTTATTCATACATTTTTCACTATATTTTAAAAAAGTCATTTTAACATTTTATTTTATTTATTTTTCTTTATTTTAATCATTTTATTTTTTAGTATCCCAACTCCAAATTAAAACATACTTATACTTTTGCATCAAAAAAGGAAAATAAATTTTCTACCTTACTCCAAAGAGAATGAAAAAAATTTAATCTTATCAATTGATCATATAATAGAATGTCATCGAAAGAAAGACTCGAACTAAAAGTGGTTAACAACTAATATTAATATTTAATACGAATTGGCTTAACAGAGTCAAATTTTCTACAAACAAATGTCTCGGTATGTAATTTATCAGATCAATAGACTAAACAAAAATAAACAAATTTTAGAAAATATCAATAATACGAATTGGCTTAAACCTTACTAACTAAGGTATATATATAGTTTGAGTACAATTAAGTTAGTTGTCCCTTTTTACATAAAATATCAATCTGCATCAGAAAATTCTAAAATGATCATTACTTTTGTTCATTCTATTCTTTTCTGGTGACTTGTTTTCTTTTTTACTTTTCATATTGTCACCAGTAAAGTGGCAAATTATTAATTGAAAAAAACAACAACAAACTTGTACATTAAATAAATAATAGAGAAGTAGTACAAAAATGTGAAGAGTATTCATCAACTAGATATTACTCTTGATTAAATGGAAGTAAAAAAAAAAAAGGAAATACTAAAATAAACTAAAAATTATGAAACTCCTAAGTCACATGTTGTGGGAGTTAAATTAGTCGTGCACATCATCCATGGCATCCCAAAATTCTTGGTTTTGTTTGGTCCAAGTGTTCCTCATCTAATCTTTCTTTGGGATAATGCTTGGTCTTGCTCTCTAAAGTACGCATGTCTTCAGCAGTTGCATATCGCTCCTTTAAGTTCTGAGCCGACATATGATCTTGGTGCTCATTATAGTATGCTTGAAAGCTCAGTCCAAATCTGGGTGGTTCGACATACAAGTTGGGTGAAATTTCAGTGGCCCAACTTGCCATACCAAGTGTGTGCTCTTCCGCCTTTGCAGATGATACAGTGCTTTCTATTTTTGTTGGGGATCTTCTTCTGGTTGTTGGATATATGTGGATGATAAATTTGATGTTGGTCTTTTTCTTGGGCTTCTTTTTGCACGTTTATCCAAATAAGACGTGTTGGTATTTTTCTCATGACACTTTGGTTGATCAGCAACATCAGACTGATCATCTCGTCATCATGGTAACTTTGGACTCTAGCTAACCTGCACAACTCATTAATAATGCAAAATCACAAGCTCTTTGTGGTGCGTCAACTATATATTTTATATTTTCAGCTATCAACCACCCAACATTTATAGGCACTTTTTACAGATCCATCGCGACCAAGTATTCATTGAAAGAAGTTAGGAACTATTTGATTAGTATTATCTTTTGTCTAATTTTCAGTTAACCAAGTATTCATTGAAAGAAGAACAAAAACAAATTATTTCATTTATTTATACATTAAATTACATCTTCATAGATCTCTTACATGCAAATCACAAAAACGTAACTACACAACCAAGATAAGACAAGTACACGAATTTAAAGCAACAGAGTAATAGAGAGCTTGTTATGTGTGAGTTCAACCAGAGATTTCAATGGACTTAACATCAGGCTTCTTAACTTGTTCTTTTGGAACGGTTACAGTGAGAACACCATTCTCAATGGAAGCTTTCACTTGTTCAATTTTTGCATTCTCGGGCAACCTGAATCTCCTCATGAACTTTCCACTGCTACGCTCTACGCGATGCCATTGGTCGTTCTTATCTTCTTTCTCAACGTTCCTCTCTCCGCTTATCTGAAGAACTCTGTCATCTTCAATCTCAACCTTCACTTCCTCCTTCTTCAGTCCAGGTAGATCAGCCTTGAACACATGTGCTTCTGGGGTTTCTTTCCAGTCAACTCCTGTGCTCACAAACGCAGAATTCTCCTGAGGGAATGAAGCAGAAAGTGCAGAACTTGGAAATGGAAAATCCTTCAAGGGATCCCAAACATCAAGAGAGAATGGATCGTAAACATTGCTCCTTCGGCCATTAAAGAAACTTGGAATCAAAGACATTTGTTGTAGTTGAGAACTCAGAAAAGTGAGAATTGAGTGCGAATAGATATCGATACTACTTGGTGTGAATCACATTCTGTAAAGTCCTCGTGATATTTAAAGAAATGGAAGAATAATGTTGTATGTTGGAGAAACTTCTGTTTAATGATTTAATTTTACCACTGTCTTGAAAATTCTGAAACATTCTAGACGGATACAGAATACTTTAGATATTGTTTTAAAAGTATTCAGAAATATATAGGCTCGCTTTTTCTTTCAAAAAGAAAATAGACCTGGGCTTTGTAGCCCGCAGTATTGGGCTGTAAGTGTAGAAATCTATTTGCCATCCTCTCTTACTCATACCTGACCACCCCATATCCAACGAAAAAATTAAATTGATCTTGGAATAAAAATATTTTCACATTTCACATATTCTCAGAACATTTATGGATTTTTCAAAAAATCAGACGAAATTGCATTACCGGAGATTTGCCTTTTTTACAAGTAAGTTTTACCGGGCTTTTCTATATTACCGGTGAGAATTACCGGTAATTTCAAAAAACCCGGTAATATTTATCGGAAATTCCAAAATTACTGGTAACTATTACCGGAGATTTGAAATTTCGGTAGTTCAAATTTTATGTTTTTTCTACCGGTAATTTGAAATTACTGGTAGTGTTATTTATTTTTTATTTTTTGAAAATTTTAAATTCCCGGTAGTTTAAATTTTTTTTGTTAATTATTTGTTTAATTTGTGTTTTTTTTCCCAGTGAAGACTAGAGGTACTGATGATAGTATCGGTGGGAGGGCGCGTGATTTGACAGCAGGTGGTAGTGAGAGGGGTACAGTCGCTCTAGACGCTGAGTCTGCCCATGTACGGGCTGGACGGGTGGTCCCAACCGGTTAACACCAGAAGCGAATGTCCGATCAGCGGGGCATTACCATGCACCTCGCATCATTAGGCGACATGAAGGTCTTTCTTCATAACAAGCTACACCTGAGGACGTCCCTTTTATTCAGCCTTAGTTGGTGGATGCTATTGAGAGAGATGTTCCAGAGGAGGAGATTGTTGTTAGGGATGTGGTAGAGGAGACTAATGTTAGAATGTCAACTGAGGGTGAGCAGGAGGGTGATGCTAATGGTGGGGATAATGGCACTAAAGGGGTCGTCGATACAGGAGACGTTGAGGAGACCATTCAAACAGATGTGATGGTTCCTTCAACTGAGTCATTCGTACACATGGAGCCAGGATTCCCTGGCGGGCCGATAGATACGTTTGTGCTTACAGAGTACTGTGAGCACGTAACTTTGCGTCTATGGCAGGGGCAGGTATAGGGTTTTTACGTTTAATTTTAAATTTGTTTACTAATGCATAAATTGTTTATGTATTAAATAATTTGTTTATTGGTTGGTGTCACAGGTGTGACCTGTACTAAGGGTCTAGTCTCACGGCGTGAAGATGAAGAGTTTACCTCGTATTCCCTTCCCTGATGTTTTGAGGACGATTGTCAGGGACTTTGACTTGCTTCATTTTGGCCACTGCTCCCTGACCATGTTGGATGCAGAGCTGCTTAGTGCCTTTGTTGAGAGGTGGCACAAAGAGACGTCGTTATTTCATCTCCCATTTGGAGAGATGACTATGATTTTAGATGATGTTGCTTCCTTGTTCCATCTCCCTATCGACGACAGATTCTAGACGAATCCTATATTGAGTGTGTCCTAGACATATGAGTTGGTTGCTCGTGATCACTATTTGCCTGAGGCAGTGGTGGCACAAGAGTTTGCTGATACACGTGGTGCTCATCTTCGCATGTGGTGGCTGCGAGATAGGTATGACGAGCTCGTTGTTGCTAGTAGGTATCAGGCTGCCGCTAAGGCGTACATGCTGTATGTAGTAGCATGTACTCTCTTTGCAGAAAATTCTGATACGTATGTGGATGCTCGTTATTTTTCCCTCTTAAGCGATCTGGAGTCGCACAATTAGGCTTGGGGTTGTGCAGCTCTGACTCAGTTGTATCATACGCTGGGAGAGGCAACCCGATTTGATACGAAGTAGTTTGTTGGGTATCTTAGTTTGTTACAGGTATATCTTAATTCATGTTCTTACTTCTGTTTGTTTTAATTCTATTAGTTCTAATTTTTTGTTTGTTTTGATCTCAGTGCTGGATCTATAAGCATTTTCCACATATATGCGATAGGAGGATCTAAACCTATACACCAGAGGAGTCACTGGCGAATAGATGGAAGGCAAGGCAGAAACACCCAGGAGGCATAGTTGAGTACATGAGGAGATTGGATGAGTTGACCGTAAAGGATGTCATCTAGACACCGTACGATGAGCATAAAGTCGTACGTGAGTTTAAGGAGTCGTCATTATACTCTTGTTATATGCGGTGGGAGACTTTGATTGCCATACACCTGCCAGAGAGATGTCTGCATCAGTTTGGATACATTTATACCATACCACCAGCAGTTTCAGATACACCCCTCTAAGGGTATTGATAGGTGGTTTCAGACGTACTTCCTTAATTCTTCTCGCACCATCATAGCTAGATCTGCACCTGTGCAGTATCCCTTAAAGTGTTAGGATGCCTACTTGAAGTGGTATCTCAGCGTATCCCATCTATATATCTCTCCACCGCCGACTGAGGAAGCACCTTCAAAGGATGTAGCTTCTGGTGGCCAGGAGCCTGTTGGTGACGTACCACCTCCTCCTCCTCTTGCTCAGCACATCATCATGATGACGCACAGTGATTTATGATGATAGAAGTGCTGGTGTTATCCCTAAATTTTGACGCTAGCAATTAATGAGGTCATTTGGCTTAATAAAGAGTTTCCTGGTTATAAGCTAAAAGTGAAGTTTTCGTCCTTACTCATTAAAAGGATGAGAGCCGAAAGAACCTACTTACAGGTTATGTACTTAGAGAAATTCTGAGTTGAAATATTTTTTAAGAGTTGGGATGATTCGACCATGCAACAATTCGATGAAAATGACAGTTACATGATTTTGACACGTCCAAGTTTGTAGGGAAGTTATGTAATTTTCAATTCAAATGCAGATACAAGTGGCGCAAGATCAAGCTTCTTCAGTATGTTAGTGGGACAAATGTCATCATCTTAGGATAATCTTATGAAGAAACCGTCGAAAACGGTTACTTTGTAATGTATATAAATAGCTTAGTCTAGTGTTAGAATAAGTGTGTGGAAATCATATGTACTAGTAACTCCGTATACTCAAAGTATCCACGTGTAGAGAAAAGCATGTTGTGAGAATGTACGTGATTGAAACACCGCCAATTTATCTTCAAATGTCAATTTATCTTCAAGTTATTTATCTTTGAAGTCATTTAAACTTTCAAGTCTTTTATGTTAAAGCATTTATCTTTCAAAGTCATTTACTTTTCAAGCAATTTACTGCGTTTGCTTTACAATTCCAGCCCTTTACTTTTCCGGCACTTTAACATTCTGCCTTGCACTTATCTTTCCTTTACACTTTCAATCATTTAAATTCCCTTGCCTTGCATTGCCTTTTAATTTTCATTTACCTTCAAGTCTTGTCTTTAATTTTCCTTTAAATCTTCAAGCCTTGCCCTTTCTTTTATTTTACTTTGAAAGTTATGGCTTTTACTTCATTTTCTTTTATTTTAAAACACCTTCTGAATCCTGTCGAAGGATTCAAGACCTTTTTCCCAAAAACATTACAAGTTACAAACCTTTTAGCACATGTCCTAAGATCAATCTGGTCAATCCTGTGAGTAACTGAGGGTATTTTGGTATCTTCAGAGGACCAACGGTTGTTTACCAATTTTGGGGATAAATAGCTGGCTGATGAGTTCATGTGCTTGGTAGATCATGATGGTAGTATTGTTGTTGGATTAGCTAGGATTGCACACTTAGCCCGTGGGGGCATATTTAGTGTTATTTGTTTTTTATGGATGATATGTATATGTTTGTATTATATGTATATTATGTCAGAACATCATATTATTATTATACCTTCATTTATGCCATTATATTGTAGTGATTAAGATTAAAACAATTAAACAAATAAAAACCCAACAATACAACATGATTCATCAATATTAAAAACCTAAACACTACCAGATGCTTCAGGGCGTTTCAGCATCGCCGTTATTTCATCAACTGATCTTGCCAACTGCACATCTAATGTCAGCGGACCCCTTGTTAGCCTACAACGAAATTATCTCCACATTTTAATGACGCCTTCATCGTGCTTCGGTTCAATTAGATCATATTTCACACTACCATCCCCCCAATCCTCCCGAAACTCGATCTTCAACATCTTTCTATTCTCACCATCAGGCAACAATTCCTTCAACTTTGAAGTCAGGCCGACAAAGGAGGTTGTGTCATTCGGGATCATGAATTCGACAAGTTGAGAACCTCTCTTGAAGTAAACTTCTGCCTTAATTAAAATGCTAGAATAGCCATTTTTTATATCTGTTTAACCATAATACCTAACCCCTATTTATACAAATATGCAACAATTTTGGACCACACAAGCTATCGGTGCAATCACAACAATACAAAATTGTCAGCAAAATCTCGGCCGTTTAAATAAAAAATTTAAAAACCCTAAAATTATGCCTACCGGGAATTTCACAGGATTTTAAATTCCCGGTATCAAACTGTATTTTTCCAAATTTCCGGTTTCCTGGCAATATACTGGTGATTTGAAATGAACTACCGAGAGTTTGGTTTCATACCAGAAATTTTTTTATGCTACTGAGAATTTTTTCCGGAAATTCCATGTACAAATTTTAAGAGCATTTTTACCATTTTGAAATTTGGGAGGTTCCGGGTATGAGTGGGGTGGTGCCAGGTAGATTCCTCTTGTAAGTGGAATCACAATTTTAAATAATTGTGGGATCAACATGTCATTGTAACTCAGAGGTATGCCTAAGAGGGGAGTGAATTAGGACTTTGAAAATTAATCCGGTTTTAGAATACTTGTTCTTATTTTTCTGGTTTGGTGCATGAGTTTATAAATGTTTTTATTTCTTTTCTGGTTTATGATTTGTGATAAAAGCGGTAAATGCAGAAAAGTAAAGAACACAAGAGATTTATATTGGTTCCTCTCACAATCCGAGAGTACTCAAGTCCCCTTACCACATATAAGAAATTTTCACTGTTGTTAGATCTTATGGACAAGACTAACACAATTACCAAGAACAATCCTCTTATATTTTCACTTAGTTGAAATGAGAACAATCCTCTCAAAACCAACTCTCTTGTTTCCAACAATCCTGGACAACAAGGATTACAATAAACCCTATAAGAAGAAATAATCCTCTTTCTTATAGTACACACTGTAAACACCCCAAATTTGCCCTCACTAAGTTCACACCATGGCTTGTGATCTTTCATATCAGCATATCATCTCGTATTGCATTTTTGCCTCATTGCATTGGTTCAAGTTCATCTGCATCTAGGGTTTGTGATCTGAGCCATCCAGGATCCATCTGAGCTACTCCAAAGGTCTCCAATCACTCCAAGAGGGTCCATGTATGTTCTATCATCATATTATATCCCTCAAATATCAAAGAAGTCAAAGAATCACAAGAACTGGGAGAGCATGGAAGCTGAGCTAGGGTTTCACTACACAGATGACCTAAAATTAGGGTTTTGGTTTCCGAGGCCATAAATCTAATTTTTTTGATCATTATTGTTTCTATTGGTCTCAATATGTTATAAGGATCATGTATACCAAGTTTGATGAAGGAATTCATTGTGGAAGTCATCTGATCACTGGGTAACTTCTTGAGCAAGTCAGAGCAAAATTAGGGCATCTGAGGCCCCCAACAATGGAACCAAAGTGGACTTTTCATCAAATTGAAGTTATATGATCTTTACTTGATCATTGAAGTGCTTGGAAGTTCACAAAATTGAAGAAAAATGAGCTAAACCAAAAGTTGCCAAAAATGGAAATGACTTGTAATGTAAACTTTCCATTTTGGGAAAGTTTTTCAACCTCCTCTTTCTCAACCAAAAATGCTTCAAATGAAAAATTGTTGGTCATGAAAGTTGTAGATTGGATCATTCCCTTTTCAAAAAGTACAAGAACAAGTTCTAATTCATTGTGGAACTCAATTTATGGCTTGTCAAAGTTGGCAAAAATCACATAATTTTGAAGAATGCACCAAAGAGGGATTTTTGCAAAACCTCTTGCCAAGGCATTTTGTGACTTCAAACACACTTATAAGCATCATACAAACATTGTGCAATGTCTAAAACTCAGAATTGCCCAAAGAATCTCAAGTTTTCATGCCTTGCCCATGAAGAAATCTCAAAGGGGCCAAACTTTCTCCAAATTGCAAAACACCTCATAACTTATTTCTCACATGCTGAATTGCCTCAAAATGAATTCCAAGGACCTCCTTGATCCTTGCTGAACAAGACACCCCATTGTACCACCTCTGAACCAGCCCATACCTCAAGGACAAAGACGTTTGACTTTTTTGCAAGAAGCCCATACCAATCACAATAGGGCACAACCACTCCACAGACCTATCACAACTTGATATGTGGACCAAATGCTGGTGATAGCACACAAGAACACAGGTTGAACCCTAAGAATCACCAAGTTACCAAAAATACTCCTTCTTGCAAAAGCTTTCGAATCTCATAACTCAACCACCCATTCTTCAAACAAACACCACCATTCATTCTTAAATCATTCACTGACCCAAAACCACCCATCAAAACAGCCAAGAACACACCACAAGCAAAACACGATTTCTGACCAGCAAGAGTGTAAGCTCTCAAACCAGACATAAAAAAACTTCATCCAAGCATCAAAGCTTCATCAGAGGGACCATTGGAGTGTTTTTGCACATGAGAAGTAGCCTGAAAGCCCCAAACTGAGGAAGCTCAAGCTCAGGTAGCTCCTTCAAACATTTTTCCAAAAATGTGATTTTAGGTTATAGAGATGTTCTTCTTGTTGTGTTGAGCATGCTGATACTTTTATTTTTGAAAATGGTTGTGATTTGAGGATTTTATGAACTTCTGAAAGTTTCACCATTTTTAATCTTTGTTTCGAATCTTGAGTTTGAGTGAAAAGAAATGTGATTTGAGGCTGGATTCGAGTTTAGGGGAGTGGGGGAGTCAATCAGGAGCTTTAGAGCTCCATAAATTGCTTAGAGAAGAAGTTAGAAATTTTCAGGTGAGGGTCTGGCCGAAGAAGATGACCGGAAGTCTTCTCCGGCCGTCTAAAAGAGATTAGGGCATAATCAGTGTAATTAGGGCTAGTTTGAATTATGGTCGTAGGATCTTATTACCCGCGCGTTTGGATGGTCTGGATTGAGTGATTAAACCCTAATCTGAATTAATTAATTAGTTAATTAGGTTTAATGAAGTTTGAATGTGGGCCTTTGGATCTGGCGCGCAGTCAACCCCCTTAAACCCAGAATCAATCTCAGCCATTCCCTTTGCATACTTCAGCTTAATTTAATTTTATTTCATATTTTTCTTATTTATTTTGCACATTTTATTTAAAATAGTTAGAAATTTCCAAAAATATTTTATTTTGCATTCTGATTTCAAATAATTTTCTTAACCCAAAAATATTTTTATTTTTATTTTTCACATTAAAAAATCATTTTTTAGACATTTAAATGTTTATTTTAATTAATTAATGAAAATTAATTAATTAAAATATCATTTAGGTTTCTAAAAAATCCCAAAAAATTCATATTGCATCTTTAAACATTTAGAGACATTGTCATACCATCCACACAAATTTATTTTTGGTTTTGAACCATTTTTGACAATTTTCTTGAATTTAGGGTTCATAAAATTCTCATTTTAGAACCCTAACTTCAAGAATTATTTTCTGCCTAACCATGAATGGTATGACTTTGATTCTTTTTGCATTGATCTGAATTTGACATGTAGTTTCTAACATAATTTTGTCATGAATTTCTTCTGCCTTTTTTATTTGATTTGCATTTTTTCCCTTTAGTTGCCTTAAAACCCTAGATAACTTAGAAAAATCATAACTTCCTTAGGATTAAGAGTTAGGTCTTCACCTTTTGGGTGTGAAATCATATGGGGTTAAGGTTCTCTTGATTGCATTTTCAATTTTTTATCTTGTCTTTTGCTTCTGATTTTGAGTTTTGCATCTCATGTTGTATGAAAACCCTAATTTCTCATCTTCCTTTGCATACATCTTGCATATGCTTGCATTCAAGAACTTGCCATGACATTTCATACATTCACATGACTTCTAAGACATCTTAGGACACATTAGAATCATGCTTGATCATTTCTTCATCCATTTTCCATGTTATGCATTCATTTCATTTCATGTGCATTCATGAACTTTCATGCTCCTTTCGTGCTTCATTTGCATCCTCATTACTTGTATGATCATTCACATCTCTTGACATACATTTGCATCATCTCTTAGCATCATTTACATCATAAATGTGCTTCTGGTTTTGGTTTGCATCCTTGCATTCATTTCATTTTCATTTCATTTCATTTCCTTTTACTAACTTTTCAGGAGGTAAGTACTTTGAGAAGTGAATTTGCCTTCACTTCTCACAATCTCTTCTCATCTCTCTTATGCATCCTTGCTGCATTTTTGTATTTGTCTTAGAGTGAGCTTGCTCATTCATGTTCCTTCTTCACCTTCGTTTTTCAAGCAACTTATCTTCTTAAGTGAAGTAAGTTGACTTGTTTCTTCTGCTTCTCCTCCTTTCATCTGCTTCTTCCTTGGTGGCTCTTCTTGAAGATCTCTTGCAAGCCTCATAAACCCTATGAATACCCAAGCATGATAACAATTAGGGTTTGATTAGTCTCCCATTATTTTTACCTTTGTGTCATCTTTTGTGTCTTCTCTTCTCATCTCATAATCAGGGACTAAACCTTCAAGGTTTTAAGGCTTTGTGATTAAGATTATGCCTGCATCCTTCTTTTAGGATGGAGTGTATACCTTTAATCCTAAGTGTTAAACCCTTAATGTGTTTAAATCTCTTAATCAATTCACCTAATAATCACTAAGACAATAAGCTTGTAACTTGGGCCTTGCATTAGGGTTCTAATTCTTCCTTAATTGGTTGAGAAGGACTAACCTTAGTGTTAATGGACAAGTCCCCCTCAAGTTGTCTTACCAACCATAAAATTCACTTCTTAACCTTCCCATTAACTAAAATCCACTCTAATAAAGGCTTTGTTTTGTCATGAGGTTAATCCCTAATCATGGATTAAGTTGAGGAGCCTTCCTCAGCTTAAATGTTCTCATCTATTATCCTTCTATTAGGATGGTGTAATGGGTCCATTAAATCCTTGATTATGGCTTAAACTCATTACTTAACACTAAATAAAAAACTCCAAAAACATCTAAATAATTGCAAGTAGGTTAATGATCTTAATCCTACATCATGGTGATTAAGTGTGGGGTGTTTACTTCATACTTAAGGTATTCTCATTACCCCTAATCAGAGGGAGGATGTGATGAGTTTACTAACCCTTGGTTGAGGCTTAAGCTCATTTTCTTATGACAAACTCCAAAAAGCAATAAAAGATTGAAAACACCAAAAACAAACAATAATCGTCTCATCCGGGATTCTTTTGTCACCTCATTCACTCACAAACAGGAACTTGCTTCTTCCGTCTAATGCAAGACAGTTTGCACCTGAGCCAGACAGGTCATACACTTGAGCATAGACAAGTAAGCAGTTCATCAAGTCAATTTACCTTTTAGTCTCTTTCAGTCGAACTACGATGTTCTAACTTCCTCATTGCACGAGAGGATACGTAGGCATAACTTAACTGTTATCGAATAAAAGTCTTTGTGTCTTCCCCCTCTTTCAGCATTCTCTTTAAGCCTCATTCCTGAGCATTTCATTTCTTTTTGCACTGACACTTGTACATTCTTTTCCAGCTTTTCCACACAGATAACACAAACACTACCCCTTTAAACACAAACTTTCAAGCGTGGATCCCGTCGAGTACGACAGACAATCTGGGTGCTAATACCTTCCCAGGTTGTAACCAACCCCCTTTCTCAGTTTCTCTGGTTCGCGACCGTCTTATCCATATCTTTCTAGGTTTATGCAGCATTACCTTTCCTTCGGGATAAAAATGCCTAGCTGGCGACTCTTTTCAGTTCATCCTCATGTTCTCTCCTTCGCTGACCGTTCGCGTCTGTACCCCTTCTGGTCCTGTGTCATTTGGTGGGAGCGACAACTTGGCGACTATGCTGGGGAACCTTATACTGCAACCAGGGCTTCTGGTTCTTTTTGTGGGTTCCTCCTAGCGCTTGTTTGATTTTTGTGTTTACGGGGGTGTTACGTGCTACTTGTGCTTATTTATTTGCTTTATTTATTGCTTTATGCACAGCTTTATTTATTGCTTTTATTTACAGTTTTTATACATCATACTGTCATTATCATTGCTGGATCTGCTTCTGTTTTGGTGGGTGGGGTTTTCGCTGAGTGATTAAGGTCCTATACCTGGGACCTGAGTGACACCTAGGCTAGAGTGGTTCATATTCTTTCCCATTCCATTTCAGTCTGGTGCGGGAATATGAAACACGGTTCAGATGTGGGTTTCTTCTTGAGAACTCTGTGCTACAGATTTCCTGTAGTGATAGGGCTATCTGGGAAGCCTGCTAAGTCTGGATGACCTTTATTTTGACCTTCAGAATCTGGGGTGAATTAGAGGAGGATCTTTTATGGTTATTATAAACACTGTACCTCCGAGTTAGAAGTGTTTACACTTCTCATAACTGATCCAAGTCTGAGGATCTTTGTTCTAGAACATTATATGTGAGGGGGTTGGGTTGTTTACAGGTTTGCAGGAACCCTTGGCCACATCATACCCTGTTACTGTATTATTTAAGAATACTTCACTTTGGACAGTTCTTGTGATTAACCCTGGATATGTGACTCTTTATTTGAGTCCCCCACCCTGGTTACTGGATTTCTGAGCCTCCATCCGGACTTTTGAACATACACGGATCTTATACCAAGACAGATAATCAGATCCGACTCTTGATCACAAACCCTTGCATATCATTTGCATATATCATCATTGCATCATTTAACATTTGTTTATTTGTTTTTCAGGGTATCCACCTCATTATATTTGGTTTGGTTTTGACCCCTTCTACTGCTTAGACCTCTGCTTCAGTTATCTTCTTCAGCATCTGCTTCAGTTACCTCCCTTAGCCCCTGCATCAGTTTGTCAGAGATTTCCCTTCAGCTTCTCAGTCTGTGATCTTCATCAGCATTTTACTTCAGCTTCTTCATCAGTACTTATGGATGTTCCAAGGAAAAGCAACATATCTTACCACTTCCTTGAGCCCTCCTTGATTGGTATCAGGCAGGTCCAGTCACTCATCACACCTGACCATATCCCATTGTTTAGAGAGCACTATGGGGGTATCTTAGACATGGTCATGGACCTTGATTCTTCTCAGAGAAGCATGATCCACACATGCTTGCAGTTTTATGACCCTCCACTCAGATGCTTCACCTTTCCTGACTTTCAGATAGGGCCTCTATTGGAAGAGTTTTCCTTGTTGATTGGAGTGCCTATCAGAGGAGGGATCCCCTTCAACCCAGAGATGACTGCCCCCAGAAGTGAAGAGATAGCAAGGGCATTGCACTTGGAGCCTGCCCTTGTTGAGCAAAATATGACAACAAAAGCTGGGATTCCTGGTTTACATCTGGACTTCTTGATTTCTCAGGCCATCCTGAAAGCTGCAGTGGGAGAATGGAGGGCAGTCTGTGCACTTTTAGCCCTCAGCATATATGGGGTTATATTGTTTGCAGATGAGCCCAAATTTGTGAGTAAGAATGCCATCCACTTGTTCTTGCTAAGGAACCCAGTGCCTATATTGCTGGGAGATTTTTACTACTTCATTCATCAGAGAAATGAAAAGCAAAGGGGGAAGCTAGTCAGATGTTGTGCTCCTTTGTTTTACTCTTGGCTGCTCAGACACCTGCCTAAATCAAATGCTTTCTTGAACCCACACCAGTAGAAGAATTGGGCCAATAGGTTCATTGCCTTAACATCAGATGATATCAGATGGTGCACCCAGAGCACCAAAGGCAAGGATATTATTACCAGCTGTGGGAAATACCCTAATATGCCTCTAATAGGAGTAAAAGGTTGCATCAATTACAACCCTTTACTATTTAAGAGACAATTGGGATATGCCTTAGTTCACCCTCCCAAAGGACAGGATTTAGCTGAGACCCTATACTGTGAAGTGCAACCTAATTCAGCTGTTGTTAGGCAAGCTGCCTGGGCTTGGGACAACATCCAGACCAAAGGGACAGCCATTCTTGGAAGATGTAACAATGTTGCTTCAGCTCAGTACTCAGACTGGTCCCGTACTAGAGCTCAGATTACCAGGATGCCTTTCACCTTGGAAGACACACCTGGACCATCTACAGTACAGCCTGTAGCAACTGTTAGCCTGGAGGAATTTGAAAAGCTGAAAGAAAGGAATAATCAGCTATCTGAAGCCCTGAAGAAGACTCTTTGGGAAAGAAATGACAGTCGTCTGGACATTGAGAGATTGGAAAGACTCAAGACTGAGCATCTTACCGAGATTGAAAGGACAGATGACTACATAAGGAAAGCAAGAGCAGGAGAGATGGTTTTGAAGAATGCCTGCAAGGAGGCCAAGATTCAGAAAGCTAGGGCTGAGCATTATCTGGAAGAAAGTCAGGCTAGGTGGATCAGGATCACCGAAGCCAGTGCACAAGAGGACCAGAGGACTCAAGCCAAGATTGAGCAGCTGGAGGCCAATGAGAAGAAGCAGCAGGAAGCTCTGTTGGAAACTCAGAAGGAAATATCGAAGTTAAAACTCCGGGCGGGGCTTAAAAGATCAAAGGATCAAGACAGGCATAAGAAGCTGACTAATGCCATTGCTACCAGGAACCTCCTCATTAGGACCATTACAGAGCACCCAGCTGGTCCGGTGACTGAGGCACTCCTGAAGGAAGTCAGGGAAGATGACTATGGATTGGATGTCTGATTCCTCTTTGCTTGTATTTCTTTTCTTTTGATGTACTTTTTGCTTTTTGGTTGTTGTATTTCTGACCCACCATGGGCATGTATTGTAAACAGATTATGTATTTTCATTATTTGTAATATATTAGTTTGTTTTATTATTGGTGGGCTTTCTCTCAACATCATCAAGCATCTCCTCGAGGTCTGGAAAGGTCAAAACCAAGAACCAAACCGGATACCTTGGAAAACAAATAAGCATGTTGCATTGCATACTAACCTTTTCTTTGTTTTGTAGGTTTTTATTTGTTATTTTGTTTCTCACTTTGTTGTGGTTTCAGGAAACATTGCTCGTCGTAGAGTGTTCCCTGTCAACCGCACACACCGGTACCCAACGCGTAACAACCTTCCAGGCATTCAGATGGATCAGGTATAGCAAGACCTAAATGAAGTGAGAAATCAGATGGCAAACGAAAGGGTCGAGATGAGAAACCAAATGACCCAGTTTATGGCTGTGATGACTGGCTTAGCCGAGAGCCAAGAAAGGCTGAGAGAGCTGGTAGAAAGACAGACACCTGAAGAGCCCTACCCTGGAACAGGAGGAACCAACAATAATGAACGAGGGCAGCCTTGTATCGACCCTCCAGAATTTGGGCCCCATTTGAACCCAGATATTAATATCCCAAGGAATATTCAAGGAAATACTGCTGCAGGCAGGATCTTGCAAGAAGATCCTCAGGAGGAGCAGTTCACAGTTATTGGGGCTGGGGATGAGGTGTATGACAAAAGACTGGATGAGATTGCTGAAAAACTGAGGTCCTTGGAATCCCATAATTCTTTAGGCTTTGACGTAATGGATATGGGGTTGGTAGATAGGGTGAGGATTCCCCACAAATTCAAACCCCCGTGCTTTGAAAAATATAATGGTACCTCATGCCCGCGTACTCATCTGCAATCCTTCTTAGGGAGACTCACGGCTTATACCATGGATGAGAAGTTATGGATGTTCTATTTTGAGGACATCCTGACTGGAGCATCAAGAGAATGGTATTCGCATCTAACGAGGGCCACTATAAGATGTTGGAAGGACTTGGCCGAAGCCTTCATCCGCCAATACCAGTACAACCTAGACATGGCCCCCAATAGAACTCTTCTAATGGGCATGTCTCAGTCTTCAAGGGAAAGCTTTCGGGATTATGTTCAGAGGTGGAGCAGCTTGCTGCTGCTGTCTAGCCACCCATGTCTGAAAGAGAGATGGCTGACATTTTATGAACACCTTGCAAGGAACTTATATTGACAGACTTACTGCTTTCTCTTCCACCAGTTTTGTCGATGTAGTTATAGCTGGTGAGAGAATTGAGAGTCTTTTGAAAATGGGCAAAATCTCTGACAACGGTGCAAGTTCCTCCAACAACCCCAGAAAACCTTTTTCAGGACCCCGAAGGGCAGGTGAAACAAATGCTATCCATGCAGGTAGGGGCAGACCCCAGTATTCTCACAGATCAATAGCAGTCGTTACTATCCCGGCTCCAGTTCCACAACAACCACTTTTTCTTCAACAACAACAACATCACTATCAGCAACAATCCCATTTTCCGCAACAAAAAACGTACAACAATAACAACAACAACCAACAGCAGCGCCCCTTTCAACAGAGGCCATCTCAGGCAAATAGGGTGATTGACCCCATCCCTATGCCTTATGCCGCTCTACTGCCACAACTCCTGAAGCTCAACCTGGTTGAGTTAAGGACGTTGGCTCCACCAGATCCTCTCAACCTCCCGAAGAATTATGATGCTATTTCCAGGTGTGCCTTTCAATCCAACGCACCTGGTCACAATACCGAGAAATGTAGAGCCTTGCAAATGAAGGTTCAAGATTTGGTCGATTCCAAAGCTCTCAATTTCGCACCTCCTCCGAATGTTAACATAAATCCTATGCCTAACCATGGTGGGCCCAGGATTAATGCCATAGAAGAGGACCAACCAGCTGCACTAATTGGCAACATTGCACAGATTCGGACACCGTTAGCAGAAGTCAAAGCTCAACTCTTAAGATGCCAGGTGTTCCCGGGCTGTGAGGCCTGCTGCAAATTGTGCAAAGCTGCTATTAATGGTTGTGAGAGGCTAAGGTTTGACATAGATGGCCTCATCAGAGATGGAATCTTGCAGATTACCACAACGGCTCCTTCAACATCAACAACTCTTTCTTCAGCAGCAACAGATCCTCCTACAACTGCAACAACTATCATTCCCACTGATTCATCCACAACTCCAGCAATCACTCCATCCATTGTTTCAACAGATCAGAGCTCAATAACATTTACTTCTACAACATCAGCACCCATCTTATCAACGAAAACATCTACAACACCAACAAACATTAATGAAGATGTCTCAACGGTCACGATCTATTATGACCCAGCAAATGTTCATCCCAACAACAATTTCCAACAACAAACTGCAACACCTTCTGTCAGATCTCCAGTCACAATCTATTACGACCCGCATACCATCACAGTTCCTTCCGCTGCAGCAATCAGTCCGGTCACCATTACAGTACCTGGACCTGTTCCTTATGAAAGTAGTAATGCCATACCTTGGCACTACGGCACTGATCTCTACTGTGATGGGAAGAAAATCACTCTAGATTCATCAACCTCTTCACCACAAGTTGACAATGTTGGGGGAGGCGGAGGCTTCACCAGAAGCGGACGCCTTTTTGCTTCACAAACACCAAGACCCAATGCTGAAGCAGAAGCTGCTGCTAAGGCAAAAGGAAAGAATGTGGTACTTGAAGAGCCAACTGTTAAAGAAACTCCGAAGACGTCTTTTGAACAAGAGGTGGACGAGTTCATGAGAATAATCAAAAGGAGTGATTACAAAGTGGTGGACCAGCTTCATCAGACACCCTCCAAAATCTTTATATTATCACTGTTAATGTGTTCCGAAGCCCATAGGAATGCATTGTTGAAGGTCCTGCACGCAGCATATGTGCCAGAAGAGATTACGGTTAATCAGCTGGAAACAGTGGTTGCAAATGTTAACACCAGTCATGGACTGGGCTTCACAAATGTTGATTTAACGACAGAGGGACGCAACCATAACAAGGCTTTACATATCGCCTTAGAATGCAAAGGTGTTGTTCTTTATCATGTGATGGTGGACACTGGGTCTTCGCTCAATGTCCTCCCAAAGAAAGCTTTGGTGAAGCTAGAGTATGATGGTTTGGCATTGCGTCCAAGTAGCTTGGTGGTGAGAGCATTTGATGGCTCTAAAAGATCGGTGCTTGGAGAAATTGATCTACCTGTGTTGATTGGCCCACAGACCTTTAAAACTACCTTCTTCGTGATGGACATACAGCCGGCCTACAGCTGTCTGTTGGGTAGACCCTGGATTCACGCCGCTGGCGCTGTTACATCTACCCTTTACCAGAAGTTAAAATTTGAGTGGGAAGGCCAGATCATCACAATCTGCGGGGAGGAAGACATTTTTGTTAGCCAGCTGGCTACTTACAAGTACATAGAGATGGATGGGGAGATCCATGAGACTATGAGTCAGGGGTTTGAGGCCCTTAACATCAATGAAGCAACTGTTGTATCTGCAACTTCCATCACTTCATATCAACAGGCCCGGAAGGTTGTTGAGGAGGGTACCGCTCAAGGCTGGGGTAAGCTGCTGCCAGTAGAAAAGAAAGAAGACAAATTCGGGTTGGGTTACAGACCAACTCGACAAGATCAACCAGAGGCTGCAACGGAGCCCAAATTTTTCAGCGGGGGAATGCTAACCCCGGATGCTGTGAACAGTCTGGAAGACGAGGAAGAAGATGAACGCAACCTGGAAAACTGGATACGTCCAAGGATCCCGGGGAACTAAGTCTCAAACTGGTCTTCCCAGGAAATTATAAGAGTTACTCCTGCAGAGTAATTATTATTTCATGTCTTTAAGCATAAATCAAGTCCTGCATCTTGCCCAAGGTGTCAGGACTCATTTTGTAATCGGGCCATCTTGTATTTTGTGCAAACGATCAATTAATGAATATCAGGACATCTTTTTGCAAATGAGTCTCTTTTTTCCCGCTCACTGTTTTTCATTTTTCATTTTTTGTACAAAACAATAAAATGGCAATGTTTTTTCAAAATAATAACTTCATTTTCACTTTTTCTAAGCAAGATAAAATTGATCACTAAAATGAACAAATCTGAACCCTTGCAGAGAGTGCCCTCCAGACTGCACCGACAACGACACTGCTATGACTCCGTATGACTTCGACAATCCGATTAATCAAGCCGATAAAAGGGTTGAAGAAGATTATGAGATACCTGAAGAACTAGCCAGGTTGTTGAGACAAGAGGAGAAGGTTATCACTCCTCATCAGGAGGAAGTTGAGACGGTTAATCTTGGTACCGAAGAAGACTTGAAAGAAGTGAAAATCGGGGCCCGTCTGCAAGATTCAGTGAAGGAACAACTTATTGACATGCTTCGAGAGTACGTGGATGTTTTTGCTTGGTCCTATCAAGATATGCCAGGTCTGGATACCGACATTGTTGTGCACAAGCTGCCTTTGAAGGAAGACTGTCCTCCAATGAAATAGAAGCTACGTCGTACTCGTCCGAATATGGCCATGAAGATAAAAGAAGAGGTGCAAAAACAGTGGGAAGCCGGTTTCCTTGCTGTAACTAGTTACCCGTCGTGGGTTGCTAACATTGTACACGTGCCTAAGAAGTATGGAAAAGTACGGATGTGTGTGGATTACCGGGATCTGAACAGAGCCAACCCGAAGGATGATTTCCCATTACCTCACATTGATGTATTGGTCGACAATACGGCTCAGTTCTCAGTGTTCTCCTTCATGGATGGATTTTCAGGATATAACCAGATTAAGATGTCACCTGAAGACATGGAGAAGACAACTTTCATCACTCCCTGGGGCACATTCTGTTATAAGGTAATGCCATTCGGACTGAAGAATGTTGGTGCCACTTATCAACGGGCTATGGTGACATTATTCCACGACATGATCCACAAAGAAATTGAATGTTATGTGGATGACATGATTGCCAAGTCCCTCACAGAAGAAGACCACCTTGTAAATCTGTTGAAACTGTTCAAGCGTCTGAGAAAGTACCAGCTGAAGCTAAACCCCAACAAATGCACATTCGGGGTAAGGTCCGGTAAGCTGCTGGGATTTATTGTAAGTGAAAAGGGAATTGAAGTTGACCCTGACAAAGTCAAAGCCATTCAAGAGATGCTTTCACCAAAGACTGAAAAAGAAGTTCGGGGGTTTCTAGGTAGATTGAACTACATTTCAAGGTTCATATCTCATCTTACTGCAACCTGTGAACCCCTGTTCAAATTGCTAAGAAAAGAGCAAGCAGTCAGGTGGAATGAAAACTGCCAGAGGGCTTTTGACAAAATCAAGGAGTACTTACAAGAGCCTCCAATACTTATGCCTCCAGTTGAAGGAAGACCTCTGATAATGTACTTGACAGTATTAGAAGATTCAATGGGGTGTGTGTTGGGCCAACATGACGAGTCTGGTCGAAAAAAGTATGCAATATACTACCTAAGCAAAAAATTTACCGACTGTGAACAACGTTATTCACTGCTCGAGAAAACTTGTTGTGCTTTAGCGTGGGCTGCTCGCCGACTAAGGCAGTATATGTTAACCCACACTACCTTGTTGATCTCCAAGATGGATCCAGTCAAGTACATATTCGAGAAGCCAACACTTACCGGACGGGTTGCAAGATGGTAAATGATTCTCACAGAATATGACATTCAGTACACATCTCAAAAGGACATCAAGGGCAATGTGTTGTCTGACTATCTGGCTGAGCAACCCATTGATGATTACCAACCTATGAGATTTGACTTCCCTGATGAAGACATCATGTTCATAAAAGCAAAAGATCATGAAGAGCTTGTTCACACCGAAGGGCCTGACCCAGAAGAAGAATGGACAATGATGTTTGATGGGGCTGTTAATATGAATGGACGTGGAGTTGGTGCAGTGCTTATTACACATAAAGGAGTTCACATGCCTTTCTCGGCAAAGCTCACTTTTAACTGCACTAAAACCGAAGCTGAATATGAAGCTTGCATCATGGGTCTTGAGGAAGCCATTGACCTCAGGATCAAGACTTTAACTGTATTTGGAGATTCAGCTTTGGTAATCAATCAAACCAACGACAAATGGTACACTCACCAGGAGCATCTGATTCTGTACCGGGATTATACGAGGAGATTACTGACATTCTTCACCACGGTCAAACTTGAGTATGTCCCTCGAGATGAAAATCAGTTTGCAGATGCTCTGGCTACCATTTCATCCATGATCAAAGTTCAAGCTGCCAATTTTGTGCCTCGGATTTCAGTATCCAGACTTGACAGACCGACATACGTGTTCTCCATGGAGATTGCTAAAGATGACAAGCCTTGGTTCCATGACATCAAATGCTTCTTATAGGATCAAACATACCCACCTGGGGCATCATCCAATGACAAGAAGACATTAAGAAGGCTGGCTGGTAGTTTTTTCCTGAATGCTGATGGCTCCTTGATGATGCACGAGGTGCATGAAGGATCTTTTGGTACCCATGCTGGAGGGCATGCAATGGCTAAAAAGTTAATAAGATTAGACTACTATTGGATCACAATGGATGCAGACTGTTGTGCTTATGCCAGAAAGTGTCATAAATGCCAGATTTATGCAGATAAAGTGCATGTGCCTCTGAATCCTTTGAACATAATGTCTTCACCTTGGCCCTTTGCCATGTGGGGCATTGACATGATTGGGAAGATCGAACCGACTGCTTCAAATGGCCACAGATTCATCCTGGTAGCCATTGACTATTTTACCAAGTGGGTCGAAGCAGCTTCATACGCAAATGTCACCAGGCAAATGGTAGCCCGGTTCCTGAAGAGAGACATCATTTGTCGGTATGGAGTGCCCGAGCGAATCATTACTGATAATGGTTCCAATTTGAACAATAAAATGATGGCAGAACTATGTCGGGACTTCAAGATTCAACATCACAACTCTTCTCCTTACAGTCCGAAGATGAATGGCGCTGTTGAGGCAGCAAACAAGAATATCAAGAAGATTGTGCAAAAGATGGTGGTCACATACAAATACTGGCATGAAATGCTACCATTTGCCTTACATGGGTATCGCACCTCAATCCGAACGTCCACTGGGGCAACACCATATCATCTTGTGTATGGTATGGAGGCAGTCCTACCTGTTGAAGTTGAATTACCCTCCTTGCGGGTACTGATGGATGTCAAGTTGAATGAAGTAGAATGGGTCCGATCTCGGTACAATCAACTGAATCTGATCGAAGAAAAGAGATTAGCTGCAATTTGTCATGGGCAGTTATACCAGAAAAGAATGAAGAAAGCCTTCGATCAGAAAGTCAGGCTTCGGGAATACCAAGTAGGAGATCTTATGCTGAAAAGACTCCTTCCTCCTCATACAGACCACAGGGGCAAGTGGACTCCGAATTATGATGGCCCATTCATAGTAAAGAAGGTTTTCTCTGGTGGAGCACTGATGCTCACTACTATGGATGGTGAAGATTTCATGTCCCCTGTGAATTCAGATGCAGTTAAAAAATACTTCGCATAAAATGACCCGCTGGACATAAAAACAGAATGTAAGTCCAGGCAAAAATAGGCCATCCCGGCGAGTCAAAAACAAAATAAAAGACTCGGGCAAAAATAAGGGAAAATAAAAAATGTGTACACCCGCTGAGTTGAAAAGCCGCATTGGACAGCTCAGGCAAAAATGGGTATCCCGGTGGATTGAAAACTCGAAAGGGCGATCCACGCAAAATAAGGGAATAAGCGAATAACTGCATTCTGAATTCGTCTGTATCACTTACAACATGGCAAGCTTCGAAAGGCTAAAGCATCGGTCAGAATCAGCCTTCTTCAGAAAGCAGGATAAGAAGAACGTCAAGGTCATACGGGTCATAGCAAAGGGAAGTTCACTGAAGCGTCATCAACATTGCCGGCACCTTCATTTTTCTCAATTTGTAACGATCTCCTCATTTCAGGGGATTTGTTTCTCTGACTGTATTTGCCAATTCAGGGCACACAAATTAATAAAATCAGATTTTCAGTCACACTTCGTCTTATACATTTTATTTGCAAAAAAAAATGTCCAATATCCTTGATATAACGTTTGCATAAAAAACAGATGTGCCTTTCTAATCACATGCTTGCAGGAAATATATTTCTTACTCCCAGGAGTGTCTAAACTCCTATGATGGAATCCGGTAAGGGATACCTCGGGGTACTTGTGTGTTTCTTTGTCATAACAGGATTGCAGGTATTCAGAGCGCAACATGGGGCATGAAAGGTTTTCCCCAGCAAAGTTGCCAAATCATTATTTCCTCAGCACATCTTCCAAACAGCACCAGAAATGCTTTCTCCCCATCAGAGTTGTCGGGCATCACTTCTCCAACACATCTTTCTTCAGGGCAGCGTCAAAATATGCTTATATCCCCAACTGAGTTATCAAGTATCATCATCCTCAACAGGATCCCCACAGAAATCTCTAGGAAGATTGTTCAGTAATCTTTTCTTCCTCAAACAGAGTACTAGACAGGGAACCATCTCCCCACAGAGCTCCAGCCTCCTCCCGGAAGAGCAATGTCTGAATTTCCCACAAAACAAAGTGACAGAAGCTTTCTCATCCCCAGCTGGGCTCTTCATTACAAAGATAGGTCTATTAGTGATATAATTCCCCAAGTAGAGCCATACATCTTATCAAATCTACCAATGATCTCATCCCCAGTTGGGATATCATTTCAAGAGGATCAATTGGAGATCTCCACAGGCAGCGGGATCCGAATCCCGGATCGGTATCTTTTGCATAATCATAGCATTTACATCATAATTCCCCTCAGAGCGTAGCATTCCGTCTAATACGGAGCATTACGGCAAAAATCAAACATATTGCATAATCACAAGTCAGGTTCGAACCAGTCACCTGTAAATACCGACAATACCACATCAGTAATATACAAATACCTCTCAATTTCCCCAACCGAAAGCAAAAGCGTCCCCTTTGCACTCTCCAACACAAGTACGTGTCTATATATACTCATTCGACACTCTTTCGTGTCATATTATCCCCCTGCAGATATAAGCCACAAATATCCTTTTGAATACAGAAACTCCCATACTCTTTTCGACACCCGTCCGTGCCATATTCTCCCCAGCAAGTTGAACACTTTTTTGTGTCTCACTCATGTTTATTTTTACTCATACAGATACTCGTCCGTATCCTGTATACACCACTTATTTCCCCTCAGATTCAACACTCGCCCGTGTTCTTTGTTAACCAGTTGGTACTCGTCTGTATCATCATCTCTGAACATGCGTCAATGTTGTTTCTACCGATACTCGTCCGTATCATAGTCTTAAGGATGCTCGTCCGCATCTTTAATCTATACACAGCGTCAAAACACTTATATTTTATTTTCTTGGATGTAAACACTCGTCCGTGTTTACTATTCCCCAGTAAGTCCCTAGTGGAACAACCTTTCTCTTATCTGACATACGTCATATGTCATGATACATCCGGCAGCCGTACCCTTCCAGGTGATCGTCCTTCACCTTTTGATGACCGTCCCTCATCATTCCCCCAGCGGAGTCTCCATTATTGGAACCCTTTTCTATCCGACATTCGTCCTATGTTGTGATATTTTAGTAGCCGTCCCCTGCTAGATGATCGTCCTTCATCATTTTATCCGATGGCCGACCCCATCGTCGATCTTGTTATCTAACATTCGTCCTATGTCATGATAGACCCCTAGAGCAGTCGTACCCTGCTAGGTGATCGTCCTTCACCTCTTGATGATCGTCCTTCATCATGCTTATCCGATGGCCGTCCCCATCGTCGACCTTTTCTATCCGACATTCGTCCTATGTCGTGATACTTTCGGCAGCCGTACCCTGCCAGATGATCGTCCTTCACCCTGGATGATCGTCTCTCATCCTTATCCCCAACAGAGTAGCCGTCCCCTGCTAGGTGATCGTACTTCACCTTTGATGACCGTCCCTCATCATTTATTTCTTTGAACCGATGGCCGTCCCCATCGTTGTTCATCCTTACTTTACAAACCTGATGGTCGTCCCCATCATTGACTTCACCTTTAATCCCCAGAGAACTTTGTTACTTTATTTGATGGTCGTCCCCATCATGATCTCTTTATTTCCCCAGCATGTCGGCCATACCCGTCACCGCGTTATCCCCAGTAGTCGTCCTCTGCACGATGGTCGTCCTCCATCGCCCGCACTTTATAATCATATTATACTCTTTTTTACAATCTATATCCCTTTTCTTCTTCTCCCCAGTGAGTGCAAATTTTGGACTGTCTTTGGTATTCAACCACAAGTTATCTTGTTTGTATGTTAAGCTCGTCGCTTACATCCTGCACAGCTAACTCATGTTTGAATAGGGGCAGCTGTAAACACCCCAAATTTGCCCTCACTAATTTTATACCATGGCTTGTGATCTTTCATATTAGCATATCATCTCGTATTGCATTTTTGCCTCACTGCATTGGTTCAAGTTCATCTGCATCTAGGGTTTGTGATCTGAGCCATCCAGGATCCATCTGAGCTACTCCAAAGGTCTCCAATCACTCCAAGAGGGTCCATGTATGTTCTATCATCATATTATATCCCTCAAAGATCAAGGAAGTCAAAGAATCACAAGAACTGGGAGAGCATGGAAGCTGAGTTAGGGTTTCACTGCACAGATGACCTAAAATTAGGGTTTTGGTTTCAGAGGCCATAACTCTAAATTTTTTGATCATTCTTGTTTCTATTGGTCTCAATATGTTATAAGGATCATGTATACCAAGTTTGATGAAGGAATTCATTGTGGAAGTCATCTGATCACTGGGTAACTTCTTGAGCAAGTCAGAGCAAAATCAGGGCATCTGAGGCCCCCAACAATGGAACCAAAGTGGACTTTTCATCAAATTGAAGTTATATGATCTTTAATTGATCATTTAAGTGCTTGGAAGTTCACAAAATTAAAGAAAAATGAGCTAAACCAAAAGTTGCCAAAAATGGAAATGACTTGTAATGTAAACTTTCCATTTTGGGAAAGTTTTTCAACCTCCTCTTTCTCAACCAAAAATGATTCAAATGAAAAATTGTTGGTCATGAAAGTTGTAGATTGGATCATTCCCTTTTCAAAAAGTACAAGAACAAGTTCTAATTCATTGTGGAACTCAAGTTATGGCTTGTCAAAGTTGGCAAAAATCACATAATTTTCAAGAATGCACCAAAGAGGGATTTTTGCAAAACCTCTTGCCAAGGCATTTTGTGACTTCAAACACACTTCTAAGCATCATACAAACATTGTGCAATGTCTAAAACTCAGAATTTCCCAAAGAATCTCAAGTTTTCATGCCTTGCCCATGAAGAAATCTCAAAGGGGCCAAACTTTCTCCAAATTGCAAAACACCCCATAACTTATTTCTCACATGCTGAATTGCCTCAAAATGAATTCCATGGACCTCCTTGATCCTTGTTGAACCAAACACCCCATTGTACCACCTCTGAACCAACCCATACCTCAAGGACAAAGACTTTTGACTTTTTTGCAAGAAGCCCATACCAATCACAATAGGGTACAACCACTCCACAGACATATCACAACTTGATATGTGGACCAAATGCTGGTGATTACACACAAGAACACAGGCTGAACCCTAAGAATCACCAAGTTACCAAAAACACTCCCTCTTGTAAAAGCTTTCGAATCTCATAACTCAACCACCCATTCTTCAAACAAACACCACCATTCATTCTTAAATCATTCATTGACCCAAAACCACCCATCAAAACAGCCAAGAACACACCACAAGCAAAACACGATTTCTGACCAGCAAGAGTGTAAGCTCTCAAACCAACCATAAAAAACTCCATCCAAGCATCAAAGCTTCATCAGTGGGACCATTGGAGTGTTTTTGCACAGGAGAAGCAACCTAAAAGCCCCAAACTGAGGAAGCTCAAGCTCAGGTAGCTCCTTCAAACATTTTTCCAGAAATGTGATTTTAGGTTATAGAGATGTTCTTCTTGTTGTGCTGAGCATGCTGATACTTTTATTTTTGAAAATGGTTGTGATTTGAGGATTTTATGAACTTCTGAAAGTTTCACCATTTTTAATCTTTGTTTCGAATCTTGAGTTTGAGTGAAAAGAAATGTGATTTGAGGCTGGATTCGAGTTTAGGGGAGTGATGGGAGTGAATCTGGAGCTTTAGAGCTCCATAAATTGCTTAGAGAAGAAGTTAGAAATTTTCAGGTGAGGGTCTGGCCGAAGAAGATGATCGGAAGTCTTCTCCGGCCGTCTGAAAGAGATTAGGGCATAATCAGTGTAATTAGGGCTAGTTTGAATTATGGTCGTAGGATATTGTTACCCGCGCGTTTGGATGGTCTGGATTGAGTGATTAAACCCTAATTTGAATTAATTAATTAGTTAATTAGGTTTAATGAAGTTTGAATGTGGGCCTTTGGATCTGGCGCGCAGTCAACCCCCTTAAACCCAGAATCAATCTCAGCCATTCCCTTTACATACTTCAGCTTAATTTAATTTTATTTCATATTTTTCTTATTTATTTTGCACATTTTATTTAAAATAGTTAGAAATTTCCAAAAATATTTTTATTTTGCATTCTGATTTCAAATAATTTTCTTAACCCAAAAATATTTTTATTTTTATTTTTCACATTAAAAAATCATTTTTTAGACATTTAAATGTTTATTTTAATTAATTAATGAAAATTAATTAATTAAAATATCATTTAGGTTTCTAAAAAATCCCAAAAAATTCATATTGCATCTTTAAACATTTAGAGACATTGTCATACCATCCACACAAAATTATTTTTGGTTTTGAACCATTTTTGACAATTTTCTTGAATTTAGGGTTCATAAAATTCTCATTTTAGAACCCTAACTTCAAGAATTATTTTCTGCCTAACCATGAATGGTATGACTTTGATTCTTTTTGCATTGATCTGCATTTGACATGTAGTTTCTAGCATAATTTTGTCATGAATTTCTTCTGCCTTTTTGATTTGATTTGCATTTTTTCCCTTTAGTTGCCTTAAAACCCTAGATAACTTAGAAAAATC
Source organism: Lathyrus aphaca (assembly GCA_963966055.1). Lineage (NCBI taxonomy): Eukaryota > Viridiplantae > Streptophyta > Magnoliopsida > Fabales > Fabaceae > Lathyrus > Lathyrus aphaca. The sequence continues at coordinate 118,888,866 of OZ014521.1, read as the reverse complement.
ATAACTTCCTTAGGATTAAGAGTTAGGTCTTCTCCTTTGGGGTGTGAAATCGTATGGGGTTAGGGTTCTCTTGATTGCATTTTCAATTTTTTATCTTGTCTTTTGCTTCTGATTTTGAATTTTGCATCTCATGTTGTATGAAAACCCTAATTTCTCATCTTCCTTTGCATACATCTTGCATATGCTTGCATTCAAGAACTTGCCATGACATTTCATACATTCACATGACTTCTAAGACATCTTAGGACACATTATAATAATGTTTGATCATTTCTTCATCCATTTGCCATGTTATGCATTCATTTCATTTCATGTGCATTCATGAACTTTCATGCTCCTTTCATGCTTCATTTGCATCCTCATTACTTGTATGATCATTCACATATCTTGACATACATTTGCATCATCTCTTAGCATCATTTACATCATAAATGTGCTTCTAGTTTTGGTTTGCATCCTTGCATTCATTTCATTTTCATTTCATTTCATTTCCTTTTACTAACTTTTCAGGAGGTAAGTACTTTGAGAAGTGAATTTGCCTTCACTTCTCACAATATCTTCTCATCTCTCTTATGCATACTTGCTGAATTTTGTATTTGTCTTAGAGTGATATTTCTCATTCATGTTCCTTCTTCACCTTCTTTCTTCAAGCAACTTATCTTCTTAAGTGTAGTAAGTTGACTTGTTTCTTCTGCTTCTCCTCCTTTCATCTGCTTCTTCCTTGGTGGCTCTTCTTGAAGATCTCTTGCAAGCCTCATAAACCCTAGGAATACCCAATCATGATAATAATTAGGGTTTGATTAGTCTCCTATTAGTTTTACCTTTGTGTCATCTTTTGTGTCTTCTCTTCTCATCTCATAATCAGGGACTAAACCTTCAAGGTTTTAAGGCTTTGTGATTAAGATTATGCATGCATCTTATCTTAGGATGGAGTGTATAACTTTAATCCTAAGTGTTAAAACCTTAATGTGTTTAAATCTCTTAATCAATTCACCTAATAATCACTAAGACAATAAGCTTGTAACTTGGGCCTTGCATTCGGGTTCTAATTCTTCCTTAATTGGTTGAGAAGGACTAACCCTAGTGTTAATGGACAAGTCCCCCTCAAGTTGTCTTACCAACCATAAAATTCACTTCTTAACCTTCCCATTAACTAAAATCCACTCTAATAAAGGCTTTGTTTTATCATGAGGTTAATCCCTAATCATGGATTAAGTTGAGGAGCCTTCCTCAGCTTAAATGTTCTCATCTATTATCCTTCTATTAGGATGGTGTAATGGGTCCATTAAATCCTTGATTATGGCTTAAACTCATTACTTAACACTAAACAAAAAACTCCAAAAACATCTAAATAATTGCAAGTAGGTTAATGATCTTAATCCTACATCATGGTGATGAAGTGTGGGGTGTTTACTTCATACTTAAGGTATTCTCATTACCCCTAATCAGAGGGAGGATGTGATGAGTTTACTAACCCTTGGTTGAGGCTTAAGCTCATTTTCTTATGACAAACTCCAAAAAGTAATAAAAGATTGAAAACACCAAAAACAAACAATAATCGTCTCCTCCGAGATTCTTTTCTCACCTCATTCACTCACAAACGGGAACTTGCTTCTTCCGTCTAATGCAATACAGTTTGCACCTGAGCCAGACAGGTCATACACTTGAGCATAGACAAGTAAGCAGTTTATCAAGTCAATTTACCTTTTAGTCTCTTTGAGTCGAACTACGGTGTTCTGACTTCCTCATTGCACGAGAGGATACGTAGGCATAACTTAATTGTTATCGAACAAAAGCCTTTGTGTCTTCCCCCTCTTTCAGCATTCTCTTTAAGCCTCATTCCTGAGCATTTCATTTCTTTTTGCACTGACACTTGTACATTCTTTTCCAGCTTTTCCACACAGATAGCACAAACACTACCCCTTTAAACACAAACTTTCAAGCGTGGATCCCGTTGAGTACAACGGACAATCTGGGTGCTAATACCTTCCCAGGTTGTAACCAACCCCCTTTCTCAGTTTCTCTGGTTCGCGACCGTCTTATCCATATCTTTCTAGGTTTATGCAGCATTACCTTTCCTTCGGGATAAAAATGCCTAGCTGGCGACTCTTTTCAGTTCATCCTCATGTTCTCTCCTTCGCCGACCGTTCGCGTCTGTACCCCTTCTGGTCCTGTGTCATTTGGTGGGAGCGACACACACATTATTCCAAACAATCCTTGGAAGTTAGGACTTTTTAAAACAATTTCAATAAAATGAATATATGAAGATTTGTAGTATTTTTAAGACTTATAACAAAGTCTTCTTTTCTTTGAAGTATGAAGATTCAAGATAAATGATCTTCTCTTTCAATGTACAATTCAATAATATATGAAACTTAAGTGCTCAAAAATTATTATGAAACTTTTATGAATGATTTTAAAGTTATGCACAAAGTTTCAACATTGAAAAATAATGAACACTTAGAATATTATTTGAATTAATGTGAAAATTTAATAATGAAAGAGATAATTTAAAAACTAATGTATTTTGGCTTAAACACATCTTAAAAAATCTCTATGAAATGATGCAAAATTTTGAAACATTTTCATGAAGGTTTGTAATAGTTTAGAATGACAATGGTTCATGAAATGACATAATTTTGAATTTTTTCCAGGACTTGTTAAGTCGGTTTCACAGACACCTGACTTAACAAGTGCAGTACGAAATTTGAATTTCAAACATAAACATATTTTCTTAAGTCGGTTAACTAGACATGACCTAAAAAGTGCTGACAGTTTAAAAAAAAGCTTTTTATGTATTTATTTCAAATATTTTTATGCATGATAATTTGAGAACTTTAGAGATGAATAAGATTATTATTTTTTTAGCATCTAAAGTTTATACATAATGAATTGCAGTTAATTACCTTAGCATCAATATCCATAAGCGTAGGCATTCTTGATTCTTTATTCCAAACTTTTTCTTCTTTGATATTTTTCTTTGATAGGATTTTGTCTTCATCAAAACTAAACTAAGATATATGATGAATATCTTCTTCACAATCTCCCCCTTTTTGATGATGATAAAACAAATTTATGGGAAGTTTTTGCTTGACACTTTTATCTCTCCCCCTATCTTGTATATCTCCCTCTCTCTTGCATATCTCCTCATTTCTTTTGAAATTTATTTTATGATGTCTTTGATATCCTAAAAAATAACAAAAACAACCATCTCTATTCTCCCCATTTTTGACATTATCAAAAAGAAAAAGAGTAAAATTCAAAGGAGTATAATAATATAAGGGAAATGATACATTAAACATAAAAAGACTTATCTTCTTCACAATATTATCATATGGATTCAAAATTGATATCAAAGTTGATATTTCTTCAAAATGTCTCTCTTTCAATGAATTTTTTTATATTTACTATATCATATGGTTTTGTATCATGAATGATCATTCTTGATTTGACAATTCTAGCATATGATCTTCAAGTACCTACAAAAATAATTAATAGCACTTTGGTACCCAATAATCTTTGGGTGCTCTTGGGTTAGATTTCTTTCTCACCCATACATACTCACCATAAGGAATACCATAATGTTTTATGTAGCAAGCATTTGAAGTATGACCTTTTGCATTACAATAAAAACATGTAGGTTTAACAACATGATTCTTTTTATAGGCATAAAAGTTATTTCTATCATAAGCCATTTTATGATGATCTACAACATGTAATTTCATTGATTCCTTCTTGTTGAATTTGGTAGTAGCTTTTATAAAGATAGTTTGACTTTGACTAGGTTTATCAAAATTAGAAAAGCCAAGTCCACATTTATTACTTGAATATATTTGATTACTTAGCATATTTTCTAAACCAATTTGACCTTTTTTCATATTTCTTGATCACTTGGTTTAGTTCAACAATTTTGGATTCATGTTGTTGACATTTATAACATGTAGAATTTTGTAATTTTTCTAATTCCACTTTTGTGTAATTAGCCATACTTTCTAGTTAAAAATTATGATAGTCCCTTCGAAATACTAAGATACCCCTACAAGGTTGCCTTCTATGACCATACGATGACCCTATGCCCGTCCCTTAATAAATCCAAGGTAATGACTACTTACTCCTTAATAGTAAGGACGGTCTTACCCTTGAAAGGAAATAAAGAAATATGAAAGACCAACTTAGGGTAGGTAGAGCTTTATTACTTGCTCACACTTTCAAAAAATTCTTTCCACACCCCACTTTTGAAAATATTTTCAAACTCAAGACTTTGTATACATCCATACGAGGATCATTACAAAAACTACTGAAAATTTTCTAAACACACACTACACATTTTTCAAACAAGTTAAAGTGAGCTAAGTGTAACACGGTGGGAGAACTGACTTTTAGTCATGTTGCGGATAGCAAGAGTCACCACCGACTTTTATTTTATCCAAGTGGAAAGGACATAAAAGAACAGGAAAGACCTATTTTAAAAGACTTGGGTTTAGGGGGTAGGTTATACAAAGGAAAGGTGTTAGCACCCTTTATATCCATGGTTATCCATGGGCTCTTAGTTACTTAGCTCACTTAAATTGTTTTTGAAGTGTGTAGTGTGTGATTAGAAATTTTCTAAGTACTTTGTAATGATTCTCGTATGGATGTATACAAAGCCTTGTTTTGAAAAATGTTTAAGAAAGTGAGGTGTAAAAAAGTAATTTTAAGAAGTGAACAAGTAACTATGAGGTACCTACCCTAGACTAAGTCATTCATGTTCTTATATGTTCTTTCAAGGGTAAGACTGTCCCTATTATTAAGGAATAGGTAGTCATTACCTTGGATGTTTATAAGGGACAAGCATAGGGTCATCGTATGGTCATAGAAGGCAACTTAAGGGGTGTCTTTAGCAATTCGTAGGGACTTTCATCATTTATTCGAAGGGACAAGATCATTATTTCGTAGGCAGCCTCGAAGGGACTTGATCTTTTAAATCTGTAGGGACTTGATGATTTATACGTGAAGGGACTTTGCTTAAGACACCCCTTTATTCGAGGGACTTGACCATTTTATTTTAAGGCAACCAAGAGGAATACCCTAGGAAGTGCAAGATGGCGATCAAAGACCGACTTACGTGTGTGAGTGTTTATTTTCAAATATTTATCTTTTTAAGTTAATTATCTAAATTAATTTTAATTACAAATAGTTTCCACACCCTATTTACTAACCACACAGTTAATATGAAAAATAAATGGCAGAAAATAAAATTCCTACACTATTACATGGCTTAGGGGCAGATACATAATAATAATAATGGCGGAAAATAATTAAAAAAACCAATTATTACAAAGGCGAAGCAGTTACATAATCAGGCAAACAATGAATGAATAACAGAAAAATGAGTGAATAAATTAGAAAAAATAAAGTTTGCAAACTAGGTTAAGAAAACAATTAGGGTTAGGGTTTATGAAATTTTTTAGGGTTTATCTAAAACATTAGGTTTTGAAAAAAATTAATGTTTAAAAAAAAAGGGTTATAGAATTAAAAATATTAGGGTTAAAATTATCAATTTAATCTAAAACCTACATTAAGTGTTATGAGATAAATAAAATGATTTTTTAAAGGAAAAAGAAAGAAGTTATTATTTTTTTTGTAAAATATTTATTTATTTTATTTAAAAAAATATATTAACATTTTATGAGAAAATTATATTTTATTTGTTAGAAAAAAAATTTTAATTGAATTAAAATGATAAATAATATATAAAATAATAGAAAATGTGTAAAAGGAAAAGAAATAGCCAAAATGACTGGGGTGGGATTTGAACCCACGCCCTAGGCTTTTCCCATGTTGGTCCAACCTTCTTGCCACCAGGCCACTTGCGCTGTTTTGATATATGATGGAGCCAATGCATTAAATATTAAACCTAAAAATGAACAGAAAAGTTAACAAAATAAAGGACCTGGGAATCGAACCCAAGTCTTAGACATCACACGCACGTATCATTATCACTGGATCACTTGCACAGGTTTGAAATACTTATAAAACGAAAATAATAAAAAACAAAACAAGATTTGAATTTTTAAAATTAGTGCCAGATCTTCATCTTTTTCCTTAGCTTTCCTGCGAAATCCCTTATGAAATCACCTGCGATTTTTCTTGCGACCAAAACCTGCAAATATCATACCACCTAGAATACTTGCAATTTCATCAAATTAATAGTACCAATATGTTCATTGCAGTTCATACAATATAAATGTGTCCTTTAAAAGCATTTATATGGCCTATATTGCAAAACCCCAAACTCGAAAGTAAATCCCTAACAATGGCATTTCACACATCAGGCCATGAAGCTTCAATTAAACCACCCAGAAAGTATCCTTAGATCGTAACAAACACAAAACAATCAACAAAATTATATTATAATGGTTAGATGTGTGAGATCGAAAAAAGTTTAAAACACACGTAAAACGAATTCAGTCATGGCGTATGAAGATGTTTTGAATGATGCAATTGATGGTAATAACATCAAGAAGGTCCAGGGATCATGTTTAGATCATTAGAATACCTTGATACGACTTGCAAATGACAAGACGAAAATCAATTTTTTTGTAAAATTTTGAAGATGGTAACGATGCTTTTTGGTTCTGGAAAAAACCTCATCTTGTTTGTGTTATGACCAAGGCTTTATAGAGAATCCTTCTAGTTCAAAACTTTGGGCTTTTTATCATGGATTTACATTGCTTGATCATGAAGAAATCCCACTTCTATTTTTGTCAAAAAATCAAATATATCATTGCCATAACAAGTTTGCACGAAATTGGATCGTAACAAACACAAAACAATCAACAAAATTATATTATAATGGTTAGATGTGTGAGATCGAAAAAAGTTTAAAACATACGTAAAACGAATTCATTCATGGCGTATGAAGATGTTTTGAATGATGCAATTGATGGTAATAACATCAAGAAGGTCCAGAGATCATGTTTAGATCATTAGAATACCTTGATACGACCTGCAAATGACAAGACGAAAATCAAATTTTTTTATAAGATTTTGAAGATGGTAACGATGCTTTTTGGTTCTGGAAAAAACCTCCTCTTGTTTGTGTTATGACCAAGGCTTTATAGAGAATCCTTCTAGGTCAAAACTTTGGGCTTTTTATCATGGATTTACATTGCTTGATCATGAAGAAATCCCACTTCTATTTTTGTCAAAAAAATCAAATATATCATTGCCATAACAAGTTTGCACGAAATTGGATGGTTTTGAATCAACTTAAATGTTATTTAAAAGCTTCTAGAAGAAGAATCCAATCAAATATTCATATATTCATATTTTATTTTGATTTAAAATGAATTTTAATGAATAAAATCCAAATAAATTATAAATAAATTATAAAAATCAGAAAATACTTGGATTGGGTCGTGCTTGAGGATATCATGAAGATTGGGTGGCAATTTGGTAGGCCCATTTGGCAAAATTTGGTTTTAAGGCTTCATTTGCTTCATATACCTCCCAAAAATTTCCCAACTTTGCAAAGGCACAAATCCCTCAATTTTAAGGCTATGAAGGTGTTATTGGACATTTTGGAAAGCTTAGAGAGTCCTATAATCAAAATCTTTGGTCTCATGTCCATATCCTTTACCATTTTCAAATTATGCCCTTTGGAAGATGTTGACTTTTTGTTGACTTTTAAAATGACCTATAATGTTTTAGCTCATACCTTCCAAATGAAGCATTTTTAGACTTGGCTTGTGAGACACAAAGTTGTAGAGAATTCAATTTACTTCAAAATGAGCTTTGTATGGGAAATTTTTGATGAAGCATGTGAAAGTTATGGCTGGTCAAAGTTCAGTTGACTTTTCCTATGAAAACCCTAATTTAGAAACTCCTGATTCTTGATGATCTGAAATCTCCTTGATGAATCATGATCAACCCTTGATCAAATGATGAATTTTACTTCATAAAATTTATGTTGGCCAAAAATCATGAAGTTTGACTTTGGTTTGACCACAGTTGACCTTAGTTTGACTTTTTAACCACTTTGACTGATTTTTGCATATCTGATCATCTGACTGAGCAAACCTTTTGGGAAAGCCTTGAAACTTGTCATAGGGATTCTTGAAGACAAGTAGGATATTATGAAGCTCACTTGAGGTCTTGGAAGTTCATTTAGCCAGATGAAATCCAAAACCCTAGTTTAGGGTGCATTGCTTAGGAGGAGGCTTTGTCTGAGGGAACTTCCAAGCTTTCTGACTAATTGTGAACCTTGTGAACCTCTTGGGATACCTTGTGAACCTTTTGGGACACCTTGGTACACAATTCCTTGACTAGGGGAGGGAAAATTTTGGGGTGCAACAGCTGCCCCAGTTCAATTTTCTGAAACCTGAGGAGTTAGATTGGCCTGTGTGCCATTCGTGACTTGGAAGGTTGAAGGGGATTGAACACAAAAGCCCAAAAATTTGCACTCGCCGGTGCGTAAAGTAACACTGCTCATTGTTTGTATATGCTTGAATGGGCTTAAAGACGCCACTCCGAGGAACTGGAGATGAGCTTATATATGACATCCATAATATCAGAAGGTGATAGTATCTTTATGTTGTCACTGGATATCAGTACTAGGTCTTCGTATAGGCCTTCTCTGAATCATTTTTGTAACATGGTTTGATTTGAATGTCAGCACTAGATCTTCGTATAGATCGTCTCTGCATTATCTCTGGGGAAAAAGAATATCCTTCATTAGGTGTCAGTACTTAGATCTTCGTATAGATCGACTCTGAACCATCTTTAGGAACATACTTTAATTTAAGCATCAGAATCAAATCTTCGTGGCGATCATCTCTAAATTGCTTCTGGTAATATCCTGGGCTAAGTACAAGATCTTCGTATCGATCATTTATGTATCATCCCAAAGACAAACTGTTGAATTGACCATTAGAAATAAATCTTCGTAGCGATTATATCTTCTGGAAGTATCCCGGATCAGGTACTAGATTTTTGTATAGACCATTTACGTACCATCCTAAGGACAATAAGAATATCAAGATTAAATCTTCGTGGCGATTATCCCTGAACTTCTTCTGAAAAATCTCTTGGACTAAGTGCTAGATCTTCGTATATATCATTTACACACTATCCCAAAGATAATTAACCATTAGAAATAAATCTTCGTAACGATTATCTCTTCTGGAAGTATCTCGGATTAGGCACTAGATCTTCGTATAGACCATTTACGTACCATCCTAAGAATATCATGATTAAATCTCCGTGGCGATTATCCCTGAGCTTCTTCTGAAAAATCTCTTGGACTAAGTGCTAGATCTTCATATAGATCATTTACACACTATCCCAAAGATAAAAGGTTGAATTGACCATTAGAAATAAATCTTCGTAGCGATTATCTCTTTTGGAAGTATCCCGAATTAGGCACTAGATCTTCGTATAGACCATTTACGTACCATCCTAAGAATATAAGGATTAAATCTTCGTGGTGATTATCCCTGAACTTCTTCTGAAAACTCTCTTGGACTAAGTGCTAGATCTTCGTATAAATCATTTACACACTATCCCAAAGATAGTTAACCATCAGAAATAAATCTTCGTTAACGATTATCCCCTCTGGAAATATCCTAGATTAAGCACTAGATCTTCGTATAGATCATTTACGTACCCTTCCACAGATAAACTGATGCATAGACCATTAGAAATAAATCTTCGTGGCGATTATCTCTTCTGGCAATATCCTGGATTAGGTAATAGATCTTCGTATAGACCATTTGCATACCTTCCCAAGGACAAAAAGAATATCAGGATTAAATCTTCGTGGCGATTATCCCTGAACTTCTTCTGAAAGAATCTCTTGGATTAAGTGTTAGATCTTCGTATAGATCATTTACACACTATCCCACAGATAGTTAACCATCAGAAATAAATCTTTGTTAACGATTATCTCCTCTGGAAATATCCTGGATTAAGCACTAGATCTTCGTATAGATCATTTACGTACCCTTCCACAGATAAACTGCTGCATAGGCCATTAGAAATAAATCTTCGTGGCGATTATCTCTTCTGGAAATATCCCGAATTAGGTAATAGATCTTCGTATAGACCATTTACATACCTTCCCAAGGATAAAAGAATATCAGGATTAAATCTTTGTGGCGATTATCCCTGAATTTTTTATAAAAGAATCTCTTGAATTAAGTGCTAGATCTTCGTATAGATCATTTACACACTATCCCAAAAATAGTTAATCATCAGAAATAAATCTTCGTTAACGATTATTTCCTCTGGAAATATCCTGGATTAAGCACTAGATCTTCGTATAGACCATTTAGGTACCATCTCAAAGACAACTTGTATTGATCATCAGAAATGAATCTCCGTAGCGATTATCTCTGAATTGGATATCAGTATCCGATCTTCGTATAGATCATCTCTGAATTATTTGATAGTGTTTATCTGCCTGTAACCATCCTGAAAAGAAAAGGTTAGTTTATGCAAAATTATTTGATGTATGCATGTATGGCATGATGCTCTTAAGTAAGAATGTCACATGGATTATGGATGCATATGCCATGATATAATGTAAATTATGTATGTATGAATCATGTAGCCTGAAGTGTCTGGGTATCTCTGTATAACAACTGCTGGCTGGGGAAAATAAATCCCGATTTGTTGCTGAGGAGTATGAAGACTTCGTTCTCGTCTTACTTAAGAACATTGTACTTAAAAACTTCTCGTTTTCGTTCGTCGTGCTTCTTATTGAAGGAATAAGTTCCTGAATATCCTGACTGAGGATAAAAGAGATGTACATAAATCCGAGGGGAGATAATTCTTCGGAGTATATGAAACTGCTTGATGACTTCGTCGAGTGGGAAGTATAAGATATTACTTGAAGAGTTTTGTATGGATATCCGTAAAGATTACTTAGTGGGGATGAACCGGCGAATCTTTGTTGAATTCCTACCTCTATTCGTTCTTAGTAAATGCTTTTATTGTATTTTATGCATTTCTGGTAAACATCAATCATATCCAAAAGCATATATACATTCAAACATAACCAACAAACGTTTTTCGCTTTAGTAAAAGGGGAAAAGTAATCCTGAATAAAGAGGGAAAAGTAAATCTGAACTCGAAAACAGAATCGTTTCAACTTTGAGAGTGTATAACCAATTGGGTTTAGAGCTCCTGAGATTCTTAACTTTCCTGAATACCTTCCCAGAAACCCTCATAGCTGGATCTGAAGACATGACATTGACACCATCTAATACTACTGGCGTAGACAATTAATTTCCACAATGGCTTCTGCTGAGAATCCAATATCAAGGTAATACAATGAGAGGGATGTGTCTTCAAATTGTGATGGACCATATACGCTCCGGGTATTAGATTTGAAAAGAGAGCATTGCCCCTTGGTTGAGGATGAATTGTCCCATAATGGAAGTATCTGAATGTAGTTACCTCAAGAGAAATAAGCAGAATGCCCCACAATAATATGCCATTGACATCATGAACTTTGTAATGTTACCCTTGGTAATTCAAATATATGAGGAGAGCTGCCCCTGGCTATTAAGCACTATTGAATCTGGACCTGATTGCCCCGAATGAATTGAACAGTAACTTGGTATGCCCCCTTGATTGGGAAACAGTGACTACGCCCCTGGCATTATGAACTCTATAATGTTACCCTTGGTAATTTAGATAGATGAGGAGATCTGCCCCTGGCTACTTAACCATAGTTGAATCCTGTCCTGATTGCCCCAAATGAGTTAGGCAGTATCATGGTTTGCCCCCTTGATTGGGAGATAATGACTATGCCCCTTTGTATACATGGAATTTGATCCAGGAAGCAACTTTGTTTATCGGAAGGACTTTGGTTTATTGAACATTCATCCTGTAAGTTTCTCTGTTTATCAAACACTCAGGTATATGCAAACAAATATATTCAAAAATGCAATGCTTATGTCTGTCTTGATGTTTTGAAAAGAGTTATTTTAGAAAAAAATTTTTTGTGAAAACTGTGATATTAACTCAAGTTTTATAATAAGCCCTAAAGGAGTCAGGATACCTTTTTGTAACAGTATGCTTTCGAACTAACCATGCTTCAGTTAGGACTTTTAAAGGGTTGTAAAGTGGTCTGGTTCACGGTTTAAGAAACAAAGGATAAAAGGCTCAAATTTATTTGTACCCAACCCATTCTTCGTGATGTTCTTCAGTCCTATGTTCGGTTAACTTATGCATTGAGGTTCCAAAGTAGTTTGGAATTGTAACACTGACATTTGTGATGATTCAGGAATAAATACAAAATATTTGAAAATTCAGTCATCTTTCTTTATTTAGGATCTATAGTGACCTCCTTTTTTCTTTTGACTTTGTTATCCCTTTTTTTTTTCCTGAACTGTTTATTTCAAGGTTACAGTCAGCGGGATGTCTTAATTTTTTACTAAGTCTCCTTCATAGGTTTTGACTTAGTGAGATTTTCTTTTGCTAGATATTGACTTGCAGACATTAGTGATTACAGGGAACCATCATTAGTGGTGTACAACACAGATAATTGGCATATTTGAGTTAACCGAGTAACTACCCTGCCCCAGGTTATGAATAAGGGTTTTAATTTGTGCGAGAATGAAAACTCCTACTTCATAGGCTCAAAAGGGTTGACTAGGGATTAACTTCCTTATATCTCCACTGTTTAGGAATTGAAACAATGCATGTACATCGTCAGCATAGTCTGTTCAAAAGCATACTTCCTAATATTATGGTATTGTTTTCGTCATCCTCCCTCTACAGGCTTATAGCTTTATCAGGAGTTAAATGTCACAAAATAGAAATATGAAGCATAGTTCAAAATATAGTGAAACGAATGGATTAATTCAAGACAAACATATGTAATTCATTAATGAAAACAAAAGTTTAACATAATAGTAAGTGTCTAGGCAAACAAAAGAAATTACAAACGAAAATTCAAATGTTCTCAAAGCCTCTTCCTCTAAACTCGTCACTCTAGTTATCTGGAAACTTTGATGCTTGATGGACGATAGAAGAACTCAACCTGGCCTTCTGGCATAACCTCGAGTATTCCTTCGTCAATTAGGTCTTGAATCTTATTCTTCAATGACCAACAATTATTAGTGTCGTGTCCGGGACTCTCGGAGTGGTACATATACCTTGCTTTGGGATTATAGCGAGGAGAAGAAGTATTAGGATTTTTAGGAGAATTTTCCAAGGAAATTAGCTTCATTTCCAACAAGCATTGCAGCATTTGTGGCATTGGCGTGTTGAATTTGATGAGATGTCTTTTATATTCCTTGTGTCAAAGTGGATTAATCTTACAGGGTCTTCCTTCTTCCATTGAAGAACAATCAGTGGTAGTCTGTCTCTTTCCTTCTCTTATCCTTACTTTCCTTTCAGCCAAGTCGGCTTGTTTCAACGGAGGTTGACTGATGATTAGATTCCCAACTCCGTTATGTCGAAGCTTATTTACAAAGCTTCTCAACTCTTCTTGCCCCTGGGCCAAATTCTGGATAAGAGCCATTTGACCATTCATCTGGATCCTCATCTCTGCCATCTCAGCTTGTAGTTGTTTCAGCTGATCATCCTTGTTGTCCTCAGGATTCTTCTTCTTCATGTCCTTAGAGAGGAGTGCTTTCAACTCTTTTTGCCCCTTGGACAAATTCAGAATCACTTCTTGAAACTGAGCATTATGAGCTTGAAGATCTTTGACAGACTGTTCGAGAGCCATTTCTGCTGAAATAAACAGCGAGAAGATGAGAAACCTGTTGTGACAACCTGTCATGCAATGATATGGTATGTAGATGCATATGCAATGTTTTCAAGGACAGCATAATTTGCATTTGTTAAACAAACGGAAATAAAAACTTTTATTAGTAAATGTTAAAATTATTTTGCCCCTTGGGCTTACAATGAAGGGAAATAAGTACAAAAATGGGGTTTTAAGTCTCCCATGGACGTTTCCTCTCTGTATGGAGGTATGTGTTGAGGTTCCGCTCCTCGTGAAGTTGCTTGGTCAGCTCCAACACTTTTTCTTGGCTAATCCTGAATTGAGCTTCAGAGGTATTTCTTTGTTCCTTTAGTTGGATCCAAGATTTCTGCAATTCTTCCAGGTTAGTGGGCATGTCTGGATGAAGGATGGTATAAGGAGTATCTCCTTCTGCAACAGGTTCCATAGTAACTGGTAGAATAACAGGATATGGCATCATAAGAGTCTGAGCACGAGATCGCACCCATCTGAGGTAAGGTTCCATAGGAATTGAGTAATTTGGTTCCAGAGTCTTGCTCTCAACCATGTTCACTTTACCCCCAAGCTCGTATGAACCTTTGACGGTAACCTTGCAGATCGCTGTCGTAGTCGAACACAATTCCTTGAATAAGCATGTCATGAGGACCATTGCTCCGAGCATAACTAAACTGGCGTAGAGCTAAAGAAGGATTGTAGGTAATGCCCCCTCTTATGCCAAGGAGTGGCACATTGGGGACTTCCCCACAACGGTCAATGATAGTAACATTCTCCATAGATCTAGAACACCAATGAATGTCTGAATGAGAAACTGACATGATCCTTTTAGACCACCTTAACCCTTGTTCATTCTTCATCACTGATCGAGGAAGGTGAGAAATAAACCACCTAGACAATAGAGGTATACAACACATCAGAGTTCCTCGTGCCTTCGTAGTACGGGTATGAAGAGAGTGTAAGATGTCTCCAAGTAATGTAGGCATTGGATTATGAGTCAGAAATATGTTGATGGCGTGTACGTCTATGAACTGGTCTGGATTAGGGAACAAAACTAAGCCATAGATTAATAAGGCTAAGATCTCCTCAAAAGCATCATAGCTCATAGCCTCCAAGAATATCTGAGCTTTCTCTATCAATACCTTAGCAAGAATACCCTTAACTTCGCTTCTCGTTTCTAGGGCAATGTCTGATTTCTTCAAATGTAAGGCTGCAACAATGACTTCAGGTTTAGGCTCTTTCTCTAAGCATGTGAAGGGTCTCTGATCAAGGATAGGTATACCCAATAGTTTGGAGAACTCCTCCATTGTAGGAACCAGCTGATAGTCAGGGAATATGAAGCAATGATGTTTAGGATCAAAGAACTGAAATAAGACACTCATCATGTCTTCATTGAACCTTGAAGTGACTAGATCCAGTAGGTGACCATGCCTCTTGATGAATTGGGAGTTTTCAGAAACTTGAGAGACCAATTCTTTAAGCAAATAAGGTATCCCTACAAAGTTAATCCGGATAGTATTCCTACGAGCAGAAGCCATGACCTGCAACAAAGAACAAAGATAAATCCTTTGGTCCTTAAAATGGTTAGTGAAAATGCTATGCTTATGATGTCATGATGTCATGATGTTATGCTCAAATCACAAACATGTGGCACACACAAACAAGTCACACAATAGCCCTAGGTTTGAAGGCTTGCATGAGGTTTAAAGGTAAGTACCCTCCCCCGAAATTTATTTGGTTCATCCTGTCCTACAAAAGTAACCAGGTTCTAAGGGATCTCAATATCACCGATCCTTTCCAAGGGTGGTTGTTCAGTAGGCAACTTACTTGCCAACCAAAACCCTCCAAGTTTAGGATCTCAATGAGCGTAGCATCGAGTATCAACCAACTTTAGTCTTCACCAAAGTCGGCTACCTCACCACTTTCTAAAGGCTAAGATGGGATAACAAGGGTTCTAAAAGTTAGTTAGTGTATTGACAACATATGGCAGCCCCATATTATCCTCAACTTTACTTAAGGAACATAAGCACCAACCAAGAAGTCACACTAACTATGGCCACCAGATCAACCATATCGGTATACGCCGTACAGTTTCCTTGGTCTATTGCCATTTACCTAGGGTACACTAGATCCGGGTTAGGATCTTTCACACATAAAGCCCAACAAGTAATATAAAGCAAACAAAGCAAACAATTTAAAGTGATCTAATTCCTAAGGGTACCCCTCTTTTACTTAGTAACTCCCCAGTAGAGTCGCCAGTTCTGTAACACAGTGGGAGAACTGACTTTTATTCATGTTGCGGATAGCAAGAGTCGCCACCGACTTTTATTTTATCCAAGTGGAAAGGACATAAAAGAACAAGAAAGACCTATTTTAAAAGACTTGGGTTTGGGGGGTAGGTTATACAAAGGGAAGGTGTTAGCACCCTTTATATCCATGGTTATCCATGGGCTCTTAGTTACTTAGCTCACTTAAATTGTTTTTGAAGAGTGTAGTGTGTGATTAGAAATTTTCTAAGTACTTTGTAATGATCCTCGTATGGATGTATACAAAGCCTTGTTTTGAAAAATGTTTAAGAAAGTGAGGTGTAAAAAAGTAATTTTAAGAAGTGAACAAGTAACTATGAGGTACCTGTAACACGGTGGGAGAACTGACTTTAGTTATGTTGCGGATAGCAAGAGTCGCCACCGACTTTTATTTTATCCAAAGGAAAGGCATAAAAGAACAGGAAAGACCTTTTAAAATATTTTTGGGTCCGGGGGGTAGGTTACGTAAAGGGAAGGGGTTAGCACCCTTTACATCCATGGTTATCCATGGGCTCTTAGTTACTTAGCTCACTTTAAAATGTTTTTGAAATATGAAGTGTGTGAATAGAAATATTCTTAAGTGTTTTATAATGATCCATGTACGGATGCGTATAAAACCTTTGTTTTGAAAATTTATTTGAAAATATGAAGTGTTTGAAATGTTTCGAAGAGTGAGCAAGTATCTAAGAGGAACCTACCCTAAGCTTAAGTCTTTTCTGTTCTTGAATCCTTTAAATGGTAAGACTATCCCTATTATTAAGGAATAGGTAGTCACTACCTTGGATGTAAGGGACAACTGAAGGGACATCTGTTATTTAGGCAACTGTGGGGTGTATAAGCAATTCGAAGGGACTTATCATCTTTATTCGAAAGGGACAAGATCATTACGAAGGCAACATTCGAAGGGACTTGATCTTTTTATCTGTTTAGGGACTAGATGATGTGAAATGAGGGACTTTGCTTTATACACCCTACTTGACCTTTTGTTTTAGGCAACATGAGAGGTATCCTTAAGGAAGTGAGATGGCGATCAAAGATCGACTTACGTGTGTGAGTGTACAATTTTAAATATTTATCTTTTAAATTAGTGATCTAAATTCAATTTTAAGATACAAACATATTTTACACTCCCTATTTTACTAACCATAGCAAAAAAATAAATATTAAATATTACTACTAAAATATTACATAAAAGAAACAATTACATAATAATAATAATTAAAGCAAATTAAATAAATAAGCAAAAATAAATAATAATAATATAATTGGGTTAGTAATCACAATATAAATGGGGTTAGTAATAATAAAATAAATATAAAATAGATAGCATTAATAATGAAATAAATGAGAATATTAGCATAATAATTAAAAAATCAATTTTTTTTTATATAAACAATTATTATTATTTTTTTTTTAAGATTAAGAAAATATAAACAATTATATACTAATTATTATAAAATTTTAAATTATATACAAATTATAAAAATTAGGTTAATTATAAACATATTATTATATTTACAAAGTCTAATTAGCAAGTTTTAATTATTTTTAAGCATATATTAAAAATTATTTACATACAAGAATTATAAACAAATTATAAAATATATGCATATTAAATAATCATATTATTATATTTACAAAATTAAATTAAGAATTTTAATTATTTTAAGCATATTTATATACAAGAATTAAATTATAAACAAATTATAAAATATATACATGATTAAGGTTTATAAATAATAAATTAAAAAGTTATAATAGAATTAATTTTTAGGTAAAAGAAAATTAGGGTTGGTGAAAATTAGGTTTTAAAAATATTTATGGTTTGAAAATATTATTAGGGTTTATATTAAATTAATTAGGTTTTTACAAAAATAAATAATTTTTCTAATAGGATTTAAAAAAAAAGATGAATTATAAAATATGATAATAATATAAACATTCTACATTTTTTATTATTTAAATTTGTTTAATTATAATATAAAATAATAAAATAATAAAAAAATAGAGAAAAGAGTGAAAAAGCAAAACCTGCTTGGGCTGGGATTTGAACCCAGTCCCTAAGCTTTCACCCTCAAGACCAGCACTCCCACCACTGGGCCATGCGCGCGCAGGTGTTAGCAAACACACTCCATTTGGTTTTGTTGCTTAACCTGGAAAAAACATGAAAAAAACAAAGCAAAGAACACAAAAAGGCCTGGGGGGGATTCGAACCCAGGACCTTCTCATAACACGCATGCGTACTTACCATCCAGCCGGGAGGGTGCAACTGGTAGTTAATCCACCACTTTGAATAATATATTAAGTTTAACAATTCAAATGAAAAAACAAGAAAAATTGTTGAGGCCAGGATTCGAACACAAGCCTTCAAGCAATACGCGCGCGTCTCTCACCACTGGGCTAACGCTGCATCTGTGAAATAAAACAGAAACAATTACATAAAATATTATGAATCATATTTGAATTCCTGAACGCGCGCCAAGAACTTCGTCTTCAACCTTGCTACCTTCGAATTCTCCTGCGTTTTTACATACGTATTTACCTGCGAATTTTTTGACACAGAAAACCTACGAATTTGAAACACCATCAAAACAATTCAATTTCTCAAAATTAATTAGTGTATCATGATCCTTAAGCTTCGTACAACACAACCATGTTTCCAGAATTCATTTATCTATGATAAATCAAGAAGCCCTAAAGCTCAACCGAAACCCTAAAAATGGCTAAACTCGTTCTAGGCAGTGAAACTCCAATCCATTGATCCAGAAAGCTTCAACACAGTGAGACTAATCAAATTAAACAATCAAAATCAATTAATATGCAGCAAATTCATGGAATCGAAAAAATCAAATATGAGGAATAAAACGATTCGGATTTCTCAATATGTCATGTTATGGAGCAATGTGATGGATGGTTTTGATTCAGGGATGCTTGAGGAAGCTGATAGTGTCCTTAAAATACCTTAACAAGCCTTGTAATGAAGAAACCGAATTGAAGTTTTTGGTGATTTTTTGGATGTATGAACTTACTCTTTGAGGCAGGGAATTCGTGTCCTTTGCATATGGATCTCTTGTATAGTTATACTTGACTGAATTAGGTCAAAAATATTGGCTCATTGTTTGGATATTTTGGATCAATGAGATTGAAAAAGATTAAGTCTTAAATTTCAAATATTTGTGAATTCAACCTTTCTATTTCAATCCAATTTTTATCAATTGTGAATCAATCCAATCCAAATCATCTTTATGACTTTCTAGAATAGAAATATATTTTAAATTTTCACATTTGATATTTTATTTAAATTTAAAATGATTTTTTAATATAAAAATCATAATAAATAAATTAAATAAAATAAAATTATGAAAATATTAAATAAATTTCGTGCATGATGTATTTGTATGGATTGGATCATCACATGGCAAGCCCATTTGGAAAATTTTGGTTTTAAGCCCCCATTTTCTTCATAAACCTCCCAAAAATTTCCCAACTTTGCAAGGGAATATATCCTTCAATTTTAATGCTATGAGGTTGTTCTTGGACATTTTGGAAAGCTTGAAGAGTCCTCTAACCAACCCCATTGGTTTCATGTCCATATCATTTACCATTCTCAAGTTATGCCCTTTTGAAGTTGTTGACTTTTTGTTGACTTTCAAAAGGACCTGTAATGTCTTAGCTCATACCTTCCAAATGAAGCATTTTTGGGATTGGCTTGTGAGACACAAAGTTGTAGAGAATTCAATTTCCTTCAAAATGATATTTGGATGGGAAAAATGTGATGAAGCATGTGAAAGTTATGGCTGGTCAAAGTTCAGTTGACTTTTCCTGAGGAAACCCTAATTTAGAAACCTCTGATTCTTGATGATCTGAAATGTCCTTGATGAATCATGATCAACCCTTGATAAAATGATGAATTTTACTTCATATACTTGATTTTGGCAAAAAATCATGAATTTTGACTTTGGTTTGACCACAGTTGACCTCAGTTTGACTTTTTAACTACTTTGACTGATTTTGACTTATCTGATCATTTGACTGAGCAAACCTTTGAGAAAAGTCCTGAAATTTGTCATGGGGATTCTTAGACACATATAAGATGTTATGAAGCTCACTTGAAGTCTTGGAAATCCATTTAGCCTGATTAAAGTCAAAACCCTAGTCTTGAATGCACTGCTTAGGAGAATGCCTTGCCTGAGAGATTTGTCAAATCTTCTGACCCATGATGAACTTTGTGAACCTTGTGAATCTTATAAGATGTCTTGTGAACCTTGTGAAAGGTCTTGTGAACCTTGTGAACCTCATAAAGTGTCTTGTAAACTTCATGAACCTCATGAAAGGTCTTGTGAACCTTGTGAACCTCATAAAGTGTCTTGTAAACTTCATGAACCTCATGAAAGGTCTTGTGAACCTTGTGAACCTTATAAGCACACAAATTCTTGTATTGTGAGGGAAAATTTTGGGGTGCAACAGCTGCCCCTGTTCAATTTTCTGAAACCTGAGGGGTTAGATTGGTATATTTGCCGGTCGTGTCCTGGAAGGTTGAAGGGGATTGAACACAAAAGCCCAAAAATTTGCACTCACTGGTACGTAGAGTGGTACTGATGACTAGTTGTATATGCTTGAGTGGGCTTAAAGATGCCACTTGGAGAAAAATTCTTCAGATACATTTCTTGGAGGATAAAGCAGTCCAAAATATGAAGATATAATGATAGCTTTCAGGAGGATAAACAACGTCCTGAGGTAATGATATGCTTTCAGGAGGATAAACAACGTCCTGAGGTAATGAGGTAACCTTTGGGAAGATAAACAACGGCCCAAGGTCATGATATGCTTTCAGGAGGATAAACAACGTCCTGAGGTAATGATATGCTTTCAGGAGGATAAACAATGTCCTGAGGTAATGAGGTAACCTTTGGGAAGATAAACAACGGCCCAAGGTCATGATATGCTTTCAGGAGGATAAACAATGTCCCGAGGAAATGATATGCTTTCAGGAGGATAAACAACGTCCTGAGGTAATGAGGTAACCTTTGGTAAGATAAACAACGACCCAAGGTCATGATATGCTTTCAGGAGGATAAACAACGTCCCGAGGAAATGATATGCTTTCAGGAGGATAAACAACGTCCTGAGGAAATGGTGTACCCTTTGGAAAGATAAACAACGGCCCAAGGTCATGATAACTTTCAGGAGGATAACCAACGTCCTGAGGAAATGGTGTAACCTTTGGGAAGATAAACAACGGCCCAAGGTCACAAGTTGTTGATGAAGTTTGTCTGCTGGAGAATTAATCTGAAAAACAAGATTATAACATTCTGTATGATAATATTAGCTTATGTATTATGTATGCATGTATAATATGATGCACTTTAAGTAATGTATTATGTATTTATGTATATGTATGTTATGATGTAAATGATGTATGTATGCATCATGTAGTCTGAAGCGTCTGGATATCTTCGTATAACAACTGCTGGACAGGGAAAATAAATCCCGATTCATTGCTGGAAGATATGAGGAACTCGCTCCCGTCTCGTTTGATAATATAGTATACATAACCTCCCGTCTTCGTTTGATAGTAAGGTATACATAACCTCCCGTCTTCGTTCGATAGTAAGGTATACATAACCTCCCGTCTTCGTTCGATAGTAAGGTATACATAACCTCCCGTCTTCGTTAGTCGTACTCCCATTGGAAAAATAAATTCCCGACTATCCGTATGAGGATAAAAGAGATGGATATAAATTCCAGGGGAGATGTAACTCGGAGTATCTATGAAGATGGATTTGTCCTACTGGGGGACTTGTAGCTGTCTTGTGGGAATGAACCGGCGAAGCTTCGTTGAATTCCTTCCCTCGCTCGTCCTTAGTAAATACTATTACTGCATTTTCATGCATTTCTGGTAAACATCAATCATATTAAGCATACATGCATTTCTGGTAAACATCAATCATATTCAAAAGCATACATACATTCAAACACAACCAATGGACGTTTCGCTTATGTAAATAGGGTAAAAGTAAATCAGGACTCAAAGATGGAATTTTATTTATATCAAAAAGTGACCTATACATGTGTAAGTTTACACAAGGAGACAAAAATCCTTGTAAGAGGAATTTGTCATAAGGTTTTACAAAACAAAGAAAATCAGCTATGTGAGAAATAATCCTATTGAGTTTCAATTCTACTATTGCCATTATCTTCAAGTGTCTCATCTTCTGTTGTTGAGACGGAATGATTGAATTGAGCTTTATCTGTTTGAACTTGAGTAAGTAGTACAACTGGTTGTAGTTTCATGGGTGATCCAAACGAGACATAGTCATACGCTTTAATCCCTAACTTTTGCCTGGATTGCCCTTTCAGGTTTTCAATCCACCGGGATACCCTTTTTTGCCCAAGCCGCCTTTTCAGGTTTTCGACTTGCCGGGTGTACACATTTTTTTTATATATCCCTAATTTTTGCCCGAACCCTTTTGGTTCATCGGGATGCCCTTATTTTTGCCTAGGCCAGTCAACCTAGCGGGTCTCTTTTTATGCGCAGTATTTTTTAACTATGTCTGCGTTTACAGGCTGTGGGAAGTCTTCACCATCCATAGTAGTAAGTATCATGGCACCTCCTGAGAATACTGTTTTGACTACAAATGGTCCTTCATATGTAGGAGTCCACTTTCCCCTAGGATCACCCTGTGGTAATATGATACGCTTGATTACCAAGTCACCAGCCTGATATACCTTTGGCTTAACCTTCTTGTTAAAAGCTTTGATCATTCGTTTCTGGTACATCTGGCCATGACAAACTGCTGTTAGCCTCTTCTCATCAATCAAATTTATCTGGTCAAGTCGAGTCTGAATCCACTCATCTTCATCCAAGCATGCATCCTTCATAATTCTTAAGGAGGGAATCTGAACTTCAATGGGCAGAACTGCTTCCATACCATAGACTAAGGAGAATGGAGTTGCCCCTGTTGAAGTACGTATTGTAGTACGATAACCATGAAGAGAAAATGGTAACATCTCATGCCAATCCTTATAAGTAACAGTCATCTTCTGTATAATCTTCTTGATATTCTTGTTAGCGGCTTCAACTGCCCCATTCATCTTTGGACGATACGGAGAAGAGTTGTGATGCTTAATCTTGAACTGCGTGCAGAGATCAGTGATCATAGTATTGTTCAGATTAGAGCCATTGTCAGTAATAATCCTTTCAGGGATGCCATACCTACACATAAGATTATTTTTGATGAATCGAGCCACAACATTCTTGGTAACAGATGCAAATGAAGCTGCCTCCACCCACTTCGTGAAGTAATCAATAGCAACCAGGATGAAACGATGCCCATTAGAAGCAGTAGGTTTGATCTCACCAATCATGTCAATGCCCCGCATGGCAAAAGGCCAAGGATCAGTCAACACATTCAATGGTGATGGAGGTATATGTACTTTATCGGTATAGATTTGACACTTATGACACGTTCTGGAATGTTGATAGCAGTCAGCTTCCATGGTAGACCAATAGTAACCTGCTCTCAATATCTTCTTTGCCATGGTATGACCACTAGAATGAGTGCCAAAGATCCCATCATGCATATCTTCCATAATCTCTGTTGCTTCCTTCTTATCCACACAACGAAGCAAAGTTGAATCATGATTGTGCTTGTACAAAATTCCATTACTCAAAAAGAACTTAGCAGAAAACCTCCTCAGAAACTTCCTATCTTTGACAGATGCCCCTTCAGGGAACTCCTGGGCTTCAAGATATCTTTTCACTTCATAGAACCAAGGCTTTTCTTCTACTTCTTCAGTGTCGATCTCATTGCAGTATGCAGGCTTCTCGAATCTATCAATAGTAATCTTGGGAGCCTCCTCATCCCAGCTGATTTCAAACATGGATGCCATGGTGGCTAAAGCATCTTCCAACTAGTTCTCTCTTCGTGGGATATGTCCAAAGGTAATCTCTTTGAAATGTGGGATCAAAGACAACACATGCTCTCTGTAAGGAATGATATTATCATGCTTGGTATCCCAATCTCCTTTAATCTGACTTACTACCAGGGCTGAATCTCCATACACATCCAGGAATTGAATCTTCATATCAATGGCAGCTTTGATACCTAGGATACATGCCTCATACTCAGCCATGTTATTAGTACAATAGAAACAAAGTCTGGCAGTGATTGGGGTATGACAACCTTCAGGGGAACTGATCACAACACCAACACCATTACCAAGTGCATTAGATGCTCCATCAAAAACCATAGTCCATCGGGATCCTTGTTCAGGTCCGTCATATTGTCCAGGTTCTTTGGTAATAATCATAATGTCTTCATCAGGGAACTCAAAACTCATTGACTGGTAATCATCCACTGCTTGATAGGCCAAATGATCAGCTACAACACTCCCTTTAATGGCCTTCTGAGTGGTATACTGTATGTCATATTCTGTCAAGATCATTTGCCATCTTGCAATTCTTCCGGAGAGAGCAGGTTTCTCAAATATGTACTTGATTGGGTCCATCTTCGAAATCAATAAGGTAGTATGAGTCAACATATACTGTCTAAGTCGGCGAGCAGCTCATGCCAAAGCGTAGCAAGTTTTCTCGAGCAGTGAAAATCTTGTTTCACAGTCGGTAAACTTTTTGCTAAGGTAGTATATTGCCTGCTTTTTTCGACCAGACTCGTCATGTTGCCCCAATACACACCCCATTGAGTTGTCTAATACTGTTAAGTACATAATCAAAGGACTTCCATCAACTGGTGGCATCAAAATTGGAGGTTCTAACAAATATTTCTTAATTTCATCAAATGCAGTCTGGCACTCATCATTCCACTCCATTACCTGATCTTTCTTCAACAACTTGAAGATTGGCTCACAGGTAGCTGTTAATTGGGAAATAAATCTTGCAATGTAATTCAATCGTCCCAAGAAACCTCTAACCTCCTTCTCAGTACGGGGAGCTGGCATCTCTTGTATAGCTTTCACTTTTGCGGGATCCACTTCAATACCTTTTCCACTGACAATGAAACCCAGGAGTTTACCAGATCTAACTCCAAAAGTACACTTGTTTGGGTTCAATCTCAACTTCTACTTTTTCAACCTTTCAAACAACTTATGCAGATGATCAAGGTGTTGCTCTTCATTCTGGGACCTGGCTATCATATCATCCACATATACCTCTATCTCATGATGTATCATATCATGAAACAAAGCCACCATAGCACGCTGATATGTTGCCCCTGCATTCTTCAAACCAAATGGCATTACTTTATAACAGAAAGTGCCCCACTGTGTAACAAATGTTGTCTTCTCCATATCTTCAGGAGCCATCTTGATTTGATTGTAACCAGAGAAACCATCCAGAAAAGAGAATACCTTATGCTGAGCAGTGTTGTCTACCAGAACATCAATATGAGGAAGTGGAAAGTCATCTTTAGGGATGACCTTGTTCAAATCCCTGTAGTCTACACACATACGTACCTTACCATCTTTCTTAGGTACCGGTACCACATTTGCAACCCACTGAGGATAAGAAGTCACAGCTAAGAACCCTGCATCAAACTGTTTCATTACCTCTGCCTTAATCTTCTCTGACATTTCAGGACGCATGCGACGAACCTTCTGCTTCTTTGGACGACAATCTTCTTTTACTGGTAAACGGTGAACCACAATGTCTGTATCCAACCCTGGCATATCTTCATAAGACCAAGCAAAGATCTCCACATAATCATGTAGCATCTGAATTAATCTGCTCTTGACACTATCTTCTAATTCAGCCCCTATCTTGACCTCTTTCCTGTTTTCTTCAGTTCCCAAATTCACAACTTCGACTGGCTCTTAATGTGGTTGTATAGCTTTCTCTTCTTGTTGTAATAACCTAGCAAGCTCTACAGGTACTTCACAATCGTGCTCATTTCCGTCTTCAGCTTGATAGATCAGATTCTCGAAATTATAATTGGCAATAGTAGAACTGTTATCAACAGGATCCAGAGTGGATGAGGATCTGCATTTTAGTGATGTGGGTGTGTGTAAGAACACATAGCTGATAAAACAAAAAGAAAAGAAAAGAAAGACAAGGAACACAATATTTACGAAAACGAAACATCCACTGATTTTTATTGAATGAAGTATGCAAATGAAATGACATCCCGTAACAAGCACACCATTGTGCCCCGGGTAAGGCACAGGGCTTAAGAGTTCAATTGTTCAAGAAATTACAAATTTAAAAAGCAACAACACAGTAATGGTATTTACTCCTGACTAAAGGAGATAGGAATAACATCTTCAGCCTTCCAGTTGTTGAGCCCAGCACCCACAGTAGGAAAAATCCAAGCATCCAAGTTGTAGTCTTCATCATAGTCACCCACAACATTGATCTGATCTTTCATAATCCCCTGATTGGTGATACGAACAGCACGAGCACGACGAACAACCTTCTGGGACTCTGCAGTGAAACCCAAACCAAATTTGTCAGACTTGTATGGAATATCAGGAAGCTGACCCCAAATAGTACAACCACCTTCATCCACCATAACTCTAGCATCTTTAAGGGAGGCCATTGTAGGAGGTACTCTGGTGACCACATGAACTTTCTTGACAACAGGAGGAGCTTCATAATCATTAACAATCCAAGGAACCACTTCAAATGTCTGACACAGAGTTTCAACATATTCACCTTCCACTTCAAGGTACTTAAAGGTGTTCACGTGGCTAACTATATATCCTTCCTCTCCATAGACAGTAACAACCTTCCCTTCTACTGGATACCTTAGCTTCTGATGTAAAGTGGAAGTTACAGCACCTGCCCCATGGATCCAGGGACGCCCAAGCAAACAAAAATATGACGGACGAATATCCATGACATAAAAGGTAGCATTGAAAACCTGAGAACCAACTTTGATTGGGAGATCAATTTCTCCATGCACCACCCTTCTTGAACCATCAAAAGCCTTCACCACTATATTACTGGGCTTCAACACAACATCTTCAGGACTAAGCTTATTCAGGACTTCTTTGGGCAACACGTTCAGAGAAGAACCATTGTCTATCAATACATGTGATAGGGTAGTGCCCCTGCATTCAATAGAGATATGTAGAGCCCTATTATGATCTCTCTTGTCCGGAGTCAAATCAGCATCGGAGAAACCTAACCCATTATCATAGGTCAAGTGTGCAACACAGTTTTCAAATTGGTCAACAGAAATTTCATTTGGTACATGAGCAGTCTTCAGAAACTTGATCAAAGCTTTGGCATGAGCCTCAGAACACAACAATAAAGACAGCATAGAAATCTTGGAGGGAGTATGCCCCAATTGATCAACAATGTCATAATCACTCTTGCGAATGATTTTCAATACTTCTTCCATCTGCTTAGAAAGATCATCAGCAACTGGAACATTATTTGGTATAGGTTCAATAACAGGACCTTTGCCCCGAGCATCAGTGGTGGAGGTAGCAGCTGGAGTAACTGCGTTCTTGGAGGTAACTGGAGGAGAGAAAACTCTTCCGCTTCGTGTGATCTTACTAGATCCAGCAATATTATCAACATCAACAGGCATATCAGCTAAGGGTTCCTGCTTAACACCATGGATATAAACATCAGACCCATAATGCCAAGGCACAGCCTTATCTGAAGTATACGGAATAAGACCAGGAGTGGTAATGATCATAGGAGCCACTCTAGCTTCAACAACAATCTTCACAGGGCCGTCAGCAGTAATCTTAATTGGACCCTTATGAGTGATTTTGACAGGTCCCTTGGAAGTAATCCTTACCGGCATTTTATCAACCATATCCACCTCTTCAATTTTCTTACCTTTAGTTATATGATCCACCATACTCTCCACAGAAGGTGGTGTCCTCTCGAATACTATGGTGTAATTATTCATGAGGCGTTGAATTCCGTCCTTCAACCTCCAGCAACTATCCGACTTATAAGCACAATAGACACAATCTTCATGACAACCTGGAAAGAACCCAGCTTGTACTAACTTCTTCTTGATAACAGACAATGGTGTAGTCAAATCTGCAACTGAGGAAATTTGTGAATCTTCATCAATGGCATTGACAGTCTTCTCATGATTTGGCATGGGAGCAGTAATCACATTTGGAATACCCGGAGGGTCAAACTCAATTTCTCCAGCCTCAATCATATCTTGGATTTTGTTCTTCAACACCCAACAACTATTGGTATCATGTCCCTGACAATTCGAATGATATGCACATCGTGCATTGGGATTGTACCTGGGAGAGGTAACATTAGGATTCTGAGGAGCATCTTTCAGAGTGATAAGTTCAGCCTTCAACAAGTGTTGCAAGGCTTGGGCCATTGACATGTTGATCTTGGTGAACTGCCTTCTAGCCCTCTGTTGATTTCCCTGTGGCTGCTCTGTTGTTGCAGGAGTTGGATTAGAGATATGAACTGCACTTACAGACTGATGCCTCCTATTATGATCAGGTTGACCATAAACAACATTTGACTCTTTCTTCCCACTGGGAGGCTTCTTTGCAGCACCTGATGAAGAAGCACCCACTTGAATCTTGCCACTCCTTATACCCCTTTCTACGCGCTCTCCTGTCATTATCAACTCAGTGAAGCCAGATGATGAGCTTCCAATTAGATGACTATAAAAGGGACCATTCAACGTACACATAAACATATCAACCAACTCCCTGTCAGTTAGAGGGGGTTGTACTCTTCCAGCTAAGTCTCTCCACTTCTAAGCATACTCCTTGAAACTTTCTTTAGCACCCATGGACATGCTTTGCAGCTGCATGCGAGTGGGGGCTAAATCAGCATTGTATTGGTATTGCTTATAGAAGGCTTCAGCAAGATCGTTCCAATCACGGATGTTGACACTTTCCAACTGATAGTACCATTCAATTGAGCTCCAGATAAGCTCTCTTGAAAGAAATGGATCCACAACTTCTTATCAGCAGTATGAGGTTGGATTCTTCTGACATAAGATCTCAGATGCAGCTTGGGACAAGAGACACCATCATAAACAACAAAGGTAGGAACCTTGAAACCAATGGGTATGACTACCCCAAATATCAAACTCAGGTCTTCAAAATCCAGCCCAAAAGACTTTTGCAGTTCCATAGCATCCATTCTATCCACCAGCATCTTGAACTTATCCTCATTAGGCTCATGATAGTAGTTAGCTTCAGAATCAGAGTCCCCCATTGTGTTGTGGAGACTGCCTCCCTCTTTCTCAGACTCTTCAGACTCATAATCTTCAACTGGTTCTTTGGTCTTGACAGGACCTCTGAACCTTCTTCCCATGTTGATCAGGCCACCTGACCTTCTAGTCTTCTTAGTCTTCTTGTCCAGCAGTGTCTTTAATTCATCCTGCCCCTTGGACAAGTTCAGGATCAGCTCTTGGAACTGTGCATTTTGTGCCTGGAGATCCTTAACTGTTTGTTCGAGAGCCATTGCTGAAATAAACAGCGAGAAGATAAGAAACCTGTGTACAATAAACTTGTGATGCAATGATATGATATGTGAATGTATATGCAATGTTTTCAAGGACCGCAGGATTTAAATTTGCTTAAACAAACAAGAAGGTAAACTTTTATTAGTAATAAATTTGTTTTGCCTCTTGGGCTTACAGAAAATGAAATGAAATAAATACAAGAGATGGGGTTTTAAGTCTCCCATGGACGTTTCCTCTTTGTGTTGAGGTATGAGTTGAGATTCCGTTCCTCGTGAAGTTGCTTTGTTAGCTCCAGGATTCTTTCTTGGCTTGCTTTGTAATGAGCCTCGAAGGTATCCCTTTGCTCCTTCAACTGGATCCAGGATCTCTGTAAATCTTCCATGTCAGTAGGCATGTCTGGGTGAAGGATGGTATAAGGAGTATCTCCTTCAGCAACAGGTTCCATGGTAACTGGCAGGATAGCAGGATATGGCATCATGAGGGTCTGAGCACGAGATCGCACCCATCTAAGGTAAGCTTCCATAGGAATAGTGTACTTGGGCTCCAGAGTCTTGCTTTCAACCTTGTTCACCTTTCCCCATGCTCGTATGAATCTCTGACGGTAACCTTGAAGATCGTTGTCATAGTCAAACACAATACCTTGAATCAACATATCATGTGGACCATCACTCCGAGCATAACCAAACTGTCATAGAGCTAAAGAAGGGTTGTAAGAGTCGCCACCGACTTTTATTTTATCCAAAGGAAAGGCATAAAAGAACAGGAAAAACCTTTTAAAAGATTTTTGGGTCCGGGGGGTAGGTTACGTAAAGGGAAGGGGTTAGCACCCTTTACATCCATGGTTATCCATGGGCTCTTAGTTACTTAGCTCACTTTAAAATGTTTTTGAAATATGAAGTGTGTGAATAGAAATTTTCTTAAGTGTTTTATAATGATCCATGTACGGATGCGTATAAAACCTTTGTTTTGAAAATTTATTTGAAAATATGAAGTGTTTGAAATGTTTCGAAGAGTGAGCAAGTATCTAAGAGGAACCTACCCTAAGCTTAAGTCTTTTCTGTTCTTGAATCCTTTAAATGGTAAGACTATCCCTATTATTAAGGAATAGGTAGTCACTACCTTGGATGTAAGGGACAACTGAAGGGACATCTGTTATTTAGGCAACTGTGGGGTGTATAAGCAATTCGAAGGGACTTATCATCTTTATTCGAAAGGGACAAGATCATTACGAAGGCAACATTCAAAGGGACTTGATCTTTTTATCTGTTTAGGGACTAGATGATGTGAAATGAGGGACTTTGCTTTATACACCCTACTTGACCTTTTGTTTTAGGCAACATGAGAGGTATCCTTAAGGAAGTGAGATGGCGATCAAAGATCGACTTACGTGTGTGAGTGTACAATTTTAAATATTTATCTTTTAAATTAGTGATCTAAATTCAATTTTAAGATACAAACATATTTTACACTCCCTATTTTACTAACCATAGCAAAAAAATAAATATTAAATATTACTACTAAAATATTACATAAAAGAAACAATTACATAATAATAATAATTAAAGCAAATTAAATAAATAAGCAAAAATAAATAATAATAATATAATTGGGTTAGTAATCACAATATAAATGGGGTTAGTAATAATAAAATAAATATAAAATAGATAGCATTAATAATGAAATAAATGAGAATATTAGCATAATAATTAAAAAATCAATTTTTTTTATATAAACAATTATTATTATTTTTTTTTAAGATTAAGAAAATATAAACAATTATATACTAATTATTATAAAATTTTAAATTATATACAAATTATAAAAATTAGGTTAATTATAAACATATTATTATATTTACAAAGTCTAATTAGCAAGTTTTAATTATTTTTAAGCATATATTAAAAATTATTTACATACAAGAATTATAAACAAATTATAAAATATATGCATATTAAATAATCATATTATTATATTTACAAAATTAAATTAAGAATTTTAATTATTTTAAGCATATTTATATACAAGAATTAAATTATAAACAAATTATAAAATATATACATGATTAAGGTTTATAAATAATAAATTAAAAAGTTATAATAGAATTAATTTTTAGGTAAAAGAAAATTAGGGTTGGTGAAAATTAGGTTTTAAAAATATTTATGGTTTGAAAATATTATTAGGGTTTATATTAAATTAATTAGGTTTTTACAAAAATAAACAATTTTTCTAATAGGATTTAAAAAAAAAAGATGAACTATAAAATATGATAATAATATAAACATTCTACATTTTTTATTATTTAAATTTGTTTAATTATAATATAAAATAATAAAATAATAAAAAAACAGAGAAAAGAGTGAAAAAGCAAAACCTGCTTGGGCTGGGATTTGAACCCAGTCCCTAAGCTTTCACCCTCAAGACCAGCACTCCCACCACTGGGCCATGCGCGCGCAGGTGTTAGCAAACACACTCCATTTGGTTTTGTTGCTTAACCTGGAAAAAACATGAAAAAAACAAAGCAAAGAACACAAAAAGGCCTGGGGGGGATTCGAACCCAGGACCTTCTCATAACACGCATGCGTACTTACCATCCAGCCGGGAGGGTGCAACTGGTAGTTAATCCACCACTTTGAATAATATATTAAGTTTAACAATTCAAATGAAAAAACAAGAAAAATTGTTGAGGCCAGGATTCGAACACAAGCCTTCAAGCAATACGCGCGCGTCTCTCACCACTGGGCTAACGCTGCATATGTGAAATAAAACAGAAACAATTACATAAAATATTATGAATCATATTTGAATTCCTGAACGCGCGCCAAGAACTTCGTCTTCAACCTTGCTACCTTCGAATTCTCCTGCGTTTTTACATACGTATTTACCTGCGAATTTTTTGACACAGAAAACCTACGAATTTGAAACACCATAAAAACAGTTCAATTTCTCAAAATTAATTAGTGTATCATGATCCTTAAGCTTCGTACAACACAACCATGTTTCCAGAATTCATTTATCTATGATAAATCAAGAAGCCCTAAAGCTCAACCGAAACCCTAAAAATGGCTAAACTCGTTCTAGGCAGTGAAACTCCAATCCATTGATCCAGAAAGCTTCAACACAGTGAGACTAATCAAATTAAACAATCAAAATCAATTAATATGCAGCAAATTCATGGAATCGAAAAAATCAAATATGAGGAATAAAACGATTCGGATTTCTCAATATGTCATGTTATGGAGCAATGTGATGGATGGTTTTGATTCAGGGATGCTTGAGGAAGCTGATAGTGTCCCTAAAATACCTTAACAAGCCTTGTAATGAAGAAACCGAATTGAAGTTTTTGGTGATTTTTTGGATGTATGAACTTACTCTTTGAGGCAGGGAATTCGTGTCCTTTGCATATGAATCTCTTGTATACTTATACTAGACTGAATTAGGTCAAAAATATTGGCTCATTGTTTGGATATTTTGGATCAATGAGATTGAAAAAGATTAAGTCTTAAATTTCAAATATTTGTGAATTCAACCTTTCTATTTCAATCCAATATTTATCAATTGTGAATCAATCCAATCCAAATCATCTTTATGACTTTCTAGAATATAAATATATTTTAAATTTTCACATTTGATATTTTATTTAAATTTAAAATGATTTTTTAATATAAAAATCATAATAAATAAATTAAATAAAATAAAATTATGAAAATATTAAATAAATTTCGTGCATGATGTATTTGTATGGATTGGATCATCACATGGCAAGCCCATTTGAAAATTTTTTGGTTTTAAGCCCCCATTTTCTTCATAAACCTCCCAAAATTTCCCATCTTTGCAAGGGCATATATCCTTCAATTTTAATGCTATGAGGGTGTTCTTGGACATTTTGGAAAGCTTTAAGAGTCCTATAACCAACCCCATTGGTTTCATGTCCATATCATTTACCATTCTCAAGTTATGCCCTTTTGAAGTTGTTGACTTTTTGTTGACTTTCAAAAGGACCTGTAATGTCTTAGCTCATACCTTCCAAATGAAGCATTTTTGGGCTTGGCTTGTGAGACACAAAGTTTTATAGAATTCAATTTCCTTCAAAATGAGATTTGGATGGGAAAAATGTGATGAAGCATGTGAAAGTTATGGCTGGTCAAAGTTCAGTTGACTTTTCCTGAGGAAACCCTAATTTAGAAACCTCTGATTCTTGATGATCTGAAATGTCCTTGATGAATCATGATCAACCCTTGATAAAATTATGAATTTTACTTCATATACTTGATGTTGGAAAAAAATCATGAATTTTGACTTTGGTTTGACCACAGTTGACCTCAGTTTGACTTTTTAACTGCTTTGACTGATTTTGACTTATCTGATCATTTGACTGAGCAAACTTTTGAGAAAAGTCCTGAAATTTGTCATGGGGATTATTAGACACATATAAGATGTTATGAAGCTCACTTGAAGTCTTGGAAATCCATTTAGCCTGATTAAAGTCAAAACCCTAGTCTTGAATGCACTGCTTAGGAGAATGCCTTGCCTGAGGGATTTGTCAAATCTTCTGACCCATGATGAACTTTGTGAACCTTGTGAATATTATAAGATATCTTGTGAACCTTGTGAAAGGTCTTGTGAACCTCATAAAGTGTCTTGTAAACTTCATGAACCTCATGAAAGGTCTTGTGAACCTTGTGAACCTCATAAAGTGTCTTGTAAACTTCATGAACCTCATGAAAGGTCTTGTGAACCTTGTGAACCTTATAAGCACACAAAGTCTTGTATTGTGAGGGCAAATTTTGGGGTGCAACAGTACCTACCCTAGACTAAGTCATTCATGTTCTTATATGTTCTTTCAAGGGTAAGACTGTCCCTATTATTAAGGAATAGGTAGTCATTACCTTGGATGTTTATAAGGGACAAGCGTAGGGTCACCGTATGGTCATAGAAGGCAACTTGGGGTGTCTTTAGCAATTCATAGGGACTATCATCATTTATTCGAAGGGACAAGATCATTATTCCGTAGGCAACCTCGAAGGGACTTGATCTTTTAAATCTGTAGGGACTTGATGATTTATACGTGAAGGGACTTTGCTTAAGACACCCCTATATTCGAGGGACTTGACCATTTTATTTTAAGGCAACCAAGAGGAATACCCTAGGAAGTGCAAGATGGCGATCAAAGACTGACTTACGTGTGTGAGTGTTTATTTTCAAATATTTATCTGTTTAAGTTAATTATCTAAATTAATTTTAATTACAAATAGTTTTCACACCCTATTTACTAACCACACAGTTAATACAAAAAATAAATGGCAGAAATTAAAAGGCAGAAAATAAAATTCCTACACTATTACATGGCTTAGGGGCAGTTACATAATAATAATAATGGCGGAAAATAATTAAAAAAACCAATTATTACAAAGGCGAAGCAGTTACATAATCAGGCAAACAATGAATGAATAACATAAAAATGAGTGAATAAATTAGAAAAAAAAAGTTTGCAAACTAGGTTAAGAAAACAATTAGGGTTAGGGTTTATGAAATTTTTTAGGGTTTATCTTTAAAATTAGGTTTTGAAAAAAAATTAAGGTTTAAAAAAAAAGGGTTAGAGAATTAAAAATATTAGGATTAAAATTAGCAATTTAATCTAAAACCTACATTAAGTTTATGAGAGAAATAAAATGATTTTTTAAAGGAAAAAGAAAGAAGTTATTATTTTTTTTGTAAAATATTTATTTATTTTATTTAAAAAAATATATTAATATTTTATGAGAAAACTATATTTTATTTATTTTATTTGTTAGAAGAAAAAAATTTAATTGAATTAAAATGATAAATAATATATAAAATAATAGAAAATGTGTAAAAGGAAAAGAAATAGCCAAAATGCCTGGGGTGGGATTTGAACTCACGCCCTAGGCTTTTCCCATGATGGAAAAAGCCTTCTTGCCACCAGGCCACTTGCGCTGTTGTGATATATGATGGAGCCAATGCATTAAATATTAAACCTAAAAATGAACAGAAAAGTTAACAAAATAAAGGACCTAGGAATCGAACCCAAGTCTTAGACATCACACGCGCGTATCATTACCACTGGATCACCTGCACAGGTTTGAAATACTTATAAAACGAAAATAATAAAAAAAAAACAAGATTTGAATTTTTAAAATTAGCGCCAGATCTTCATCTTTTTCCTCAGCTTTCCTGCGAAATCCCTTATGAAATCACCTGCGATTTTTCTTGCGACCAAAACCTGCAAATATCATACCACCTAGAATACTTGCAATTTCATCAAATTAATAGTACCAATATGTTCATTGCAGTTCATAAAATATAAATGTGTCCTTTAAAAGCATTTATATGGCCTATATTGCAAAACCCCAAACTCGAAAGTAAATCCCTAACAATGGCATTTCACACATCAGGCCATGAAGCTTCAATTAAACCACCCAGAAAGTATCCTTAGATCGTAACAAACACAAAACAATCAACAAAATTATATTATAATGGTTAGATGTGTGAGATCGAAAAAAGTTTAAAACACACGTAAAACGAATTCAGTCATGGCGTATGAAGATGTTTTGAATGATGCAATTGATGGTAATAACATCAAGAAGGTCCAGGGATCATGTTTAGATCATTAGAATACCTTGATACGACTTGCAAATGACAAGACAAAAATCAAATTTTTTTGTAAAATTTTGAAGATGGTAACGATGCTTTTTGGTTCTGGAAAAAACCTCCTATTGTTTGTGTTATGACCAAGGCTTTATAGAGAATCCTTCTAGGTCAAAACTTTGGGCTTTTTATCATGGATTTACATTGCTTGATCATGAATAAATCACACTTCTATTTTTGTCAAAAAAATCAAATATATCATTGCCATAACAAGTTTGCACGAAATTGGATGGTTTTGAATCAACTTAAATGTTATTTAAAAGCTTCTAGAAGAAGAATCCAATCAAATATTCATATTTTCATATTTTATTTTGATTTAAAATGAATTTTAATGAATAAAATCCAAATAAATTATAAAAATCAGAAAATACTTGGATTGGGTCGTGCTTGAGGATATCATGAAGATTGGGTGGCAATTTGGTAGGCCCATTTGGCAAAATTTGGTTTTAAGGCTTCATTTGCTTCATATACCTCCCAAAAATTTCCCAACTTTGCAAAGGCACAAATCCCTCAATTTTAAGGCTATGAAGGTGTTCTTGGACATTTTGGAAATCTTAGAGAGTCCTATAATCAACATCTTTGGTCTCATGTCCATATCCTTTACCATTTTCAAATTATGCCCTTTGGAAGATGTTGACTTTTTGTTGACTTTTAAAATGACCTATAATGTTTTAGCTCATACCTTCCAAATGAAGCATTTTTAGACTTGGCTTGTGAGACACAAAGTTGTATAGAATTCAATTTCCTTCAAAATGAGCTTTGGATGGGAAATTTTTGATGAAGCATGTGAAAGTTATGGCTGGTCAAAGTTCAATTGACTTTTCCTGTGAAAATCCTAATTTAGAAACTCCTGATTCTTGATGATCTGAAATCTCCTTGATGAATCATGATCAACCCTTGATCAAATGATGAATTTTACTTCATAAACTTGATGTTGGCCAAAAATCATGAAGTTTGACTTTGGTTTGACCACAGTTGACCTTAGTTTGACTTTTTAACCACTTTGACTGATTTTTGCATATCTGATCATCTGACTGAGCAAACCTTTTGGGAAAGCCTTGAAAATTGTCATAGGGATTCTTGAAGACATGTAGGATTTTATGAAGCTCACTTGAGGCCTTGTAAGTTCATTTAGCCTGATGAAATCCAAAACCCTAGTTTAGGATGTGTAGATGTTTAAGAATTGGCAGAATTTTTGACCAAACAAGAAATGTTAAATTCAGTTCAGAATGTCCTATCAGATGTTGGGACATTAGCAAACAGAGTATGTGAACTTGGTTCAGGATGTCCTACCAGATGTTGGGACATTGTATAAATGACTAAGTTCAGTTTTGTCAGGATGTCCCAACAGATGTTGAGACATCTCAGACCTGCTACCAGAATTAATTATTGATTAACAGATCAGAGATATTTGAGGAGAATTATCTGGAATTAATTAATGCTGGATAAAACAGACCAAGGCGCATCTGTAGGGAGGTTTTAAATTGAAGATTCAGATTAAAACAGAAGACCTAATGCACCTAGAATATAGGAGGTAACAAACCCTAAATTCAAGGTGACAGCTGCTGCACATTAGGGCTGGATCATTCTACAGAAAGCCCAAAATTCAGAACCTATTTAAACAACAGAAAATCATAGAATTTAGCACGAATTTCAGAAGACTAAATAGGGTGTCTAGTGTTTTAATAGCAGGTTGCTTTTATGTACCACTTTATGAGCTTTTAAGCAAAAGTGCATTTGTGACTTGATTGAAACTGTGAAGTAAAATCAAGCTGTTATTTTTGAAGGATGTCTTCAACTTTTGTAAACTTGTAAACTTGATCACTGGGTGATTAAGGGGGAGTGAGTAGGGTACTCTTATCTAAGTGAGTCTTAGGTAGAAATTGCATTGGGTAAGTATTAAGTGATAGATTAAACAGGGTGGTTTAAGTCTAGAATTAATATTACTAATAGTGGATTTCCTCCTGGCTTGGTAGCCTCCAGATGTAGGTGTGGTTATACACTGAACTGGGTTAACAAACTTCTGTGTTGTTTATTTTTCCTGCTGTTTAAGTTTTGGTTAAAATTTGTCAAATGTCCTATTAAGTGTTGGAACATCTCTTAGGACATCTCATTACAGAATTTCAATTGGCATCAGAGCAGGCACCCTGCCTGTTTATACTGGGTGAGATCTAGGGAAAACAAATTCTGTAACATGGACAGAGATATAGGGTCAGTAAATAGACCACCTATACTGGATGGTTCTAATTATGACTACTGGAAGCCAAGAATGATTGCATTCTTAAAGTCACTTGACAACAGGGCATGGAGAGCAGTAATTGTTGGATGGAAACATCCTGTTAAAGACACCAAAGATGGATCAATAGTTCTGAAACCTGAAGAAGAATGGAGTAAAGAGGAAGAAGATTCAGAACTAGGCAACTCAAAAGCCCTAAATGCTTTATTCAATGGCATTGATAGAAATATTTTCAGACTGGTGCATCATTGTGAGCTGGCCAAAGATGTGTGGGATACCCTCAAGACAACTCATGAAGGAACATCAAAAGTAAAAATGTCAAGACTTCAACTTCTCACCACCAAGTTTGAAAACTTGAGAATGAAGGAAGATGAATCAATTCATGAGTTCTACATGAACATCTTGGATATAGCCAATACTTCTGGAGCCTTGGGAGAAAAGATGACTGATGAAAAGCTTGTAAGGAAGATTCTC
Organism: Lathyrus aphaca; assembly: GCA_963966055.1. Lineage (NCBI taxonomy): Eukaryota > Viridiplantae > Streptophyta > Magnoliopsida > Fabales > Fabaceae > Lathyrus > Lathyrus aphaca. The sequence continues at coordinate 118,850,025 of OZ014521.1, read as the reverse complement.
AGATCTTTGCCAAAAAGATTTGACATGAAAGTCACAGCAATAGAAGAAGCTCAAGACATATGCTCCATGAAAGCTGAAGAACTCATTGGTTCCCTTCAAACTTTTGAAATGGGAATGAATGACACACATGCTAAAAAGAACAAAAGCATTGCCTTGGTTTCAAATGCAGATGAAGAAGAAGATGATAAATCAGCAAATGACAAAAGCTTATCAGAAAACCTTGCCTTGCTTGGAAGACAATTCAAACAGATTCTCAGAGGAATGGAAGGCCAATCCAAATCCAGTGGAAGAAACACAAACTCTGAGAACAGGAGAACATATGATGCTAACAGAAAGTCAAAGTTTGCTGAAAAGACCAGTCAAGATAAAGGAGTCAAATGCCATGAATGTGAAGGATATGGACACATCAAGTTTGAATGTCCTACCTACTTAAAGAGGCAAAAGAAAGGACTCTCTGTGACCTGGTCTGATGAAGACTCAGGAGAGTCAGAAGAAGAATCAGCTAAGCATATTACTGCTCTAGCTGGACTGTGTGAATATGATAGTGATTCCAGCTGTGGAGAGCTTACTTATGCAGATCTTGAGCAAGCCTTCAAGGATCTGTACAAGAGTAGTACTGAAGTATGCAGTGAGGTCATAAAGCTAAAGAAGCAGAATGAAGTACTAGAAGAAGAAAAAGCAAGTGATCAAGTAATCATTGATACCTTAAAAAGTGAAGTAACTCTTCTCAATTCTAAGATGGAACATATGTCCAAATCTGTTAGAATGATGAACAGCAGCTCAAATACACTGGATGTTATTCTTTGCAATAATAAACATTCAGGGGACAAAAGTGGACTGGGATACAACAGAGAAGAAGCCAGCTCTAGCAAAGCCACTTCAAAAATTACACAGTCAAACAAGATGTCCCAACAAATGCTTCAACATCAGAACACAAAGACTAACATAATGTTCCAACAGATGTCTCAACATTCTGGAAAGAACAAAATGAAGAAGAAGTATCAAAGATGGAGATGCCATCACTGTGGAAGATTTGGGCATATCAAACCTCACTGTTATAAGTTACATGGATATCCAAATCAGATGTGTCAGCAACCTTCCAAGCAGAAAGTAGAAGGTACCAAGAAAATGCAGCTTAGAAATCAGCAACCTCCTAAGCAAAAGACAGAAGTAATCAAGAAAGTTTGGAGACCAAAAGCTGACATTCAGACTGATCAAAGCCACACACCCAAGAACAAGATCAACAATCAAGCTTGGAGATCAGCTGAACAACACTCAGAGCAGAGGCATCAAAAGAAATCTCAACTCATCTGGTCAAAGAAGAGTACTGCATACATAGCACATACATCATTGAAAGTATCAGCTAAGGAAGACTGGTACTTTGACAGTGGATGCTCAAGACACATGACTGGATTGAAGAATTTGCTAGTAAACTTAAAGCCACATTCATCCAGGTATGTTACCTTTGGAGATGGAGCTAAAGGAGAGATCAAGGGAGTTGGAACCTTGGATTGTCAAGATGTTCCAAGATTAGATGATGTGCTGCTAGTTAAAGGTTTAACTGCTAACCTGATAAGCATAAGTCAACTATGTGATCAAGGATACAGTGTAAACTTTACCAAATCTGAATGCATAGTGACTAACAAAGAACAAGAGGTTGTCATGAAAGGAGCCAGATCTAAAGACAACTGTTACATGTGGGAATCCCAAAATCTCAGTCTCACTTCAACCTGCACTCTAGCTAAAGAAGAAGAAGTGAAACTGTGGCATCAAAGACTAGGTCATCTTCATTTCAGAGGCATAAAGAAGATCATATCTATGGATGCTGTAAGAGGTATTCCCAAACTGAAGATTGATGATGGCAAAATATGTGGTGAATGTCAAATAGGCAAACAAACCAAGATGTCTCATCCAAAGCTCCAACATCTGACAACTTCCAAAGTTTTGGAACTTTTACATATGGATCTTATGGGACCTATGCAGGTTGAAAGTCTTGGTGGTAAAAGGTATGCCTATGTTGTGGTTGATGATTTTTCAAGATATACATGGATAAACTTCATCAAAGAAAAGTCAGATGTATTTGATGTATTCAAAGAATTATGTCAAAGATTGCAAAGGGAAAAATCCAGCTGTGTGATCAGAATAAGAAGTGATCATGGAAAAGAATTTGAGAATCAAAAGTTCTTAGATTTCTGTTCTTCAGAAGGAATCAACCATGAGTATTCTTCACCTATCACTCCTCAACAGAATGGGATTGTTGAAAGGAAGAATAGAACCATTCAAGAATCAGCAAGAGCTATGATCCATGCTAAGAAGTTACCTCTGTATTTCTGGGCTGAAGCTATGAACACTGCCTGCTACATCCATAACAGAGTTACCTTGAGAAAAGGAACCCTGTCCACAATATATGAAGTCTGGAAGGGCAGAAAACCCACTGTGAAGTACTTTCATGTGTTTGGAAGTAAATGCTATATTCTGGCAGATAGGGAGCAAAGGAGAAAAATGGATTCTAAAAGTGATGAAGGAATTTTCCTTGGATACTCTATAAACAGCAGAGCATATAGAGTATTTAACTACAGAACAAATGTTATCATGGAGTCCATAAATGTGATAATTGATGATGCTCCTACAGATGTCCCAGAAGATGTTGGAACATCTGCTGATATCAAGATTGAAGCTGAAGAAAAGAATGATCAATATAACTTCACTCAAAATGATACAAGGTCAGAAGATTCAAGCAAACCTCCCTCCATCAGAATACAGAAGGATCATCCCAAAGAATTAATAATTGGTGATCCCAACAGAGGTGTGAGCACTAGATCAAGAGAAGTGATTTCAGGTTCTTGTTTTGTGTCCAAAATAGAACCTAAAAACATCAAGGAGGCTCTCACTGATGAATACTGGATTTGTGCTATGCAAGAGGAATTAGGTCAATTCACAAGGAATGAAGTGTGGAATCTTGTTCCTAGACCTAATGACATAAATGTGATTGGTACAAAATGGGTGTACAAGAACAAGTCAAATGAACAAGGAATTGTTACAAAGAACAAAGCTAGACTTGTGGCTCAAGGATACACTCAAATTGAAGGGGTAGACTTTGATGAAACCTTTGCACCAGTAGCAAGGCTTGAATCAATAAGACTACTGTTGGGAATTGCTTGTATCTTAAAGTTCAAGCTATTTCAAATGGATGTGAAAAGTGCCTTTCTTAATGGTTATCTTAATGAAGAGGTATATGTAGAACAGCCTAAAGGATTTGTTGATCCAAGCTGTCCAAATCATGTATACAAACTCAAGAAAGCACTTTATGGTCTGAAGCAAGCTCCAAGGGCATGGTATGAAAGACTTACCACATTTCTTATCAAGCAAGGATACAGAAAAGGTGGGATTGATAAAACCCTGTTTGTTAAAGATGAAGAAGGAAATGTCATGATTGCACAAATATATGTTGATGACATTGTGTTTGGTGGGATGTCTGATAAGATGGTCAAACATTTTGTCAAGCAGATGGAAGTTGAATTTGAAATGAGTCTAGTAGGTGAATTAACCTATTTTCTTGGTCTGCAAGTTAAGCAAATGGAAGACTCAATATTCATCTCACAAAGCAAGTACTCCAAGAACATAGTGAAGAAATTTGGAATGGAAAATGCTTCTCATAAAAGAACTCCTGCTCCTACACATTTAAAGCTGACTAAAGATGAAAAGGGTGAGAAGGTAGATCAAAGTTTATATAGAAGCATGATTGGAAGCTTGTTATACTTGACTGCTAGCAGACCAGACATTGCATTTGCAGTAGGAGTTTGTGCAAGATATCAAGCTGATCCAAAAGTCAGTCATCTCAATCAAGTCAAGAGAATCCTTAAATATGTTAATGGTACATGTGACTATGGCATAATGTACTTTCATGGATGCAAACCAATTCTCACTGGCTTCTGTGATGCTGATTGGGCAGGAAGTGCTGATGACAGAAAAAGCACTTCAGGAGGATGCTTCTTCCTTGGAAACAATCTGATTTCTTGGTTCAGTAAGAAACAGAATTGTGTATCCTTATCTACAGCTGAAGCTGAGTACATAGCAGCAGGTAGCAGTTGTTCTCAGTTGGTTTGGATGAAGCATATGCTCACTGAGTACAATGTCCCACAGGATGTCATGACATTGTACTGTGACAACTTAAGTGCAATCAACATATCTAAAAATCCTATCCAACACAGCAGGACAAAGCATATTGATATCATACATCATTTCATCAGAGATCTTGTAGAAGAAAAGGTGATTTCATTGGAGCATGTAGCTACAGATCTGCAGTTAGCTGATATCTTTACCAAGGCATTGGATGCTGCACAATTTGAGAACTTAAGGGGCAAACTTGGAATCTGTTTATGTGATATCTAGCAGTTAATGAGATGTGCCAACATGTCATATGACATTGCATGGCATAAGTTCCAGATGGCAAAGCTAGTCTGGACTAGATCCTTGGGAATTTCATTCCTAATCATTTGGACTGTAACGGCTACTTATTTAGTATTTCCTTATAAGCAGCTATCAAGAGTCTCATCACATCATCACAAGCGAATCACATTGACTAGTAATCCTTCAGAAATCTTAAACCCTAAAGCTGCACATTCATCTTCCTCAACAATGTCTCAAAACCCTAAAACAGCTGAAGAAGTTCTCAACCAGGAAGACGTGGTTCATGCCATTCCTATTTCTATGGTGCCAATGCAATCAACACCATTAGACGAGCTCAAGGGAAATGCCTCTCACACTAAGAAGGCAAGAACACCAAAAAGAGGTAAAGATAAAATCAGAAGCAAAGCTAAAGAAATTCCTTCACATGTTAAATACTCCAAATATGTTGATGACTCCATCAAGGAGATTGTCAATCAAGTTTTCTCTGAACAAAGAGTAGTGAAAGGAATCTCTGTTCCCTTGAACACCATTCCTGCACCTCAAGAAGAACCTGCTCAAGATACAAAGAACAATGCTGCAGAACAAGATGTCCCAACGGATGTTGGAACATATGCAGATGAGAAAGCAGACTCATCTGATGCTGATACTGAACAGACTGAGGACAAGAAAGAGGTCTCAAGTGAAAGTGACAAAGAAGTTTCTATGGAACAGGCTAAAGACTCAAATGAAGATCAATCTTCTACTGATCAACAAGCTGATGAGGAGACTGCTCAATCCCCTCCAATAGTCAATCTGGAACAGGATTCTGATGCAGAGATCATATCATCTGTGAAACCCAGCATTGCTAAAAGACTAAGGTCCAGGAAAGGAAAGATACAAGATGAACCTGTCATTCCTGAGAAAAAGAAGGCTAGTCCAAAGAAAGGCAAGGCTAAAGCCACTTTTGGTCCAGCAAAACCATGGAGTAAAGTTCAAACTCAGAAAAGAAAGGCTGTCACACCATCAGATTCAGATGTTGAATCAGATGTCCCAACATCTCCTCCTAAGAAGAGACCAGCAATATCCAGAGCTTCATCTGCTGTACCAGAAGCTCCCTTGGATAACATATCATTTCACCATGTCTCTAGTGTGAACAGGTGGAAATATGTGTACCAAAGAAGGGTTGCCCTGGAAAGAGAACTGAGCAGCAATGCACTTGAGTGCACAGAACTGATAGACCTCATATCTGCTGCAGGACTGTTCAAGACAGTCTCAGACCTCTCTCCCTGCTATGAACTTCTTGTCAAAGAGTTCATTGTGAATCTTCAGGAAGATTGTTCACATGGTAAGTCCTCTGAATTCCAAAAAGTTTTTGTTAGAGGTAGATGTGTGGAGTTTTCTCCCCAAATCATAAATCAGTATCTAGGAAGAGAAACAGATGGACCAAATGAGCTGGGCAAGACAGATAATCAAGTCTGTAAGGTGATAACTGCTGACCAGGTAAAGGCATGGCCTGTGAAGGGAAAACTATCTGTAAGCATGCTTACCAGAAAGTATGCCATGCTGAACAGGATTGGTACATCTAATTGGGTGCCTACTAACCACACTTCCTCAATCTCAACTGGTCTAGCCAGATTTATATATGCTGTTGGAACTCAAACCAAAATGGACTATGGAGCTTTCATCTTTGATCAAACCATGAAGCATGCCAGCTCCTCTGCAACCAAGCTACCAATAGCCTTTCCATCATTGCTGTGTGGTATTGTACTCAATCAATATCCTGGGATTTTAACAGAGAAGGACATTGTCTGCAAGAGAGAGAGCCCTCTGGCTTTTCACTACAAGTTATTTCTCAGTCACCATGCTACAGATGTTGAAACACCTGCTGGGACATCTGCTGGTACCTCTACTGTTAAGAATCCAATCTCCAAGAAGGCCTTAATTGCTGAACTCAAAAGCACCTGCAAAGAGCTTGAAGCTAGAAAGCAGAAGCTTGAAGAAATAATTAAGAGGTTGGAAAGTGAAGAAGATCAGACAGATGCATCTGATAAAGACAGTGAAGCTGACAGTGAAGCTGATAAAGATGAAGACACTGAGGTGGAGGAAGCTACTGAGAGTGATAAATCTGAGTGATCTTTGTATGTGAGGCATTTGTAATGACAGCAATGATTTGTAATTCTGGATAATAGTTCTTTGGCCCCTAATTTTGTGCCTACCAAGGGGGAGAACAACATCAAACAACATCAAATGTAATTGCTGTTTAAATGATGAATGAAATCTGTTTGTTTCTGACTGAACTGAATAAGTGTGAATATTTCTGTTGAAACAAGACTGGACTCATATATGTTTGAGGGGGAGTAAAACTCAAATTTGAATCAACAGAATAGTAATGATTTACTCTGATAAAAAGAACTTCTGCTGCACTCTGAAAACCAGAAAAGATGTTAGCCAAAAATTAGCCAAAGGGGGAGTTTGTAGATGTTTAAGAATTGGCAGAATTTTTGACCAAACAAGAAATGTTAAATTCAGTTCAGAATGTCCTATCAGATGTTGGGACATTAGCAAACATAGTATGTGAACTTGGTTCAGGATGTCCTACCAGATGTTGAGACATTGTATAAATGACTAAGTTCAGTTTTGTCAGGATGTCCCAACAGATGTTGAGACATCTCAGACCTGCTACCAGAATTAATTATTGATTAACAGATCAGAGATATTTGAGGAGAATTATCTGGAATTAATTAATGCTGGATAAAACAGACCAAGGCGCATCTGTAGGGAGGTTTTAAATTGAAGATTCAGATTAAAACAGAAGACCTAATGCACCTAGAATATAGGAGGTAACAAACCCTAAATTCAAGGTGACAGCTGCTGCACATTAGGGCTGGATCATTCTACAGAAAGCCCAAAATTCAGAACCTATTTAAACAACAGAAAATCATAGAATTTAGCACGAATTTCAGAAGACTAAATAGGGTGTCTAGTGTTTTAATAGCAGGTTGCTTTTATGTACCACTTTATGAGCTTTTAAGCAAAAGTGCATTTGTGACTTGATTGAAACTGTGAAGTAAAATCAAGCTGTTATTTTTGAAGGATGTCTTCAACTTTTGTAAACTTGTAAACTTGATCACTGGGTGATTAAGGGGGAGTGAGTAGGGTACTCTTATCTAAGTGAGTCTTAGGTAGAAATTGCATTGGGTAAGTATTAAGTGATAGATTAAACAGGGTGGTTTAAGTCTAGAATTAATATTACTAATAGTGGATTTCCTCCTGGCTTGGTAGCCTCCAGATGTAGGTGTGGTTATACACTGAACTGGGTTAACAAACTTCTGTGTTGTTTATTTTTCCTGCTGTTTAAGTTTTGGTTAAAATTTGTCAAATGTCCTATTAAGTGTTGGAACATCTCTTAGGACATCTCATTACAGAATTTCAGGATGCATTGCTTAGGATGAGGCTTTGTCTGAGGGAACTTCCAAGCTTTCTGACTAATTGTGAACCTTGTGAACCTCTTGGGATACCTTGTGAACCTCTTGGGACACCTTGACACACAATGCCTTGACTAGGGGAGGGAAAATTTTGGGGTGAAACACTAAGTAATTAAGAGCCCATGGATAACCATGGATATAAAGTGTGCTAACACCTTCCCGTTATATAACCTACCCCCCGAACTCAAATTTTTTAAGGTCTTTCATGTTCTTTTATACCCTTTCCTAAATTGGATAAAATAAAATTCAGTGGCGACTCTTGCTATCCGCACATGTTTTTATCAAACAAAAACACCCAAGTCAGTTCTCCCATCGTGTTACACTTTGGTTAATTAATGTTGTTGAAAAGAGGTAAAGTTTGCTCGAAGGTGAAACCTTTGGCTTTCTGACCTTTCTTCTGGGAAGTTGTAGCCTTGAAAGACACCATTGGTGGAGATGAAAATGGAGTTTTTTAGGGTTCTTGGAGGAAAATAGGAAGACTTTAGCAAGGAAGAGACAAAGTTCGCAAGAGTTTGGAAAGGTTTCTTTGTTGTGCTAAGGGATGCATTTATAGGCGTATGAGATGAGAAGTTGTGAAATCCAACCACTTAATGCATATATGAAGTGGTGGGACACGTGGCACTTGGGATCTGATGAGTTAGAGTAGCAGTTAAGGTGAAAGAAGTTTAGCGTATTGTTTCAAAGAAAAAACTCATGATCCGAAAGCAGCAGAAACGACTGATGGGACTTTTGTGATTTTGCCATTATGACATGATGTCATGCACGTGGGTGGAGAATCACAACAGTTCTTAGAACGTGGGTTAGGTGGTTCCAACCATACTTTTGTCTGACCAAAGCTGGCGTAGAAAATGATAAATATCAAAAAATGATCTTTTCATCAAGATGGTCGAAAAGAACATTTTTGGGGGGCAATTTGTTATCCCTAAATTTTGACGCTAGCAATTAATGAGGTCATTTGGCTTAATAAATAGTTTTCTCATTATGAGCTAAAAGTGAGGTTTTTGACCTTACTCATTAAAAGGATGAGAGTCGAAGGAACCTACTTACAAATTTGTTACTTAGAGAAATTCTGAGTTAAAATAATTTCTAAGTATTGGGATGGTTCGATCATGCTGAGATTCGACGAAAATGGCAGTTACATGAGTTTGACACGTTCAAGCTTGGAGGGAAGTTATGTAATTTTCAATTCAAGTACAGAGACAAGTGGCGCAAGATCAAGCTTCTTCAACACGTTAGTGGGACAAGTGTCACCATCTTAGGATAGTCTTAGGAATAAAACATTCGAAAATCGTTATCTTGTAAGGTATATAAATAGCTTAGTCTAGTGTTAGAATAAGTGTGTGGAAATCATATGTACTAGTAACTCCATATACTTAAAGTATCCGCGTGTAGATAAAAAAGTGCAGTGAGAATGTACGTGATTGAAACACCACCAATTTATCTTCAAGTTATTTATCTTTGAAGTCATTTAAACTTTCAAGTCTTTTATGTTAAAGCATTTATCTTTCAAATCCATTTACCTTTTCAAGCACTTTAACTGCATTTCCTTTACAATTCTCGCCTCTACTTTTCCAGCATTTTATCATTTTTGTCTTGCGTTTATTTTTCATTTATATTTTCAGTCATTTATGTTTCCTTGTCTTGCATTTAATTTCCATTTACCTTCAAGTCTTGTCTTTACTTTTCATTTAAGTCTTAAAGCCCTGCCCTTTCTTTTCTTTTACTTTGAAAGTTGTTGCTTTTACTTTATTTCTTTTATTTTAAAACACCTTTTGAATCCCGTTGAAGGATTCAAGACCTTTTTCCCAAAAACATTAAAACCAATCAACCTTTTTAACACATGTCCTAGGATCAATCAGTCGATCCTGTAAGTAACTGAGGGTATTTTGGTATCTTCAGAGGACCAACGGTTGTTTACCAATTTTGGGGGTAAATAGTCACAAGCCTATGCATCATTGGGAGAATCGAAAGGTCCTTGAAGGTTTATTATGACAATAGTGCAGATGTTCTCTACTACAACAAAAATATGAGTTCTACAAAATTAAAATTGATTGATATAAAGTATCTTATTGTGAAAGAAAGAGTTCAGGAGAAACAAATTTTGATAGAACATATAGGGACAGACTTAAGGCTAGTTAATTCACTAACCAAAGGTTTAACACCTAAGGTTTTTCATGGGCATGTTGCTTATATGGGTCTTGGTTTTGAGATTACCTTAGATTAGTGGGAGTTTTTCTTTTTCCTTAATTTTATATGTTCTATGCTTTATTTTGGTATAAACTTTATGCTATGTTTAATTTTCTACAGAAGTAAAAACTTATGAGGTATTATTGTTATAACAATATCAAGTTATTTTTTGTTATGTGCAAATATTGTGACTTTGAATTGCACCAAAGGAACTTCAGTTTGATCTCGCTAAATACTTCAGTAGGACCAGTTGGAAATATGCACGATTCAAAGATCACATTGCATGAAATTTCCATGTCACTCATCCATATCAATCTATGACATCAAGTACGTTGATGTGGTGCTCTTTGGGGTTCCATCACGTTATACGTTTGTGACGACAACCGTGATTGTAATACCCATATATATATATATATATATATATATATATATATATATATATATATATACGTCAAAGTATATTCTTCATATATAAATTCAAGTTTGGTACTGAAATACAATAAGTTCTTAGTACAACACATTGTATAATTTTAGCCAATTAAAATCACATAAGGTACTACAATAAAAGGCTAAAAAATTATACAGGATGTTCAAAAAGTAAAAGTCTAAGAACTAGATCCTAAGATATCAAAAAGTCCACAGCAGAAGAAAGCCATCAAACAAGCAAGGATAATCAAACTGCCTTATCCTTACCCTTTGCGGAACCTGAAGTACCTGAAATAATAACAACATGGGGTGAGATAAAACATCTCAGTGAGTTCCCTATCTTAGAGTTCTCTCGGCTCTAAAGGTTTGAATCTAACCACTACTCAAGTCGGGGGGAAACCTAGACTTCGAGTTCACATAACAACTAGAGACATAAGGTGAAATAAACTGAGCACAACGTGCTTTAAGGCATCTTTCCCCGACTAACCACAAGGGCAATACGACGCGGTGTAACATGGTGGGAGAACTGACTTTAGTTAAATGTTGCGGATAGCAAGAGTCGCCACCGACTTTTATTTTATTCAAAAGGAAAGGACATAAAGGAACAGGAAAGACCTTAAAAAGATTTTGAGTTCGGGGGGTAGGTTATACAAAGGGAAGGTGTTAGAACCCTTTATATCCATGGTTATCCATGGGCTCTTAGTTACTTAGCTCACTTTAAACTGTTTTGAGAAAGTGTAGTGTGTGATTAAAAATTTTCTAAGTGCTTTATAATGATCCTCGTATGGATGTATATAAAGACTTTGTTTTGAAAATTTGTTTGAAATGTGAAGTGTAATGAAGTATTTTGAAGAAAAGTGAGCAAGTACTTAAGAGGAACCTACCCTATGCTAAGTTTTTACTGTTCTTATGTGTTCTTTCAATGGTAAGACTATCCCTATTATTAAGGAATATGTAGTCATTACCTTGGATGTTATAAGGGACATGTGAAGGGACATCTGAATTTAGGCAACTGCAAGGTGTCTTTAGCAATTTGTAGGGACTTATCATCTTTTATTCGAAGGGACAAGATCATTTATCGTAGGCAACATCGAAGGGACTTGATCTTATAATCTTAAAAGGGACTTGATGATATTTTATGAAGAGGGACTTTTCTTTAAGACACCTTACTTAACCTTATAATTAGGCAACATGAGGAGTAACCTTAGAAAGTGTAGGATGGCGATCAAAGATCGACTTACGTGTGTGAGTGTTCATATTTATATATTTATCTTATTAAATAAGTCATTCTAGATTAATTTTTAAATCACAAACATGTTATCACTCCCTATAGTTACTAACCATGGCAAAAATATTAATAAACAATAAAATAAAAATAATAATAAACATACGACTATTACAGGGCTTTTGCAATTACATTATAATATAATTAATTAAATAATAGCTATATAAAAATTAAAAGGGTTAGCAACAATAATAATCATAAGAAAAAGAGGTTAGAACAAATATAAATAATATAAAATTTAAGAGGATATTTTTAAGTTAAAAAAGAATTTTTAAGAGAAAAATAAGATAATGAGAATAATAATAATAAACAATATAATAACTGTTTACAAAACATGATTAATTATTTAATTATATATTAGAAAAATTAATTAAGTTTACTATTCAAAGTTAAACAAAAATTAAGGTTAGAAATTAGGGTTAATTTTACAATTAAGAAAAATCAGGATTAGGGTTTTGATTATTTAATCTAAACTTAATTAAATTATTTATAAAAAATATGTACAATAATTATATAAACAAATTTTAAACTAAATATAAACCAAATTAAATTTTAGAAAATAAATTAGAATTTTTTTAGAAAATATGAAGTTATATATATTTACATATTATTTAAAAATAATTTTCTTATAAGAAATATAATTTGGATTAATTATAAAACAAATAAAGAAATAATAAGAAAATGAATAAAAAAACTTACCTGGGGCAGGGATCGAACCCACGCCCTAGGCCCTTGCAAGCACTAATCCAGCAGCGTGACCACCAGGCCAGGCGTGCGCTGGTGTTAGGGTTTAGGCAACAATTGTTTTATTACTAACCTGCAAAAACACCAAAAAATAAAACAAAACAAAATGGCATGGGGGAGGTTCGAACCCAGGATCATTCGTTTATAAACAAACACACAAACCAGCTGAACCAAACGCGTTAGTTGATAATAAAATAACAAATACATATTATAAAAACAATCTAAATTTTGAATTCAGATTTTCGCGCCAAGGACTTCATCTTCCTCCTCTGACCCTGCGCATTTACCTGCGAAAATTGCTAAGAATTTTCCTACGAATTTAGTTTCGCAGGCTTTCCTAGGCTTCTTCAATCATCAATGAACCTATAAAATTTTACAAAATTGAATATACCAACAGAATCACCACAACATTTACAGTTTAACCATGTCATTAGAATTGATTTATATTAGCTAAATCGTTAAACCCTAATATGCTGCTTGAAACCCTAATAATGGCGTTTGGAGATTAAGGTCACGATTCTTCAAATTGAGAGTCCAGAAACGTTCCTAGCATTATTACAAACATCAAGCAGTCATCAAATATCATTTAAAACAAACAAATATATGAAATCGAAAAATTCACATTCAAGAACAAAGTAGATTCGGTTGGACGATTATGTGATGTTTTAGATGCTTATGATGATTGAATTGTGTTCAGTGATGCTCAAGCAAGCTAATGCCACCTTCAGAAAGCTTTGAAAACGCCTCTAGGTTGCAATCCGAATTGGAGTTTTTTTCTTGAAAAGTTTGAAGTTTGTTCTTATGTTTGGAGGCTGTGTAATCGTCCCCTTGTGATTGCAGTATACTCATGAATATATAAGGATGTAAAATAGGTCATAATGTTATGGATTTATGGGCTTTGTATTGATTGCTTGATCATGAAGTTTCCTTCTTTCAAATATTGAAAAAGGTCACATCTAACCTTGCCAAATCAAGCTAGCACGAATTTGGATCAGATCAATCATCTATAATTGATGTTTATGACTTTCTAGAATCATAATCTCATCCAAATATTTGATTTTCATATTTGATTTTGATTTAATTTGTATTTTAATGAATAAAATTCAAATAAATACTAAATAAAATATAAAAAATCAGAAAAGGCATGGGTTGGGTCGTGCTTGATGATATTATGAAGATGGGATGGCAATTTGGTAGGCCCATTTAGCAAAAATTGGTTTTAAGGCCTCATTTGCTTCATAAACTTCCCAAAAATTTCCCAAATTTGCAAGGGCACAAATCCCTCAATTTTAATGCTATGAAGGTGTTATTGGACATTTTAGAAATTTTAGAGAGTCCTCTAACCAACCTCTTTGGTCTCATGTCCATATCTTTTACCATTCTCAAGTTATGCTCTTTGGAAGATGTTGACTTTTTGTTGACTCTTAAAATGACCTATAATGTCTTAGCTCATACCTTCCAAATGAAGCATTTTTGGGCTTGGCTTGTGAGACACAAAGTTGTATAGAATTCAATTTCCTTCAAAATGAGCTTTGGATGGAAATTTTTTGATGAAGCATGTGAAAGTTATGGCTGGTCAAAGTTCAGTTGACCTTTCCTGTGAAAACCCTAATTTAGAAACTCCTGATTCTTGATGATCTGAAATCTCCTTGGTGAATCATGATCAACCCTTGATAAAATGATGAATTTTACTTCATAAACTTGATGTTGGTGTAACACGATGGGAGAACTGACTTTAGTTAAATGTTGCGGATAGCAAGAGTCGCCATCGACTTTTATTTTATCCAAAGGAAAGGGCATAAAAGAACAGGAAAGACCTTAAACGATTTTTTGGGGTTCGGGGGGTAGGTTATGTAAAGGGAAGGTGTTAGCACCCTTTACATCCATGGTTATCCATGGGCTCTTAGTTACTTAGCTCACTTTAAAATGTTTTAAGAAGTGTAGTGTGTGATTAGAAATTTTCTTAAGTACTTTATAATGATCCATGTACGGATATATATAAAGCCTTTGTTTTGAAAATTGTTTGAAAATATGAAGTGTTTTTGAAATATTTTTAAAAGGTGAGCAAGTACATAAGAGAAACCTACCCTAAGTTAAATCTTTTATGTTCTTAAATATCCTTTAAATGGTAAGACTATCCCTATTATTAAGGAATAGGTAGTCATTACCTTGGATGTTATAAGGGACAAGTGAAGGGACATCTGTGATTAGGCAACTGTAAGGTGTATTAGCAATTCGAAGGGACTTATCATCTTTTATTCGAAAGGGACAAGATCATTTACGAAGGCAACCATGAAGGGACTTGATCTTATAATCTTTAAAGGGACTAGATGATTTTAAATAAGATAAGGGACTTTGCTTTATACACCTTACTTGACCTTTTATTTAGGCAACATGAGAGGTAACCCTTAAGAAGTGAGATGGCGATCCAAGATCGACTTACGTGTGTGCGTGTATAAGTTTAAATATTTATCTTATGATTAATGATCTAAATTCAATTTTAAATACAAACAAGTTTTCACACCCTATTTTACTAACCATGGCAATTTAAATAAATAATAAAAATTCTACCACTATTACATAATTTGCACAATTACATTATAATAATAATAAAATAATTTAAATAAATAAGCATATAATAAATAAATAAATAAATAGGTTAGTAATAATAAACAAAATAAATATAAAAGAGGTTAGTATAATAATATAATAATAAATTAAAAGTTTGAATTTAAATAAATAATTATTTTTTAAGAATTTTAGGAAAAGGAATAAATAATAACAATTATATAAAAATAGTATAATAAATTAATTATATATATGCATATTAGAAATATTTAATTATACAAGCATAATAAAATAAGAAATTAAAATCATAAAATAAAATTAGGGTTTTGAATTGTTTTAGGAAAATAAATTAGGGTTAATTATTTAATCTAAACTTAATTAAATTATTTATATAAAAAAAACTACATACAATAATAATATAAACAAATTACAAAATAAATATATACAATTTAAATTTTAGAAAAAATAAATTAAGATTTATAACATAATTAGGGTTTATAAAGAAAATAATTAGGTTTTATATTAGAATTTTTTTTAAATACAATATCAATTTAAATATTAAATAATATATACATATTATAATTTAAGTACATAATAAATAAACAAACTAATTTTAGAATTTAGAAAATAATTAGAGACTTTTTTTTTAGAAAAAAAATGTTAATTTATTCTTAATATAATAATTAGTGAGAATGTATTTTTCTTAAGAAAAACATTTTATTTAATCTAATACCTAATTATTAATTAATTTTAATTAATTATAAAACAAGAAACAAGTTAATAAAGTAGAAAACAAAAGGAATATCTAAAAATAAAGGACCTGGGAATCGAACCCAGGTCCATTACCTTCCCAGGGGATGCATCCAACCAGCTGAGCTAGGCACGCGCCTTGGTGATAACCCACACAACAATGATTATATAATAAACCTGCAAATAATGATGAATATTAAAAAAAATGGTGCGCAAGCCAGGGATCGAACCCCTGTACCAAGCCTCCCTACGCGCATTCAAAACCACCAGGCCATCCTCACCAATCTGATAATTACCTGCAAATAACAAATTATAAAATAAAGCAGTTATTTGAATTATAATTTTGGCGCCCTCAGACTTCATCTTCCTCCTTTTTCCTGCGAAAATGCTTGCGAAAATACCTACAAGTTTTCCTGCGAAATAACATTTGCAGGTAAACCTAGGTTTTCATATACAACACGTATAAGCATGGTTTTTCCAAATTAGTCACACCAATGTCTTGCTCATGACCTGAAACATCTCAATCCAGCATCAAATATAATTTGTATGACCTAAATCGAAGGACCCTAATTTGAAGGTCCTAACCCTAACTATGGCGTATCTTGATACCTACATGGAAAACGCAATTAAACAGCCCAGAAACAATCCAAACATCATTATAAACCATATTAGATAATCAAATTAACCAAAGAACAACCATATAATCGAAATCGAATTTCAAAAAAACAAGATCAAAGTTAGAATCGGTTTGCATGATTTATTGCATGAATGAATGTTTTCATGATTCAGAAACATTCATCAATCCTCTAGGAGTATATTGGAACCTTCAAAAGTCTTTGGGATAGCTTGAATACTTGAATCCGAATTTCACTTTTTTCTTGAAAATTTGAGATTTGATGATGACTTCTGACTACTATTTTTCGTGTCCCCAGCCTTGTCTTGTGTTGCATACTTATAATAGAAGTGATTTAGGTCAAAAAATATGCTCCTTCTTTGGGCTTTTGGATAGATTGAGATTGAAGAAATCATATCACCATAATTGTCCAAAAATCCAATATTCTCTTGTTCTTTTGGTCTTATACGAATTTGGCCAATATATAATCATGTTAAATGGCTTTGATGATTTTCTAGAAGAAGAATCATATTTAAATATTGATTTTTTGATTTTATTTTGATTTAATATGTATTTTAATGAATAAAATTCAAATAAATATTAAATAAAATTAAAAAAAATCAGAAATTGCATCGGTTGGGTCGTGCTTGGTGTTTTTGTAAAGATGGGATGGCAATTTGGTGGGCTCATTTAGCAAAAATTGGATTTAAAGCTTTATTTGCTTCATAAACTTCCCAAAAATTTCCCAACTTTTCAAGGGTACAAATCCTTCAATTTTAATGTTATGAGGGTGTTCTTAGACATTTTGGAAAGCTTAAAGAGTCCTCTAACCAACCTATTTGGTTTCATGTCCATATCTTTTACCATTCTCAAGTTATGCTCTTTTGAAGTTGTTGACTTTTTGTTGACTTTTAAAAGGACCTATAATGTCTTAGCTCATACCTTCCAAATGAAGCATTTTTGGGCTTGGCTTGTGAGACACAAAGTTGTATAGAATTCAATTTCCTTCAAAATGAGCTTTGGATGGAAAAATTTTGATGAAGCATGTGAAAGTTATGGCTGGTCAAAGTTCAGTTGACATTTCCTGAGGAAACCCTAATTTAGAAACTCCTGATTCTTGATGATCTGAAATCTCCTTGATGAATCATGATCAACCCTTGATCAAATGATGAATTTAACTTCATATACTTTATGTTGGCAAAAAATCATGAAGTTTGACTTTGGTTTGACCACAGTTGACCTCAGTTTGACTTTTTAACTGCTTTGACTGATTTTAACCTATCTGATCATCTGACTGAGCAAATCTTTTGGGAAAGTCTTGAAACTTGACATGGGGATTCTTGAACACATATAAGATTATATTAAGCTCACTTGAAGTCTTGGAAGTCCATTTAGCCTGATTAAAGTCAAAACCCTAGTTTAGGATGCAGTGCTTAGGAGAATGCATTGTCTGAGGGAATTGTTAAATATTCTGACTAATTGTGAACTTTGTGAACCTTGTGAACCTTATGAGATGCCTTGTGAACCTTGTGAACCTTGTGAGCCTCTTAGTACACAATGACTTGTCTTGTGGAGGGAAAATTTTGGGGTGCAATAGCTGCCCCTGTTCAATTTTCTGAAACCTGAGGGGTTAGATTGGTATATGTGCCAGCCGTGACCTGGAAGGTTGAAGGGGATTGAACATAAAAGCCCAAAAATTTGCACTCACCAGTGCGTAAAGTAACACTGATGATTAGTTGTATATGCTTAAGTGGGCTTAAAGATGCCACTTGGAAGAACTAGAGATGGGCTTAGAGATGCCATCAGGATGAACTGGAGATGGGCTTAGAGATGCCATCTAAAATATCTGGATGTGGTGATGTTCTGTATGCCGATACTTGATATTAGTACTAGGTCTTTATATAAGCCGTCTCTGAATCATTTATGCAACATGATTTGAGTTGTTGGATGGACCAGTAGAAATAAATCTTGTGATGATTATCTCTTCTGGAAATATTTTGGATTAGGGAATGGATCTTTGTACGGATCGTTTGCCTATTCTCCAAGGTCAAAAGAACGTCAGGATTTGTTCTTAAGGGTCAAAAGAACGTCAGGATTTGTTCTTCTGAATAATGTCTTGAACCAGGGAATGGATCTTTTTAAAGACCGTTTGCCTGCTATTCAAGGGGCCAAAAGAACGTCAGGATTTGTTCTTCTGAATAATTTCTTGAACCAGGGAATGGATCTTTTTACAGACCGTTTGCCTGCCATTCAAGGGCCAAAAGAACGTCAGGATTTGTTCTTTTGAATAATGTCTTGAACCAGGGAATGGATCTTTTTACAGACCGTTTGCCTGCTATTCAAGGACATCTTGAGCAAATGTATGGATCATTTCTGACCCGTTGTAAGTTGTTGATATCGTTTTACCTGCATATAACTATCCTGCAAGGAGAATATTAGTTTATGCATTATATATGCATGCATAGTATGATGCACTTAAGTAATGTATTATGTACTTATGGATATGTATGTTAAGACATGATGTAAATGATGTATGTATGAATCATGCAGCCTGAAGCGTCTGGAGATCTTCGTATAACAACTACTGGCCAGGGAAAATAAATCCCAATTCGTTGCTGAAGAGTATGAGGAACTCGTTCCTGTCTCGTTTGATAATATAGTATTCATAACTTCCCATCTTCGTTTGATAGTATAGTATTCATAACTTCCCGTCTTCGTTTGATAGTATAGTATTCATAACTTCCCGTCTTCGTTTGATAGTATAATATTCATAACTCCCGTCTTCGTTCGTTGTACTCCTATTGAAGGAATAAGTTCCTGAATATCCCGACTGAGGATAAAAGAGATGGACATAAATTCAAGGGGATATATGACTTGAAGTATCTATGATGATGGATTTGCCCTACTGGGGGATTTGTAGCTGTCTTGTGGGGATGAACCGGCGAAGCTTCGTTGAATTCCTTCCCTCGTTCATCCTTAGTAAATACTATTACTGCATTTTTATGCATTTCTGGTAAACATCAATCATATTCAAGCATTTTATGCATTTCTGGTAAACATCAATCATATTCAAAAGCATACATACATTCAAACACAACCAATGGACGTTTCGCTTATGTAAATAGGGTAAAAGTAAATCTGGATTCAAAGATGAAATTTTATTTATATCATAAAGTGACCTATACATAGGCAAGTTTGTACAAGGAGACAAAATCCTAGTAAGAGGAATTCGTCGTAAAAAAAAATTTATAAAACAAAGAAAATAAGCTATGTGGGAAATAATCCTATTGAGTTTCAATTCTATTATTGCCATTATCTTCAAGTATCTCATCTTCTGCTGTTGAGACGGAAACAATTGGATTGATCTTTATCTGTTCGAACTTGGGTTAGTAGCACAACTGGTTGGAGTTACATGGGTGATCCAAACGAGACATAGTCATACGCTTTAATCCCTAACTTTTGCTTGGATTTCCCTTTCAGGTTTACAATCCACCGGGATACCCTTTTTTGCCCAAGCCGCCTTTTCAGGTTTTCGACTTGCCGGGTGTACATTTTTTTTATATATATCCCTAATTTTTGCCCGAACCCTTTTGGTTCGCCGGGATGCCCTTATTTTTGCCTAGGCCAGTCAACCTAGCGGGTCTCTTTTTATGCGTAGTATTTTTTAACTATGTCTGCGTTTACAGGCTGTGGGAAATCTTCACCATCCATAGTAGTAAGTATCATGGCACCTCCTGAGAATACTGTTTTGACCACAAATGGTCCTTCATATGTAGGAGTCCACTTGCCCCTAAGATCACCCTGTGGTAATATGATACGCTTGATCACCAAGTCACCAGCCTGATATACCTTTGGCCTAACCTTCTTATTAAAAGTCTTGATCATCCATTTCTGGTACATATGACCATGACAAACAAATGCCAACCTCTTCTCATCAATCAAATTTATCTGGTCAAGTCGGGTATGAATCCACTCATCTTCATCCAAGCCTGCATCCTTCATGATTCTTAAGGAGGGGGTCTAAACTTCAATGGGCAGAACTGCTTCCATACCATAGACTAAGGAGAATGGGGTTGCCCCTGTTGAAGTACGTATTGTAGTACGATAACCATGAAGAGTAAATGGTAACATCTCATGCCAATCCTTATAAGTCACAGTCATCTTCTGTAGAATCTTCTTAATGTTTTTATTAGCAGCTTCTACTGCCCCATTCATCTTTGGACGATACGGAGAAGAGTTGTGATGCTTAATCTTGAACTGCGTGCAGAGATCAGTAATCATGGTGTTGTTCATATTAGAGCCATTGTCTGTGATAATCCTTTCAGGGATGCCATACCTACATATGAGATTATTCTTAATGAATCGAGCCACAACATTCTTGGTAACAGATGCAAATGAAGCTGCCTCTACCCACTTCGTAAAGTAATCAATAGCAACCAGGATGAAACGATGCCCATTAGAAGCAGTAGGCTTGATCTCACCAATCATATCAATGCCCCACATGGCAAAAGGCCAAGGAGCAGTCAACACATTCAATGGTGATGGGGGTATATGGACTTTATCAGCATAGATTTGACACTTATGACATGTTCTGGAATGTTGATAGCAGTCAGCTTCCATGGTAGACCAATAGTAACCTGCTCTCAATATCTTCTTTGCCATGGTATGACCACTAGAATGAGTGCCAAAGATCCCATCATGCAAGTCTTCCATAGTCTCAGTTGCTTCCTTCTTATCCACACAACGAAGCAAAGTTGAATCATGATTGCGCTTGTACAAAATTCCATTACTAAAAAAGAACTTAGCAGAAAACCTCCTCAGAAACTTCTTATCTTTGACAGATGCCCCTTCAGGGAACGCTTGAGCTTCAAGATATCTTTTCACTTCATAGAACCAAGGCTTCTCCTCTGCTTCTTCAGTGTCAATCTCATTGCAGTATGCAGGCTTCTCAAATCTATCAATAGTAATCTTGGGAGCTTCATCATCCCAGCTGATCTCAAACATGGATGCCATGGTGGCTAAGGCATCTGCCAACTGATTCTCTCTTCGTGGAATATGTCCAAAGGTAATCTCTTTAAAGTATGGGATCAAAGACAACACATGCTCTTTGAAAGGAATGAGATTATCATGCTTGGTATCCCAATCTCCTTTAATATGACTTACTACCAGGGCTGAATCTCCATACACGTCCAGGAACTGAATCTTCATATCAATGGCAGCTTTGATACCCAGGATACATGCCTCATACTCAGCCATGTTATTGGTACAATAGAAACAAAGTCTGGCGGTGATCGGGGTATGACAACCTTCAGGGGAACTGATCACAACACCAACACCATTACCAAGTGCATTAGAAGCCCCATCAAAAACCATAGTCCATCGGGATCCTTGTTCAGGTCCGTCATATTGTCCAGGTTCTTTGGTAATAATCATAATGTCTTCATCGGGGAACTCAAAACTCATTGGTTGATAATCATCCACTGCTTGATGAGCCAAATGATCAGCTACAACACTTCCTTTAATGGCCTTCTGAGTAGTGTACTGTATATCATATTCTGTTAAGATCATTTGCCATCTTGCTATTCTTCCGGAGAGAGTGGGTTTCTCGAATATGTACTTGATTGGATCCATCTTCGAAATCAATAAGGTAATATAAGTCAACATATACTGTCTTAGTCGGCGAGCAGCCCATGCCAAAGTGCAGCAAGTTTTCTCGAGCAGTGAGTATCTTGTTTCACAGTCGGTAAACTTTTTGCTAAGGTAGTATATTGCCTGCTCTTTTCGACCAGATTCGTCATGTTGCCCCAACACACACCCCATTAAGTTGTCTAACACTGTTAAGTACATGATCAAGGGTCTTCCATCAACTGGTGGCATCAAAATTGGAGGTTCTAGCAGATATTTCTTGATTTCATCAAAAGCTGTCTGGCACTCGTCATTCCATTCCATTACCTGATCTTTCTTCAACAACTTGAAGATTGGCTCACAGGTAGCAGTTAATTGGGAAATAAATCTTGCAATGTAATTCAATCGTCCCAAGAAACCTCTAACTTCCTTCTCGGTACGGGGAGCTAGCATCTCTTGTATAGCTTTCACTTTTGCAGGATCTACTTCAATACCTTTTCCACTGACAATAAAACCCAGGAGTTTACCAGATCTAACTCCAAAAGTACACTTGTTTGGGTTCAATCTCAACTTATATTTCTTCAACCTTTCAAACAACTTATGCAGATGATCAAGATGTTGCTCTTCATTCTGGGACCTAGCTATCATATCATCCACATATACCTCTATCTCATGATGAATCATATCGTGAAATAAAGCCACCATAGCACGCTGGTACGTTGCCCCGGCATTTTTCAAACCAAATGGCATCACTTTATAACAAAAAGTGCCTCACTGTGTAACAAATGTAGTCTTCTCCATATCTTCAGGTGCCATCTTGATTTGATTGTAACCAGAGAAACCATCCATGAAAGAGAATACCTTATGCTGAGCAGTGTTGTCTACCAGAACATCAATATGAGGAAGTGGAAAGTCATCTTTAGGGCTGGCCTTGTTCAAATCCCTGTAGTCTACACACATACGTACCTTACCATCTTTCTTAGGTACCGGCACCACATTTGCAACCCATTGAGGATAAGAAGTCACAGCTAAGAACCCTGCATCAAACTGTTTCATCACCTCTGCCTTAACCTTCTCTGACATCTCAGGACGCATGCGACGAACCTTCTGCTTCTTTGGACGACAGTCTTCTTTTACCGGTAATCGGTGAACCACAATGTTTGTATCCAACCCTGGAATATCTTCATAGGACCAAGCAAAGATCTCCACATAATCATGTAACATCTGAATCAATCTGCTCTTAACACCATCCTCTAATTCAGCCCCTATCTTGATCTCTTTCCTGTTTTCTTCAGTTCCTAGATTCACAACTTCGACTGGCTCTTCATGTGGCTGTATAGCTTTCTCTTCTTGTTGTAACAACCTAGCAAGCTCTACAGGTACTTCACAATCGTCCTCATTTCCATCTTCAGCTTGATAGATCGGATTCTCGAAATTATAATTGGCAATAGTAGAACTGTTATCAACAGGATCCAGAGTGGATGAGGATCTGCATTTTAGTGATGTGGGTGTGTGTAAGAACACATAGCTGATAAAAGCAAAATAATAAAAGAAAGACAAGGAACACAATATTTACGAAAACGAAACGTCCACTGATTTTTATTGAATGAAGTATGCAAATGAAATAACATCCCAAAACAAGCATACCATTGTGCCCCGGGTAAGGCACAAGGCTTAAGAGTTTAACTGTTCAAAAATTACAAACTTAAAAGTAACAAAATAGTAATAGTATTTACTCCTGACTAAAGGAGATAGGAATAACATCTTCAGCTTTCCAGTTATTGAGCCCATCACCCACAGTAGGAAAAATCCAAGCATCCAGGTTGTAGTCTTCATCATAGTCACCCACAACATTGATCTGATCTTTCATAATCCCTTGATTGGTGATACGAACAGCACGAGCACGACGAACGGCCTTCTGGGATTCTGCAGTGAAACCCAAACCAAATTTGTCAGACTTGTAAGGAATGTCAGGAAGCTGACCCCAAATAGTACAACCACCTTCATCCACCACAGCTCTAGCATCCTTGAGGGAGGCCATTGTAGGGGGTACTCTGGTGACCACAAGAACTTTCTTGACAACAGGAGGAGCTTCAACATTAGGAACAACCCAAGGAACTACTTCAAACGTCTGGCACATAGTTTCAACATATTCACCTTCCACTTCAAGATATTTAAATGTGTTCACATGGCTGATCATATATCCTTCCTCTCCGTAAACAGTGACAACCTTTCCCTTTACTGGATATCTCAGCTTCTGATGTAAAGTGGAGGTTACAGCACCTGCCCCATGGATCCAGGGGCGCCCAAGCAAACAAGAATACGAAGGACGAATATCCATTACATAAAAGGTAGCATTGAAGACTTGAGAACCCACTTTGATTGGGAGATCTATTTCTCCGTGCACCACTCTTCTCGAACCATCGAAAGCCTTCACCACTATATTACATGGTCTCAGCACAGCATCTTCAGGACTAAGCTTGTTCAGAACCTCTTTAGGAAGTACATTTAGTGAGGAACCATTGTCTATTAACACATGTGACATGGTAGTGCCTCTACATTCAATAGAGATATGTAGAGCCCTATTATGA
This sequence comes from Lathyrus aphaca, assembly GCA_963966055.1. Lineage (NCBI taxonomy): Eukaryota > Viridiplantae > Streptophyta > Magnoliopsida > Fabales > Fabaceae > Lathyrus > Lathyrus aphaca. The sequence continues at coordinate 118,825,362 of OZ014521.1, read as the reverse complement.
TCCCTCTTGGCAGGAGTCAAATCAGCATCGGAGAAACCTAACCCATTATCACAGGTCAAGTGTGCAACACAATTTTCAAACTGGTCTACAGAAATCTCATTTGGTACGTGAGCAGTCTTCAAGAATTTAATCAAGGCTTTGGCATGAGCCTCAGAACACAACAATAAAGACTGTCGCTCCCAAAGATTTGCATCCAGGTACAAGCGCGAACGGTCGGCGAAAGGAACAGTGAGAACACACAGCCGTGAACTCACTGGAGATGAAAAGAGTCGCCAGCTAGGCATTTTTATCCCGGAGGAAAGGCAATGCTGCATAGGCCTAGAAAAAGATGGATAAGACGGTTGCGAACCAGAGAGACTGAGAAAGGGGGTTGGTTACAACCTGGGAAGGTATTAGCACCCAGATTGTCCGCCGTACTCGACGGGATCCGCGCTTAAAAAATTTGTGTTTTAAAGGGGTAGTGTCAGTGCAATCTGTGTGTAAAATGGCTGGAAAGGAATGTACAGGTGTCAGTGCAAAAGAAGTGTGAAGTGTAATATGTATAGTGTCAGTGTAAGAAAGAGTATGCTCATGATTATGAGGCTTAAAGAATAATGCTGGAAGGAGAGGGAATGAACAGAGACTTTTGTTCGATAACTGTTAAGTTATGCCTACGTATCCTCTCGTGCAATGAGGAAGTCAGAACACCGTAGTTCGACCCAAAGAGACTGAAAGATGAATTGACTTGTGAACTGCTTACTTGTCTATGCTCAAGTGTATGACCTGTCTGGCTCAGGTGCTAACTGTCTTGCATTAGACGGAAGAAGCGAGTTCTCGTTTGTGAGTGAAGATGATGAGAAAAGAATCCCGAAGGAGACGATTATTGTTTGTTTTTGTGTTTTCAGTCTTTTATTGCTTGTGAAAGTTTGTCATAAGTTAATGAGCTTAAGTCTAAACCAATGGATTTAGTAAACTCATCACATCTTCCCTCTGATCAGGGGTAATGAGAATACCTTAAGTGTGAAGTCAGATTCTCACACTTAATCACCTTTGGTGCAGGGTTAAGATCATTAACCTACTTGTGATTATTTAGATGTTTTTGGTGTTTTTGTTTAGTGTTGAGTAATGAGGTTAAGCCATAATCAAGGATTAAACAGACTCATTACACCATCCTAAAAGAAGGATAATAGATGAGAATGTTTAAGCTGGGGAAGACTCCTCAACTTAATCCATGATTAGGGATTAAACCCATGACAAAACAAGCCTTTATTAAGTGGATTTTAGATTAATGATATGATGATGAAGTGTTTTTTATGATTCATAAGACAACTTGAGGGGGACTTGTCCATTAACACTAGGGTTAGTCCTTCTTAACCACTTAAGGAAGAATTAGAACCCTAATGCAAGGCCCAAGTTACAAGTGTAATGTCTTGATAATTATTAGATGGATTGATTAAGAGATTTAAACACCTTAAGGGTTCAAGACTTAGGATTAAAGTTATACACTCCATCCTAAGAGAAGGATGCAGGCATAAACTTAATCATAAAGTCTTAAAGCCTTTAGGGCTTAGTCCCTGATTATGAGATGAGAAGAGAAGACTCAAAGAGAGACACAAAAGTAAAACTATGGGGGGACTAATCAAAACCCTAATTCATTGTCATGCTTGGTTGGTCCTAAGGTTTGTGAGGTTTGCAAGAACAATCTTCAGAGGAGCCACCAGGAAGCAGATGAACAGGATTAAGAGAAGCAAAGTGACTTGCTTCATTCAAGAAGTCAAGTCACTTGAAGAAAGAAAGTGGGATGAAGAAGAATGAGCAAGCTCAAACTCAAACACATATAAGAATGCAACAATGGATGCAAGAGAGATGAAAAGAAAAGGCATGAGAAGTGAAGGCAAATTCACTTCTCAAGTTTACTTACCACCTGAAATGTTAGAAACAAATGCAATGCAATGCTAAATGAAATGAAATGACATGATGCTAGGCCAAACCAGAAGCATGCACATGATGATTATGATGTTATGAAGTGCTGCAAACATGAGACAAGGCATAGGGATGTTCATACAAAGTCATGGATGCAAATGATGCAAGTTAAGGGACATGAATAAACATGGAATGTCATGAAGCATACAAGACAAATGGCATGGCAAAGATGTAATGCAATGATCAATGATGCTTCATACATGTCTTAAGATGTCAAATGAATCATAAGAATGCACAAAATGCAATGGCAAGTCAACTTATGCAAAAGAATGCAAGAAGGATGCAAAAGAAAGCCCAAATTAGGGTTTATGGATCAAACCTCAAACACAAACCAAAAACAGAAGCAAACCCTAGGATAAAAAAGGGAAAATGGCACTCAAAGAAGCCCTAGACCTATAATGAATCCCTGCCCAAAGGGGAACTCCCAACTCTCAACCAAACTCAAGATATGAATTTTGCAAGTTTTTAGGGTTTTCTAGGGTTCTCATCAAAACAAATGCCAAACAATTAGAAAATGCAAGATCAAATCATGGCCTTTTTATCCTTGAAAATACATGTCAAATGGAAAACAATGCACAAAGAATCAATGTCTCAACCTTCACCAATAGGCAGAAATGAATTTTCAAACATATGATCAAAATAATGCACAAAATATGATTTAATTCCATGAAAAATTCTTAAAATGCATCAAGATCAAAAAAGAAATTTGGTTTGAAGGTTGGACAATGTTTCTAAATGTCTTAGAACATTTCATGAATTTTTTTGTAATTTTTAAATACCTAAAAGTATTTTTAATTAATTAATTTCCATTAACCAATTAAAAATAATCTTTTAAATATTTAAAAATACTTTTTTAAATGATAAAAAATAAAATAAAAATGTTTTTGTGTCATAAAAATTAATAAAACCTTAAAGAAAAAGTTTCATAATTTTTATGATTTTTTAACTATTTTTAAATAAATGTACAATTTAAAAGAAAAAGAAATGAATTAAAATTAAATTAAATGGAAGTCAACAGAATGGATGGATGAGATTGATCCTGGATTTAAAAACATTGACTGCGCGCCAGAATGAGAGGCCCAGATTGTTTCTGATTAAATTAACTAAAATATGATTAATTAACCCTAACACGTGGATTAGGGTTAATCAAAGAGATCCTGGCCCTTCCCTTGCGCGCGTAGTCAACAGATTCAACGCATCCTACGGCCAATATTCAAACCAGCATTAATTATGGGATTAAACCCTAATCACACTCAGGTGGCCGGAGAAGACTTCCGGTCGTCTTCTCCGGCCAGAAGCTCACCTGAAAATCACCCAACTTCCTCAAAACGTAATATAAATGAAATCTATGAATTGGGAAACGTTCCTCTCACTCTCACGAATCAAACCCCTAACCTAAAACAAATTTATCTTTCCTAAATCATCTGAATCGAAGCAAACAATTTCTAGGGTTCGTAAGCTTCAAACACAAATTAAATTCTCAAAACACAACCATTTCAAAAACTAAAAGCATCAGGATGATCAGGAGAGCATAAAGAACAAGTTTGTAACAAGAAAAATCATTTCTGGAAAAATTAATTTCGAGCTACCTGAGATTTGCAACTTTCAATTTAGGAACTTTCAGGCCTCTTCCTTCAGTGCAAGCTGCTCCTCTTGGTCCTACAAAGGTGCTTGAATGCTTAAAATGAGTTTGTGTTGGCTGGAGAAAGAGATTCGAATGCTCCTGCTTCAGTTCAGTCAAAAATGGCAGATGAGATTCTGGCGCTTTCAGGTCATGGTGATGGGGTGTTTAAGGTCCAGATGATGTGTATAGATGATCTGTGGTGTTGGTTTGTGTGTTGGAGACTTGTGGAGAGAGATTCGATAGAATCTGCAGCTTGAGGTGAATGATGGCAATGGAGTTTTCAGGCTTGTTTCAGACTTATGCTTGGGGTGTTTCTTGTCTATGAGGTGTGGTGAGTTGAGTGATGATGAGAGTTTGAGTGTTTGAAGACTGTGGAAAGAATTTCGAAGGAACTTGCAATGAGGTGAGTTTTTGTGAATGTGATGAATGTGTGTGTTTCAGCCTTGGTTCTCATGTGTTATGGCCAGCAAACTGATTCAATAAACAATTGCAAGTGGCTGGTGGATGTGACCTGGCCTGCAGAGATAGGTGTGGCTACTTTTGCTCAAAGTCCACTTTTGTGTAAGATAGGGCATGGCTCAAGTTTAGGCAAGTACAAGTTGGGTTCTGGTGCAGCATGGTGAGTGTGAGAGGCTGGCTTGACTCAAGGATCAATGCAGCAAGTTGGTGAAAAGGTCATGAGTGTTTTGCAACTTGGTTAGCTTTATGGATTTTCATGAGAAAAGTCAAGTTACATGAACCAAACCATGAGCAAACTTGATCCAAATCTGATTTTTGTGACTTAGAGGATGTTTACATAATGGTTTGACATGAACTAGAGGCTACATTTGACTTTGGTTCAAGACTTTGCAAAATTCCCTTTTTGTGCATAACTTGAAAATCAATGATTTTTGCTAACTTTGCAATGCCATAACTTTTGATCCATGAAGAGTTTGATCATGTTCTTGTACTTTTTGAAAAGGGAAAGATGAGATCTACAACTTTCATGACCAAAGTTTTTCCATTTGAAGCCTTTTTGGATCAAGAATCAAGGCTTGAAAATTGGCCTAAAATGAGGCATTCTTGAAAAGTCAACTATGCCTCAAAAAGTCAACTTTTGCAAAAACCCTAAATTCTTGATTTTATGCACTTCAACCTTCTTCCATGATCAAATAAAGATCATATACACTCAAAATGATGAAGATCACCCATTGGTTGGGTCATTGGGGGCCTCAGATGCCCTGATTTTGCACTGACTTGTCTGAAAAGTCAACTCTTGATCAGATGACTTCCCCATGGAATTTCTTCATGAAAATTGATATGCATATTCTCTATACCATATAGAGACCAATGGAAACAAGAATGACCAAAAAATTTGAGATTATGGCCTCTGAAACCAAAACCCTAATTTTAGGTCAACTGTGCAGTTCAACCTGGCTCTGCATCCACTCAAACCCTAGTTCTTGTGATTCCTCTGCAATTTTGACTCTGTGAGGATGTGACATGATACAAGAACACACATGGACCCTTCTGAGATGATTGGTGGCCTTTGGAGTGGCTCAAGAAGCTTTGGGATTGCTCAAATCACAAACCCTAGGTGCAGATGCCTTAGAAACTATCCAGTGAATCAAAAATGAGATGTGAGATGATATGATTGTGTTTATGCATATGAGATGATCACAAGCCATGGTGTGAATGAGTGAGGGCAAATTTGGGGTGTTTACAGCTGCCCCTATTCAAGCATGAGTTAGCTGTGCAGGATGTAAGCGACGGCTTAACAGGCCAAACAAGGTAACTTGTGGTTGAATACCAAAGACAGTCCAAAATTTGCACTCACAGAAATGAAAAAGAAAAGGGATATAGATTGTAAAAGCAAAATAAAGTATATTGTAAAGTACAGGCGACGGAGGACGACCGTCGAGCAGAGGACGACTGCTGGGTAAAGTGATATGTGAAGCAAAGCGATGACGGGGACGACCGACATGCTGGGGATAAAAAGTAAAGCTAAGACGGGGACGGCCGACTGGCTGGGGAAAAACAAGTAAAGCTAAGACGGGGACGGCCGACTAGCTGGGGAAAATAGGATATTATGATGGGGACGGCCCTCAAGATAAAGCTGTAAAGTTCTCTGGGGATTAATGAAACATGACGGGGACGGCCATCAAGTTCATAAAGGTAACGCAACCCACGATGGGGACGGCCATCGGGTTAAAAAGGAAAAGGGACCACGACGGGGACGGCCATCGGGTTAAAGAATAAATGAAATAAACAGATGATGGGGTACGGCCATCAAAGGTGAAGGACGATCACCTAGCAGGGGATGGCTGCTCTGTTGGGGATAAAAGAAATATGATAGGGACGGCCATCAAAGGTGGAGGACGACCACCTGGCAGGGTACGGCTGCCGAAAATATCAACGATGGGGACGGTCATCGGATAAATAAGGTCAACGATGGGGACGGCCATCGGACGAGCAAGATGGAGGACGACCATCAAGAAGTGGAGGACGACCACTCAGCAGGGGACGGCTGCTCTCGGGGTTCATCATAACACAGGACGAATGTCAGATAACCAAAATCAACAATGGGGACGGCCATTGGATAAAGTTGATGAAGGACGGTCATCAAGAGGTGGAGGACGACCACCTAGCAGGGGACGGCTGCTAAAATCAACGATGGGGACGGCCATCGGATGAGCATGATGGAGGACGACCATCAAGAAGTGGAGGACGACCACTCAGCAGGGTACGGCTGCTCTCAAAGGTATCATAACACAGGACGAGTGTTAGAAAAGAAAATTTGTTGGTGATCTACTGGGGATAATGTAAACACAGACGAGCGTTTACACCCAAGAAGCAAAAGGTATAAGTGTTTGGTATTGTATATAGATTAAAGATGCGGACGAGCATCCTTAAGACTATGATACGGACGAGTATCATGTAGAAACAAACTGACACATGTTCAGAGATGATGATACGGACGAGTATCAACTGGTTAACAAAGAACACGGACGAGTGCTGCATCTGAAGGGACTCTTCTGGGGAATAGTAGACACAGACGAGTATCTATATTCCAGAAGACATAAGTGTTTGACACGGTGTATGGATCAAAGATGCGGACGAGCATCCTTAAGACTATGATGCGGACGAGTATCATGTAGAACAAACATTAGACGCAATGCTCTGAGATGATGGTACGGACGAGTACCAACTGGTTAACAAAGAGCAAGGACCACTGTCGAATCTGTGGGGATATGGGTGGTGATGTATACAAGATACGGACGAGCATCTGCATAAGTGTACCAATGAGTAGCGAGTGTATATATAATGTATTGATGAGTGTCTATCTGCTGGGGAGAATGACACGGACGGGTGCCAAGAGAGAAAAGTATAATATTAACAAGTATATGGGTTGCAAAAGTGTAAGCGACTGTGCTGGGGATATGACACGGACGGGTGTCAAGAAAGTGTATATACAAGTATGTGTGAGTGCAAAGAGGGTGTCAGGGAGTATCTGTAATACGGGTGATTTTGTTTGTTCAGGCGACTTTACTGGGGAACAATGGCACGGACGGGTACCAAAAGGTGCATGCTGGTATTTGAATATGGGGCAACTGCCTTTGCTGGGATTCTGGGGGATTTTGGGGGAACTATTCTGTATTCACAAGCGTTTAATTCACAACATGACTTATGATTATGCTATGCATTTGATTTTTGCCGTAATGTTCCGTATTAGACGGAATGCTACGCTCTGAGGGATAGTATGATGCGAATGCTATGATTATGCAAAGAGACACCGATCCGGGATTAGGATCCCACTGCTGTGAAAATCTCTGGTCGATCTGCCTGAAATGGACCCCCCAGCTGGGGATGAGATCATTGGTAGATCAAATGATGCATCTGCTTGGGGATATAGGTCACTGACAGACATATCCTTATAAACGAGAAACCCAGCTGGGGTTCGTAGAAGCTTTCTTCACTCTGTTGTGACTTCCTCGTGCGTTGCTTTTCTGAATAGAGGCTGGGGACTTTGTGGGGAGATGATTCCCTGATTTCTGCATTCTGCTGAGGAAGGATGGCAACTCGGCTGGGGAATGCTGTTGATAACTCAGCTGGGGATAGAGCATTCTGAGTGTTAAGCTTGTTTGTTGACTTGGCAACTTTGCTGGGGAAGGCAATGGGGAGCTACTCAGCTGGGGGAAGAGCATTTCAGATGCTGAGATTGAGTGCATGCTGATTCGGCAGCTCCGCTGGGGAAATGGGCACCTTCTAGTGCCATGTGGAAGATAGACCAAGTTGATCATGATTCGCCTACCTGTTGAGACGTGACCTGCATGCCCCAGGTTGCGTTCTGGATACCTGCAATCCTGCAAAGATAATGAAACGTACAAAAGGTCCCGAGGTGTCCCTCACTGGATTCCGTCATAGGAGTCAAGTACTTTCGAGAATAATTACATTCCCTGTAAGCATGTGTTTTCATCTTTAGAGAAATGCATCTGTACTTATGCAATTGTATTTTTAGAGATATCAGACGACTCTTTGCAAAACGTAAATGTAAAAAACGAAACATGACTGAAAATCTGATTTTATTAATCCATGTGCCCTGAATTGGCAAAGATACAGCCAAAGAAACATATCTCCTGAAATGAGGAGATTGTTACAAATTGAGAAAACAAATGCTGGCGGTGTCGACGACGCTTTCAAGGAGCTTCCTCTTCTGCTATGACTCGTATGACAATGACGTTCTTCTCGTCTTGCTTTCTGGAGAGAGTTGATTCTGATTGAAGCTTGATCCTTTGGAAGCTTACCAAGTTGCAGGTGATACAGACGAACTCAGAATGCAGTTGTTCGCTTATTCCCTTATTTTGCACGGATCGCCCTTTCGGGTTTTCAATCCATCGGGATACCCATTTTTTGCCTGAGCCGTCCGATGCGGCTTTTCAACTCAGCGGGTGTACATTTTATTTATTTATTTCCCTTACTTTTGCCCGAGTCTTTTATTCTGTTTTTGACTCGCCGGGATGCCCTATTTTTGCCTGGACTTACATTCTGTTTTTATGTCCAGCGGGTCATTTTATGCGAAGTATTTTTTAACTGCATCTGAATTCACAGGGGACGGGAAATCTTCACCATCCATGGTGCTGAGCATCAGTGCCCCACCAGAGAAAACTTTCTTTACAACAAATGGTCCTTCATAATTTGGAGTCCATTTGCCCCTGTGGTCTGTATGAGGAGGGAGGATTCTTTTCAGCACAAGATCTCCCACTTGGTACTCTCGATGCCTGACTTTCTGATCGAAGGCCCTCTTCATTCTCTTCTGATATAACTGCCCATGGCAGATTGCAGCCAATCTCTTCTCTTCGATCAGACTCAGTTGCTCGTATCGGGACCGAACCCATTCTGCTTCACTCAGTTTGACATCCATTAATAACCGCAGCGAGGGTAATTCAACTTCAACTGGTAGGACCGCTTCCATACCATACACGAGCTGATACGGTGTTGCCCCAGTGGATGTCCTGATTGATGTGCGGTACCCATGCAAAGCAAACGGTAGCATTTCATGCCAGTCTTTGTATGTGACTACCATCTTCTGCACAATCTTCTTGATATTCTTATTCGCAGCCTCAACAGCGCCGTTCATCTTTGGCCTGTAAGGAGAAGAATTGTGATGTTGGATCTTGAAGTCCCGGCATAACTCTGCCATCATTTTGTTGTTTAGATTGGAACCATTATCAGTAATGATTCGCTCAGGCACTCCGTACCGACAGATGATATCTCTCTTCAGGAATCGGGCTACCACTTGCCTAGTAACATTTGCATATGAGGCTGCTTCAACCCACTTGGTGAAATAGTCAATGGCGACCAGGATGAATCTGTGACCATTGGAAGCAGTTGGCTCAATCTTGCCAATCATATCAATGCCCCACATGGCAAAGGGCCAGGGTGAAGACATGATGTTCAAAGGATTAGGAGGCACATGCACCTTATCTGCATAGATCTGGCATTTATGGCATTTTCTGGCGTAAGCACAACAGTCTGCATCCATTGTGATCCAGTAATAGCCTGATCTTAGCAATTTCTTAGCCATGGCGTGCCCTCCTGCGTGGGTACCAAAAGATCCTTCGTGCACTTCATGCATCAACAAATCTGCTTCCGTCTTGTCAACACATCTGAGGAGTACCATGTCAAAGTTCCGCTTATATAAAGACCCATCAGTGTTCAGAAAGAAACTTCCAGCAAGCCTTCTCAAAGTCTTCTTATCATTGGAAGATGCCCCAGGCGGGTATGTTTGATCCTCCAAGAAGCACTTAATGTCATGGAACCAAGGCTTATCATCTTTGACTACGTCTGTTGCAAATACATATGCTGGTCTATCAAGTCTCGATACTGAAATCTGAGGTACAAAGTTAGCAGCTTGAACTTTGATCATGGATGAAATGGTAGCAAGAGCATCTGCAAACTGATTCTCATCCCGAGGGATATACTCAAGTTTGACTGTTGTGAAGAATGTCAATAACCTTCTTGTATAATCCCTGTAAGGTATCAGATGATCTTGGTGGGTGTACCATTTTCCGTTGGTCTGATTGATTACCAAAGCTGAATCTCCGAATACGGTCAATGTTTTGATCCTGAGGTCAATAGCTTCCTCAAGACCCATAATGCAAGCTTCGTATTCAGCTTCGTTGTTAGTGCAATTGAAAGTGAGTTTTGCCGAGAAAGGCATGTGAACTCCTTTGGGTGTAATGAGTACTGCACCAACACCACGGCCATTCATGTTAACAGCCCCATCAAACATCATAGTCCATTCTTCCTCCGGGTCAGGCCCTTCAGTGTGAATAGGCTCTTCGTGATCTTTTGCTTTAATGAACATGATGTCTTCATCAGGGAAGTCAAACCTCATAGGCTGGTAGTCATCAATGGGTTGCTCAGCAAGATATTCAGATAGTACACTGCCCTTGATGGCTTTCTGAGATGTGTACTGTATGTCGTATTCTGTGAGAATCATCTGCCACCTTGCAACCCGTCCGGTAAGAGCTGGCTTCTCGAAAATGTACTTGACTGGATCCATTTTTGAGATCAATAAAGTAGTGTGGGTCAACATATACTGTCTCAGTCGGCGAGCAGCCCACGCTAAAGCACAGCAAGTTTTCTCGAGTAGTGAATAACGTTGTTCACAGTCGGTAAACTTTTTGCTTAGGTAGTATATTGCATACTCTTTTCGACCAGACTCGTCATGCTGGCCCAGCACACATCCCATCGACTCTTCTAATACCGTTAAGTACATAATCAGAGGTCTTCCTTCAACTGGCGGCATGAGGATTGGAGGTTCTAGCAGATACTCCTTGATCTTGTCAAAAGCCCTTTGGCAGTCTTCGTTCCACCTGACCGTTTGTTCTTTTCTTAGCAGCTTGAACAAAGGTTCACAGGTTGCTGTGAGGTGAGATATGAACCGCGAGATGTAGTTCAATCGACCTAAGAACCCTCGAACTTCTTTCTCAGTTTTCGGTGCAGGCATCTCTTGGATGGCTTTGACTTTATCGGGGTCAACTTCAATCCCTTTCTCACTCACAATAAATCCCAGCAGCTTACCGGATCGCACCCCGAATGTGCATTTGTTGGGGTTTAACTTCAGTTGGTACTTCCTCAGACGCTTGAATAACTTGAGCAGATTCACCAGATGGTCTTCCTCTGTAAGGGACTTGGCAATCATGTCATCCACATAGCATTCTATTTCCTTGTGGATCATATCGTGGAATAATGTTACCATAGCCCGTTGATACGTTGCACCGGCATTCTTCAGTCCGAATGGCATCACCTTATAACAGAACGTGCCCCAAGGTGTAATGAATGTTGTCTTCTCCATGTCTTCAGGTGACATCTTGATCTGATTGTATCCCGAAAATCCATCCATGAAGGAGAATACCGAGAACTGAGCCGTGTTATCCACCAATACATCAATGTGAGGTAATGGGAAGTCATCTTTCGGGCTGGCTCTGTTCAGATCCCGGTAGTCAACACACATTCTTACTTTGCCATCCTTCTTAGGCACAGGTACTATGTTAGCAACCCACGGCGGGTAACTTGTCACAGCAAGGAATCCGGCATCCCATTGCTTTTGTACCTCCTCTTTGATTTTCATAGCCATGTCGGGGCGAGTTCGGCGCAACTTCTGTTTAACTGGTGGGCATTCTTCCCTCAAAGGCAGCTTGTGCACAACTATATCGGTATCCAACCCTGGCATATCTTGATACGACCAAGCAAACACATCAACATACTCTTGAAGTAGATCTATCAGTTGCTTCTTCACTGAGTCTTGCAGGCTGGCCCCGATTTTAACTTCTTTCACGTCTTCGTCTGTACCAAGATTAATCACTTCAATCTCCTCCTGGTGAGGAGTAATGACCTTTTCCTCTTGTCTCAACAACCTGGCTAGCTCTTCAGGAAGCTCATATTCTTCATCAACCCCTTCATCAGCTTGATTGATCGGATTGTCAAAGTCATACGATGTCATAGCCGTGCTGTTGTCGGTGCGGTCAGGAAGGCACTCTCTGCAAGGGTTAGGTTGTTTATTTTAGTGATCTGATTTTAGTCTTGTTTAGAAAAGTGAAATGAAGTTGTCATTTTGAAAACACCGCCATTTATTTTTGTACAAAAAGAAAAATGGAAAAAACAGTGAGCAGAAAGAAAAAGACTCGTTTGCAAAAAGATTGTCTGATATTTCAATAATTTAATCTTGTTTGCACAAAAGTACATATGGCCCTGATTACAAAATGAGTCTTGTCATCTCGGGCAAGATGCAAGACTTTGATGCATGCTTATAAAAATACAGGAAATAATAATTACTCTGCCCGAGTAACACTTATAATTTCCTGGGAAGACCAGTTCGAGACACTGCTCCCCGGGACCTTCGGACGAATCCAAATCTCCAGGTTGCGCTCCTCTTCCAGCTCGTCTTCCAGACAGTTGATAGCATCGGGGGTAAGCATTCCCCCACTGACAAAACCAGGCTCTCCAGCAGCCTTCACTTGATGTTGAGTTGGTTTGTAACCCAACCCAAATTTGCCCTTCTTCTCCTCCACAGCTAAGACCTTGCCCCAGCCTAGGGCAGTTCCTTCCTCAACAACCTTCCGGGCTTGTTGGTAAGATGACATTGGAGTACCAGATATAGCAGATGCCTCATTCACATTCAAAGCTTCAAACCCCTGGCTCATTGTTTCATGGATCTCCCCATCCATTTCAATGTACTTATAGGTTGCCAGGTGGCTGACAAAAATGTCCTCCTCTCCACAGATTGTGACAACTTGGCCTTCCCACTCAAATTTTAACTTTTGGTGAAGGGTAGACGTTATTGCGCCGGCGGCGTGAATCCAGGGTCTACCCAACAAACAGCTGTAGGCGGGCTGAATGTCCATCACGTAAAAGATAGTTTTAAAGGTCTGTGGGCCAATTGTCACGGGCAGCTCAATCTCTCCCAGAACCGATCTCTTCGAGCCATCGAAAGCTCTAACCACCAGATTGCTGGGTCTCAATGCCAGTCCATCATATTCAAGCTTCACCAGAGCCTTCTTTGGTAAGACATTCAGGGATGATCCTGTGTCCACCAGCACATGTGAAAGGACAGCTCCTTTGCATTCCATGGTTATGTGCAAGGCTTTGTTGTGGTTGCGGCCATCCGCTGTCAAGTCAGAATTGGTAAACCCTAGCCCATTGCTAGCAGTAACATTTCCAACAACGGTTTCCAATTGGTTGACAGTAATCTCCTCGGGCACGTAAGCTGCGTGCAGTACTTTCAGTAGCGCATTCCGATGGGCTTCGGAGCACATAAGCAGAGAGAGGATGGAGATTTTGGATGGCGTCTGGTGAAGTTGATCCACAATTTTGTAATCACTCTTTTTGATGATCCTCATAAACTCATCAACTTCCTGATCGAATGGAGTCTTCAGGGTTTCTTTGGCAGCTGGATCTTCCTGCACCGGGCTTTTTCCTTTTGCCTTGGCGGCAGCTTCTGCTTCGGCAGTAGGTCTTTGGACTTGTGAAGCAAAGAGACGTCCGCTTCGGGTGAAGCCTCCGCCTCCGCCCACATTATCAATTTGTGGTGCAGGTGCTAATGTTTCAAGAGTGATTCTTTTTCCTTCGCAGTACACGTCAGAGCCATAGTGCCAAGGGATGGCCCTATCGCTTTCATATGGTACAGGTCCAGGCACCGTGACAGTGACTGGACTGATTGCTGCTGCTGAAGGGATTGTTATTGTTTGTGGATCATAAAAGATTGTGACTGGTGCTCTGGTGGGAGCAGCACCTTCTGAATGGTAGGCGGAGTTATTTTCTGGATCGTAGAATATGGTAACTGTGGAGACATCTTCATGATTGTTTGCTGGAGTTGCAGGAGGTACCGCTGGAAGGACTGTTGTTGTTGTTGATGGAGAGTCGAAATGGAATGAAGCTGAAGTTGTAGCAGGAGGAACTGTTGAAAACTGATCATTCGGAAGGACAGGTGAAGTACTTGTTGATGGTGCTGATGAATTGTCGGGAACAATAGTTGCTGCAGTTGTAGGAGGTTCTGAAACCGTTGTTGATGAAGTTGCTTGAGTTGCCGGAAATGATGTAGTGATCTGTAGCAGGCCACTCTTAATAAGGCTGTCAATGCCATTCCTCAAGTCTTCACACCCATTCCAAGAAATATTGCAGTAGGGGCACCCTAGTTCACACCCCGGAAATATATTGTTTTCACAGAGTTGAGCTTTGATTTCCACCAATGGTGTCCTGATCTGATCCACACTGGTTATGAAATAAGACGGTGTGTCTTCTTCAATTGCGTTAATTCGAGGACCACCATGGTTTGGCATTGGGTTTTTGTTGACATTGGGCGGCGGTGCAAAATTCAGAGCCTTGGAGTCTACCAAGTCTTGTACCTTCATATGCAGAGCCCTGCATTTTTCTGTACTGTGACCTGGTGCGTTTGAATGGAAAGCACACCTAGCATTGGAGTCATAGTTTCTTGGTAAACTGTTGGGATCCGGAGGTGCCAACGTTCTTAGCTCAACTAGGTTGAGTTTCAGAAGCTGTGGCAGCAAAGCAGCATACGGCATTGGAATTGGGTCGATCACTCGGTTAGCTTGGGATGGCCTTTGTTGGAACGACCTCTGTTGATTGTTGTTGTTGGAGTTGTTGTTGTTGTAGTTTCTTGGAGGATATTGATTCTGCTGATGATACTGAGGTTGTTGTTGGAAATTTTGTTGAGGAGGTTGATAGACCGGCTGAGGATGAGCTGGAGCAGGGATTGTGACTGCTGCTATTGTCCTTGGAACATATTGGGGCCTACCCCTGTTGGTGCGAATGGCATTGGTCTCGCCAGTTCTTCTCGGGCCTGCAAAAGGTTTTCTTGTACTGCTGGACGAACTTGCACCATTATCAGATATTTTGCCCATTTTCAACAGGCTTTCAATCCTCTCCCCAGCTATGACAACATCTGCGAAGCTGGTGGAAGAGAAAGCAGCCAACCTGTCAATATAGGTTCCCTGAAGAGTGTTCATAAACATGTCTGCCATTTCTCTCTCAGACATAGGGGGTTGAACAGCAGCAGCCAATTGCCTCCATCTTTGGGCGTATTCTCGGAAACTTTCCCTTGACGACTGTGACATTCCCATTAGGAGAGTCCTGTTGGGTGCCATGTCTAAGTTGTATTGATATTGTCGGATGAAGGCTTCTGCCAGGTCCTTCCAGCATCTTACAGTTGCCCTTGTCAAGTGGGAATACCATTCCCTCGACGCTCCAGTCAAGCTATCTTCAAAGTAGAACATCCAAAGTTTCTCATCCATTGTATAGGCCTTCAGCCTTCCCAGAAATGATTGCAGATGAGTCCGGGGGCATGAAGTCCCATTATACTTCTCGAAACATGGAGGCTTGAACTTGTGGGGAATCCTAACCCCGTCTACCAGCCCCATGTCCATGACGTCGAAGCCCAAAGAGTTCTGAGATTCTAGGGACCTTAACTTCTCAGCTATTTCATCCAATCTCCTATCATAAGCATCCTCTCCAGCGCCCATTACTGTAAATTGGTCCTCCTGAGGATCCTCTTGAAGTACTCTGGCTGCGGTGGCTGTTCCTTGAACGTTTGCAGGGATATTAATCTCAGGATGTAGGTGTGGACCAAACACCGGGGGATTCACATGTGGTTGCACCCTTTCATTATTACTGGTGCCTGCAGTCCCTACATGAGGCTCATCTTGGTTCTGCCTTTCCACCATAGCTCTCAGTCTCTCCTGGCTCTGAGCCATGTTGTTCATAACCTCCATGAACTGCGTCATCTGTGTTCTCATCTCCAATCTTTCATTGGCTAGCTGATTTCTGACATCAGCAAGATCTTGTTGAACTTGATCCATCTGAATTCCCGGAAGGTTGATTCTAGTTGGATACCTGTGTGGCCTGTTGAGAGGAAATACCCGGCGGCGAGCAATAATTCCTGAGATTCACAACAGAGGTTAGCAACAACAAAACAAAACCCTACAAAACAAATAAAAGATTAGCATGCAATGCAGTTATGCTTATTTGCTATCAGGGTATCCGGTTTGGTCTTCAGTTTTGACCCTTCCAGACCCTTGAATGATGATGCTGTTGAAGTTGCTTTTGATGTGAACCCCAATACAAATATAGTACAAAGGTGAAATAATTTTGTTCATTTTACAACACAAACCCTCAAAGGGGCCAAAATACATCACAAAAAGCAAAAGTACATGGAAAAGGAACAACAACAAGCAAATGATCAAACTCCAAGGCCAAACTCATCCTCACGAACTTCCTTGAGAAGTGCTTCGGTCACAGGATCAGCCGGGCGCTCCGTGAGACTTCTAATGAGAAGGTTTCTTGTTGCAACAGCTGCAGTCAATTTCTTGCTCTGACCTTGGTCCTTAGACCTCTTCAATCCTGCTTTGATTTTCAGCTCTGATATTTCTTCCTGGGCTGCTGCCAGGGCCTTCTCCATCTGCTCCATCTTGTCTTGAGCTCTCTTGTCTTCTAGAGTACGGGCCTCAGTGATCCGGACCCACCTGGCCTGACTCTCTTTCAAATACAAGTCTGTTCTTGCTTTTTGGAACTGGGCTTCTTTACAAGCATTCTTCAGAATCTGCTCACCAGCTTTAGACTTGTTGATATACTCCCCAGACTTCTCTATCTTGGTCAAGTGTTCCACCCTCAATTTCTCCAATCTCTCAATCTCCCTCACACCTTCACTCCTCTCCCTGAGGGTCTTCTGCAAGGCTTGAGTTAACTTCTCATTCCTTTCCTTCAGGCTTTCAAACTCCTCCAGACTGATAGTGGCAGGGGGTGGTGCTGAAGATGACTCAGGCATATCTTCTATGGTAAAAGGCATTCCAGAGAATTGGGCCCTAGCATGGGACCACTCATAATATTGGACTGATGCCACATTATTGCACTTCCCCAGAATGGTGATTCCCTTAGTCTGAACATGATCCCAGGCCCAGGCAGCCTGCCTAACAACAGTCAAACTAATCTTGTTCTCACAGTAGAGGGTCTCCACCAAATCCTGCACCCTAGGAACATGGACCAGTGCATAGCCTAACTGCCTCTTGAACAGCAGAGGGTTGTAATTGATACTTCCCTTAACTCCTACCAAAGGCACATTGGGAAAGTGTCCACAGCTTGTGATAATATCTCTGCCCTTGGTGCTCTGAGTACACCATCTGATATCTGCTGAAGTTAGGACAGTGAGCCTCTTAGCCCAGTTGCTTTGCTGATGAGGGTTGAGAAATGCATCTGTCCTGGGTAGATGCCTGAGGAGCCAAGTATGGAATAATGGAGCACAAATTCTTACTAATCTCCCCCTTTGCTTCTCATTTCTCTGATGCACTGAGTAGTAGAGATCTCCTAACAAGGTTGGCACTGGGTTCTTCAGGATGAACAAGTGAATTGCATTCTTGCTGATGAATCGAGGCTCATCTGCAAACAACACAATTCCATACACACTTAAGGCCAACAGAGCACAAACTGCTTTCCACTCCCCCAAGGAGGCCTTCAAACTAGCTTGAGAAATCAGGAAGTCCAGATGAAATCCAAGCATCCCAGCTTTAGAGGTCAAGTGTTGTTCAATCAACAGAGGTTCCAGGTGCAAAGCTTTTGCTATCTCTCCATTGCCGGGAAAGACCATTTCAGGGTTGAAAGGGATTTCTCTCTTGATAGGCAAACCAACCAAATATGAGTATTCTTCCAAAAGAGGACCCAACTGAAAGTCTTGAAAGGTGAAACATCTTAATGGAGGATCATAAAACTGAATGCAGGTGTGGATGAGGCTCCTCTGAGATGGGTCCAGATCCATGACCATGTCCAGTATGTCTCCATAACTTTCCCTGAACAAGGGTATGTGCTCTGGAGTGATCAGGGTTTGGATCCTCCTGATGTCTGATAAGTCTGGTTGGAAGAAATGATAGGTGATGTTGCTTTTCTTTGGAGCCATGATGCTGAGAACTGAGTAGGATAAGTGCTGATGAAGATGCTGAGGAGTGGGCCACTGGCTGGCTAGTGCAAGTAACTGAAGTAAGGCTGACAAGCTGAAGCAAGTGCTGGTGGAGATAGGTCAAAGCTGCAGATGGGGTCAAAACCAAAACCAAAGATGAAGGTGGATACCCTGAAACACAAATAAGCAAATGTTAATATGATGCAATGAGTATGTATGCAAATGATATGCAAGGGTCTGTGACTGAGCTGGATCTGATTAACTGCCTTGGTATAGATCCATGTGTGTTCAAGAATTCCAGGTGGAGGTCTGAAAATCCAGTAACCAGGGTGGGGGGACTCAAATAAAGAGCCACATGTCCAGGGTTTTAGGATCACAAGAACTGTCCAACATGGAGCATTCTTAACAAAGTAACAGGGTATTCTGAGGTCAAGGTACCTGCAAACCTGTAAACAGCCCAACCCCCTCTCAGGTAGTGATCTAGAACAAGGATCCTCAGACTTGGATCAGTTATGAGAAGTGTAAACACTTCTAACCCGGAGGTGCAGTGTTTACAATAACCATAACAATTCCTCCTCTAATTCACCTCAGTTTCTGAAGGTCAGTACTAAAAGGTCATCCAGACTTAGCAGGCTTCCCAGATAGCCCTAGCATTGCAGGAAATCTGCAACACAGAGTTCTCAAGAAGAAACCCATATCTGAACCGTGTTTCATATTCCCGCACCAGACCGAAATGGAATGGGAAAGAATATGATTCACTCTAGCCTAGGTGTCACTCAGGTCCCAGGTATAGGACCTTAACTCTCAATGGAACACCCACCCACCAAAGAAAAACCAGATCCAGCCAGCACAGTATGACAGTATGAAAAATATAAAGCTATAAAGAAAGCAATAAATCAACTGTACATAAAGCAATAAACAAAATACAAATATACAAACACAAATAAGCACATAACACCCCAGTAAACACAAATCAAACGAGCGCTAGGAGGAACCCACAAAAAGAACCAGAAGCCCTGGTTGCAGTATAAGGGTCCCCAGCAGAGTCGCCAAGCTGTCGCTCCCAAAGATTTGCATCCAGGTACAAGCGCGAACGGTCGGCGAAAGGAACAGTGAGAACACACAGCCGTGAACTCACTGGAGATGAAAAGAGTCGCCAGCTAGGCATTTTTATCCCGGAGGAAAGGCAATGCTGCATAGGCCTAGAAAAAGATGGATAAGACGGTTGCGAACCAGAGAGACTGAGAAAGGGGGTTGGTTACAACCTGGGAAGGTATTAGCACCCAGATTGTCCGCCGTACTCGACGGGATCCGCGCTTAAAAAATTTGTGTTTTAAAGGGGTAGTGTCAGTGCAATCTGTGTGTAAAATGGCTGGAAAGGAATGTACAGGTGTCAGTGCAAAAGAAGTGTGAAGTGTAATATGTATAGTGTCAGTGTAAGAAAGAGTATGCTCATGATTATGAGGCTTAAAGAATAATGCTGGAAGGAGAGGGAATGAACAGAGACTTTTGTTCGATAACTGTTAAGTTATGCCTACGTATCCTCTCGTGCAATGAGGAAGTCAGAACACCGTAGTTCGACCCAAAGAGACTGAAAGATGAATTGACTTGTGAACTGCTTACTTGTCTATGCTCAAGTGTATGACCTGTCTGGCTCAGGTGCTAACTGTCTTGCATTAGACGGAAGAAGCGAGTTCTCGTTTGTGAGTGAAGATGATGAGAAAAGAATCCCGAAGGAGACGATTATTGTTTGTTTTTGTGTTTTCAGTCTTTTATTGCTTGTGAAAGTTTGTCATAAGTTAATGAGCTTAAGTCTAAACCAATGGATTTAGTAAACTCATCACATCTTCCCTCTGATCAGGGGTAATGAGAATACCTTAAGTGTGAAGTCAGATTCTCACACTTAATCACCTTTGGTGCAGGGTTAAGATCATTAACCTACTTGTGATTATTTAGATGTTTTTGGTGTTTTTGTTTAGTGTTGAGTAATGAGGTTAAGCCATAATCAAGGATTAAACAGACTCATTACACCATCCTAAAAGAAGGATAATAGATGAGAATGTTTAAGCTGGGGAAGACTCCTCAACTTAATCCATGATTAGGGATTAAACCCATGACAAAACAAGCCTTTATTAAGTGGATTTTAGATTAATGATATGATGATGAAGTGTTTTTTATGATTCATAAGACAACTTGAGGGGGACTTGTCCATTAACACTAGGGTTAGTCCTTCTTAACCACTTAAGGAAGAATTAGAACCCTAATGCAAGGCCCAAGTTACAAGTGTAATGTCTTGATAATTATTAGATGGATTGATTAAGAGATTTAAACACCTTAAGGGTTCAAGACTTAGGATTAAAGTTATACACTCCATCCTAAGAGAAGGATGCAGGCATAAACTTAATCATAAAGTCTTAAAGCCTTTAGGGCTTAGTCCCTGATTATGAGATGAGAAGAGAAGACTCAAAGAGAGACACAAAAGTAAAACTATGGGGGGACTAATCAAAACCCTAATTCATTGTCATGCTTGGTTGGTCCTAAGGTTTGTGAGGTTTGCAAGAACAATCTTCAGAGGAGCCACCAGGAAGCAGATGAACAGGATTAAGAGAAGCAAAGTGACTTGCTTCATTCAAGAAGTCAAGTCACTTGAAGAAAGAAAGTGGGATGAAGAAGAATGAGTAAGCTCAAACTCAAACACATATAAGAATGCAACAATGGATGCAAGAGAGATGAAAAGAAAAGGCATGAGAAGTGAAGGCAAATTCACTTCTCAAGTTTACTTACCACCTGAAATGTTAGAAACAAATGCAATGCAATGCTAAATGAAATGAAATGACATGATGCTAGGCCAAACCAGAAGCATGCACATGATGATTATGATGTTATGAAGTGCTGCAAACATGAGACAAGGCATAGGGATGTTCATACAAAGTCATGGATGCAAATGATGCAAGTTAAGGGACATGAATAAACATGGAATGTCATGAAGCATACAAGACAAATGGCATGGCAAAGATGTAATGCAATGATCAATGATGCTTCATACATGTCTTAAGATGTCAAATGAATCATAAGAATGCACAAAATGCAATGGCAAGTCAACTTATGCAAAAGAATGCAAGAAGGATGCAAAAGAAAGCCCAAATTAGGGTTTATGGATCAAACCTCAAACACAAACCAAAAACAGAAGCAAACCCTAGGATAAAAAAGGGAAAATGGCACTCAAAGAAGCCCTAGACCTATAATGAATCCCTGCCCAAAGGGGAACTCCCAACTCTCAACCAAACTCAAGATATGAATTTTGCAAGTTTTTAGGGTTTTCTAGGGTTCTCATCAAAACAAATGCCAAACAATTAGAAAATGCAAGATCAAATCATGGCCTTTTTATCCTTGAAAATACATGTCAAATGGAAAACAATGCACAAAGAATCAATGTCTCAACCTTCACCAATAGGCAGAAATGAATTTTCAAACATATGATCAAAATAATGCACAAAATATGATTTAATTCCATGAAAAATTCTTAAAATGCATCAAGATCAAAAAAGAAATTTGGTTTGAAGGTTGGACAATGTTTCTAAATGTCTTAGAACATTTCATGAATTTTTTTGTAATTTTTAAATACCTAAAAGTATTTTTAATTAATTAATTTCCATTAACCAATTAAAAATAATCTTTTAAATATTTAAAAATACTTTTTTAAATGATAAAAAATAAAATAAAAATGTTTTTGTGTCATAAAAATTAATAAAACCTTAAAGAAAAAGTTTCATAATTTTTATGATTTTTTAACTATTTTTAAATAAATGTACAATTTAAAAGAAAAAGAAATGAATTAAAATTAAATTAAATGGAAGTCAACAGAATGGATGGATGAGATTGATCCTGGATTTAAAAACATTGACTGCGCGCCAGAATGAGAGGCCCAGATTGTTTCTGATTAAATTAACTAAAATATGATTAATTAACCCTAACACGTGGATTAGGGTTAATCAAAGAGATCCTGGCCCTTCCCTTGCGCGCGTAGTCAACAGATTCAACGCATCCTACGGCCAATATTCAAACCAGCATTAATTATGGGATTAAACCCTAATCACACTCAGGTGGCCGGAGAAGACTTCCGGTCGTCTTCTCCGGCCAGAAGCTCACCTGAAAATCACCCAACTTCCTCAAAACGTAATATAAATGAAATCTATGAATTGGGAAACGTTCCTCTCACTCTCACGAATCAAACCCCTAACCTAAAACAAATTTATCTTTCCTAAATCATCTGAATCGAAGCAAACAATTTCTAGGGTTCGTAAGCTTCAAACACAAATTAAATTCTCAAAACACAACCATTTCAAAAACTAAAAGCATCAGGATGATCAGGAGAGCATAAAGAACAAGTTTGTAACAAGAAAAATCATTTCTGGAAAAATTAATTTCGAGCTACCTGAGATTTGCAACTTTCAATTTAGGAACTTTCAGGCCTCTTCCTTCAGTGCAAGCTGCTCCTCTTGGTCCTACAAAGGTGCTTGAATGCTTAAAATGAGTTTGTGTTGGCTGGAGAAAGAGATTCGAATGCTCCTGCTTCAGTTCAGTCAAAAATGGCAGATGAGATTCTGGCGCTTTCAGGTCATGGTGATGGGGTGTTTAAGGTCCAGATGATGTGTATAGATGATCTGTGGTGTTGGTTTGTGTGTTGGAGACTTGTGGAGAGAGATTCGATAGAATCTGCAGCTTGAGGTGAATGATGGCAATGGAGTTTTCAGGCTTGTTTCAGACTTATGCTTGGGGTGTTTCTTGTCTATGAGGTGTGGTGAGTTGAGTGATGATGAGAGTTTGAGTGTTTGAAGACTGTGGAAAGAATTTCGAAGGAACTTGCAATGAGGTGAGTTTTTGTGAATGTGATGAATGTGTGTGTTTCAGCCTTGGTTCTCATGTGTTATGGCCAGCAAACTGATTCAATAAACAATTGCAAGTGGCTGGTGGATGTGACCTGGCCTGCAGAGATAGGTGTGGCTACTTTTGCTCAAAGTCCACTTTTGTGTAAGATAGGGCATGGCTCAAGTTTAGGCAAGTACAAGTTGGGTTCTGGTGCAGCATGGTGAGTGTGAGAGGCTGGCTTGACTCAAGGATCAATGCAGCAAGTTGGTGAAAAGGTCATGAGTGTTTTGCAACTTGGTTAGCTTTATGGATTTTCATGAGAAAAGTCAAGTTACATGAACCAAACCATGAGCAAACTTGATCCAAATCTGATTTTTGTGACTTAGAGGATGTTTACATAATGGTTTGACATGAACTAGAGGCTACATTTGACTTTGGTTCAAGACTTTGCAAAATTCCCTTTTTGTGCATAACTTGAAAATCAATGATTTTTGCTAACTTTGCAATGCCATAACTTTTGATCCATGAAGAGTTTGATCATGTTCTTGTACTTTTTGAAAAGGGAAAGATGAGATCTACAACTTTCATGACCAAAGTTTTTCCATTTGAAGCCTTTTTGGATCAAGAATCAAGGCTTGAAAATTGGCCTAAAATGAGGCATTCTTGAAAAGTCAACTATGCCTCAAAAAGTCAACTTTTGCAAAAACCCTAAATTCTTGATTTTATGCACTTCAACCTTCTTCCATGATCAAATAAAGATCATATACACTCAAAATGATGAAGATCACCCATTGGTTGGGTCATTGGGGGCCTCAGATGCCCTGATTTTGCACTGACTTGTCTGAAAAGTCAACTCTTGATCAGATGACTTCCCCATGGAATTTCTTCATGAAAATTGATATGCATATTCTCTATACCATATAGAGACCAATGGAAACAAGAATGACCAAAAAATTTGAGATTATGGCCTCTGAAACCAAAACCCTAATTTTAGGTCAACTGTGCAGTTCAACCTGGCTCTGCATCCACTCAAACCCTAGTTCTTGTGATTCCTCTGCAATTTTGACTCTGTGAGGATGTGACATGATACAAGAACACACATGGACCCTTCTGAGATGATTGGTGGCCTTTGGAGTGGCTCAAGAAGCTTTGGGATTGCTCAAATCACAAACCCTAGGTGCAGATGCCTTAGAAACTATCCAGTGAATCAAAAATGAGATGTGAGATGATATGATTGTGTTTATGCATATGAGATGATCACAAGCCATGGTGTGAATGAGTGAGGGCAAATTTGGGGTGTTTACAAAGACAACATGGAAATCTTGGAGGGAGTATGCCCCAATTGATCAACAACATCATAATCACTCTTGCGAATGATCTTCATTACTTCTTCCATCTGCTTGGAAAGATCATCAGCAGTTGGCACATCAGTTTGTATAGGTTCAATAACAGGACTTTTGCCCCGAGCATCAGTAGTGGAGGTAGTAGTTGGTGTAACTGTATTCTTGGAGGTAATCGGAGGAGAGAAAACTCTTCCGCTTCGTGTGATCTTACTAGATCCAGCAATATTATCAACATCAAGATTTTCATCAACAACAGGTGCATCAGCTAAGGATTCCTGCTTAACACTGATCACACTAAAATTCACCGTGTTTCTGACTCCGATTTCGCATGCATTCTTAGCTTTTATTGTTGTTTTGTTTTGTTATTACTTTGTTTTCTTATGTTTTCAGGTTTTTATAATAATCGGAGCTTGAATCGAGAAAAGGAGCGATAAAGGAGTGAAAACGGACGTAAACCTAGAAATTCAGCATTTTGCACTTACGGCACCCACCGTGGCGGGCGCCATGGGGTTAGCCATGACGTGGCCACGTCTCAAGACCACTCCTCAACCTCCAAGACCCACGATCCCCACTCTCCAATCCCCTGTAGGGACCATGGCGGGCGCCATGACCTTGTGGCGGGCGCCACAAGGCAAAAATCAATAACCTCCACTTTTTAGTGGAAGGGCATCCCAGTCTTTTCATGCTTTCAGTTTTCCTATAAATAGGACCTTAGATTTTCGTTTTTCTTCATCCAGAATTAGATTTCTCTAGGCATATATCAGTTATAAAGCAGTTACCATTCCACATCGGGGTGTTTCTGCAATCGAGTGATCGAGTCTGTAATCTGTCTGTGTGATCGAGTTTTGGAGCACTCTGGAGGAAGTTAATCCTGCCGCCATTTTAATTCAAGTTCGTATTTTACTTTCATTTATTTTCTGCATCGCTTTACTTTCATTTATTTCTCGCACTGCTTTACTTTATTTATTATCCGCACTCGCACTTTACTTTATTTATTATCCGCACTCGCACTTTACTTTATTTATTTCCTGCACTCGCTTTACTTTCGTTTATTACCCGCACTCGCTTTAAATTCCTTTATTTCTCGCACTCGCTTTAATTTACTTTATTTCTCGCACTCGCACTAAATTCATTTACTTTCCGCACTCGCACTAAATTACTTTTATGAAAAATTATAAAAAGAACTTTTACTTTATCATGTCTAACTAATTCCATAAAGGTTAGAATGTAAGGATCGTAATTAAACCAGTAATCAGTATAATTGTTCGTGGAAACACCTAAGGGCTATTTTATCTTTCAATTCAAGTAATTGTTTTTTAACTATTTCAAAAACAGCCAAAAGCACTTTGTATAGTTTATTAGGAGTTTTTAGATTAAAAAGAAAAGAGATTTTAAAACGATTTTCGGACGCGTTATGAAGTTTAGAGTCTGGTTCATAAGAACCTCTTTTTGCTAAGAAGTCCAGGTTAAAATACTTTTCAACTTAGTTAAGATACTATATTTCTTAAAAATAGGTTTACTACTCTAACGCAGTACGCACCTTTTTATCCGTGACAATAGGAGGGGTTGATTAGAGAGTACAACTCGGTTCTGAATACGCGAAAGCGACAGTTCCTGTTAAATTAGTTCTTTTCAAAGGAGAAAACATTGCCCATAAGTAGTTCCATTAACGAGTACTGGATTATCATTGATTACGTGAATTACATTCGAGCCTGTCTTTTATTTATTATTTAAAATTATAATTTTATTTACCATTGCACCCTTACTAAAACCCTTATATTTAGTTGCCTTAGATACACACCATAACAACAGGTACGATAGATTGACACTTGGTCTCTGTGGATTCGACAATCTTTTATATTACTCTGACGTGTTCGTACACTTGCGAAAAACACGCATCAAGTTTTTGGCGCCGTTGCCGGGGACCAATATCGTCAAATTTCATTACCTTGTAGTTATACCGTTTAGACTAAGGTTGTTACCCACCGGTCAATGCGAAAGAATCGCAGTGCCGGAAGTTTAGTAGACCCTCTAGCTGAACCTGAACGTTACGCTCGCGCACGTTTGTTTTTCCATAGGAATAGGAGAGTTATGGCCGAAGATCAAAACCGAAGACCTCTTAAGGACTTCGCCCAACCATCAAACGAGGAACCTAGTTCCAGTATAGTAAACCCCGCTATCCCAGCCAATAATTTTGAACTTAAACCATCCCTGCTGCAATTAGTGCAACAGAGACAATTCGCAGGTCTCGCTACTGATAACCCAAACCAACATTTAAAAAACTTTCTTCAGTTAGCAGACACCTTTAAAACCAATGGAGCTTCTCCTGAGGCAATACGCTTAAGATTATTTCCCTTTTCCCTCAGAGATAAAGCTCTATCATGGTTAGATTCCCTTCCACCCAATTCAATAACAACTTGGGATGACCTTAGAAAAGTTTTCCTTGCTAGATATTTTCCCCCAAGTAAGACCGCTCTTCTTCGAAACCTAATAACTAGATTTACCCAACACCAAGGAGAGTCGTTGTTCGAAACCTGGGAGAGATATAAAGAACTATTAAGAGCATGCCCACATCATGGCCTAGAGAATTGGCTAATCATCCAAACCTTCTATAATGGACTTCATTATAACACTAAAATAACCATCGACGCTGCCGCTGGTGGCGCACTGATGAACAAACCTTACCCTGAAGCTAGTGCCCTTATCGAGGATATGGCCCAAAACCATCAATCATGGGGAGTAGAACGAGCGACAGTGGAAAAGAAGGAAGCCCAAGGAGGAATACATGAGCTAAGCTCTATAGACATGATGCAGGCTAAAATGGACGCGTTGGCCCTTAAAGTCGAACATATGTGTACAACTCTGAATACTGTAGCCGCAGTTTCGCCGAATTGTGAGATATGTGGAACGCAAGGACACCAATCCGCCGAATGCAATCTGTTGAATGAAACCAACACTGAGCAAGTGAACTATACCCAAGGGAACCCATTTTCAAACACATATAACCCTGGATGGAGGAATCACCCAAACTTCTCCTACAAAAATAATAACCCTATTCAAAATACCGCACCTCCGAGACAACAAGGTTACCAAGCCCCAAGACCAAATCAACCTATGCAACCTGTACCACCAAGCCCGAGCTTTGAGGAAGTTGTAAAAGATTTTATTGTTGCTCAAAAACAACAAAACAAAGAGTTCATGAACCAAAACGTCCATGTTAACGAACTGATTACCAAGTTAGGAACCAAGGTTGATCAAATTATTACTCATAATAAGATGCTTGAAACCCAGATCTCTCAGGTAGCGTTAAACCAAGCCCCACAGACTACACCTGGAGGACAGTTCCCTGGACAACCTCAACAAAACCCGAAAGGGCAAGCCAATGCCATTACTCTACGAAGCGGAACCGCTTATAAGGAACCTTTAAACCCTAGATTGAGTGAGCCCGAAACTTCTGAGAGGAATGAGGAGAAGGAACCAGAGAAGCCTGAAACCCCGGAAAGTCAAGAAAAAGGAGAAGAACCTAAAAATAAAACCTATGTACCACCACCGCCATACAAACCACCAATACCTTACCCTCAAAGATTAAAGAAAACCCAAATCGATAATCAATATCAAAAATTCGTTAAGGTTATAGAAAAACTTCACGTAGAAATCCCCTTTACAGAAGCCATCACCCAAATACCTTCTTACGCTAAGTTTCTTAAAGACATACTTACAAATAAACGTAGACTTGAAGATCCGAAACCCGTGGAATGTAATTCTATTTCCGAAAATAGGTTAGCAAAGAAAGATAAAGATCCCGGAAATTTTTCCATTCCTTGTATTTTGGGGAATCATGTCATCGAAAAAGCTTTTCTAGACTTAGGAGCTAGTGTGAGCTTAATGCCTTTAGCAGTTTGTGAGAGATTAAACTTAGGAGAATTACAACCTACTAAGATGTCACTTCAATTAGCCGATAGATCCGTTAAATATCCTATAGGCATACTTGAAGACGTCCCTGTTAGGATAGGTCAGCTGTTTATACCTACTGATTTTGTTGTCATGAACATTAAAGAAGATGACGACATACCAATCCTCCTAGGTAGACCGTTCTTATCGACTGCTGGAGCCGTAATAGATGTTAAAAAGGGAAAACTAACTTTTGAGGTAGGTGACGAGAAGATAGAATTTATACTTTCAAAATTTCTTATGGCACCTGTAATAGGAGATGCTTGTTATGCCTTAGATATCATCGAAGAATGCATTAGGGAATTAGAACAAGAAGAAGAAACTGAATCTATTAAATTGCCATCAACCCTTATTTTGGAAGATGACAATTATAAAAGACCCTACATTGATGATAACCTTCACGAATGTTTATCTCTTACCCCAGATCCTATGCCTTGCCCTATGAAACCGACCGTAAAACTTAAGGAACTGCCTAAAAACCTGAGATATGAATTTCTCGATGAAGATATGAACCGTCCAGTTATAGTCAGCGCTACCTTAAACCAAGAAGAAACCGATCAATTATTAGAAGTTTTACGTAGGTACCCCTCAGCCTTAGGATATAAGATCTCTGATCAAAAAGGAATAAGCCCATCCGTATGCATGCATCGGATTTTGCTTGAAGAAGATTCAAAACCTTCCAGAGAACACCAACGAAGAATAAATCCTATAATGAGTACTGTAGTTAAGACTGAAGTTCTTAAGTTACTAGAGGCAGGTATAATATATCAGATCTCGGACAGTAAATGGGTGAGTCCTGTGCATGTAGTACCTAAAAAGGGAGGCATCACAGTCGTGCAAAACGAGAAGGGCAAACCTGTAGCAAAAAGAACCGATGGAGGTTGGCGTATGTGCATAGATTATAGAAAATTAAATAAAGCAACTAGGAAGGACCATTTCCCATTACCATTCATAGACCAAATGTTGGAGCGCCTAGCCAGACACTCTTACTTTTGTTATTTAGATGGATATTCAGGATTCTTCCAAATACCTATTCACCCCGAAGATCAAGAAAAAACTACCTTTACATGCCCAGTTGGAACCTTTGCCTATAGAAGAATGCCTTTTGGACTTTGTAATGCTCCTGCAACTTTCCAACGCTGCATGATGTCTATCTTTGCTGATTATTTAGATGGAATTATGGAAGTATTTATGGACGATTTCTCAGTTTGTGGATCAGATTTCAAAAATTGTCTTATCAACCTTGAGAAAATCCTGGAGAGATGTGTGGAGGTAAACCTTGTGCTAAATTGGGAAAAATGTCATTTCATGGTCACCGAAGGGATTATTTTAGGACATATAGTTTCTGAAAAAGGTATAGAGGTAGATAAAGCAAAAATAGAAGTCATAGAGAATCTAAAACCGCCGAAGACTATCAGGGAGATAAGAAGTTTTCTTGGACATGCCGGATTTTACCGACGTTTTATCAAGGATTTCTCCAAAATAACAAAGCCCTTAACTGGTCTTTTAATGAAAGATGCTGAATTCATCTTCGATGAAAAATGTACTGAAGCATTTAATCTTCTGAAGCAAGCTCTGATTTCAGCACCTATAATGAAACCCCCTGATTGGTCAGAACCGTTTGAGATAATGTGTGACGCCAGTGATTATGCTGTTGGAGCCGTTCTAGGTCAGAGAAAAGATAAGAAGTTACACGTAATTTATTATGCCAGTAGAACCCTAGACGCTGCACAGCTCAACTACGCAACAACCGAAAAAGAGCTCCTAGCTGTAGTTTTTGCAATAGACAAATTTAGATCTTATCTAGTAGGAGCCAAGATTATAGTTTATACTGACCATGCTGCCATTCGTTACTTACTAAGCAAAAAGGATGCCAAGCCTAGGTTACTTCGATGGATTCTATTATTACAAGAGTTTGATTTGGATATCCGTGATAAGAAAGGCACTGATAATGTGGTAGCTGGTCACCTATCTAGGCTAGAATACCTGAAACCTGATTCAGTACCCATAAATGACGATTTTGCCTATGATAGACTGATAGCCCTACTAGAAACTATTGAAGATGATAACCCAGACCCACATGAGCAATTTCATAAATCCTTAGCTATAAGTAATGTACCTTGGTATGCAGACTTTGTTAATTATCTAGCCGCTGACATCATACCCCCTGATCTAAACTACCACCGGAAGAAGAAGTTCTACAGTGATGTGAGAAACTTCTATTAGGACGAACCATTTCTTTTCAAGAGAGGTAAAGATGGAATTTTCCGCCGTTGTGTTCCAGAAGAAGAGGTAAATAATATAATTGAGCATTGTCACTCCGCACCCTATGGTGGACATGCAAGCACATCTAAGACCTACGCCAAGATTCTTCAAGCTGGCCTATTCTGGCCTACTATGTGGCGTGATGTCAATGCTTTCATTGTCAAGTGTGATAGATGCCAACGCACAGGAAATATTTCAAGACGTAATGAAATGCCGTTAAGAAATATCCAAGAAGTAGAACTCTTCGACGTATGGGGTATAGACTTTATGGGACCGTTCCCACCATCTTTTGGAAATCAGTACATATTAGTAGCTGTTGACTACGTGTCTAAATGGATTGAAGCTATCGCCGCACCCACAAACGACACCAGAGTAGTCATCAAATTATTCAAAAATTATATATTTCCCAGGTTTGGAACACCCCGTTTAGTCATAAGTGATGGAGGATCACACTTCATATCGAGAATATTTGATAAACTTTTAAGCAAGTATGGAGTTAAGCATAGAGTAGCAACACCATACCACCACAGACCAATGGACAAGTGGAAGTATCTAACAGGGAGATAAAACAAATCCTCGAGAAGACTGTCTCTATATCTAGAAAGGATTGGTCGCAGAAACTTCAAGAAGCATTATGGGCCTATAGAACCGCTTTCAAAACTCCTATAGGAACAACCCCTTATCAACTGGTCTATGGAAAATCATGTCACTTACCTTTTGAGTTAGAGCATAAGGCCTATTGGGCCATCAAAACTTTGAATTTGGATTACTTGACAGCTGGTGAGAAACGTATCCTTGACATCCACAAATTAGAAGAGCTCAGACAATCTGCCTACGAAAATGCCATCATATACAAAGAAAGAACAAAAGCTTGGCATGACAAAAGAATCATAAGAAGAGACTTCAAAATAGGCGATCCTGTTCTCCTGTTCGATTCTAGGTTACGACTTTTTCCAGGTAAACTCCGTTCGAGATGGACTGGCCCTTTCGAAGTATCTAAGATCCTAAGATCCGGTGCTATTGAAATCAAGAACCAGACATGTAAACCATTCATCGTCAATGGACAGAGGTTGAAGCCCTACGAAGGAGGTGACATCCCAACAACATACACCTGCCATACTCTGAGTGATCCACCATATCCTTCCAATGATGTTTAAATATCGGTCGTCGAGCTAATGACGTTAAACAAGCGCTGCATGGGAGGCAACCCATGGTTTTCTTATTTATGTACTTTTTATTTATTTTTTACTTTATTTTAATTTGTTTATTATTATGTCAGGACTAACGATTGAATGTTTTATGTGCTTTCAGGACTTGTTTTCTAACCTTGTACAGGATGCAGAACCCTGATGACATGCACGTGGCCTTTAGAGACGATGCACAGAGAGAGCGTTACTATGTCCACATGAGACGCCCTATGGCTCCTACCAGGTACCCTGACCATGACTGCATGGATGCCTTGGGGATAGAGCCAAGCGTCAGATTTTTATGCCATCAACTCCACTGGGGCCAGTTTGACTACAGGAACAACACTTATAGGAACTTGACTCTTGAGTTCCTCAGATCGTTTCATCATGACCCTTGGGCTGGACCCAATGGACTCGCTGTTTTCATGTTGTTCGGGATTGACTACTCATTCTCTCACAAAGAGTTTGGTGACTTACTAGGTTTCCAGACTACTCCTGATGCTATTCCAGAGACTCCGATGGGGTATTTTATGAGCAGAGAAGTGGAAAAGTTTTGGACTAAAATATCAGGCGGAGGGAGCCAAGATCCTTCTACCCAGTTTTCTCAGGTAATCCACAACCCTGCATTGAGGTACTTCCAGATGATTCTAGCACATTCTTTCTTAGGTTTGCCAGATACAGAGACCTTGCTAAGTGAAGAGGAGATTTTCCTACTGTTTTGTGCGACTCAGTCTCGCCCTGTTGCTTGTGGCAACTTCCTGCTGAAGGGCCTTGCTAGTGTTGCCAGATCATCAGTAGGCATCATACATGTCGGTGGGATTGTTACACAAATAGCTACTGCATTGGGTTTGTCTCGCAAGCTATTGCACCTCAGGACCTTCTGCTGCTACACCACCCTGGATATTGATTTTTGTCTTGATAGAGGACTGATGAGGAGGGCTTCTTTTGAGCCCAACATGTTTAGATTGCTGATCGACGGCGAAGCGATACACTATTTTACATTACCAGATCAGCTGATGACCAGTGTCCATGATCCTGAAAATTGGAGTTATGCTCTAGAGGGTTATGGAGAGACTGTCGAAGAGCCGAAATCGCCTCCCGCCGTTGAGTACACTCCTACACCTCTTACTCCCCGAATCACTGTTATGTCTAACAATATGTCTCTGCAGCCACCTGACCTACAAACACAGATTTATGAGCTCCGTAAGGAGACTGCCCTGCTCAAGCAGGAAGTGGCAGACTTGGAGTCACAGATGCAGGTTTCTGATATCACTCATGCCTCAGAGGCCGATGCTCTACATCAGGTGATTGAAGAGCTTCGGAGGGAGATAGCTGAGATTCGTGGATCAAGCCAGGAGAAGAAACCTACCACATGACTCATTCTACACTAACAACACTACCCTAGTATTTAATTTCCTTTTATACGCTTTATTTTATTTATCGCATTTCCAGACATATTTTACTTTATTGCAGCTTTTATATTTTCATGCACTTTGAATTCCTTATATATATACATATTATGCACTAATGTTAATTTTTCTTTTTCTTTTTTGATTTTTAATTATTTTATTTTTGTCGTGCAAAGAAAAAAAATATATATAAGACAAAAATATTTTCATTTTTGTCTTCACAAAAAAAAATATATGCAAGCCTCATGCCTTGAAAAGAAGAAGAAAACGCTATTGTTTTTGGAGGGCTTGTTACGTCTATTGCTCGAGCTCTTGGCCTGAACGATGAGATAGCTACACTTGAACCACTACCTCCTCGCACAATTAATTTAAAATTTCTGAAAGACATGAAATTGTGTCGAACGAGGAGAGAAGGTGGTTATGAGTTGATGGTTCATGGGGTAGCTATCCCATCTGTTGCTTTACCATGCAGTAGACGTACTGATATACGTGATGAAAGGAACTGGACCTATGATCTTAATGCTCCACGTGTTTTGGGTCCACTTCCTCCTAATATTCCCGATGGGGAGGCACATGACACTGATGAAGAGTATGATCGGAGAGAGCAGTCTCCCATCCCTCACATGTCCCCCCATCGTCCTTCACAGTCACACACCGCACCATCTTCCTCTAACCCTGTTGCAGGTACTGCTCCTGGATTCTTTGTCACCGAGGAGATGTGGCGTGATATGACAGCTAGAGAAGAAAGGCGTGATGGCCTTCTCTCTACTATTTCACAACAGCTGACGGACAACATAAGCTTCATGCAACAATCACGATTGGTTTCGGATCGTGCTTATAGCAACGTTTGCCGTACCTTGAACGATATTTCATTAGAGCAGAACCGTCAGAGAGAGTTCAACAGCCGACACTACCAGCTTGTAGAGGCCACTCAGGGTTCCATCTTAGGTAACCTTCGAGAGGTCCGGAGTGCTCAGGCTGCTTTATCAGCACGACTCGACCGGAGGGACCAGCATCGTAGTAGATCCCGTCGTTCCAGACCATCACATCAGGACGGCGAAGGCACCAGTGCCCCTCCTCAGTAGTCTTTTTCAGGTTACCCCCTTATCTTATTTCGAAACATTGGGGACAATGTTCGATTTAAGTGTGGGAGGGGATTTTATTGCTTTCTGTCATTTCCCTTTTTAGTTAATTATTTCCTTTCAGTTATTTCCCTTTTCAGTAATTTATTTTTCTTAGATAATGCATGAGTCTGACGAGTCACCAGTATAGTGTATTTTTAGTACATCTTCATTTTTTCCCATTTCCTTAGCCTTACCAAAAAAATTTTAAAAAGAAAATAATGTTGTTTCACATGTTTTTTGGGCTTTGAGACAGGTTTAGATTAGGATGTGGTGACTTAGGTCAACTTTTTGAAACATCAGAACCATTTTAGCACCATTGACCTCTTGAATATAGGAATCACTCCTAAACCCCACCACCTTGGCCTTTATTATCATTTAAAAATTGTCCTAAGTAGTTTATTTTAGCAGTCAGCTCCGGCCTAAGCATGCTCTACGTAGGGGGCCGATGAATATAAGTGAATGATCCAGTGCTAATAAAAAAAGAAAAAAAGGCAAACTCTGGTATAGGTGACCCTCACAAAGTCATTTAAACCGAAAAAAGAGAAGAAAAAAAAATTTTGCCACAAAAAGAAAAAAAAATTGCAAGTCACCTATTGTTAGTTGGTTCAGAGGTATCTGGAACTGAACTTGGTAGGGCGGATTACGATCCGATCCCCCGCAGCTACATTTAGGCGAAATAAAAACAGGTTTACACATGCTTATGTGCCAGAAACCTTATGTTATGGATCAGAATCACTAACCGGTCACTCTACTATGAAGCATGTACGGATAACGGGCTTAATGTGATTGCGCCTGAATGAAAAGGACACAAAAAGATGAGAAGATAGGCCTAGGTATCGTGGGATGATATGGAGTGGTTAATATAGGATTGAAGTTTGTGTTTGTGTTACTATGGTACCCTTGGTTCACTTAGTTAGTATCTGTCACTGCATCCTGACTTGAACTTAGAATCCCTTAAGCCCAAAGACACGTGTTGACACCATATTTTCTTGAGCTTTAATGTTTGCTTGAGGACAAGCAAAGGTTTAAGTGTGGGAGAATTTGATCACACTAAAATTCACCGTGTTTCTGACTCCGATTTCGCATGCATTCTTAGCTTTTATTGTTGTTTTGTTATTACTTTGTTTTCTTATGTTTTCAGGTTTTTATAATAATCGGAGCTTGAATCGAGAAAAGGAGCGAAAAAGGAGTGAAAACGGACGTAAACCTAGAAATTCAGCATTTTGCACTTACGGCACCCACCGTGGCGGGCGCCATGGGGTTAGCCATGACGTGGCCACGTCTCAAGACCACTCCTCAACCTCCAAGACCCACGATCCCCACTCTCCAATCCCCTGTAGGGACCATGGCGGGCGCCATGACCTTGTGGCGGGCGCCACAAGGCAAAAATCAATAACCTCCACTTTTTAGTGGAAGGGCATCCCAGTCTTTTCATGCTTTCAGTTTTCCTATAAATAGGACCTTAGATTTTCGTTTTTCTTCATCCAGAATTAGATTTCTCTAGGCATATATCAGTTATAAAGCAGTTACCATTCCACATCGGGGTGTTTCTGTAATCGAGTGATCGAGTCTGTAATCTGTCTGTGTGATCGAGTTTTGGAGCACTCTGGAGGAAGTTAATCCTGCCGCCATTTTAATTCAAGTTCGTATTTTACTTTCATTTATTTTCTGCATCGCTTTACTTTCATTTATTTCTCGCACTGCTTTACTTTATTTATTATCCGCACTCGCACTTTACTTTATTTATTATCCGCACTCGCACTTTACTTTATTTATTTCCTGCACTCGCTTTACTTTCGTTTATTACCCGCACTCGCTTTAAATTCCTTTATTTCTCGAACTCGCTTTAATTTACTTTATTTCTCGCACTCGCACTAAATTCATTTACTTTCCGCACTCGCACTAAATTACTTTTATGAAAAATTATAAAAAGAACTTTTACTTTATCATGTCTAACTAATTCCATAAAGGTTAGAATGTAAGGATCGTAATTAAACCAGTAATCAGTATAATTGTTCGTGGAAACACCTAAGGGCTATTTTATCTTTCAATTCAAGTAATTGTTTTTTAACTATTTCAAAAACAGCCAAAAGCACTTTGTATAGTTTATTAGGAGTTTTTAGATTAAAAAGAAAAGAGATTTTAAAACGATTTTCGGACGCGTTATGAAGTTTAGAGTCTGGTTCATAAGAACCTCTTTTTGCTAAGAAGTCCAGGTTAAAATACTTTTCAACTTAGCTAAGATACTATATTTCTTAAAAATAGGTTTACTACTCTAACGCAGTACGCACCTTTTTATCCGTGACAATAGGAGGGGTTGATTAGAGAGTACAACTCGGTTCTGAATACGCGAAAGCGACAGTTCCTGTTAAATTAGTTCTTTTCAAAGGAGAAAACATTGCCCATAAGTAGTTCCATTAACGAGTACTGGATTATCATTGATTACGTGAATTACATTCGAGCCTGTCTTTTATTTATTATTTAAAATTATAATTTTATTTACCATTGCACCCTTACTAAAACCCTTATATTTAGTTGCCTTAGATACACACCATAACAACAGGTGCGATAGATTGACACTTGGTCTCTGTGGATTCGACAATCTTTTATATTACTCTGACGTGTTCGTACACTTGCGAAAAACACGCATCAAACACCATGAATATAAACATCGGAGCCATAATGCCAAGGCACCGCTTTATCAGAAGTATATGGAATAGGACCCGGAGTGGTGATGATCATAGGAGCCACTCTAGCTTCAGCAACAATCTTCACAGGGCCTTCAGCAGTAATCTTAATTGGACCCTTATGAGTGATTTTGACAAGGCCATTGGAAGTGATCCTTACTGGCATTTTATCAACCATATCCACCTCTTCAACCTTCGCACCTTTAGTTATGTGTTCAACCATGCTCTCCACAAAAGGTGTCCTCTCAAACAATATGGTGTAATTGTCCATGAGGCGTTGAATTTCGTCCTTCAACTTCCAGCAACTATCCGGTTTATAAGCACAATAGAAACAATCTTCATTACAACCTGGAAAGAACCCAGCTTGTACCAACTTCTTCTTAATAACAGACAATGGTGTGGTTATATCTGCAACTGAGGAAATATGTGAAACTTCATCAATGGCATTAACGGTCTTTTCATGATTTGGCATGGGAGCAGTAATCACATTTGGAGTACCCGGAGGGTCAAACTCAATCTCTCCAGCATCAATCATATCCTGAATCTTGTTCTTCAATATCCAGCAATTATTGGTATCATGTCCCTGACAATTAGAATGATATGCACATCGTGCATTAGGATTGTACCTGGGAGAGGTAACATTAGGGTTCTGAGGAGGATCCTTCAAAGTGATGAGTTCACCCTTCAACAAGTGTTGCAAGGCTTGGGCCAGTGACATGTTGAGCTTGGTGAACTGTCTTCTAGGCCTTTGTTGATTGCCCTGTGGTGGTTCTGGTGTTGCAGGAGTAGGGTTGGAAATATGAACTGCACTCACAGATTGGTGCCTCCTATTACGATCAGGTTGACCATAAACAACATTTGACTCTTTCTTCCCACTGGGAGGCTTCTTTGTAGTACTTGATGAAGAAGCACCCACTTGTATCTTGCCACTCCTTATACCACTTTCTACGCGCTCTCTTGTTATTATCAACTCAGTGAAGCCAGATGATGAGCTTCCAATGAGATGACTATAAAAAGGACCATTCAACGTACACATGAACATATCCACTAACTCCCTGTCAGTTAGAGGAGGTTGTACCCTACCAGCCTAATCTCTCCACTTCTGGGCATACTCCTTGAAATTTTCTTTAGCACCCATAGACATGCTTTGTAGTTGCATGCGAGTAGGGGCTAGATCAGCATTGTATTGATATTGCTTATAAAAGGCCTCAGCAAGATCATTCCAATCACGGATGTTGACACTCTCCAACTGATAGTACCATTCCAATTGAGCTCTAGATAAGCTCTCTTGGAAGAATGGATCCACAACTTCTTATCAGCAGTATGGGGTTGGATTCTCCGGACATAGGACCTCAGATGCAGCTTGGGGCAGGAGACACCATCATACACTACAAATGCAGGGACCTTGAACCCAATGGGTATAACCACCCCAGATATAAAACTCAGGTCTTCAAAATCCAGCCCAGAAGACTTTTGCAATTCCATAGAATCCATTCTATCTACCAGCATCTTGAACTTATCTTCGTTAGGATCATGATAGTAGTTAGCTTCAGAATCAGAATCCCCCATTATATTATGGAGACTGCCTCCCTCTTTCTCAGACTCATAATCTTCAACCTGTTCCTTGGTCTTGACAGGACCTCTGAACCTTCTTCCCATGTTGATTAGGCCTCCTGACCTTCTAGTCTTCTTAGTATTCTTGGCCAGCAGTGTCTTCAATTCATCCTGCCCCTTGGACAAGTTCAGGATCAGCTCTTGGAACTGTGCATTCTGTGCCTGGAGATCTTTGACTGTTTGTTCAAGAGCCATTGCTGCTGAAATAAACAGCGAGAAGATAAGATACCTGTACATAAGAAACTTGTGATGCAATGATATGGTGTATAAATGCGTATGCAATGTTTTCAAGGACCGCAGGATTTAAATTTGTTTAAACAATCAAGAAAGTAAATTTTATTAGTAATAAATTTGTTTGCCCCTTGGGCATACAATAAAAATGAAATAAATACAAAAGATGGGGTTTTAAGTCTCCCATGGACGTTTCCTCTTTGTGTTGAGGTATGAGTTGAGGTTCCGCTCCTCGTGAAGTTGCTTTGTTAGCTCCAGGATTCTTTCTTGACTTGCTTTGTAATGAGTCTCAAAAGTATCCCTTTGCTCCTTCAACTGGATCCAGGATCTCTGTAAGTCTTCCATGTCAGTGGGCATATCTGGGTGAAGGATGGTATAAGAAGTATCTCCTTCAGCAATATGCTCCATAGTAACTGGCAGGATGGCAGGATATGGCATCATAAGAGTCTGAGCACGAGCTCGTACCCATCTGAGATAAGCTTCCATAGGAATAGTGTACTTTGGTTCCAGAGTCTTGCTTTCAACCTTGTTCACTTTTCCCCATGCTCGTATAAACCTTTGACGGTAACCTTGCAGATCGTTGTCGTAGTCAAACACAATACCCTGAATCAACATGTCATGAGGGCCATCACTCCGAGCATAACCAAACTGATGTCAAGCTAAGAAAGGGTTGTAGGCAATGCCCCCTCTTATGCCAAGGAGTGGCACATTAGGGAATTCCCCACAACAGTCAATGATAGTAACATTCTCCATAGATCGGGAGCACCAATGAATATCTGAATGAGATAGTGACATGATTCTCTTGGACCACCTGAACCCTTGTTCATTCTTCATCACTAATCGAGGAAGGTGAGAAATAAACCACCTAGATAGCAAAGGTATGCAGCACATCAGAGTTCCTCGTGCCTTCATAGTACGAGTATAAAGAGAATGCAGAATGTCTCCAAGTAATGTAGGCACTGGATTGTGACTCAGAAATATGTTGATGGTGTGAACGTCTATGAATTGATCTGGATTGGGGAACAATACTAATCCATAGATCAATAGGGCTAAGATCTCCTCAAAAGCATCATAACTCATAGCCTTCAGGAACACTTGAGCTTTCTCCATCAATACCTTAGCAAGAATACCCTTAACTCCACTCCTCGTTTCTAGGACAATGTCTGATTTCTTCAGATGTAGAGCTGCACCAATGACTTCAGGTTTAGGCTCTTTTTCCAAACCTGTGAAAGGTCTCTGATCAAGGATAGGTATATATCGCTCCCAAAAGATGAGACTGAGCTCAAATGTGGTACAGACGCGAACGGTCGGCGAAAGGAGGGTGTGAGAACACACAGGAGTGAACTCACAGGAAAAGAAAGAGTCGCCAGCTAGGCATTTTTATCCCGGAGGAAAGGCAATGCTGCATAGACCTAGAGAAGATATGGATAAGACGGTTGCGAACCAGAGAGACTGAGAAAGGGGGTTGGTTACAACCTGGGAAGGTATTAGCACCCAGATTGTCCGTCGTACTCGACGGGATCCACGCTTAAAAGATTTGTGTTTTAAAGAGGTAGTGTCAGTGCAATTTGTGTATAAAGGCTGGAAAGAATGCAAGTGTCAGTGTAAAAGAAGTGTGAAGTGTGTAATTGTACAGTGTCAGTGTAAGAACAAGAGTGAAATGCTCATGATAATGAGGTCAAAAGAATAATGCTGGAAAGAAGGGAATATACAGAGACTTTTGTTCGATAACTGTTGAGTTATGCCTACGTATCCTCTCGTGCAATGAGGAAGTCAGAACACCGTAGTTCGACCCAAAGAGACTGAAAGATGAATTGACTTGTGAACTGCTTGCTTGCCTATGCTCAAGTGTATGACCTGTCTGGCTCAGGTGCTAACTGTCTTGCATTAGACGGAAGAAGCGAGTTCTCGTTTGTGAGTGAATGAGATGAGAAAAGAATCCCGGAGGAGACGATTATTCTTTGTTTTTGTATTTTCAGTCTTTTATTGCTTTTGAATTTTTGTCATAAGTTAATGAGCTTAAGCCTAAACCAATGGGTTAGTAAACTCATCACATCTTCCCTCTGATTAGGGGTAATGAGGACACCTTAAGTGTGAAGTCAGCTTCTCATACTTAAACACCTTTGATGTAGGATTAAGATCATTAACTTACTTGTGATTAATTAGATGTTTTTGTTGTTTTTGTTTACTGTTAAGTAATGAGGTTAAGCCATAATCAGGGATTAAACAGACTCATTACACCATCCTAATAGAAGGATAATAGATGAGAATGTTTAAGCTGAGGAAGACTCCTCAACTTAATCCATTGTTAAGGATTAACTTCATGACAAAACAAAGCCTTTATTAAGTGGATTTTAGTTAATGATAAGATGATGAAGTGATTTTTAGGGTTTGTAAGACAACTTGAGGGGGACTTGTCCATTAACACTAGGGTTAGTCCTTCTTAACCAATTAAGGAAGAATTAGAACCCTAATGCAAGGCCCAAGTTACAAGCTTGATGTCTTGATGATTATTAAGTGGATTGATTAAAGGAGCTAAACACATTAAGGGTTTAACACTTAGGATTAAAGTTATACACCCCATCCTAATAGAAGGATGCAGGCATAAGCTTAATCACAAAGCCTTAAAGCCTTTAGGGTTTAGTCCCTGATTATGAGATGAGAAGAAGAGACTCAAAGAGACACAAAGGTAAAACTAAGTGGGGGACTAATCAAAACCCTAACTATTGTCATGCTTGGTGTTTCCTAAGGTTTGTGAGGTTTACAAGAAAGATCTTTAGAGAAACCACCAGGAAGCAGATGAAAGGAGCAAAGAGAAGCAAAGTAACTTGCTTCATTTAAGAAGTCAAGTTACTTGAAGAAAGAAAGTAAGAAGAAGAAGAAAGAGCAAGCTCAATCCCAAACACAAGACAAAATGCAGCAATGATGCATAAGAGAGATGAAAAGAGATTGTGAGAAGTGAAGGCAAATTCACTTCTCAAAGTTACTTACTGTAACACGGTGGGAGAACTGACTTTAGTTATGTTGCGGATAGCAAGAGTCGCCACCGACTTTTATTTTATCCAAAGGAAAGGCATAAAAGAATAGGAAAGACCTTTTAAAAGATTTTTGGGTCCGGGGGTAGGTTATGTAAAGGGAAGGTGTTAGCACCCTTTACATCCATGGTTATCCATGGGCTCTTAGTTACTTAGCTCACTTTAAATTGTTTTTGAAATGTGAAGTGTGTGAATAGAAATTTTCTTAAGAGTTTATAATGGCCCATGTATGGATGCGTATAAACCTTTGTTTTGAAAATTTTTGTTTGAAAGTGTGAAGTGTTTGAAAAGTTTGAAGAGTGAGCAAGTAACTATGAGGAACCTACCCTAAGTTTTAAGTCTTTTCTGTTCTTGAATCCTTTAAGTGGTAAGACTATCCCTATTATTAAGGAATAGGTAGTCATTACCTTGGATGTGAGGGACAAGTGAGGGTCATCTGTTAATGTAGGCAACTGTAGGGTGTATTAAGCAATTTTGGAGGGACTGTCATCATTATTCGAAAGGGACAAGATCATTATGAAGGCAACATTCGAAAGGGACTTTGATCTTTTATTTGTTAAGGGACTAGATGACTTTATTTTGAGGGACTTTTGCTTTATACACCCTACTTGACCTTTTATTTTAGGCAACATGAGAGGTATCCCTAAGGAAGTGAGACGGCGATCAAAGATCGACTTACGTGTGTGAATGTACAATTTTAATATTTATCTTTTAAAATTAAGTGATCTAAATTAATTTTAAATAAACATACATGTTACACTCCCTATTTACTAACCATAGCATAAAATAAATAATTTAAACATTACTATTAGATATTACACCAAGGAGCAATTACAATAATAATAATAAAGCAATTTAAATATAATAAGCAAAATAAATAAATAATTATAATTGGGTTAGTGAAAATAATAATAATAAAAATAATATCAAATTTAATGGGGTTAGTAATAATAATAATAATAAATCACAATATATATAAATAGGGTTAGTAATAATAATAATAATAAATCACAATATATATAAATAGGGTTAGTAATAATAAAATAGATATGAAAATAAATAGCATTAATGATAAAATAAATAAGAATATTAGCATAATAATTAAAAGATCAAATTTTTATGAACAATTATTATTTAAGATTAAGAAGAAAATATAAACAATTAATTATCATAAAGTTTTAAATGCTATAAAAATTAGGTTAATTATAAACATATTATGAAAATAAATTATATTAGATTAACAAGTTTTAATTATTTTTTAAACATATATTAAAAATTATTTACATGCAAGAATTAAATTATGAACACATTATAGAATATATATATATATATATATATATATATATATATATATATATATATATATATATATATATATATATATATATATTATGAAAATAGGATTAATTATAATTGAATAACCATATAATTATATTCACAAAAATTAAATTATCAATTTTTAACTATAAAAATTATGCAAAAATAAACAATTTATGTCATATTTACATATTATAAAAATAAATTAATTTTTAAACATATTCACATACAAAAATTTAAATTATAAACAATTTATGGAATTTAATTATAATTAACAAAATTTTAATATTAAGCATATTTATATATAAGATTATAAACAATTTATATAATATATACATATGATGAAGGTTTATATATAAAAAATAAATTAAAGATTTAAAAGAAAATTATGGATTAAAAAAAAATTAGGGTTAACTTAATTATTTACAAATTAGAATTATTTTTAAATTGTATGATAAAATAAAATAACATTTATATGATAATAATAAAAAAAGTTATTAGAATTAATAAAGATGAATTAGGGTTTATGAAGATTTTAGAATAGAAAAAAATTAGGTTTACAACTTAATTATTTACTAATTTTAATTAAGAAAAATAATAATAATAAAGAAAAAATAAAGAGAGAAAGAAAAAAGAAGGGAGGCCTGGTTTTGAACCCAGGACCTCCCAATACCTGGAAGAAGACATTGCCACTAGGCTGCGCACGCAGCTGGTGATATGGAACTACCAAACATCCATCATATTGTAAAGCAAGTGAAATAATTGAGAAAAGAAAAAAAATGCTGAGGGCTGGACTCGAACCCACGCCCTCCAGCAGCGTATACACACACCAAAACCATCTGAGCCACACGCTCATTGTGATATATAGACAACATCAATTTATTTTAAGCCCTGTCAACATTTCAAATATGAATTTCGCGCCAAACAGCTTCGTCTCCTACCTCTGGACCTGCGAATCTTGCTACGAATTTTACCACGAATTTTCCTGCGAATTTTATCATATACAGAACCTACGAATCTCAAATATCAACAAAACAGTAAAAATTTTACAAATTGATTAGTGAAACATGATCCTCAAAGCACCTACAATCTTCCTATGTTCTTAGAAACTATTTATATTTGGTTTATCATGAAACCCTAATCAAGAGGCCGAAACCCTAGCCATGGTGGATTCCTTAATCTGCAATAAAAATTCAATCCAAGCATACAGAAACGTTCCAAATACCTTCACAAGCAATTATCAATGGTCAAAAACAATTTATAAGACATAAACATATGAAATCGAAAATTTGAAATTTTAAGAGGAAATTGATTTCGGGTTATGCATTTAGGCATGTTTTGGACAATGATAATGATCAGGTTATGTTCAGTGATACTCAAGGAAACCAATGCAACCTTTAAAAAGCTTTGAGAGTGCTTCTAAGTAGGAAACCGAATTGGAGTTTTTCAAGTGATTTTTGTGAAGTTTGAAGATGGTTTTTGAGGCTCTGAAAATCGTCCATTTGAAGCTGCCTCATGTTGTATATAAAGGAGTGAATGAAATTAGGTTAAGAGCCCTCACAAACTTGTGGATATTTGGACCTTTTAAGATTGAAAAATATTTGGTTTTAAAACTTGAAATATCTTGATCTTGCCTTGCTATTTTGGGATGATTTTCATAACTCT
The DNA here is from genome assembly GCA_963966055.1 of Lathyrus aphaca. NCBI lineage: Eukaryota > Viridiplantae > Streptophyta > Magnoliopsida > Fabales > Fabaceae > Lathyrus > Lathyrus aphaca. The sequence goes on along the minus strand of OZ014521.1, from coordinate 118,780,633 downwards.
TGTATCAATTAGATCAAAATATCATTTATGACATTCTAGAAGCAAGATAATTTTAAATCTTCACTATTTCTTATTTTATTTGAATTTAAAATGATTTTTAATATAAAAAATCATAATAAATAAAAATAAAATAAATAAAATAATGAAAATATTAAGTTAATTTCGTGCAAGATGTCTTGGTGTGGATTGGGTCATCATATGGCAAGCCCATTTAGAAAAAATTAGTTTTAAACCTCCATTTTCCTCATAAACCAACCAAAAGTTTCCCAACTTTGCAAGGGCACACATCCTTCAATTTTAATGCTATGAGGGTTTTCTTGGACATTTTGGAAAGCTTGAAGAGTCCTCTAACCAACCCCACTGGTTTCATGTCCATATCATTTTCCATTCTCAAGTTATGCCCTTTTGAAGTTGTTGACTTTTTGTTGACTTTCAAAAGGACCTATAATGTCTTAGCTCATACCTTCCAAATGAAGCATTTTTGGGCTTGGCTTGTGAGACACAAAGTTGTAGAGAATTCAATTTCCTTCAAAATGAGATTTGGATGGAGACTTGGTGATTAAGCATGTGAAAGTTATGGCTGGTCAAAGTTTAGTTGACTTTTACTAAGGAAACCCTAATTTAGAAACTCCTGATTCTTAATGATCTGAAATCTCCTTGATGAATCATGATAAACCCTTGATCATATGATGAATTTTACTTAATATACTTGATGTTGGCAAAAAATCATGAAGTTTGACTTTGGTTTGACCACAGTTGACCTCAGTTTGACTTTTTAACTGCTTTGACTGATTTTGACTTACCTGATCATCTGACTGAGCAAACCTTTGGGAAAAGTCTTGAAATTTGTCATAGGGATTCTTAAACACATATAAGATGTTATGAATCCCACTTGAAGCCTTGGAAATTCATTTAGCCTGATTAAAGTCAAAACCCTAGTTTTGGATGCACTGCTTAGGAGGTGCATTGTCTGAGGGAGTTGTCAAATCTTCTGACTATTTGTGGACTTTGTGAACCTTGTGAATCATCATAAAATGTCTTGTGAACCTCATGGGAGGTATTGTGAACCTTGTGAACCTTGTGAACCTCATAAAGTGATATGTAGACTTCATGAACCTCATGAAAGGTCTTGTAAACATTGTGAATCTTGTGAACCTTCTTAGCACACAAAGTCTTGCATTATGAGGGCAAATTTTGGGGTGCAACAGCTGCCCCTGTTCAATTTTCCTGAAACCTGAGGGGTTAGATTGGTATGTTTGCCAGTCGTGACCTGGAAGGTTGAAGGGGATTGAACACAAAAGCCCAAAAATTTGCACTCACCAGTGCATAGAGTGATACAGATGATTAGTTGAGTATGCTTGAGTGGGCTTAAAGATGCCACTTGGAGAAAAATTCTTCAGGTACATTTCTTGGAGGATAAAGCAGTCCAAAATATGAAGATATAATGATAGCTTTCAGGAAGATAAACAACATCCCGAGGTAATAATATGCTTTTAGGAGGATAAAGCAGTCCTGAGTTAATAGTATGCTTTCAGGAGAATAAAGCAGTCCTGAGGTAGGGGTGATAGCTTTCAGGAAGATAAACAACGTCCCGAGGAGATAATATGCTTTCAGGAGGATAAAGCAGTCCTGAGTTAATAGTATGCTTTCAGGAGGATAAAGCAGTCCTGAGGTAGGGGTGATATGCTTTGTGTTGATACTGGATCTCAGTACTAGGTCTTCGTATAGGCCGTCTCTGAATCGTTTATAATTTGAATTTGTTGAATAGACCAGTAGAAATAAATCTTCGTGACGATTATCTCTTCTAGAAATATCTTGGATTAGGGAATAGATCTTTTTACAGACCGTTTGCCTACTCTCCAAGGTCAAAAGAACGTCAGGATTTGTTCTTCTGAAAAATATCTTGAACCAGGGAATGGATCTTTTTACAGACCGTTTGCCTGCTATTCAAGGGCCAATAGATTAAATCTTCTGAAACCATCTTGAACCAGGGAATGGATCTTTGTACAGACCGTTTGCTTGATATTCAAGACCAGATATATTAAATCTTCTGGAAATATCCTGGATTAGGGAATAGATCTTCTTACAGACCGTTTGCCTACTCTCCGAGGACAAAAAAGTGTCAGGATTAACTCCTGAAAATATCCTGGATTAGGGAATGGATATTCTTACAGACCGTTTGCATGCTATTCAAGGGCCAATAGATTAAATCTTCTGAAACCATCTTGAACCAGGGAATGGATCTTTGTACAGACTGTTTGCTTGATATTCAAGACCAGATATATTAAATCTTCTGGAAATATCCTGGATTAGGGAATAGATCTTCTTACAGACCGTTTGCCTACTCTCCGAGGACAAAAAAGTGTCAGGATTAACTCCTGAAAATATCCTGGATTAGGGAATGGATCTTCTTACAGACCGTTTGCCTACTCTCCGAGGAAATAGATTAAATCTTCTGAAAATATCTTGAACCAGGGAATGGATCTTTGTACAGACTGTTTGCCTGATATTCAAGACCAGATATATTAAATCTTCTGGAAATATCCTGGATTAGGGAATAGATCTTCTTACAGACCGTTTGCCTACTCTCCGAGGACAAAAAAGTGTCAGGATTAACTCCTGAAAATATCCTGGATTAGGGAATGGATCTTCTTACAGACCGTTTGCCTACTCTCCGAGGAAATAGATTAAATCTTCTGAAAATATCTTGAACCAGGGAATGGATCTTTGTACAGACCGTTTGCCTGATATTCAAGACCAGATATATTAAATCTTCTGGAAATATCCTGGATTAGGGAATAGATCTTCTTACAGACCGTTTGCCTACTCTCCGAGGACAAAAAAGTGTCAGGATTAACTCCTGAAAATATCCTGGATTAGGGAATGGATCTTCTTACAGACCGTTTGCCTACTCTCCGAGGAAATAGATTAAATCTTCTGAAAATATCTTGAACCAGGGAATGGATCTTTGTACAGACCGTTTGCCTGCTATTCAAGACCAGATATATTAAATCTTCTGGAAATATCCTGGATTAGGGAATAGATCTTCTTACAGACCGTTTGCCTACTCTCCGAGGACAAAAAAGTGTCAGGATTAACTCCTGAAAATATCCTGGATTAGGGAATGGATCTTCTTACAGACCGTTTGCCTACTCTCCGAGGAAATAGATTAAATCTTCTGAAAATATCTTGAACCAGGGAATGGATCTTTGTACAGACCGTTTGCCTGCTATTCAAGACCAGATAGATGAAATCTTCTGGAAATATCCTGGATTAGGGAATAGATCTTTTTACAGACCGTTTGCCTACTCTCCGAGGACATCTTGAGTAATGTATATATCATTTTTGACCTGTTGTAAATTGTTGATATTGATTTATCTGCATATAACTATCCTGCAAGGAAAAAGTTAGTTTATGCAATATGTATGCATGTAGAGTATGATGCACCTAAGTAAATGTATTATGTATTTATGGATATGTTATGGTATGATGTAAATGATGTATGTATGATATGATGCTGCTGGAAGCGTCTGGATATCTTCGTATAACAACTGCTAGCCAGGGAAAATAAATCCCGATTCGTTGTTGAAGAATATGAGGAACTCGTTCCCGTCTTGTTTGATAATATATTATTCATAACCTCCCGTATGTTGGGGATAGCAAGGTATATATAATCTCCCGTCTGCTGGGGATAGTAAGGTATACATAACCTTCGTCTTCGTTTGATAGTAGGGTAGATATAACCTCTCGTCTTTGTTCATCGTACTCTTATTGGAAAGTAAATTCCCGAATATCCGTATGAGGATAAAAGAGATGGATATAAATTCCAGGGGAGATGTGACTTTATGAAGATGGATTTGTCCTACTGAGGGTTTATAGCTGTTTCGTTGAGATGAACCGGCGAAGCTTCGTTGAAATCCTTCTCTCGTTCGTCCTTAGTAAATACTATTACTGCATTTTCATGCATTTCTGGTAAACATCAATCATATTAAGCATTTATGCATTTCTGGTAAACATCAATCATATTAAGCATTTATGCATTTCTGGTAAACATCCATCATATTCAAAAGCATACATACATTCGAACACAACCAATGGACGTTTCGCTTATGTAAATAGGGTAAAAGTAAATCTGGATTCAGAGGGAAAAGTAAAGCTGAACTTGAAAACAGAATTGTTTCAACTTCGAGAGTGTATAACCAATTGGATTTGAAGCTCCTGAGATTCTTAACTTTCCTGAATACCTTCCCAGAAATCCTCATAGCTGGATCTGAAGACATGATACTGACACCATCTGATACTATTGGCGTAGACAATTAATTTCCACAATGGCTTCTGCCGAGAATCTAATATCAAGGTAACACAATGAGAGGAACGTGTCTTCAAATTGTGATGGACCATATACGCTTCGGATACTAGATTTGAAAAGAAAGCATTGCCCCTTGGTTGGGTATGAATTGTCCCATAATGGAAGTATCTGAAATGAGCTACCTCAAGAGAAACAAGCAGAATGCCCCATAAGCATATGCCCCTGGCATCATGAACTTTGCAGTGTTACCCTTGGTAATTCAAATATATGAGAAAAGTTGCCTCTGGCTATTAAGCACTGTTGGATCTGGAACTGGTTGCCCTGAATGATTTGAACAGTAACTTGGTATGCCCCCTTGATTAGGAAACAATGACCATGCCCCTGGCATTATGAACTCTGTAATGTTACCCTTGGCACTTCAGGTAGATGGGGAGATCTGCCTCTGGCTGCTTAAACATAGTTGAATCTTGTCCTGATTGCCCCAAATGAGTTAGGCAGTATCATGGTCTCCCCCCTTGATTGGGAGATAATGATTATGCCCCTTTGTATACATGGACTTTGATCCAGGAAGCAACTTTGTTTATCGGAAGGACTTTGGTTCATTGAACATTCATCCTGTAAGTTTCTCCATTTGTCAAACACTCAGGTATGTGGAAACAAATATATTCAAAAATGCAATGCTTATGTCTGTCTTGAAATTTTGAAAAAGAGTTATCTTAGAAAAACATTTTTTGTGAAAACTGTGATATTAACTCAAGTTTTATAATAAGCCCTAAAGGAGTCAGGATACCTTTTTGTAACAGTACGCTTTCAAACTAACCATGCTTCAGTTAGGACTTTTAAAGGGTTATAACGTGGCCTGGTTCATGGTTTAAGAAACAAAGGATAAAGGCTCAAATTTTATTTGTACCCAACCCAATCTCCATGATGTTCTTCAGTCCTATGCTCAGTTAACTTATGCATTGAGGCTCAAATGAGTTTGGAATTGTAGCACTGACATTTGTGATGGTTCAGGAATCAAATATTTATTTGAATACTCAGTCATCTTTCTTTGTTGAGGATTCATAGTGACCTCTTTTTTTTTCTCTTTTTGACTTTATTATCCCTTCTTTTTGCCTGAACTGCTTATTTCAAGGTTACAGTCAGCGGGATGTCTTAATGTTTTACTAAGTCTCCTTCATAGGTTTTGACTTAGTAAGCTTTTCTTTTGCTGGATATTGACTGTCAGTTTTAATGATTACAGGGAACCATCATTAGTTGTGTACAACACAGATAATTGGCATATTTGAGTTAACTGAGTAACTACCCTGCCCCAGGTTATGAATAAGGGTTTTAATTTGTGCGAGAATAAAAACTCCTACTTCATAGGCTCAAAAGGGTTGACTAGGGATTAACTTCCTTATATCTCCACTGTTTAGGAATTGAAACAATGCCTGTACATCGTCAGCATAGTCTGTTCAAAAGCATACTGCATAATATTATGGTATTGTTTTCTTCATCCTCCCTCTACAGGCTTATAGCTTTATCAGGAGTTAAATATCACAAGATAAAGATAAGAAGCATAATTCAAAGTATAGTGGAACGAATGGATTAATTCAAGACAAACATATGCAATGCATTAATGAAAACAAAAGTTTAACATAATAGTAAGTGTTCAAACAAATAAAAGTAATTACAAATGAAAATTCAAATGTTGTCCCATCCAGTTGGCTGAATGTCCTCAATTGCAATCTGTGAACTTTGAGGAGCAGTATACTTCACCATGAAATCAAATTTGCCACTTGGATGTCCCAAGGTGCCCCATATCTTAACAGGAACAGGTAGGCTTCCTTTCTTGCTACCTTGGGCAACTTGTCTTGCAGCTTCGGTGTTTGATGGGTGATAGTAGAATTCAACTTGACCTTCTGGAGTAACCTCTAGGATTCCTTCGTCAATCAGGTCTTGGATCTTTTTCTTCAATGTCCAACAACTATTAGTATCATGTCCAGGACAGTTGGAGTGATAACCACACCTTGCCTTGGGATTATAGCGAGGAGAGGAAGTTTTAGGATTTTGAGGAGAATTTTTCAAGGAAATTAGGTTCATCTCCAACAAGAATTGCAGAACTTGTGACATTGGAGTGCTGAACTTGACAAACTGCCTTCTACATTTCTGGTGTTGAGGTGGATTAACCTTATCAGGTCTTTCTTCTTCAATTGAAGAACAATTAATGGCAACCTGTCTCTTACCCTCTTTTATCTTCATCCTCCTTTCAACCAAATCAGCTTGTTTTAATGGAGGTTCACTGACAATTAGATCCCTGACCCTATTACTTTGAAGTTTGTGGACCAAGGTTCTTAGCTCTTCTTGCCCCTGAGCTAATCTTTGAATAAGAGCCACCTGGCCATTCATCTGGATCCTCATTTCCGTTATCTCAGCTTGCAGTTGTTCCAACTGACCATCCTGGTTGGCCTCAGGACTCTTCTTCTTAGCCAGCAGTGTCTTCAATTCATCCTGCCCCTTGGTCAGGTTCAGGATCAGCTCTTGGAACTGTGCATTTTGTGCCTGGAGATCTTTGACTGTTTGTTCAAGAGCCATTGCTGAAATAAACAGCGAGAAGATGAGAAACCTGTGCACAATTATAAACCTGTGATGCAATGAAATGATATGTAGATGCACATGCAATGTTTTCAAGGACCGCAGGATTTAAATTTGTTTAGACAAACAAGAAGGTAAACTTTTATTAGTAATAAATTTGTTTTGCCTCTTGGGCTTACAAAAAATGAAATGAAATAAATACAAAAGATGGGGTTTTAAGTCTCCCATGGACGTTTCCTCTTTATGTTGAGGTATGAGTTGAGATTCCGTTCCTCGTGAAGTTGCTTTGTTAGTTCCAGGATTCTTTCTTGGCTTGCTTTGTAATGAGCTTCGAAAGTATCCCTTTGCTCCTTTAGTTGGATCCAGGATCTCTGTAAGTCCTCCATGTCAGTTGGCATGTCTGGGTGAAGGATGGTATAAGCAGTGTCTCCTTCAGCAACAGGTTCCATGGTAACTGGCAGGATAGCAGGATATGGCATCATGAGAGTCTGAGCACGAGATCGCACCCATCTGAGATAAGCTTCCATAGGAATAGTGTACTTAGGCTCCAGTGTTTTTCTGTCAACCCTGTTTACTTTTCCCCATGCTGTCGCTCCCGATAAGTGACGCAAGGGTCAGATAAGGGTACAGACGCGAACGGTCGGCGAAGGAGACAGTGAGAACACACAGCCGTGAACTCACTGGAGATGAATAGAGTCGCCAGCTAGGCATTTTTATCCCGGAGGAAAGGCAATGCTGCATAGGCCTAGAAAAGGATGGATAAGACGGTTTGCGAACCAGAGAGACTGAGAAAGGGGGTTGGTTACAACCTGGGAAGGTATTAGCACCCAGATTGTCCGTCGTACTCGACGGGATCCACGCTTAAAAGATTTGTGTTTTAAAGGGGTAGTGTCAGTGCAATTTGTGTATAAAAGAGCTGAAAAAGGATGTACAGGTGTCAGTGTAAAAGAAGTGAAGTGTATAAATGAAGTGTCAGTGTAAGAGGTGAATGGAATGCTCAAGATCATGAGGCTTAAAGAATAAATCTAGAAAGAGGGGGAATGTACAGAGACTTTTGTTCGATAACCGTTAAGTTATGCCTACGTATCCTCTCGTGCAATGAGGAAGTCAGAACACCGTAGTTCGACCCAAAGAGACTGAAAGGTGAATTAACTTGTGAACTGCTTGCTTGTCTATGCTCAAGTGTATGACCTGTCTGGCCCAGGTGCGAACTGTCTTGCATTAGACGGAAGAAGCAAGTTCCCGTTTGTGAGTGAAGATGATGAGAAAAGAATCCCGGAGGAGACGATTATTGTTTGTTTTGAGTTTTCAGTCTTTTATTGCTTTTAAGAATTTGTCATAAGTTAATGAGCTTAAGCCTAAACCAGTGGATTTAGTAAACTCATCACATCTTCCCTCTGATTAGGGGTAATGAGATTACCTTAAGTGTGAAGTCAGATTCTCACACTTAATCACCTTTGGTGTAGGATTAAGATCATTAACCTACTTGTGATTATTTAGATGTTTTTGGTGTTTTTGTTTAGTGTTAAGTAATGAGGTTAAGCCATAATCAAGGATTAAACAGACTCATTACACCATCCTAAAAGAAGGATAATAGATGAGAGAGTTTAAGCTGAGGAAAGCTCCTCAACTTAGTCCATGATTAAGGATTAAACCCATGACAAAACAAACCTTTGATTAAGTGAATTTTATTTAATGGTATGATGATGAAGTGATTTTTATGGTTTGTAAGACAACTTGAGGGGGACTTGTCCATTAACACTAGGGTTAGTCCTTCTTAACCAATTAAGGAAGAATTAGAACCCTAATGCAAGGCCCAAGTTACAAGTGTAATGTCTTGATGATTATTAAGTGGATTGATTAAAGGAGTTAAACGCATTAAGGGTTTAACACTTAGGATTAAAGTTATACACTCCATCCTAAGAGAAGGATGCAAGCATAAGCTTAATCACAAAGCCTTAAAGCCTTTAGGGTTTAGTCCCTGATTATGAGGTGAGAAGAGGAGACTCAAATAGAGACACAAAGGTAAAAACTATGCGGGAAAAGTCTAATCCTAATATTCACATACTCGGATGTCCTAAGGGTTAGTGAGGCTCACTGTCCTAAAGGAGGAAGAAAAGAGAGAAAAATGAAAGGAGCAACACCATGGTGGCCTAAGCACACCTCGAGCAAATACCACAATCCAAAGTCCCAGATAAGCTCAAAGCAATCAAGGCAAAGCGACACAGAAAACCAAAATTAACACCGAGAATAGGTTTACATGAAATTAGGTGCTAAGCGTCACTTGCATAATCTCGTTAACCCAAACAGGATTATGAAAACGATTTGTCACAGGGTCGTCATCAAGCCATATCCACAATCATCGAATTTGAACAATCAGCCTACAAAATATCACACAAACTAGAACCGAGATTAAGCACAATTCTATTAAACCCAAATTAATTAGCAGAAACTAAAAAAATTAACTAAATTAAGGTTAACAATAACAAAATTAAACTAAATTCTAATAACTTCAAAATTGAGAACACTAAAATAATAATTAATAAACTATTGTTTACACTAAATCAAAAGGTTACCCAAACTATATTAAGATTATTAATAAAAAAGTTAACAAAGTTTTAAGTCAAATAAAAAAATAATAATAATTAAACAAAGAAAAAGAAACAATAACAAGGGAATGGGTGCCGCTGGAAATGTGGTGACGAGAGTTGCAAGTCCAATTGGGCTTTAATTCTTAGGCCTGGCAATCCTTTTCCAGCTCCCAAGAGAACGTGCGCTGACTGCGTGATGGTTGAACAAAATGTCCTGGGCTTTCTAGGCCCACAGCAGCAACCAAAGAGCTTCAAAACTTCACAAGTCTGAAAATAATAATAAAACAATATCAGCAACACAGTAATGAGAAAATCAAATAAATGAAGACCAAATCAGGGACCAAGAGTTGCTTCTTCTTCGCGAAAACATAGGCACATCGAGACATTGCCAAACCCTAGTTCATCATCACCATCGATCCACCCTCGTCGCCGGCAAGAAGAGAAAAACGGATGGCACGGTGACGACTTCGCCGTTTTATCTCTTCGATTCTTAGTTCGTGCGATTCCAACGAGTCTCCTTTCGCTTCAATCTCGCGGCCAAACTCAGCTTCTCCGTCGCCGTCTCTCACAAATAAGATGAAGGCCACGAAGTCTCTGGAAGAACAACGTCCGCCGTAAGTTCTCCGATGAACTCTCTCAGGCTTCCGTCGATGGCTCACAACAACATCAAAGGCTCAACTCGCTCTTGTCGGCAAACCGCTTCACACCGGCGAACGTACTTAGCTCTTCATCGATTTTACCTTCTTCACCTCTGCTTAGGGATTTCGCACGGCCCCAACATTCACCGCTCGCGGTTTGTCCTTCTTATTTCCCCAGATTCAGATCGATTTTGATCTTCTTCTTCTTTTTCTGTCTGTTGGTTGTTGGGAGATTAATGAACTGATTGGTTATTGTTTTTTGGAGTTGAGTTGTTGTTAATGAAGGGAGGTGGTTGTTGGTTGTGTTGTAGTTGAGGGGTGACGATTTGAGGCTAAGGAGGTTCGGTTGAGGTGGTGCGATGAAGAAGGTCGTTCGCGTTGATTTGCGAACAATGGTGGGCTGGATTTGTGTTGTCGATGGTTTTATGGAGGCTGTGAGAAGGAGTTGAGGTGAGCTGCAGGTCAAGGATAGTGATGAAGGTTGTGAAGATTGTTATTGCCAGTTCTTTTTGTGTTGGTGAATTCGTTGGATAATGAATATGGAAGAGATTTGAAGGGTTTGAAGAGAGTGATGTGAGGATGGTGTTTGTTTCAGAATGTTCTTGTTGACGGGTTGTTTTATGGACAATGTGAAACGGAGTTGTGAAAGGTGTAATGGTTTGCGTCCTTATGAAGGAGATCTGGGAATCGAAGATGAAGGATAGAAAGTTTGTGTTGATGTGCAAAAAGGGGAGGCAGTGATGCGGTTGTTTGTTGATTGACAAAGGGTAGAAAGTTTGTGAAGGTTTTTTTTGTTTTTGTTTGTTTTGGATTTTCTTTTTTTTTTTGCAGGTTTGGGTGAGGTTGTGTTCATGAAGAAAAATGATGTTGAAAATTTGTATTCTCTATTTTTTTTCAGAAAAAAGAAACAAAGAGATTATTGTTGTGTGTATGGCTTGATGAATATTGGTCAGGGAAAAATGGGATATGGCTGCGTGGATTTTGTGTTGAAGATGGAGGTTTGGTGGTGTTCTTTTGTATGTGTGATAGTTTTGAAAAAAATGAAGAAGAAAAATTGAAAGTTGGTGAAGAGGTAGTAAATAATCTGAATAAAAACGAAAAAAAGGAATTGGTTGAGATCATTGTTGCTGTGAATGGAGGCGCCACTTTTCTTGTGTGTCTAGGTCTTGGGATCACAACTTTGTTATTTATACCTAGGTCAACCATTTTTCTTGGATAATGGGCTCACCATAAATTTAAATGGGCTTGGAAAAAGAATGAATCACATTTGTAAGGCTATGATTTTTTTTGGAAATATGAACATTGGTTTAAAGAAAATAAAATGAGTATAGATTTATAGATAGAAATTGGAAATGATATTTGGATGAACAATGGATAACTAAAATGAAATGGTTAATATTTGAATATTGGTATAAAAATGAATAAAAAGAAAATGGTTAATGGATGTTTAGATGGATATTTGGACAAAAATGTTTAAAGTTCTTTTAATATGGACAAATAAATGGATTTTACAAACGTGATTGGGTATGTGAAATGGTTAGGAAAATGGGTTTAGGAAAAATAATGGTATATGGGTATCATATGGATAAGATGAATTTATGGACATCAGAAAATAAGGGTAATGGTTTTTGGATAAAAGAACTAATCGGATGGAATATGAATAATGAGAAAATTCGGATAATGGATGAACTTGAGAAATGGATAAGAAAGAAATGGGTATGAATTGATCTTCTATGGAATGGACCGACAACCACCAACATGCACACAACCACGAAACCACTTGCACTATTCCACACACTTCTGGTAAAAGCAATGAAGCGCACTAACAACTGAACAATTCGTAACCGAAGCAAACAAACATCTGAGCTAATCATCCTCTGAATTCGTGGCCAAATAAGTCTTGAATCACCTTAAATCCGTCAAAATCAATCTCCGGGAAAATAAATCCACAGAAGAAGCATAGAATAACTGACAGTCTAATTTCCTGAACCAAACTTCTCATGAATCACAACTTGATAATTTGATAAATTCAGCACACAACACAACTTGATTTGAACATGCGCTGTTTGAGAAATCAACCACTGAATTGATGACGGCCCAAATGCATAGCGAATAGTCCTTTCAAACGTGAAATCCTTGACTACCGCTAAAACAGGGAAATAAACCCTAATTTAGTGACAGGAACAATAAGAGAATGATACCAATGAAGCGGCATAGCCAAGACCTTGAATTCCTCTGATAATCCATAAATAGGGACATGAAACCCTAATCTTCAGACAAAAACGATCCCATGTCTCAGGAGCTTATGCAAATGATATGAATTCTAAATGTTAATGACCAAATGGAAATGTAAATGAGATGCAAAAGAAAGACAGGCGAAGAAAGAAAATCAGAGGGCAAATTTAGGGTGTTTACAGCTGCCCCTATTCAAACATGAGTTAGCTGTGCAGGGTGTAAGCGACGGCTTAACAGGCAAACAAGATAACTTGTGGTTGAATACCAAAGACAGTCCAAAATTTGCACTCACAGAATGGAGGAGAAAAGGGATATAGATTAAGTAAGGTATATTGTAAGTGTGGGCGACGGAAGACGACCGTCGAGCAGAGGACGACTGCTGGGTAAACAGCAATGACGGGGACGGCCGACATGCTGGGAAAAGTGTGTAAAGTAGAGCGATGACGGGGACGGCCGACATGCTGGGGATTAAAGCTAAGACGGGGACGGCCGACTAGCTGGGGAAAATAAAATCATGATGGGGGCGGCCATCAAGATAAAGTAGGGTTCTCTGGGAATTAATGAAACATGACGGGGACGGCCATCAAGTTCATAAAGGTAAAGTAACCAACGATGGGGACGGCCATCGGGCTAAAAGGAAAAGGGACCACGACGGGGACGGCCATCGGGTTAAAAGGAAAAGGGACCACGACGGGGACGGCCATCGGGTTAAAGAATAAATGAAATAAACAGATGATGGGGTACGACCATCAAAGGTGAAGGACGATCACCTAGCAGGGGACGGCTGCTCTGTTGGGCATAAAAGAAATATGATGGGGACGACCATCAAAGGTGGAGGACGACCACCTGGCAGGGTACGGCTGCCGAAAATATCAACGATGGGGACGGCCATCGGATAGAAAAGGTCAACGATGGGGACGGCCATCGGACGAGCAAGATGGAGGACGACCATCAAGAAGTGGAGGACGACCACTCAGCAGGGGACGGCTGCTCTCAAAGTTTATCATAACACAGGATGAGTGTTAGACAACTAAAATCAACAATGGGGACGGCCATTGGATAAAGTGATGAAGGACGATCATCAAAAGGTGGAGGACGACCACCTAGCAGGGGACGGCTGCTAAAATCAACGATGGGGACGGCCATCGGATGAGCATGATGGAGGACGACCATCAAGAAGTGGAGGACGACCACTCAGCAGGGTACGGCTGCTCTCAGGGTTATCATGACACAGGACGAGTGTCAGATAAAAAGAAAATTAGTTGGTGATCTACTGGGGAGAGTAAACACGGACGAACGTTTACATCCAAGAAACAAAAGGTATAAGTGTTTGGTATTGTGTATATATTAAAGATGCGGACGAGCATCCTTAAGACTATGATACGGACGAGTATCATGTAGAAACAAACTGACACATGCTCAGAGATGATGATACGGACGAGTATCAACTGGTTAACAAGGAACACGGACGAGTGTTGACTCTGTGGGGACTCTTCTGGGGAATATTAGACACAGACGAGTGTCTATATTCATGAAGACAAAAGTGTTTGACACAGTGTATGGATTAAAGATGCGGACGAGCATCCTTGAGACTATGATACGGACGAGTATCATGTAGAAACAAACACTAGACGCAATGTTCTGAGATGATGGTACGGACGAGTACCAACTGGTTAACAAAGAACAAGGACTACTGTCGAATCTGTGGGGATATAGATGGTGATGTATACAAGATACGGACGAGTATCTGTATGAGTGAGATAAGTATGAGTGGTGTATAGATGAGTGTTTTAACTGCTGGGGAGAGTGACACGGACGAGTGTCAAGAGGAGAAAAGTATAGTATAGACAAGTATCTGATATACAAAGTGTTTATATTATTGTGCTGGGGAAAGTGACACGGACGGATGTCAAGAAAGTTGTATATATGTATCTGTGAGTGCAAAGGGGATACTTTGGCTTTCTGCTGGAGATATGACACGGACGGGTGCCACAAGGAGTATATACTGATGTTTGTGAATGTGAGGCAACTGTTTTAGCTTTAACTCTCCGCTGGGGAATTTGGGAGCATTCTGTATACTGCTGACGGGTTGAAAGCTTTTAACTCTGATGGGAACAAAGTGTTGGCAACCTGGTGCTTGTTGGAGAGGTTTTCACTAGAGGAAAGACGACTCTGCGTGAGGTATACTTCGTTTAACTGCTTTGAACATCCGCTGAGGATCTGATCATCCTGCTCTGACTCCACTGGGGAGAATTTCTTCTTGCTCTGCTGGAGAAATCCCTTGGAAATGAGAATCCCGATGACTCTATGGGGAAAGATCATCCTTAGACTTGGCTAGGGAAGATGCTTGATCACACAATCCTGCCGAGGAGGGAATTCTGATAATTCTGACTTTGTGGGGAAGCAAGGCCTTCAGCTGCCTGTTGGGAAAACTTCACTGTGGACAGATAAGTCCGCTTGGGGATGAGAACGATTCAATTAGCCTTGAAGTTCTGTTGGGGATATCGTCTGCTCTAATTCAGCTGGGAGTGTCAACCTTCTGGCATGGTTGAGAAAAGATTTGGCAATGCTCTGCTGAGGAGAGACCTTGCTGGAGAATCAAAATATGCCCCAAGTATAGCATAACAGCTGTGTTGGGAAGATATGTCAATGAAAATTGGCTTTGACTGAATGCGAATAACCAACTCCCCATGATGGAATCTTGTCGGCTGAAAGAAAATCTTTATGTTCGGGGAAGAAATAAACTTCCAATGCTCTGCTGGTAAAATAAATACCAGACATTCCCACAGTGCTTCAAACTTCTGAGCTCAACACAAGCATTACTGATCACCTTGAGTGACCTAACATTCCCTTAACTCCTCAATTATACCATACTGCATCACCCATTAAAAGGATCGTCTTCAGAGGATTTTACAGAAGACTTGGCATCCAGAATTGCCCCAGTGTCTTCAAACTCTCGCAGAAATTCAACAAGTCTTGAGATAACTGCCCCAGATTGCATCTTGAAACGATTCTTGCCCCACATCAGAGCTAAAACAGGAACCATGCGGTATGAAGATGCAATGCAAATGATGCAAGATGCAGACATATGCTCACAAACAAAGATATGAAACAAGGATGGTCGGGCGCTAGGTCCAGGTTGATAGATATATATTTTTTTTGGTTGCCAAGCAATTGGACTTTTGAAGGTGAATTACCAGACGAGAACTGGTTTATTAAAGGTAGGCCAACAGACGAGAACTGATGGGCAAAGAATAAGTCGTCAGACGAGAACTGACTACTTGGGGTTCATTGTCAAACGAGAATTGACTCCGAAAAAAGAATGACTGCCAGACGGGAACTGGCGTTCAACAGGTTAAATAAAAAGGTGACCAGACGAGAACTGGTAAAAGGTTCGCCTACCAGACGAGAACTGGTATTTGAAGTTGGTTTGCCAGACGAGAACTGGACTTTGGGTTTGTCTGCCAGACGAGGACTAAACTTTGAAAAGTTTGCCAGACGGGAACTGGACTTTGAAAAGGTTTGCCAGACGAGAACTGGACTCTGAAATGGTTTGCCAGACGAGAACTGGACTCTGAAATGTTGATAAGTTAGGGTTATGGGACCCTGGGTGTGAGATCGATGATTGTGGGGGTTATGCTCAATGCAATGATGATGCATATGCTCTATATGTGACATGAATAACGTATGCAAATGATTTATGCAATGATTATGAAAGGCCAGAAAAACTCCCGAGATGGAAAAAAGGTCTTAGTGACAAGGCTTCTGGTTGAGAAGGGTGACAAAGGTGACGGTGGGTAGCATGATTTCTCGACACTCGTCTTGAAATCGGAGATCACTGATATAACCTGCTCTGTGTAGCTAAAGTTGCCCCTGTTGGGCGAGTCTCCGAACAGACTGCCACCAATTATCCAATTCTTGAAATAGCAGACTTGGATGCTCGAGGAGAATTGCATCTAGTGATCTCTGGAAGTATTCTGCCCCGGTATGAGCGTGGAAGCGACTTGACTCATTCTGACTGAGCATTGGAAGAATTGACCCTTAGTTAATGGAAACTCCGGGTGTCCTGCCCCTGTTTGGCAGATTCAGCTCTGATCAACTGACTTTGAATGACGTTCCTCGATCAACTGATGCTTGGGAACTCTCCTTACCCTGACAGATTCCTTGGTCAACAAAACCACTGGATAACATGCCCCTGATTCATAGGCCTGCACGATGCGCTTGATTCTGGTCATCATTGTTGAGTGATCAAATTCCCTCGTGACTGCTCTTTGTAGGAACTTCCCTGGTGTCACAAACTGACTTGCAATTAAAACTGTACATTCGCAAATGGTAATTTTAATGCAATACACATGCAAGTTTTTTTGAAAATTTATTTATTCGAATGATGTGACAGTGTGTGGCGAATGGACGATTAGCCCAAACGTAGTGCGGAGTTAGCAAATCGTTAGGAGTCAGTTTACGCAACCTTGTCGTAGTATGCTTTCAGAATTGAACCTGATTCAATTAGGACTTTCAAGGGTTATGACGTGGTCTGGTTCACGGTTTTTAGAAAGAAGGATTTATGGCTCAAAGTTTATCTGTGCCCACCCATTCTCCTCGATGTTCTCCGGTCCTATGTTCAGCTAATTCGACTTAAGCGCTCGCTTCTCACAAGGGTTTTGTAATGGTTGAGGAACCAATGACGTTGACGATTTAAGCACCAATGAGGTTTCTTGGGGTAACAGTCACCCATTCTGACTTTGTGCCTGGTCACACGACTTTGTTCTTATGGAATATATTTTTTCAGATTTTTTTTTTTATTCCCTAACTTTTGCCTGGACTGGTTTATTTGAAATTTTTTGATTTTGAAGTCCAGCGGGATGCCCTAACTTTTGCCTAAGTCATATATTTTCACACATTTTTTCGACTTAGCGGGCCTTATTTCTTTTTTTTCCTTTGATTTTTGTTGAACAAATCGTGTGACACTGGCTTGTCATGACTTGCTGAAAGGGTTGACTGCCTCATTCCTTTGTTAGTGAGGGATAACCATTGTGGTTTCACGTCCCTTGACCTCTTGAGGTGTAATGAATAAAGGTAATGGATCCTCGGATGCACACTCCTTTGGCAATTTGAACGCTCGGTCAAATTAACTGATAGCTACCCTGCCCCGGGTTAGATGTGAGGGTTTTTTTCGTTTAGAAAAGAAACTCCTACTTCAAGGCTCAAAGGGGTTGACGAGGGTCTATCTCCCTTATATCTCCGGTGTTTGGGAATTGAAACAATGCCTGTACATCGTCAGCAGGTTCTACCCTGAAAGCATACCTTCAACAGTTATGGGTATTCAGTTGTCATCATCCTCCCTCAAACCTGCTAAACAACAGTGAAATAAATGGGAGGTAAATGAATGCAATTTTTTTGTTTTTCGTTTTTGATGCAAGGAAAGAAAAAATGAGCGAATGCGACATAATTGATTCAAAAATGCAAGATCACTACATTAACATTACCATTCAAAAATAACATTGCTTAAAATACAAGTAGCTGCTAACAGGAAAGAAACTACAATGCAAATGATAAAAGGATACAGTGATCACCAACTCTGATGACGTTTTGTTGTCTGGACCACTGAAATCAGGAGACGCTCCTCCGAAGTCTTCGAACTCAAACAGGTGAGAGGTTGACATGCACAACCAAGCTTCCTTCTGGAAAGGAAATGTAGCCCTTGTCTATCAATTGTTGGACCTTGGCTTGAAAAGCTTTGCAATCTTCAGTTGAATGCCCTGATAGTTCACAGTATCAGAAGAAGATGAAGGTCCACCTCGGACAACAGATGGTTCAGGTACATTCTGATTCACGATCGGGGTCTGTGCAGGCTGAGCTTGAGCAAGATTGTTCACTTGTGGAAGATCTTCATCAGGAGAAAGACCATACAGAGGATTGGTCATTGAAGTGAAACCAGGTGGAAACTCAACATTCTGACGGTTGTTCTCTGACATAGCTACTGACGGCTTCCAATCTGACCCTTTACCTCTTGACACTGCTCAAACTTCCTTCAAACACTGTCGTCTTCTAACTGTTACCACTTGTTCAAACTGAGTACCGAGAAATCAGCTGGCTGGTCATGGACAAAAGAGGAAGGATGAGCTCTCTGGAGGAGGAAAATGCAATGCAGATGCAAAATGCGATATGATGATGCAAAAGATGCAAAGACATGGGATCACAGCTGGAAACTGCCTGGAATCTGGAATACTGAACCAAGAATCGAGTGTCTGTAACCACAAGATCTCTGAATAATAACCCAAAACAGTAACTGAAAACCAGAGGTCAATAACTTCAGGATCATAGTGACCGGATCAAACAATTGTACTGGTAATGAAGGTATGTTGAGGTCAAGGGTTCCTGCAAACCTGTAAACAGCCCAACCCCCTCACAGGTGGTGTTCTAAAACAAAGATCCTCAGACTTGGATCAGTTATGGGAAGTGTAAACACTTCCAACCCGGAGGTACAGTGTTTACAATAACCATAAAAGTTCCTCCTCTAATTCACCTCAGTTTCTGAAGGTCAAAACTAAAAGGTCATCCAGACTTAGCAGGCTTCTCAGATAGCCCTAGCACTACAGGAAATCTGTAGCACAGAGTTCTCAAGAAGAAACCCATATCTGAACCGTGTTTCATATTCCCGCACCAGACCGAAATGGAATGGGAAAGAACATGAACCACTCTAGCCTAGGTGTCACTCAGGTCCCAGGTATAGGACCTTAACTCTCAATGGAACACCCACCCACCAAAGCAAAACCAGATCCAGCCAGCAGCATGACAGTATGATAAATGAAAAAACAGTAAAGAAAGCAATAAATAAAGCTGTACAGAAAGCAGTAAATAAAGCAAATATACACATACAAATAGCACATAACACCCCCAATAAACACAAATCAATCAAGCGCTAGGAGGAACCCACAAAAAGAACCAGAAGCCCTGGTTGCAATATAAGGATCTCCCCAGCAGAGTCGCCAAGCTGTCGCTCCCGATAAGTGACGCAAGGGTCAGATAAGGGTACAGACGCGAACGGTCGGCGAAGGAGACAGTGAGAACACACAGCCGTGAACTCACTGGAGATGAATAGAGTCGCCAGCTAGGCATTTTTATCCCGGAGGAAAGGCAATGCTGCATAGGCCTAGAAAAGGATGGATAAGACGGTTTGCGAACCAGAGAGACTGAGAAAGGGGGTTGGTTACAACCTGGGAAGGTATTAGCACCCAGATTGTCCGTCGTACTCGACGGGATCCACGCTTAAAAGATTTGTGTTTTAAAGGGGTAGTGTCAGTGCAATTTGTGTATAAAAGAGCTGAAAAAGGATGTACAGGTGTCAGTGTAAAAGAAGTGAAGTGTATAAATGAAGTGTCAGTGTAAGAGGTGAATGGAATGCTCAAGATCATGAGGCTTAAAGAATAAATCTAGAAAGAGGGGGAATGTACAGAGACTTTTGTTCGATAACCGTTAAGTTATGCCTACGTATCCTCTCGTGCAATGAGGAAGTCAGAACACCGTAGTTCGACCCAAAGAGACTGAAAGGTGAATTAACTTGTGAACTGCTTGCTTGTCTATGCTCAAGTGTATGACCTGTCTGGCCCAGGTGCGAACTGTCTTGCATTAGACGGAAGAAGCAAGTTCCCGTTTGTGAGTGAAGATGATGAGAAAAGAATCCCGGAGGAGACGATTATTGTTTGTTTTGAGTTTTCAGTCTTTTATTGCTTTTAAGAATTTGTCATAAGTTAATGAGCTTAAGCCTAAACCAGTGGATTTAGTAAACTCATCACATCTTCCCTCTGATTAGGGGTAATGAGATTACCTTAAGTGTGAAGTCAGATTCTCACACTTAATCACCTTTGGTGTAGGATTAAGATCATTAACCTACTTGTGATTATTTAGATGTTTTTGGTGTTTTTGTTTAGTGTTAAGTAATGAGGTTAAGCCATAATCAAGGATTAAACAGACTCATTACACCATCCTAAAAGAAGGATAATAGATGAGAGAGTTTAAGCTGAGGAAAGCTCCTCAACTTAGTCCATGATTAAGGATTAAACCCATGACAAAACAAACCTTTGATTAAGTGAATTTTATTTAATGGTATGATGATGAAGTGATTTTTATGGTTTGTAAGACAACTTGAGGGGGACTTGTCCATTAACACTAGGGTTAGTCCTTCTTAACCAATTAAGGAAGAATTAGAACCCTAATGCAAGGCCCAAGTTACAAGTGTAATGTCTTGATGATTATTAAGTGGATTGATTAAAGGAGTTAAACGCATTAAGGGTTTAACACTTAGGATTAAAGTTATACACTCCATCCTAAGAGAAGGATGCAAGCATAAGCTTAATCACAAAGCCTTAAAGCCTTTAGGGTTTAGTCCCTGATTATGAGGTGAGAAGAGGAGACTCAAATAGAGACACAAAGGTAAAAACTATGCGGGAAAAGTCTAATCCTAATATTCACATACTCGGATGTCCTAAGGGTTAGTGAGGCTCACTGTCCTAAAGGAGGAAGAAAAGAGAGAAAAATGAAAGGAGCAACACCATGGTGGCCTAAGCACACCTCGAGCAAATACCACAATCCAAAGTCCCAGATAAGCTCAAAGCAATCAAGGCAAAGCGACACAGAAAACCAAAATTAACACCGAGAATAGGTTTACATGAAATTAGGTGCTAAGCGTCACTTGCATAATCTCGTTAACCCAAACAGGATTATGAAAACGATTTGTCACAGGGTCGTCATCAAGCCATATCCACAATCATCGAATTTGAACAATCAGCCTACAAAATATCACACAAACTAGAACCGAGATTAAGCACAATTCTATTAAACCCAAATTAATTAGCAGAAACTAAAAAAATTAACTAAATTAAGGTTAACAATAACAAAATTAAACTAAATTCTAATAACTTCAAAATTGAGAACACTAAAATAATAATTAATAAACTATTGTTTACACTAAATCAAAAGGTTACCCAAACTATATTAAGATTATTAATAAAAAAGTTAACAAAGTTTTAAGTCAAATAAAAAAATAATAATAATTAAACAAAGAAAAAGAAACAATAACAAGGGAATGGGTGCCGCTGGAAATGTGGTGACGAGAGTTGCAAGTCCAATTGGGCTTTAATTCTTAGGCCTGGCAATCCTTTTCCAGCTCCCAAGAGAACGTGCGCTGACTGCGTGATGGTTGAACAAAATGTCCTGGGCTTTCTAGGCCCACAGCAGCAACCAAAGAGCTTCAAAACTTCACAAGTCTGAAAATAATAATAAAACAATATCAGCAACACAGTAATGAGAAAATCAAATAAATGAAGACCAAATCAGGGACCAAGAGTTGCTTCTTCTTCGCGAAAACATAGGCACATCGAGACATTGCCAAACCCTAGTTCATCATCACCATCGATCCACCCTCGTCGCCGGCAAGAAGAGAAAAACGGATGGCACGGTGACGACTTCGCCGTTTTATCTCTTCGATTCTTAGTTCGTGCGATTCCAACGAGTCTCCTTTCGCTTCAATCTCGCGGCCAAACTCAGCTTCTCCGTCGCCGTCTCTCACAAATAAGATGAAGGCCACGAAGTCTCTGGAAGAACAACGTCCGCCGTAAGTTCTCCGATGAACTCTCTCAGGCTTCCGTCGATGGCTCACAACAACATCAAAGGCTCAACTCGCTCTTGTCGGCAAACCGCTTCACACCGGCGAACGTACTTAGCTCTTCATCGATTTTACCTTCTTCACCTCTGCTTAGGGATTTCGCACGGCCCCAACATTCACCGCTCGCGGTTTGTCCTTCTTATTTCCCCAGATTCAGATCGATTTTGATCTTCTTCTTCTTTTTCTGTCTGTTGGTTGTTGGGAGATTAATGAACTGATTGGTTATTGTTTTTTGGAGTTGAGTTGTTGTTAATGAAGGGAGGTGGTTGTTGGTTGTGTTGTAGTTGAGGGGTGACGATTTGAGGCTAAGGAGGTTCGGTTGAGGTGGTGCGATGAAGAAGGTCGTTCGCGTTGATTTGCGAACAATGGTGGGCTGGATTTGTGTTGTCGATGGTTTTATGGAGGCTGTGAGAAGGAGTTGAGGTGAGCTGCAGGTCAAGGATAGTGATGAAGGTTGTGAAGATTGTTATTGCCAGTTCTTTTTGTGTTGGTGAATTCGTTGGATAATGAATATGGAAGAGATTTGAAGGGTTTGAAGAGAGTGATGTGAGGATGGTGTTTGTTTCAGAATGTTCTTGTTGACGGGTTGTTTTATGGACAATGTGAAACGGAGTTGTGAAAGGTGTAATGGTTTGCGTCCTTATGAAGGAGATCTGGGAATCGAAGATGAAGGATAGAAAGTTTGTGTTGATGTGCAAAAAGGGGAGGCAGTGATGCGGTTGTTTGTTGATTGACAAAGGGTAGAAAGTTTGTGAAGGTTTTTTTTGTTTTTGTTTGTTTTGGATTTTCTTTTTTTTTTTGCAGGTTTGGGTGAGGTTGTGTTCATGAAGAAAAATGATGTTGAAAATTTGTATTCTCTATTTTTTTTCAGAAAAAAGAAACAAAGAGATTATTGTTGTGTGTATGGCTTGATGAATATTGGTCAGGGAAAAATGGGATATGGCTGCGTGGATTTTGTGTTGAAGATGGAGGTTTGGTGGTGTTCTTTTGTATGTGTGATAGTTTTGAAAAAAATGAAGAAGAAAAATTGAAAGTTGGTGAAGAGGTAGTAAATAATCTGAATAAAAACGAAAAAAAGGAATTGGTTGAGATCATTGTTGCTGTGAATGGAGGCGCCACTTTTCTTGTGTGTCTAGGTCTTGGGATCACAACTTTGTTATTTATACCTAGGTCAACCATTTTTCTTGGATAATGGGCTCACCATAAATTTAAATGGGCTTGGAAAAAGAATGAATCACATTTGTAAGGCTATGATTTTTTTTGGAAATATGAACATTGGTTTAAAGAAAATAAAATGAGTATAGATTTATAGATAGAAATTGGAAATGATATTTGGATGAACAATGGATAACTAAAATGAAATGGTTAATATTTGAATATTGGTATAAAAATGAATAAAAAGAAAATGGTTAATGGATGTTTAGATGGATATTTGGACAAAAATGTTTAAAGTTCTTTTAATATGGACAAATAAATGGATTTTACAAACGTGATTGGGTATGTGAAATGGTTAGGAAAATGGGTTTAGGAAAAATAATGGTATATGGGTATCATATGGATAAGATGAATTTATGGACATCAGAAAATAAGGGTAATGGTTTTTGGATAAAAGAACTAATCGGATGGAATATGAATAATGAGAAAATTCGGATAATGGATGAACTTGAGAAATGGATAAGAAAGAAATGGGTATGAATTGATCTTCTATGGAATGGACCGACAACCACCAACATGCACACAACCACGAAACCACTTGCACTATTCCACACACTTCTGGTAAAAGCAATGAAGCGCACTAACAACTGAACAATTCGTAACCGAAGCAAACAAACATCTGAGCTAATCATCCTCTGAATTCGTGGCCAAATAAGTCTTGAATCACCTTAAATCCGTCAAAATCAATCTCCGGGAAAATAAATCCACAGAAGAAGCATAGAATAACTGACAGTCTAATTTCCTGAACCAAACTTCTCATGAATCACAACTTGATAATTTGATAAATTCAGCACACAACACAACTTGATTTGAACATGCGCTGTTTGAGAAATCAACCACTGAATTGATGACGGCCCAAATGCATAGCGAATAGTCCTTTCAAACGTGAAATCCTTGACTACCGCTAAAACAGGGAAATAAACCCTAATTTAGTGACAGGAACAATAAGAGAATGATACCAATGAAGCGGCATAGCCAAGACCTTGAATTCCTCTGATAATCCATAAATAGGGACATGAAACCCTAATCTTCAGACAAAAACGATCCCATGTCTCAGGAGCTTATGCAAATGATATGAATTCTAAATGTTAATGACCAAATGGAAATGTAAATGAGATGCAAAAGAAAGACAGGCGAAGAAAGAAAATCAGAGGGCAAATTTAGGGTGTTTACACATGCTCGTATGAATCTCTGACGGTAACCTTGAAGATCGTTGTCGTAGTGAAACACAATGCCCTGAATCAACATGTCGTGTGGACCATCACTCCGAGCGTAACCAAACTGTCGTAAAACTAGAGAGGGGTTGTAGGTGATGCCTCCCCTTATGCCTAGCAGTGGCACATTAGGAAACTCCCCACAACGGTCAATGATGGTGACATTCTCCATAGATCTGGAGCACCAATGGATATCTGAATGCGAGAGTGACATAACTCTCTTGGACCATCTGAACCCTTGCTCATTCTTCATTACTGAGCGAGGAAGGTGAGAAATAAACCACCTAGAAAGCAAAGGTATGCAGCACATCAAAGTTCCTCTTGAGTATGAAGAGAATGTAGGATGTTTCCAAGCAATGTAGGCACTGGATTGTGACTCAGGAATATATTGATGGCATGAACGTCTATGAACTGATCTGGATTGGGGAACAATACTAAGCCATAAATCAGCAAGGCTAAGATCTCCTCAAAAGCATCATAACTCATGGCCTTCAAGAACACTTGAGCTTTATCCATTAATACCTTAGCAAGAATACCCTTGACTCCGCTTCTCGTTTCTAGAACAATGTCAGACTTCTTCAGATGTAGGGCTGCAGCAATAACCTCTGGTTTAAGCTCCTTCTCCAAGCCTGTGAAGGGTCTTTGATCAAGAACAGGTATACCCAGAAGTTTAGAGAACTCTTCCATTGTAGGAACCAGCTGATAGTCAGGGAATGTAAAGCAATGGTGCTTAGGGTCAAAGAACTGAAACAGAACACTCATCATGTCTTCATTGAATCCTGAAGTGATTAGATCCAATAGGTGACCATGTCTCTTGATGAACTGGGAGTGATCAGACACTTGAGAAACCAACTCTTTAATCTTAGTAGGTATGCCCACAAAGTTGATCCTGATGGTGTTTCTACGAGCAGAAGCCATGACCTGCAACAAAGAACAAAGATAAATCCTTTGGTCCTTGAAATGGTTAGTGAAAATGCTATGCTTATGATGCATGATGATGTCATGATGTTATGTTCAATCACAAACATGTGGCACACACAAACAAGTCACACAATAGCCCTAGGTTTAAAGGCTTGCATGAGGTTCAAAGGTAAGTACCCTCCCCTGAAGTTTAGATGGTTCATCCTGTCCTATAAAAGTAACCAGGTTCTAAGGGATCTCAATATCATTGATCCTTCACAAGGGTGGTTGTTCAGTAGGCAACTTACTTGCCAACCAAAACCCTCCAAGTTTAGAATCTCAATGAGCGTAGTATCGAGTATCAACCAACTTCAGTCTGCACCAAAGCCGGTTATCTCACTACTTTCTAAAGGCCAAGATGGGATAACTAGGGTTCTAAAAGTTAGTTAGTGCATTGACAACATATGGCAGCCTCATATTATCCTCAACTTGACTTAAGGAACATAAGCACCAACCAAGAAGTCACACTAACTATGGCCACCAGATCAACCATATCGGTATACGCCGTACAGTTTCCTTGGTCTATTGCCATTTACCTAAGGTACACTAGATCCGGGTTAGGATCTTTCACACATAAGAGCCCAACAAGATAATATAAAGCAAACAAGGCAAACAATTTAAAGTGATCTAATTCCTAAGGGTACCCCTCTTTTATTAATTCCCCAGCAGAGTCGCCAGTTCTGTAACACGGTGGGAGAACTGACTTTAGTTATGTTGCGGATAGCAAGAGTCGCCACCGACTTTTATTTTATCCAAAGGAAAGGCATAAAAGAACAGGAAAGACCTTTTAAAAGATTTTTGGGTCCGGGGGTAGGTTATGTAAAGGGAAGGTGTTAGCACCCTTTACATCCATGGTTATCCATGGGCTCTTAGTTACTTAGCTCACTTTAAATTGTTTTTGAAATGTGAAGTGTGTGAATAGAAATTTTCTTAAGAGTTTATAATGGCCCATGTATGGATGCGTATAAACCTTTGTTTTGAAAATTTTTGTTTGAAAGTGTGAAGTGTTTGAAAAGTTTGAAGAGTGAGCAAGTAACTATGAGGAACCTACCCTAAGTTTTAAGTCTTTTCTGTTCTTGAATCCTTTAAGTGGTAAGACTATCCCTATTATTAAGGAATAGGTAGTCATTACCTTGGATGTGAGGGACAAGTGAGGGTCATCTGTTAATGTAGGCAACTGTAGGGTGTATTAAGCAATTTTGGAGGGACTGTCATCATTATTCGAAAGGGACAAGATCATTATGAAGGCAACATTCGAAAGGGACTTTGATCTTTTATTTGTTAAGGGACTAGATGACTTTATTTTGAGGGACTTTTGCTTTATACACCCTACTTGACCTTTTATTTTAAGCAACATGAGAGGTATCCCTAAGGAAGTGAGACGGCGATCAAAGATCGACTTACGTGTGTGAATGTACAATTTTAATATTTATCTTTTAAAATTAAGTGATCTAAATTAATTTTAAATAAACATACATGTTACACTCCCTATTTACTAACCATAGCATAAAATAAATAATTTAAACATTACTATTAGATATTACACCAAGGAGCAATTACAATAATAATAATAAAGCAATTTAAATATAATAAGCAAAATAAATAAATAATTATAATTGGGTTAGTGAAAATAATAATAATAAAAATAATATCAAATTTAATGGGGTTAGTAATAATAATAATAATAAATCACAATATATATAAATAGGGTTAGTAATAATAATAATAATAAATCACAATATATATAAATAGGGTTAGTAATAATAAAATAGATATGAAAATAAATAGCATTAATGATAAAATAAATAAGAATATTAGCATAATAATTAAAAGATCAAATTTTTATGAACAATTATTATTTAAGATTAAGAAGAAAATATAAACAATTAATTATCATAAAGTTTTAAATGCTATAAAAATTAGGTTAATTATAAACATATTATGAAAATAAATTATATTAGATTAACAAGTTTTAATTATTTTTTAAACATATATTAAAAATTATTTACATGCAAGAATTAAATTATGAACACATTATAGAATATATATATATATATATATATATATATATATATATATATATATATATATATATATATATATATATATATATATATATATATTATGAAAATAGGATTAATTATAATTGAATAACCATATAATTATATTCACAAAAATTAAATTATCAATTTTTAACTATAAAAATTATGCAAAAATAAACAATTTATGTCATATTTACATATTATAAAAATAAATTAATTTTTAAACATATTCACATACAAAAATTTAAATTATAAACAATTTATGGAATTTAATTATAATTAACAAAATTTTAATATTAAGCATATTTATATATAAGATTATAAACAATTTATATAATATATACATATGATGAAGGTTTATATATAAAAAATAAATTAAAGATTTAAAAGAAAATTATGGATTAAAAAAAATTAGGGTTAACTTAATTATTTACAAATTAGAATTATTTTTAAATTGTATGATAAAATAAAATAACATTTATATGATAATAATAAAAAAAGTTATTAGAATTAATAAAGATGAATTAGGGTTTATGAAGATTTTAGAATAGAAAAAAAATTAGGTTTACAACTTAATTATTTACTAATTTTAATTAAGAAAAATAATAATAATAAAGAAAAAATAAAGAGAGAAAGAAAAAAGAAGGGAGGCCTGGTTTTGAACCCAGGACCTCCCAATACCTGGAAGAAGACATTGCCACTGGGCTGCGCACGCAGCTGGTGATATGGAACTACCAAACATCCATCATATTGTAAAGCAAGTGAAATAATTGAGAAAAGAAAAAAAATGCTGAGGGCTGGACTCGAACCCACGCCCTCCAGCAGCGTATACACACACCAAAACCATCTGAGCCACACGCTCATTGTGATATATAGACAACATCAATTTATTTTAAGCCCTGTCAACATTTCAAATATGAATTTCGCGCCAAACAGCTTCGTCTCCTACCTCTGGACCTGCGAATCTTGCTACGAATTTTACCACGAATTTTCCTGCGAATTTTATCATATACAGAACCTACGAATCTCAAATATCAACAAAACAGTAAAAATTTTACAAATTGATTAGTGAAACATGATCCTCAAAGCACCTACAATCTTCCTATGTTCTTAGAAACTATTTATATTTGGTTTATCATGAAACCCTAATCAAGAGGCCGAAACCCTAGCCATGGTGGATTCCTTAATCTGCAATAAAAATTCAATCCAAGCATACAGAAACGTTCCAAATACCTTCACAAGCAATTATCAATGGTCAAAAACAATTTATAATACATAAACATATGAAATCGAAAATTTGAAATTTTAAGAGGAAATTGATTTCGGGTTATGCATTTAGGCATGTTTTGGACAATGATAATGATCAGGTTATGTTCAGTGATACTCAAGGAAACCAATGCAACCTTTAAAAAGCTTTGAGAGTGCTTCTAAGTAGGAAACCGAATTGGAGTTTTTCAAGTGATTTTTGTGAAGTTTGAAGATGGTTTTTGAGGCTCTGAAAATCGTCCATTTGAAGCTGCCTCATGTTGTATATAAAGGAGTGAATGAAATTAGGTTAAGAGCCCTCACAAACTTGTGGATATTTGGACCTTTTAAGATTGAAAAATATTTGGTTTTAAAACTTGAAATATCTTGATCTTGCCTTGCTATTTTGGGATGATTTTCATAACTCTTGTATCAATTAGATCAAAATATCATTTATGACATTCTAGAAGCAAGATAATTTTAAATCTTCACTATTTCTTATTTTATTTGAATTTAAAATGATTTTTAATATAAAAAATCATAATAAATAAAAATAAAATAAATAAAATAATGAAAATATTAAGTTAATTTCGTGCAAGATGTCTTGGTGTGGATTGGGTCATCATATGGCAAGCCCATTTAGAAAAAATTAGTTTTAAACCTCCATTTTCCTCATAAACCAACCAAAAGTTTCCCAACTTTGCAAGGGCACACATCCTTCAATTTTAATGATATGAGGGTGTTCTTGGACATTTTGGAAAGCTTGAAGAGTCCTCTAACCAAACCCACTGGTTTCATGTCCATATCATTTTCCATTCTCAAGTTATGCCCTTTTGAAGTTGTTGACTTTTTGTTGACTTTCAAAAGGACCTATAATGTCTTAGCTCATACCTTCCAAATGAAGCATTTTTGGGCTTGGCTTTTGAGACACAAAGTTGTAGAGAATTCAACTTCCTTCAAAATGAGCTTTGGATGGAGACTTGGTGATTAAGCATGTGAAAGTTATGGCTGGTCAAAGTTTAGTTGACTTTTACTGAGGAAACCCTAATTTAGAAACTCCTGATTCTTGATGATCTGAAATCTCCTTGATGAATCATGATAAACCCTTGATCATATGATGAATTTTACTTCATATACTTGATGTTGGCAAAAAATAATGAAGTTTGACTTTGGTTTGACCACAGTTGACCTCAGTTTGACTTTTTAACTGCTTTGACTGATTTTGACTTACCTGATCATCTGACTGAGCAAACCTTTGGGAAAAGTCTTGAAATTTGTCATAGGGATTCTTAAACACATATAAGATGTTATGAAGCCCACTTGAAGCCTTGGAAATTCATTTAGCCTGATTAAAGTCAAAACCCTAGTTTTGGATGCACTGCTTAGGAGGTGCATTGTCTGAGGGAGTTGTCAAATCTTCTGACTATTTATGGACTTTGTGAACCTTGTGAATCATCATAAAATGTCTTGTGAACCTCATGGGAGGTATTGTGAACCTTGTGAACCTTGTGAACCTCATAAAGTGATATGTAGACTTCATGAACCTCATGAAAGGTCTTGTAAACATTGTGAATCTTGTGAACCTTGTGAACCTTCTTAGCACACAAAGTCTTGCATTGTGAGGGAAAATTTTGGGGTGCAACACTTACCACCTGAAAGGTTAGCAAAATAAATGAAATGTAATGCAAATGAGATGCAATGACATGGTGCAAGACAAAACCAGAAGCATGAGTATGATGCTAATGATGCTATGAGGTGGTGCAAACATGAGACAAGGCATGAGGATGATCATACAAACATGTGGATGCAAGAGTAGCATGCTTAGAACCATGAACATACATGAAAAGTTATGGAATGCAAATGACATACAACATGGCAAATGAAAGATGCAATGATCAAACATGATTCTAATATGTCCTAAGATGTATTATGAATCAAATGGATGCATAAAATGTCATGGCAAGTCATGGTGTGCAAGAAAATGCAAGATGAATGCAAAAGGAAGCCCAAATTAGGGTTTATGATCAATGCACAAAACAAAAACCAAAACCAGAAGCAAACATCAAGATAAAAAAATTGAAAATGCACTCAAGGGAACCCTAAACCTATACAAACTCACTGCCCAAAGGAGGGGTTCTAACTCTTAACCTAGTGTAAGTTATGAATTTCTTAAGATTTCTAGGGTTTTAAGGTACCTTGTCAAGAAAAATGCCAAACAAATTGAAAATGCAAGATCAATTCATGCCAATTTAATCCTATAAACTACATGCTATACAAGATGCAATGCAAAAAGAATCAAAGTCCAACTCTCAAAGACTAGGCAGAAATGAATTTTTGAACATTGGATCAAAATAATGCCTTGAAATGAAATTAATTCCATGGAAAATTGTCAAAAGACATCAAGATCAAAAAAGAAATTTGGTTTGAAGGTTGGACAATGTTTCTAAATGGTTTTAAATGTTTCATGAATTTTTTTTGTGATTTTTAAATACTTAAAAGTATTTTTAATTAATTAATTCTCATTAATTAATTAAAAATAAACTTTTAAATGATTTAAAAATATTTTTTAATGCGAAAAATAAAAATAAAAATGTTTTTGGTTTCTGAAAATTAATAAAAGGTTGTACAAAAATTCTCAGAATTTTTCAATGTGTTTTACTATTTTTAATAAAATGAACAAAACAAATGAGAATAAAAAGAAAATAAAATGGATTAAATGGAAAGTATGCTGATCCTAAGGCTGAGGTTTAAACAAGGAACGCGCGCGTTTGACTGGCGCCATATCTAAGGGTGGAGATTTAAACTGGCCAGATTAACTTATAAACTCAATTAAAAGGATTGATGACGTGGATTAGGGTTTAATGAGTGGATCTGGACCCTCCAAACGCGCGCCAGTCAAACAAAGTCAGCCTATCCTACGTACCACATTCAAACTGCATTTAATTACATGGATTAGCCCTAAACACTTTCAGGTGGCCAGAGAAGACTTTCGGTCGTCTTCTCCGGCGAGACTCTCACCTGAAAGTTGCTAACTTTCTCCCCAGGCCATGAAAATGAACTCTAATCACCCAGAAATCATCCCCATTCAACATTGAATCAAAACCCCCAAACAAAAATCATTTTTCATGCGTTAATCAGGCAAATCGAAGCAAAACATTTCTAGGGCAAAAAAGTTTCAGAGCATTCATACATCCTGGTTTCTCAACCATTTTCAAAAATAATCATATCCCCATGATCAGGGGAGTGCATAGAATCATTTAGGAACTTAAAATGGAGTTTCTGGAAAAAAATTTGAGATGGCTACCTGAGATGGAAACTCCTGGTCCTGAGCTTTCTGGCCTTTCCTTTGCTGCAAATCCACTCCTTTGAACCCTCTGATGATGAAATTACACTTAGAAAGCTTTGAGGATGGCTGGTTTTTGAGATGGCAGAAGTTCTGTTCAAGGGAGGGTGGTGATCGTGTTTTTGATTCAGGGAGTTTCAGGCTATGGTGATGGGTGGTTTTTGATCAGTGAAGTGTGCTGAGTTGATTTGTGAAGTTTGTTCGTGTGTTTGCAGCTTGTGGAGAGTGTTTCGAAAGCTTTTGCAAATGGAGTGGAAAATGAGAGAGCTGTCTTCTTGGTGCTTTTAGGCTTGTGTGTTATGTGCTTTGGCTTGCTCTTGGTTTGTATAAACAAATGGGATTGGTCAGATGAGTTGATGTGTGCTTTTGTGATTGGTATGGCTCAAGTTGCCAAAATGTCAAAGTTGTGTAAGAGAGGCATGGGCTACTAGCTAGCTAAGGACAGATGGGGTGTCCTGCGCAGCAAGATGTGTGGAGAGCCATAGGATTGGTTGTGAAGTCAGCAAGCAAGTGGATTCACACTTGAGTGAGTTTTTGTAACTTGCTTCACTTTTGTTTCCTTTGAGAAATCTTGCTCCATAAGTCATGAAAATGAGTGATCCCTTGGCCTATTCTGAATTTTAGATGTCACATGATCATGTTGTGAATAAATGATACACATTTGAGGCCTTTAGAACACTTGATCAAACCATTTTGCAAAATGTCTCTTTGGTGGAAAACTTCAAATTTTGTGATTTTAGCCAACTTTGACAAGCCATAACTTTTGATCCAAAATGAATTAGGTCATGTTCTTGTACTTTTTGAAAAGGGAATGATCCATTCTACAACTTTCATGACCAAAGTTTTTTCATTTGAAGCATTTTTGAATCAAAAAGCAAGGGTTGAAAAGGTTTCCTAAAATGGCAATTTTCATTAAAAGTCAACTTTCCCAAAAAGTCAACTTTGCAAATGACTTGAGATTCTTCAATTTTGTGAACTTCCAACATCTTCTATGATCAAATAAATATCATGCACAATAAAAATGATGATGAACACCCTTTGGTTGGGTCATTGGGGGCCTCAGATGCCCTGATTTTACACTAACTTGCTTAGAAAGTCAACCCTTGATCAGATGACTTCCCCATGGAATTTCTTCATGAAAATTGATATGCATGATCCCTATACCATATAGAGACCAATAGAAACAAGAATGACCAAAAAATTTGGAGTTATGGCCTTTGAAACCAAAACCCTAATTCTAGGTCATCTGTGCAGTTAAGCCTGGCTCTGCTTCCATGCCATTCTCAGTTCTTGTGATTCTTTGACATTATTGACTTTGAGAGGATATAATATGATGCTTGCACATACATGGACCCCTTTGAAGTGATTGATGACCTTTGGAGTGGCTCAAGAAGCTCTTGGATTGCTCAGATCACAAACCCTAGATGCAGATGACTTTGAACCAATGCAATGAATCAAAAATGTGATATGAGATGCTATGATTGAACTTATGCATATGAAAAGATCACAAGCCATGGTGTGAATGGGTGAGGGAAAATTTGGGGTGTTTACAGCTGCCCCTATTCAAACATGAGTTAGCTGTGCAGGATGTAAGCAACGGCTTAACAGGCAAACAAGATAACTTGTGGTTGAATACCAAAGACAGTCCAAAATTTGCACTCACAGAATGAAGAAGAAAAGGGATATAGATTGTAAAAGGAAATAAAGTATATTATAAAGTATGGGCGACGGAGGACGACCGTCGAGCAGAGGACGACTGCTGGGGATAAAGAGCAATGACGGGGACGGCCGACATGCTGGGAAAAGTGCGGGAAATAAAGCGATGACGGGGATGGCCGACATGCTGGGGATAAAAGGGATTATGATGGGGACGGCCATCAAGTAAAGCTATAAGATTCTCTGGGGATTAATGAAAAATGATGGGGATGGCCATCAAGTTCATAAAGTAATGTAAACAACGATGGGGACGGCCATCGGGCTAAACTGATGAAGGACGATCATCAGGAAAAAGAAAAGGGACCACGACGGGGACGGCCATCGGGTTAAAGAATAAATGAAATAATGATGAGGGACGGTCATCAAAGGTGAAGGACGATCACCTAGCAGGGGACGGCTGCTCTGAAAGGGGTAAGATGAGGGACGGTCATCTAAGGTGAAGGACGATCACCTGGCAGGGTACGGCTGCCGAAAATATCGCGACATAGGACGAATGCCGGATAAAAGGTCAACGATGGGGACGGCCATCGGACGAGCATGATGAAGGACGATCATCAAGAGGTGAAGGACGATCACCTAGCAGGGGACGGCTGCTAAATATCACGACATAGGACGAATGTCGGATAGAAAAGGTCAACGATGGGGACGGCCATCGGATGAGCATGATGAAGGACGATCATCAAGAGGTGAAGGACGATCACCTAGCAGGGTACGGCTGCTCTCGGGGTTTATCATGACATAGGACGAATGTCAGATAGAAAAGAGATTTTGTCTTGCGGGCTATCTACTGGGGCATAGTAAACACGAACGAGTGTTTATATCCAAGAAATAAAAGGTATAAGTGTTTTGACGTTGTGTATAGATTAAAGATGCGGACGAGCATCCTTAAGACTACGATACGGACGAGTATCGGGTAGAAACAAATACTGACACATGTTCAGAGATGATGATACAGACGAGTATCAACTGGTTAACAGAGAACACGGACGAGTATTGAATCTGAGGGGACTCTTCTGGGGAATAATAGACACAGACGAGTGTCTATATTCAAGAAGACATGAGTTTTTGACACGTGTATGGATTAAAGATGCGGACGAGCATCCTTAAGACTATGATACGGACGAGCATCAGGTAGAAACAAACGTTTGACGCATGTTCTGAGATGATGGTACGGACGAGTACCAACTAGTTAACAAAGAACATGAACCAGTGTCGCATCTGAGATGATATAAGTGGTGCATACAAGATACAGACGAGTACCTGTAAGAGTGAAATATGAGTGGTGTATAGATGAGTGTATAAACGGGTATTTAACCTGCTGGGGAGAGTGACACGGATGAGTGTCAGGAAAGTTATATATATATATATATATATATATATATATATATATATATATATATAAGTATCTGTGAGTGCAAAAGGGGACGCTTTGGCTTTCTGCTGGGGGTATGACACGGACGGGTGTCAAGAAGTATCTGTAATACGGGTGGTCTGTTTGTAAAGATTGCTCGGGCGACTTTACTGGGGAATGATGACACGGACGTGTGTCAAAAGGAGTGTGTATTTGTATTTATGAGTGTAGGGCCCATGCTTTTAGCTTTAGCTCTCTGCTGGGGAATCTGGGGAGTTTTTTGTATACTGTTGATGGATTGTCATTATTCACAAGTGTTTGATTCAGAACATGGCTTATGATTATACAATATGTTTGATTTTTGCCGTAATGCTCCGTGTTAGACGGAATGCTACGCTCTGTGGAAAAATATGATGCGAATGCTATGATTATGCGAGGATACCAATCCGGGATTTGGATCCCGTTGCTGTGAAGATCTCTGGTCGATCTGTTTGAAGTGGACATCCCAGCTGGGGATGAGATCATTGGTAGATCTGATGAGATGTATCTGCTTGGGGAAATAGGTCAATGATAGACCTATTCCAGGTAATAAGGGACCCAGCTGGGGTTTGTAAAAGCTTTCGTCACTCTGTTGTGATTCCTTCATGCGTTGCTCTTCTGGATAGAG
The DNA here is from genome assembly GCA_963966055.1 of Lathyrus aphaca. Classification (NCBI taxonomy): domain Eukaryota; kingdom Viridiplantae; phylum Streptophyta; class Magnoliopsida; order Fabales; family Fabaceae; genus Lathyrus; species Lathyrus aphaca. The sequence continues at coordinate 118,744,866 of OZ014521.1, read as the reverse complement.
GCTGAGGCTCTGTGGGGAAGTGGTTCCCTGGCTTTTGTACTTGGCTGAGGAGGAAGAATGATTGGCACCTTGGCTGGGGAGAAATGACAAATGGCAACTCAGCTGGGGAGAAAACACTTTAGATGCTAATACTGAGTGAGTGTTGATTTGCCAGCTTGCTGAGGTGAAGCTTACATGCCCCGTGTTGCGCTTTGAATACCTGCAATCCTGCCAAGACAGAGGGACGCACAAGTAATCCCGAGGTTTCCTTTACTGGATCTCACCATGAGAGTTCAGACACTCCCGGGAATAAGTACATTTCCTGCAAGCACGTAGTTTCAGAAAGACGCACCTGTATTTATGCAATCGATATATTAATGACATCAGACATTTTTACAAATAAAAGAGTACGAGACAACGTGTGACTAAAAGTCTGATTTTATTAATTCATGTGCCCTGAATTGGCAAGATACAGTCAAAGAAACATATCCCCTAAAATGAGGAGATTGTTACAAATTGAGAAACAAAATGCTGGCAATGTTGACGACGCTTCAAGGAGCTTCCCTTTTTGCTATGACTCGTATGACTTTTGACGTTCTTCTCGTCTTGCTTTCTGAAGAAGGCTGATTCTGAGAGAAGCTTGATCCCTTCGAGGTTTACCAAGTTGTAGGTGATACAGACGAATTCAGAATGCAGTTGTTCGCTTATTCCCTTATTTTGCATGGACCGCCCTTTCGGGTTTTCGATCCATCGGGATACCCATTCTTGCCTGAGTTGTCCAATGCGGCTTTTCAACTCAGCGGGTGTACATTTTTGTTTATTTTCCCTTATTTTTGCCCGAGTCTTTTATTCTGTTTTTGACTCGCCGGGATGCCCTATTTTTGCCTGGACTTACATTCTGTTTTTGTGTCCAGCGGGTCTTTTTATGCGAAGTATTTTTTAACTGCATCTGAATTCACAGGGGACGGGAAGTCTTCACCATCCATGGTGCTAAGCATGAGTGCTCCACCCGAGAAAACTTTCTTTACTACGAATGGTCCTTCATAATTCGGAGTCCACTTGCCCCTGTGGTCTGTATGAGGAGGGAGGATTCTTTTCAGCACAAGATCTCCTACTTGGTACTCTCGGTGCCTGACTTTCTGATCGAAGGCTCTCTTCATTATTTTCTGATACAACTGCCCATGACAAATTGCAGCCAATCTTTTCTCTTCGATCAGACTTAGTTGTTCGTATCGGGATCGGACCCATTCTGCTTCGTTCAGCTTAACATCCATCAGTACCCGTAAGGAGGGTAGTTCAACTTCAACTGGTAGGACTGCTTCCATACCATACACAAGCTGATACGGTGTTGCCCCAGTGGATGTTCTGATTGACGTGCGGTACCCATGCAAGGAAAACGGTAGCATCTCATGCCAGTCTTTGTAGGTGACTACCATCTTCTGCACAATCTTCTTGATATTCTTATTAGCTGCCTCAACAGCGCCGTTCATCTTTGGCCTGTAAGGAGAAGAATTGTGGTGTTGGATCTTGAAGTACCGGCATAGCTCTGCCATAGTTTTGTTGTTCAAGTTGGAACCATTATCGGTAATGATTCGCTCGGGAACTCCGTATCGACAGATGATATCTCTCTTCAGAAATCGGGCTACCACTTGTCTTGTAACGTTTGCATAGGAAGCTGCTTCGACCCACTTTGTGAAATAGTCAATGGCAACCAAGATGAATATGTGGCCATTCGAAGCAGTCGGTTCAATCTTGCCAATCATGTCAATGCCCCACATAGCAAAGGGCCAGGGTGAAGACACACATTCAAAGGGTTGGGAGGCACATGCACCTTATCCGCATAAATCTGGCATTTATGGCATTTTCTAGCGTAGGCACAACAGTCGACATCCATGGTGATCCAATAATAACCTGATCTTAGCAACTTCTTGGCCATAGCATGTCCTCCAGCATGGGTACCAAAGGATCCTTCGTGTACTTCATGCATCAACAAGTCCGCTTCTGTTCTATCAACGCATCTGAGGAGTACCATATCAAAGTTTCTCTTGTACAGGGAACCATCAGTGTTCAGAAAGAAACTACCAGCAAGCCTTCTCAATGTCTTCTTATCATTGGAAGATGCCCCAGGTGGGTATTGAAATTCTGTAATGAGATGTCCTAAGAGATGTTCCAACACTTAATAGGACATTTGACAAATTTAACCAAAACTTTAAACAGCAGGAAAAATAAACAACACAGAAGTTTGTTAACCCAGTTCAGTGTATAACCACACCTACATCTGGAGGCTACCAAGCCAGGAGGAAATCCACTATTAGTAATATTAATTCTAGACTTAAACCACCCTGTTTAATTTATCACTTAATACTTACCCAATGCAATTTCTACCTAAAACTCACTTAGATAAGAGTACCCTACTCACTCCCCCTCAATCACACAGTGATTTTGTTTACAAGTTTAATTAAAATGAAGTCACACTTCAAACAAAACAGCTTGATCTTACTTCACAGTTTCAATCAAGTCACAAATGCACTTTTGCTTAAAAGCTCATAAAGTGGTACATAAAAACAGCCTGCTATTAAAACACTAGACACCCTATTTATTCTTCTGAAATTCGTGCTCAATTCTATGAGATTCTGTTGTTTAAATAGGTTCTGAATTTTGGGCTTTCTGTAGAATGATCCAGCCCTAATGTGCAGCAGCTGTCACCTTGAATTTAGGGTTTGTTACCTCCTATATTCTAGGTGCATTAGGTCTTCTGTTTTAATCTGAATCTTCAATTTAAAACTCCCTACAGATGCGCCTTGTTCTGTTTTATATCCATCATTAATTAATTCCAGATAATTCTCCTTAAATATCTCTGATCTGTTAATCAATAATTAATTCTGGTAGCAGGTCTGAGATGTCTCAACATCTGTTGGGACATCCTGACAAAACTGAACTTAGTCATTTATACAATGTCCCAACATCTTGTAGAACATCCTGAACCAAGTTCACATACTCTGTTTGCTAATGTCCCAACATCTGATAGGACATTCTGAACTGAATTTAACATTTCTTGTTTAGTCAAAAATTCTGCCAATTCTTAAACATCTACAAACTCCCCCTTTGGCTAATTTTTGGCTAACATCTTTTCTGGTTTTCAGAGTGCAGCAGAAGTTCTTTTTATCAGAGTAAATCATTACTATTCTGTTGATTCAAATTTGAGTTTTACTCCCCCTCAACCATATATGAGTCCAGTCTTGTTTCAACAGAAATATTCACACTTATTCAGTTCAGTCAGAAACAAACAGATTTCATTCATCATTTAAACAGCAATTACATTTGATGTTGTTCTCCCCCTTGGTAGGCACAAAATTAGGGGCCAAAGAACTATTATCCAGAATTACACATCATTGCTGTCATTACAAATGCCTCACATACATTGGATCACTCAGAATCATCACTCTCAGTTCCCTCCTCAACTTCTGTCTCTTCATCAGCTTCTGTTTCTTCATCAGCAGCACTGTCTTCATCAGAGGCATTGTTTACATTAGAGGCAGCTTTCTGGTCTTCTTCATTCTCCAATCTTTGAATGATTTCTTCCAGTTTCAGCTTCCTTGCTTCAAGCTCCTTGCATGTGCACTTTAGCTCAGCAATTAACTCTGTCTTGGAGATTGAATTCTTAGCAGTTGAGGGACCAGCAGATGTCCCAGCAGGTGCTTTAACATCTGCAGCATGGTGACTGAGAAATAATTTGTAGTGAAAAGCAATGGGGCTCTCTCTCTTGCAGACAATGTCCTTCTCAGTTAAAATTCCAGGGTATTGACTTAGAACAATACCACACAGCAATGATGGAAAAGCTATTGGCAGCTTTGTTGCAGTAGAGATGGCATGCTTCATAGTCTGATCAAAAATATATGCTCCATAATCCATCTTGGTTTGAGTCCCCACAGCAAAGATGAATCTGGCCAGACCAGTTGAGATTGATGAAGTGTGATTGGTAGGCACCCAGTTTGCAGTTCCAATCCTGTTAAGCATGGCATATTTTCTAGTAAGCATGCTCACAGAGAGCTTTCCCTTCACAGGCCAAGCCTTGACCTGGTTTGCAGTGATCACCTTACAGATTTGATTATCTGTTTTCCCTAGCTCATTGGGTCCATCTGTTTCTCTTCCTAGATACTCATTGATGATTTGAGGAGAAAACTGTACACATTTACCTCTAACAAAAACTTTTCTAAACTCAGAGGACTTACCATTTGAGCAATCCTCCTGAAGATTCACAATGAACTCTTTGACAAGCAGTTCATAGCAGGGAGAGAACTCTGAGACTGTCTTGAACAGTCCTGCAGCAGAGATTAGGTCAATGAGTTCTGTGCACTCAAGTGCATTGCTGCTCAGTTCTCTTTCCAAAGCAACCCTTCTTTGGTACACATATTTCCATCTGTTGACACTGGAGACATGATGGAAGGATATATTGTCCAAGGGAGCTTCTGGAACAACAGTTGAAGCTCTAGCTGGAGCTGGTTTCTTCTTGGGAGGAGATGTTGGGACATCTGATCCAACATCTGAATCTGATGGTGTTGCAGCTTTTCTCTTCTGAGTTTGAACCTTGCTCCATGGTTTTGCTGGACCAAAAGTGGCTTTAGCCTTGCCTTTCTTTGGACTAGCCTTCTTTTTCTCAGGAATGACAGGTTCATCTTGTATCTTTCCTTTCCTGGACCTTAGTCTTTTAGCAATGCTGGGTTTCACAGATGATATGATCTCAGCATCAAAATCCTGTTCCAGATTGACTGTTGGAGGGGATTGAGCAGTCTCCTCATCAGCTTGTTGATCAGTAGAAGATTGATCTTCATTTGAGTCTTTAGCCTGTTCCATAGAAACTTCTTTGTCACTTTCACTTGAGACCTCTTTCTTGTCCTCAGTCTGTTCAGTATCAGCATCAGATGAGTTTGCTTTCTCATCTGCATATGTTCCAACATCCGTTGGAACATCTTGTTCTGCAGCATTGTTCTTTGTATCTTGAGCAGGTTCTTCTTGAGGTGCAGGAATGGTGTTCAAGGGAACAGAGATTCCTTTCACTACTCTTTGTTCAGAGAAAACTTGATTGACAATCTCATTGATGGAGTCATCAACATATTTGGAGTATTTAACATGTGAAGGAATTTCTTTAGCTTTGCTTCTGATTTTATCTTTACCTCTTTTTGGTGTTCTTGCCTTCTTAGTGTGAGAGGCATTTCCCTTGAGCTCGTCTAATGGTGTTGATTGCATTGGCACCATAGAAATAGGAATGGCATGAACCACGTCTTCCTGGTTGAGAACTTCTTCAGCAGTTTTAGGGTTTTGAGACATTGTTGAGGAAGATGAATGTGCAGCTTTAGGGTTTAAGATTTCTGCAGGATTACTAGTCAATGTGATTCGCTTGTGATGATGTGATGAGACTCTTGATAGCTGCTTATAAGGAAATACTAAAGAAGTAGCCGTTACAGTCCAAATGATTAGGAATGAAATTCCCAAGGATCTAGTCCAGACTAGCTTTGCCATCTGGAACTTATGCCATGCAATGTCATATGACATGTTGGCACATCTCATTAACTGCTAGATATCACATAAACAGATTCCAAGTTTGCCCCTTAAGTTCTCAAATTGTGCAGCATCCAATGCCTTGGTAAAAATATCAGCTAACTGCAGATCTGTAGATACATGCTCCAATGAAATCACCTTTTCTTCTACAAGATCTCTGATGAAATGATGTCTGATATCAATATGCTTTGTCCTGCTGTGTTGGATAGGATTCTTAGATATGTTGATTGCACTCAAGTTGTCACAGTACAATGTCATGACATCCTGTGGGACATTGTACTCAGTGAGCATATGCTTCATCCAAACCAACTGAGAACAACTGCTACCTGCTGCTATATACTCAGCTTCAGCTGTAGATAATGACACACAATTCTGTTTCTTACTGAACCAAGAAATCAGATTGTTTCCTAGAAAGAAGCATCCTCCTGAAGTGCTTTTTCTGTCATCAGCACTTCCTGCCCAATCAGCATCACAGAAGCCAGTGAGAATTGGTTTGCATCCATGAAAGTACATTATGCCATAGTCACATGTACCATTAACATATTTAAGGATTCTCTTGACTTGATTGAGATGACTGACTTTTGGATCAGCTTGATATCTTGCACAAACTCCTACTGCAAATGCAATGTCTGGTCTGCTAGCAGTCAAGTATAACAAGCTTCCAATCATGCTTCTATATAAACTTTGATCTACCTTCTCACCCTTTTCATCTTTAGTCAGCTTTAAATGTGTAGGAGCAGGAGTTCTTTTATGAGAAGCATTTTCCATTCCAAATTTCTTCACTATGTTCTTGGAGTACTTGCTTTGTGAGATGAACATTGAGTCTTCCATTTGCTTAACTTGCAGACCAAGAAAATAGGTTAATTCACCTACTAGACTCATTTCAAATTCAGCTTCCATCTGCTTGACAAAATGTTTGACCATCTTATCAGACATCCCACCAAACACAATGTCATCAACATATATTTGTGCAATCATGACATTTCCTTCTTCATCTTTAACAAACAGGGTTTTATCAATCCCACCTTTTCTGTATCCTTGCTTGATAAGAAATGTGGTAAGTCTTTCATACCATGCCCTTGGAGCTTGCTTCAGACCATAAAGTGCTTTCTTGAGTTTGTATACATGATTTGGACAGCTTGGATCAACAAATCCTTTAGGCTGTTCTACATATACCTCTTCATTAAGATAACCATTAAGAAAGGCACTTTTCACATCCATTTGAAATAGCTTGAACTTTAAGATACAAGCAATTCCCAACAGTAGTCTTATTGATTCAAGCCTTGCTACTGGTGCAAAGGTTTCATCAAAGTCTACCCCTTCAATTTGAGTGTATCCTTGAGCCACAAGTCTAGCTTTGTTCTTTGTAACAATTCCTTGTTCATTTGACTTGTTCTTGTACACCCATTTAGTACCAATCACATTTATGTCATTAGGTCTAGGAACAAGATTCCACACTTCATTCCTTGTGAATTGACCTAATTCCTCTTGCATAGCACAAATCCAGTATTCATCAGTGAGAGCTTCCTTGACATTTTTAGGTTCTATTTTGGAAACAAAGCAAGAACCTGAAATCACTTCTCTTGATCTAGTGCTCACACCTCTGTTGGGATCACCAATTATTAAATCTTTGGGATGATCCTTCTGTATTCTGATGGAGGGAGGTTTGCTTGAATCTTCTGACCTTGTATCATTTTGAGTGAAGTTATATTGATCATTCTTTTCTTCAGCTTCAATCTTGATATCAGCAGATGTTCCAACATCTTCTGGGACATCTGTAGGAGCATCATCAATTATCACATTTATGGATTCCATGATAACATTTGTTCTGTAGTTAAATACTCTATATGCTCTGCTGTTTATAGAGTATCCAAGGAAAATTCCTTCATCACTTTTAGGATCCATTTTTCTCCTTTGCTCCCTATCTGCCAGAATATAGCATTTACTTCCAAACACATGAAAGTACTTCACAGTGGGTTTTCTGCCCTTCCAGACTTCATATATTGTGGACAGGGTTCCTTTTCTCAAGGTAACTCTGTTATGGATGTAGCAGGCAGTGTTCATAGCTTCAGCCCAGAAATACATAGGTAACTTCTTAGCATGGATCATAGCTCTTGCTGATTCTTGAATGGTTCTATTCTTCCTTTCAACAATCCCATTCTGTTGAGGAGTGATAGGTGAAGAATACTCATGGTTGATTCCTTCTGAAGAACAGAAATCTAAGAACTTTTGATTCTCAAATTCTTTTCCATGATCACTTCTTATTCTGATCACACAGCTGGATTTTTCCCTTTGCAATCTTTGACATAATTCTTTGAATACATCAAATACATCTGACTTTTATTTGATGAAGTTTATCCATGTATATCTTGAAAAATCATCAACCACAACATAGGCATACCTCTTACCACCAAGACTTTCAACTTGCATAGGTCCCATAAGATCCATATGAAGAAGTTCCAAAACTTTGGAAGTTGTCAGATGTTGGAGCTTTGGATGGGACATCTTGGTTTGTTTGCCTATTTGACATTCACCACATATTTTGCCATCATCAATCTTCAGTTTGGGAATACCTCTTACAGCATCCATAGATATGATCTTCTTTATGCCTCTGAAATGAAGATGACCTAGCCTTTGGTGCCATAGTTTTACTTCTTCTTCTCTAGCTAGAGAACAAGTTGAAGTGGGGTTGAAGTCTAATGGCTCCCACATGTAACAGTTGTCTTTAGACCTTGCACCTTTCATGATAACTTTTTGCTCTTTGTTAGTCACTATGCATTCAGTTTTTGTAAAGTTTACACTGTATCCTTGATCACATAGTTGACTTATGCTGATCAGGTTAGCAGTTAAACCTTTAACAAGCAATACATCATCTAGTCTTGGAACATCTTGACAGTCCAAGGTTCCAACTCCTTTGATCTCTCCTTTAGCTCCATCTCCAAAGGTAACATACCTGGATGAATATGACTTTAAGTTTACTAGCAAATTCTTCAATCCAGTCATGTGTCTTGAGCATCCACTGTCAAAATACCAGTCTTCTTTAGCTGATACTTTCAGTGATGTATGTGCTATGTATGCAGTACTTTTCTTTGACCAGATGAGTTGAGATTTCTTTTGATGCCTCTGCCCTGTGTGTTGTTCAGCTGATCTCAAAGTTTGATTGTTGATCTGGTTCTTGGGACTGTGGCTTTGATCAGTCTGAGTATCAGCTTTTGGTCTCCAAACTTTCTTGATTACTTCTGTCTTTTGCTTAGGAGGTTGCTGATTTCTAAGCTGCATATTCTTGGTACCTTCTACTTTCTGCTTGGAAGGTTGCTGACACATCTGATTTGGATATCCATGTAACTTATAACAGTGAGGTTTGATATGTCCAAATCTTCCACAGTGATGGCATCTCCATCTTTGATACTTCTTCTTCATCTTGTTCTTTCCAGAATGTTGGGACATCTGTTGGAACATTATGTTTGTCTTTGTGTTCTGATGTTGAAGCATCTGTTGGGACATCTTGTTTGACTGTATAGTTTTTGAAGTAGTTTTTCTAGAGCTTGCTTCATCTCTGTTATATCCCAGTCCACTTTTGTCCCCTGAATGTTTATTATTGCAGAGAATAGCATCCAGTGTATTTGAGCTGCTGTTCATCATTCTAACAGATTTGGACATATGTTCCAGCTTAGAATTGAGAAGAGTTACTTCACTTTTTAAGGTATCAATGATTACTTGATCACTTGCTTTTTCTTCTTCTAGTACTTCATTCTGCTTCTTTAGCTTTATGACCTCACTGCATACTTCAGTACTTCTCTTGTACAGATCCTTGAAGGCTTGCTCAAGATCTGCATAAGTAAGCTCTTCACAGCTGGAATCACTGTCATATTCACACAGTCCAGCTAAAGCAGCAATGTGCTTAGCTGATTCTTCTTCTGAATCTCCTGAGTCTTCATCAGACCAGGTTACAGATAGTCCCTTCTTTTGTCTTTTTAAGAAGTTGGGACATTCCTTCTTGATGTGTCCATATCCTTCACATTCATGGCACTTGATTCCTTTTTCTTGACTGGTCTTTTCAGCAAGATTTGATCTTCTGTTAGCATCATAGGTTCTCTTGTTTTCAGAAGAGTTTGTGAATCTTCCACTGGAATTTGATTTACCTTCCATACCTCTGAGAATCTGTTTGAACTGTTTTGTAATCAATGCAAGATTTTCTGAGAAGCTTTTATCATTTGCTAGTTCATCATCTTCTTCTTCATCTGCATTTGAAACCAAGGCAATGCTTTTGTTCTTTTTAGCATGTGTGTCATTCATTCCCATTTCAAAAGTTTGAAGGGAACCAATGAGTTCTTCAGCTTTCATGGAGCATATGTCTTGAGCTTCTTCTATTGCTGTGACTTTCATGTCAAATCTTTTTGGCAAAGATCTGAGAATTTTCCTTACAAGCTTTTCATCAGTCATCTTTTCTCCCAAGGCTCCAGAAGTATTGGCTATATCCAAGATGTTCATGTAGAACTCATGAATTGATTCATCTTCCTTCATTCTCAAGTTTTCAAACTTGGTGGTGAGAAGTTGAAGTCTTGACATTTTTACTTTTGATGTTCCTTCATGAGTTGTCTTGAGGGTATCCCACACATCTTTGGCCAGCTCACAATGATGCACCAGTCTGAAAATATTTCTATCAATGCCATTGAATAAAGCATTTAGGGCTTTTGAGTTGCCTAGTTCTGAATCTTCTTCCTCTTTACTCCATTCTTCTTCAGGTTTCAGAACTATTGATCCATCTTTGGTGTCTTTAACAGGATGTTTCCATCCAACAATTACTGCTCTCCATGCCCTGTTGTCAAGTGACTTTAAGAATGCAATCATTCTTGGCTTCCAGTAGTCATAATTAGAACCATCCAGTATAGGTGGTCTATTTACTGACCCTATATCTCTGTCCATGTTACAGAATTTGTTTTCCCTAGATCTCACCCAGTATAAACAGGCAGGGTGCCTGCTCTGATGCCAATTGAAATTCTGTAATGAGATGTCCTAAGAGATGTTCCAACACTTAATAGGACATTTGACAAATTTAACCAAAACTTTAAACAGCAGGAAAAATAAACAACACAGAAGTTTGTTAACCCAGTTCAGTGTATAACCACACCTACATCTGGAGGCTACCAAGCCAGGAGGAAATCCACTATTAGTAATATTAATTCTAGACTTAAACCACCCTGTTTAATCTATCACTTAATACTTACCCAATGCAATTTCTACCTAAGACTCACTTAGATAAGAGTACCCTACTCACTCCCCCTCAATCACACAGTGATTTTGTTTACAAGTTTAATTAAAATGAAGTCACACTTCAAACAAAACAGCTTGATCTTACTTCACAGTTTCAATCAAGTCACAAATGCACTTTTGCTTAAAAGCTCATAAAGTGGTACATAAAAACAGCCTGCTATTAAAACACTAGACACCCTATTTATTCTTCTGAAATTCGTGCTCAATTCTATGAGATTCTGTTGTTTAAATAGGTTCTGAATTTTGGGCTTTCTGTAGAATGATCCAGCCCTAATGTGCAGCAGCTGTCACCTTGAATTTAGGGTTTGTTACCTCCTATATTCTAGGTGCATTAGGTCTTCTGTTTTAATCTGAATCTTCAATTTAAAACTCCCTACAGATGCGCCTTGTTCTGTTTTATATCCATCATTAATTAATTCCAGATAATTCTCCTTAAATATCTCTGATCTGTTAATCAATAATTAATTCTGGTAGCAGGTCTGAGATGTCTCAACATCTGTTGGGACATCCTGACAAAACTGAACTTAGTCATTTATACAATGTCCCAACATCTTGTAGAACATCCTGAACCAAGTTCACATACTCTGTTTGCTAATGTCCCAACATCTGATAGGACATTCTGAACTGAATTTAACATTTCTTGTTTAGTAAAAAATTCTGCCAATTCTTAAACATCTACAGGTATGTCTGATCCTCCAAGAAGCACTTAATGTCATGGAACCAAGGCTTATCATCCTTGACAACATCTGCTGCGAACACATATGCTGGTCTGTTAAGTCTGGATACTGGAATTTGAGGTACAAAGTTGGCAGCTTGAACTTTGATCATGGATGAAATGGTAGCCAGAGCATCTGCAAACTGATTCTCGTCTCGAGGGATATACTCAAGCTTGACCATTGTGAAGAAAGTCAATAACCTCCTTGTATAATCCCTGTAAGGTATCAGATGATCCTGGTGTGTGTACCATTTGCCGTTGGTTTGATTAACTACCAAAGCTGAATCCCCGAATACAGTCAATGTCTTGATCCTGAGGTCAATGGCTTCCTCAAGACCCATAATGCAAGCTTCGTATTCAGCTTCGTTGTTAGTGCAGTTAAAGGTGAGCTTTGCCGAGAAAGGCATGTGAACCCCTTTAGGTGTAATGAGTACTGCACCCACACCACGACCATTCATATTAACAGCCCCGTCAAACATCATAGTCCATTCTTCTTCCGGATCGGGCCCTTCAGTGTGAACAGGCTCTTCATGATCTTTTGCTTTTATGAACATGATGTCTTCATCAGGGAAGTCAAATCTCATAGGCTGGTAATCATCAATAGGTTGCTCAGCAAGATAATCAGACAATACACTGCCCTTGATGGCTTTCTGAGATGTGTACTGGATGTCATATTCTGTGAGGATCATTTGCCATCTTGCAACCCGTCCGGTAAGTGCTGGCTTCTCAAATATGTACTTAACTGGGTCCATCTTTGAGATCAATAAGGTAGTGTGGGTCAACATATACTGCCTTAGTCGGCGAGCAGCCCACGCTAAAGCACAACAAGTTTTCTCGAGCAGTGAATAACGTTGTTCACAGTCGGTAAACGTTTTGCTTAGGTAGTATATTGCATACTCTTTTCGACCAGACTCGTCATGCTGGCCCAGCACACACCCCATTGACTCTTCTAATACTGTCAAGTACATTATTAGAGGTATTCCTTCAACTGGAGGCATAAGGATTGGAGGCTCTTGTAAGTATTCCTTGATCTTGTCAAAAGCCTTCTGGAAGTCTTCGTTCCACCTGACCGTCTGTTCCTTTCTCAACAGCTTGAACAAAGGTTCGCAGGTTGCCGTAAGGTGAGATATGAACCGTGAAATGTAGTTCAATCGACCTAAGAACCCTCGAACTTCTTTTTCTGACTTTGGTGCAGGCATTTCTTGAATAGCTTTGACTTTATTAGGGTCAACTTCAATCCCTTTCTCGCTTACAATAAATCCCAGCAGTTTACCGAATCGCACCCCGAATGTGCACTTGTTGGGGTTTAACTTCAGTTGATATTTCCTCAGACGTTTGAATAACTTCAACAGGTTTACCAGGTGGTCTTCTTCTGTGAGGAACTTGGCAATCATGTCATCCACATAACATTCAATTTCTTTATGGATCATGTCATGGAATAATGTTACCATAGCCCGTTGGTAAGTCGCACCAGCATTCTTCAGTCCGAATGGCATCACCTTGTAACAGAACGTGCCCCAGGGTGTGATAAAAGTGGTCTTCTCCATGTCTTCAGGTGACATCTTGATCTGATTGTATCCAGAAAATCCGCCCATGAAGGAGAATACCGAGAACTGAGCCGTATTATCAACCAATACATCAATGTGAGGTAAAGGGAAATTATCCTTCGGGCTGGCTCTGTTCAGATCCCGGTAGTCAACACACATTCTTACTTTGCCGTCCTTCTTAGGCACAGGTACTATATTAGCAACCCACGGTGGATAGCTAGTTACAGCAAGGAACCCGGCGTCCCACTGCTTTTGTACCTCTTCTTTGATTTTCATTGCCATGTATGGGCGAGTACGGCGTAGCTTCTGTTTAACCGGCTGGCAATCTTCTCTTAAAGGCAGCTGGTGCATAACAATGTCGGTGTCCAACCCTGGCATATCCTGATAAGACCAAGAAAACACATCCACATATTCCTGAAGCAGGTCAATCAGTTGTCTCTTCACTGAGTCTTGTAAGCAGGCCCCGATTTTAACTTCTTTCACATCTTCATCTGTACCAAGATTAATCGTTTCGACCTCCTCCTGATGAGGAGTGATAACCTTTTCCTCTGGTCTCAACAACCTGGCTAGCTCTTCAGGAAGCTCATACTCTTCTTCAACCCCTTCATCAGCTTGATTGATTGGATTGTCAAAGTCATACGAAGTCATAGCCGTGTTGTTGTCGGTGCGGTCTGAAAGGCACTCTCTGCAAGGGTTTAGATTGTTCATTTTAGTGATTGATTTTAAATCTTGTTTAGAAAGAGTGAAATGAAGTTGTCATTTTGAAAACATTGCCATTTATTTTTGTACAAAAAGAAAAATGGAAAAACAGTGAGCGGAAAAGAAAAAGACTCATTTGCAAAAGATGTCCAATTATCATTGATTGATCTATTTGCACAAAATTACAGATGGCCCGATTACAAAATGAGTCTTGTCATCTTGGGCAAGATGCAAGACTTGATGCATGCTTAAAAATACAGGAAATAATAATTACTCTGCAGGAGTAACCCTTATGATTTCCTGGGAAGACCAGTTTGAGATACTGCTCCCCGGGATCCTTGGACGTATCCAGCTCTCCAGGTTGCGGTCGCTTTCATCCTCGTCTTCCAAGTTGTTTACGGCATCTGGGGTGAGCATCCACCCACTGACAAAATTGGGCTTCTTAGCAGCCTCTGCTTGATCTTGTTGAGTTGGTTTGTAACCCAACCCAAATCTATCCTCCTTTTTCTCTATAGGCAGCAACTTGCCCCAGCCTTGGGCAGTCCCCTCTTCAACAACCTTCCGGGCTTGCTGATAAGATGTCATTGAGGTTCCAGGTACAGCGGACGCTTCATTTATGTTCAAGGCCTCAAACCCTTGACTCATAGTCTCGTGGAACTCCCCATCCATCTCAATGTATTTGTATGTAGCCAGATGGCTAACAAAGATATCTTCCTCTCCACAAATAGTAACGACTTGGCCTTCCCACTCGAATTTTAACTTCTGGTGAAGGGTTGACGTCACGGCGCCAGCGGCGTGTATCCATGGTCTACCCAATAGACAGCTGTAGGCAGGCTGTATATCCATCACGAAGAAGGTCGTTTTGAAAGTCTGTGGGCCAATCGTTATAGGCAACTCAATCTCTCCCAGAACTGATCTCTTAGAACCATCAAAGGCTCTCACTACTAAGTTGCTTGGGCGTAATAACAATCCTTCATACTCCAGCTTCACAAGGGCTTTCTTAGGTAGGACATTGAGGGATGACCCTGTGTCCACTAATACATGAGAAAGAACTGCACCCTTGCACTCCAAGGTAATATGCAACGCTTTGTTGTGATTGCGGCCTTCTGTTGTCAAATCAGTGTTGGTAAATCCTAGTCCGTGACTAGCGTTGACGTTTCCAACCACTGCCTCTAACTGATTGACTGTAATCTCCTCTGGCACATAAGCGGCGTGCAAGACTTTTAGTAGTGCGTTCCGATGAGCCTCGAAGCACATTAGCAATGATAAGATGGAGATTTTGGAAGGTGTCTGGTGAAGCTGGTCCACTATCTTGTAATCACTTTTCTTGATGATTCTCATGAACTCATCAACCTCTTGATCAAAAGGGGTCTTTAAAGCCTCTTTAGCAACTTGTTCTTCTTGCACCATACTCTTCCCTTTTGCCTTGGCAGCAGCTTCTGCTTCGACATTGGGTCTTGGAATTTGCGGAGCAAAGAGACGTCCGCTTCGAGTGAAGCCTCCGCCTCCCCCCACATTGTCTATTTGTGGCAAAGAAGTTGATGATTCCAAAGTGATTTTCTGCCCTTCGCAGTATAGATCTGAGCCATAATGCCAAGGGATGGCATTATTGCTTTCATAAGGAACTGGCTCAGGCACTGTGATAGTGACTGGACTGATAGCAGCTGCAGAAGGGACCATGATAGTATGTGGATCATAGTATATTGTAACTGGTGCTCTGATAGGAGTGGCATTTTGTGAGTTGTAGGCAGAATCATTTGCAGGATCATAATATATTGTAACCGTTGAGACACTTTCATTAATTGCTGTTGATGTTGTAGGAGACACTGTTGACTGGATGGATGTTGAAGTTGTAGAAGAGATGGTTGTTGATATTTGGTCCGTTGAAGTAACAGATGAAGCATTTGTTGATGAGATTGAAGAGTTGTTTGGAACAATTGTTGTTGCAGTTGTAGAAGACTCGGGAATTGTTGTTAAGGAGATTGCTGGATTTGTAGGTATTAATGTTGTAATTTGAAGTAGGCCACTCTGGATAAGACCATCTACGCCATTTCTCAAGTTATCACACCCATTTACCGAAATGTTGCAATAACCGCACCCGAGCTCACACCCGGGGAATATCTGACATTCAAGGAGTTGAGCTTTAATCTCTACCAGGGGTGTCCGAATCTTCCCCACACTGGTTATTAAGAAAGACGGCTTATCTTCCTCAATAGCATTAATTCTGGGTCCTCCGTGGTTGGGCATAGGGTTCTTACTGACATTTGGCGGGGGTGCAAAGTTTAGAGCTTTGGAATCCACTAGATCCTGTACTTTCATGTGCAAAGCTCTGCATTTCTCTGTACTGTGGCCAGGTGCGTTGGAATGAAAAGCACATTTGGCGCTGGCGTCATAATTTCTGGGCAGACTGGCAGGATCTGGAGGTGCCAATGTCCTTAGCTTAACTAGGTTGAGTTTCAGGAGTTGTGGCAATAATGCGGCATAAGGCATAGGGATCGGATCAATCACCCTATTGGCCTGAGATGGTCTCTGTTGAAAAGGTCTTTGCTGATTGTTGTTGCTGGTGTTGTTGTTGTTATAGTTTCTCTGAGGTGGATATTGAGCTTGTTGCTGGTAGTGGGGTTGTTGCTGTGGTTGGTATGCTGGTTGTGGATGAATTGGAGCAGGAATGGTGACAGCTGCCACTGACCTATGAACATACTAGGGTCTGCCCCTGTTGGTATGGATAGCATTAGTCTCACCAATTCTTCTAGGTCCCACAAAAGGCTTTCTGGGGTTGCTGGACGAGCTCGCTCCATTGTCGGAAATCTTACCCATCTTTAGTAGGCTCTCAATTCTTTCTCCAGCTATAACTACATCAGCGAAGCTGGTGGAAGAAAAGGCAGCTAGCCTGTCAATGTATGTCCCTTGGAGGGTGTTCATAAACATGTCGGCCATCTCCCTTTCCGACATGGGTGGCTGGACAGCAGCAGCAAGCTGTCTCCACCTCTGGGCGTATTCCCGGAAGCTTTCTCTGGATGACTGGGACATTCCCATCAGGAGGGTCCTGTTGGGAGCCATGTCCAAGTTGTACTGGTATTGTCTAATGAAGGCCTCAGCCAGGTCTTTCCAGCATCTGATGGTTGTGTAACACGGTGGGAGAACTGACTTTAGTTATGTTGCGGATAGCAAGAGTCGCCACCGACTTTTATTTTATCCAAAAAAAGGAAAGGATATAAAAGAACAGGAAAGACCTTAAGAGATATTTTTGGGTCCGGGGGGTAGGTTATGTAAAGGGAAGGTGTTAGCACCCTTTACATCCATGGTTATCCATGGGCTCTTAGTTACTTAGCTCACTTTTGAATTGTTTTTGAAAGTGTAGTGTGTGAATAGAAAAATTTTCATAATAGTTGATAATGATCCATGTACGGATGCGTAAAAACTTGTTTTTGAAAATTTGTTTGAAATTGTTAAGTGTTTGAAAAGTTTGAATGGTGAGCAAGTACATAAGAGGAACCTACCCTAAGTTTTAAGTCTTTCTTGTTCTTTATCCTTTAAGTGGTAAGACTATCCCTATTATTAAGGAATAGGTAGTCATTACCTTGGATGTAAGGGACATGTGAGGGACATCTGTTTAAGAAGGCAACTGTGGGGTGTATTAAGCATAATAGGAGGGACTATCATCATTATTCGAAGGGACTTGATCTTTAAAGGCAACCATTAGGGACTTGATGATTTTTTCTTTTTAAGGGACTTGCTTTATACACCCCACTTGACCTTATTAGTAGGCAACTTGAGGGATAACCTTAGAAAGTGAGACGACGATTAAAAATCGACTTACGTGTGTGAGTGTTCAATATTATTTATCTTATAATTAAAATGATCTAAATTTATTTTAAATAGAATACATGTTTTACACTCCCTAAATTACTAACCATAGCAATAATTAAATAAATTCAATATTTACAAAATTACACCAAGAAGCAATTACATAATAATTATAACAAGCAAATTAAAATAAATAGCAAAAATAAATAATAAGCAAAAGATAAATAAATAAGCAAAAATAATAAATAAACAATAAATAAATAAATAGGGGTTAGTAATAAAAAAAATAAGGTTAGTAAAAATAAAATAACTAAATTTAGTGAAATAATAATAATTAGAAAAATAAACAAGGTTAGAGAAATAATAATAAAAATATAAGATAATAAATATGGTTAGCAACAATAATTAAAATAAATAGAAAAATATTATAATGACATGATTAGAATAATAAACACAAAGTTTAATTTTAATATATAACATTCATTTAGAAATAAGAATAATTAAATAAATTTTTTTAAACATTATATAATTATAAATTACAAATTTAATTATTTCTAAACATATATTAACAATTATTATTAAAAAAAATATTTACACATTATAAGGAGAAAATAAGTCTTGAATATTATATTCACAAAATTTATAAAATTTAATTTTTATTAGTTATTATATTTACAAATTATTTTAAACATATACGAAATATAATTATTGTAAGTTAAATTGTTTCTAAACATATATTAAAAGAAAAATAATTCGGATTATAAATATATTTACAAATAAGTTATAATTATTTTTAAATAAACATGTACAATAATAATTACATCATAAATTAGAAAATAAACAATTAGGTTTTAATAGGTATTTAGAAAATAAATTAGGGTTTTGTTAGAAAAAATATTTTTAGGGTTTAATTTATAATATACATACATTTATAATTTAATCATAAGATAAAGAAAATAATTTAAGAACATTTATATATTTTGGAATTTTGGAAAAAATTTAAACATGCTTCATTGTTTTTTTTAATTATTTAGAAAAAAACATATATACAAAACTATATTTAATTTAATTAATAGAATAATCAAAATAAAAGAGAAAATATGAAAAAAACTTACCTGACTGGGATTTGAACCCAGGTCAGTGTGTTTGCCAGCAATAAGAACCACCACCAAGCCACTATGTACGCAGGTGAAAGAGAGAGGAGAATAGTTGCTTTTGTGCTTCATCTTGAAAAAATCAGAAAAAAAATAATCAAACCAAAAAGGCCTGGGGTGGTGTTGAACCCAGGACCTTATGAATGTATATACGCATGCTTTACCGCCTGGCTGGGAGAGCCCTTCTGGTCATATGGTGATAACACAACATAATATAATACATCTCCTTGTTATCCTGAAAAATAGAAAAAAAATAGTGGTACAAGCCAGATTCGAACTCATGCCATCAACCAACATACTTACCAGCCTTACCACTGAACCACAAGCACGCGTGTGATAAACAAACCAACAATAATACATAACATATTTTCAATAATATTTGAATTTTCAAA
This sequence comes from Lathyrus aphaca, assembly GCA_963966055.1. Classification (NCBI taxonomy): domain Eukaryota; kingdom Viridiplantae; phylum Streptophyta; class Magnoliopsida; order Fabales; family Fabaceae; genus Lathyrus; species Lathyrus aphaca. The sequence continues at coordinate 118,725,740 of OZ014521.1, read as the reverse complement.
CGCGCGGGAATTGATCTTCTTCTTCCTTGAGACTGGCCAAATTACCTGCGAAATTTGCTAGGAGCATACCTGCGAATTTTCATACGCACACAACCTGCGTTTTTCAAACTACTATCAAACAGCATCATTTTGCCAAGTCAAAGACATCTTTGAGTCTCTTACAACCTGTACAATTCAATTATGTCCATAAAATGCATTTAAATTGGGTGAATCGAATAACCCCATTTTTGAACTCTAAACCCTAACTATGGCCGTTTGTCCATTAGGTCACGAAACTTCAAGTTTCTTGTCCAGATTCGATCCTTGGAACCTCACAAACACAAAAACTCAAACAAAATTCATTAACAATGCACAAATAAACAGAATCGAAAAATGGAAATATCATGAATAATTTGAATCGGATTATGCCAATGGGAGAGTTCTTGATGCAAATGAGTATTGGTTTAGCTTCAGTGATGATCAAAGAACACGTCTATGTCTTTATTTTACCTTGAAACCTCTTGGATTGAAGAATCCGAATATCAATTTTTGATGAATTTTTTGACTTTGTGAACTTACCTTTGGCTGCTGGAAAATCGTGAATGAGGGCTAGGGTTGTGATCACTACTTATATGTGAATCATTTAGGTCAGAAAAAATCATTGGTTGTATGGAAGATTTGATATTTGAAGATTGAAAAAGATTGTGCCATGAAATTCAAATATTGGCTCATGAAAGCTTGCTATTTTTGGATCAATCACATGATTTCTTTCTCTTTCACCTTCAATCAATATTGATGAGATTCTAGAAGCTCAATCTTCATCCAAAAATATATTTTCATATTTTATATTTATTTAAAATGATTTTTTATGAATTAAATCAAAATAAATAAAAATAAAATAATAAAAATTATGATTTTTAATCAATTGGGTCGTGCATGATGATATGGTATGGATTGGATCACAATTTGGCAAGCCCATTTGGAAGGAATTGGTTCTAGGTCCCCATTTTCATCATAAACCATCACAAAATTTCCCAAATTTGCAAGGGCACATCTCCCTCAATTTTAAAGGTATGAGGGTGTTCTTGGACATTTTGGAAAGCTTGAAGAGTCCTCTAAACAACCCCATTGGTTTCAGGTCCATATCATTTACCAATCTCAAGTTATTCCCTTTTGAAGTTGTTGACTTTTTGTTGACTTTTGAAATGACCTATAAAGTCTTAGCTCATATCTTCCAAATGAAGCATTTTTGGGCTTAACTTTCAAGATCAAAGTTGTATAGGATTCAATTTCCTTCAAAATGAGATTTGTATGGAGACTTGGTGATGAAGTATGTGAAAGTTATGGCTGGTCAAAGTTCAGTTGACTTTTACTGAGGAAACCCTAATTTAGAAACTCCTGATTATTGATGATCTGGAATCTCCTTGATGAATCATGATCAACCCTTGATCAAATGATGAATATTACTTCATATACTTGATGTTGGCCAAAAATCATGAAGTTTGACTTTGGTTTGACCACAGTTGACCTCAGTTTGACTTTTTGACTGCATTGACTGATTTTGACTTATCTGATCATCTGACTGAGCAAACTTTTGAGAAAAGTCTTGAAACTTGTCATGGGGGTTCTTATATACATATAAGAGGTTATTAAGCTCACTTGAGGTATTGGAAATCCATTTAGCCTGATTAAAGTCAAAACCCTAGTTTTGGATGCACTGCTTAGGAGGTGCGTTGTCTGAGGGAATTGTCAACTCTTTTGACCAATTGTGAACTTTGTGAACCTTTTGAACCATCATAAAATGTCTTGTGAACCTCATGGGAAGTATTGTGAAGCTTGTGAACCTTGTGAACCTTCATAAAGTGACTTGTAGACTTCATGAACCTCATGAAAGGTCTTGTAAATGTTGAGAAACTTGTGAACCTTGTGAACCTTCAAGAAGTAACTTGTAGACTTCATGAACCTCATGAAAGGTTTTATAAGCATTGTGAAACTTGTGAACCTTGTGAACCTTCATAAAGTGACTTGTAGACTTCATGAACCTCATGAAAGGTCTTGTAAATGTTGAGAAACTTGTGAACCTTGTGAACCTTCAAGAAGTAACTTGTAGACTTCATGAACCTCATGAAAGGTTTTATAAGCATTGTGAATCTTGTGAACCTTCTTAGCACACAAAGTTCTTGTATTGTGAGGGCAAATTTTGGGGTGCAACAGCTGCCCCTGTTCAATTTTCTGAAACCTGAGGGGTTAGATTGGTATGTTTGCCAGTCGTGACCTGGAAGGTTGAAGGGGATTGAACACAAAAGCCCAAAAATTTGCACTCACCAGTGCATGGATAGTTGAATATGATTGAGTGGGCTTAAAGATGCCACTTGGAAGAACTGGGAATGGGCTTAGAGATGCCATCTAAAGTATCAGAATATGATGATGCCTTTATGTTGATATTGGATATCAGTACTAGGTCTTTGTATAGGCCGTCTCTGAATCATTTATGCAACATGATTTGAGTCGTTGGATGGATCAGTAGAAATAAATCTTGTGATGACTATCTCTTCTGGAAATATTTTGGATTAGGGAACAGACCATTTGCCTATTCTCAAAGGGCCAAAAGAACGTCAGGATTTGTTCTTAAGGATCAAAAGAACGTCAGGATTTGTTCTTCTGAGTAAGATGTCTTGAACAAGTGGCCAAAAGAGCGTCAGGATTTTCCCTTAATGATCAAAAGAACGTCAGGATTAGTTCCTCTGAAAATGTCTTGAACAAGTGGCCAAAAGAGCGTCAGGATTTGCTCTTAAGGATCAAAAGAACGTCAGGATTAGTTCCTCTGAAAAATGTTTTGAACAAGGGGTTGAAAGAGCGTCAGGAGTTGCTCTTAAGGATCAGAAGAACGTCAGGATTAGTTCTTCTGAAATATGTCTTGGAGGATGAAGCAGTCCAGAAGTAATGATGATAGCTGTCAGGAGACTGGAGTAATCCTGAGGTAATAATATGATTTCAGGAGGATGAAGCAATCCTGATGTAATAAAAGCTGTCAGGAGACTGAAGTAATCCTGAGGTAATAATATGATTTCAGGAGGATGAAGCAATCCTGATGTAATAAAAGCTGTCAGGAGACTGAAGTAATCCTGAGGTAATAATATGATATGCTTTCAGGAGACTGGAGTAATCCTGATGTAACAGCATGCTTTCAGGAGGATTGAGCAGTCCTGATGAGATTATAAGCTTTCAGGAGGATAGAGCAGTCCTGATGACCATAAGTTTGTTTGTTGGATAATTAACCTGAAAACAAAGTAGCATTTTGTATGATAGTATTAGTTTATGCTTTATGTATGCATGTATAATATGATGCACTTAGATAATGTATTATGTGTCTATGGATATGTATGTTATGGTATGGTGTAAATGATGTATGTATGATATGATACTGCCGGAAGCGTCTGGATGTCTTCGTATAACAACTACTGGCCAGGGAAAATAAATCCCGATTCGTTGTTGAGGAATATATAACCTACCGTCTGCTGGGGATGGCATGGTATAGATAACCTCCCGGATGCTGGGGATAATAAGGTATATATAACCTCCCGGATGCTGGGGATAACAAGGTATAGATAACCTCCCGGATGCTGGGGATAACAAGGTATACATAACCTTCGTCTTCGTTTGATAGTAGGGTAGATATAACCTCCCATCTTCGTTCGTCGTACCCTTATTGGAAAGTAGATTCCCGAACATCCGTATGAGGATAAAAGAGATGGATATAAATTCCAGGGGAGATGAGACTTTATGACGATGGATTCGTCCTACTGAGGGTTTGTAACTATCTTGTAAAGATGAACCGGCGAAGCTTCGTTGAAACCCTTCCCTCGTTCGTCCTTAGTAAATACTATTACTGCATTTTCATGCATTTCTGGTAAACATCAATCATATTAAGCATACATGTGTAACACGGTGGGAGAACTGACTTTAAGTAATGTTGCGGATAGCAAGAGTCGCCACCGACTTTTATTTTATCCATAAGGAAAGGGTATAAAAGAACAGGAAAGACCTTAAGAGAATATTTTGGGTCCGGGGGGTAGGTTATATAAAGGGAAGGTGTTAGCACCCTTTACATCCATGGTTATCCATGGGCTCTTAGTTACTTAGCTCACTTTAAATTATTTTTGAAAGTGTAGTGTGTGAATAGAAAAATTTTCAGAATAGTTGATAATAATCCATGTTTGGATGTGTAAAAACTTGTTTGAAAATTTGTTTGAAATTTGTTAAGTGTTTGAAAAATGGAGTGAGCAAGCAACTAAGAGGTACCTACCCTAAAGTTCTAATTCTTTCTTGTCTTTTATTCTTTCCTTGGTAAGACTATCCCTACTATTAAGGAGTAGGTAGTCTTTACCTTGGATGTTAAGGGACATGTGAGGGACATTCTGATTATGAAGGCAACTGTGGGGTGTAATAAGCACATATGAGGGACTATCATCATTTTTCGAAGGGACTCGATTCGTATAGGCAACCATGAGGGACTTGATGATTTATCTTTTGAAGGGACTTGCTTTATACACCCCACTTGACCATTATTCGTAGGCAACTTGAGGGATAACCTTAGAAATGTGAGACGGCGATTAAAAATCGACTTACGTGTGTGTGAGTGTTTATTTTAATTATCTTTGATTAAAAAATGATCTAAATTTATTTTAAAATAAAATACATGTTTTTCACTCCCTAATTACTAACCATAGCAAAAATAATTAAATAATTAAAATATTTACAAAATTACATCCGGGAAGCAGTTACATAATTATAAACAAAATAAATAATAAGCAAATAATAATAATTTAACAATAAATAAATAATGGGTTAGTGATAAGTAATAATAAGCAAAATAAAATAAGAGAGGTTAGTGAATAATAAAAATTAATTGAAATAATAATAACATATTAATAAAGCAAAATAAATTATATAGTTAGTAATAACAATAAATAAAATTAATCAAAATATAAGAATAAGAGGTTAATATTTTAATATAAACAATTATATTAAAAAAAAAAGAAATATGAACAACCAATTATTTCTTAATTTACAAGTTATTAAGTTATTATTTTTTTAAATATATTATAACTACAAAATTTAATTATTATAAACATATATTAACATTTATTTTTTAAACAATATATACATATTATGAAAAGAAATAGGTTTAAATATCATATTTACAATATTAATCATGTTTATAAGATTTAATTCTATTAATTATTATATTTACAAATTATTTTTAACCATATACAAAAATATAATTATTATAAATTAAATTGTTTCTAAACATTAAAAGAAAAATAATTTGAATTATGAATATATTTACAAAATTTATTATAATATATATACATAATAACTATATTAGGAATTAGAAAATAAAATTATTAAAAAAAAAATAGAATTAAGTTTTAAAATATAAATTAGGGTTTGTTAGAAAAATATTTTTTAAGGTTTTGATTAACAATTTATTTAATTAAATAAGGCATATATACAATATACAATTTAATAATATTAACAAATTAGTGTTTTTTAAGAAAAGAAAATAAAAGTAAGTTTAACCTAATATCAATATATTATTTTGACAATTTTTTAGATTCTTGAATTTAAAATAACATTTTAATCAAAACAATAATAAGAAAAAAGAGAAGAAAATAGAAAAAGGAACCTGCTGGGATTTGATCCCAAGACCTCACACTTGCAAGCAGCAGCAACAACCACCAGGCCAGTCAAACACAGGTGCTAGAGAATGAGCTTCACTTGATTTTGTGCCTTGCCTCAAAAACCCAGGAAAATAAAGAAATAAAAAGGCCTGGGGTTGGATTCGTACCCAGGACCTTATGAATGCAAGCATGCGCGCGCTACCGCCTGGCTGGGAGAGCCCATCTGGCTATTGAATGGCAAGAATACATAATATATTATGTTGGCTTTTATCCTGAAAAATTAACAAAAAACAAATGCACCAGCCCAGTATCGAACCAAGGTTCTTACAACATACGCTGGCAGAGCTTACCACCAGGACACACGCGCGTGTGTGATAACAAAACAACAAAACAACATAAAATATATTAACATAATTTGAATTTTTAAATGCGCGCCAGAGCTCCTTCTTCAACCTCCTACCCTGCGTTTTTTCCTACGAATTCAGCTACGATTTTACCTGCGAGTTCTTCAAGCTTCTTGACCTGCGAAAATCAAACTCACACCAAACAGTAATGATTCATCAAATTGATTACAGTTTTATGATCCTTAGGTCTCATAGAACACTCCCATGTTCTTAGAATTTATTTAAACTCATTGAATCACCAAACCCTAATTTCAAGAGCTAAACCCTAACAATGGCCGAATCTATTCTAGGCAAGGAAAACCCAATTAATTTGTCCAGAATCGTTCCTTGGATCATCACAAACACAAAAACACAAACAAAATTCATTAATAATACACCAATAATTGAAATTGAAAAAATGAAATTTAAGATGAAATTTGATTCGGATTTAGCAATATGTGATGATATAAGGCAATGTGATGATCAGTTTATGTTCCATGATGATCAAGGAAGCCAGCCATGTCCTTAAAATACCTTGTAATGCCTTGAATCTCCAAATCCGAATCTCACTTTTTGCTTGAAATTTTGAACAATGAAGCTTACCTTTGGCTGCTGGATTTCGTGGCTTGAGGCTAGGGTTATCTTTAGTATATATATGGGAGTGAATTAGGTCAGAAATATGGATTGGTTGTATGAAGATTTGATCCAAAAAATATTGAAAAAGATGGTGTCATGAAATTCAAATATTGGCTCATGAATGCTTGCTATTTTTGTATCAATCACATGATTCCATTCCTCTTTGATTCTAATCACCAATTATGATCTTCTAGAAACATTATCCAAATAAAATCTATTATTTTTATATTTTATTCTTATTTAAAATGATTTTTAATGATTTAAATCAAAATAAATAGAAATAAAAATAATAAAAATCAGATTTTAAATGGTTTGGGTCGTGCATAGTGATATAGTATGGATTGGATCATAACTTGGGCAGCCCATTTGGAAAGAATTACTTTTAAGCCTCCATTTTCAACATAAACCATCACAAAATTTCCCAACTTTGCAAGGGCACATCTCCCTCAATTTTAAAGGTATGAGGGTGTTCTTGGACTTTTTGAAAAGCTTGAAGAGTCCTATAAACAACCCCATTGGTTTCAGGTTCATATCATTTACCAATCTCAAGTTATGCCCTTTTGAAGTTGTTGACTTTTTGTTGACTTTTGAAATGACCTATAATGTCTTAGATCATATCTTCCAAATGAAGCATTTCTAGTCTTAACCTTCAACATCAAAGTTGTAGAGAATTCAATTTCCTTAAAAATGAGCTTTGGATGGAGACTTGGTGATGAAGTATGTGAAAGTTATGGCTGGTCAAAGTTCAGTTGACTTTTACTGAGGAAACCCTAATTTAGAAACTCCTGATTATTGATGATCTGAAATATCCTTGATGAATCATGATCAACCCTTGATCAAATGATGAATTTTACTTCATATACTTGATGTTGGCAAAAAATCATGAAGTTTGACTTTGGTTTGACCACAGTTGACCTCAGTTTGACTTTTTAACTGCATTGACTGATTTTGACTTATCTGATCATCTGACTGAGCAAACTTTTGAGAAAAGTCTTGAAACTTGACATAGGGGTTCTTATACACATATAAGATGTTATGAAACTCACTTGAGGTATTGGAAGTCCATTTAGCCTGATTAAAGTCAAAACCCTAGTTTTGGATGCACTGCTTAGGAGGTGCATTGTCTGAGGGAATTGTCAACTCTTCTGACCAATAGTGAACTTTGTGAACCTTGTGAACCATCATAAAATGTCTTGTGATACTCATGGGAGGTATTGTGAAGCTTGTGAACCTTGTGAACTTCATGAAGTGGCTTTGTAGACCTCATGAACCTCAGGAGAGCTTTGTAATCATTGTGAATCTTGTGAACCTTGTGAACCTTCAAGAAGTGACTTGTAGACTTCATGAACTTCATGAAAGGTCTTGAAGATGTTGAGAAGCTTGTGAACCTTGTGAACCTTCAAGAAGTGCCTTGTAGACTTCATGAACTTCATGAAAGGTCTTGAAGATGTAGAGAAACTTGTGAACCTTGTGAACCTTCAAGAAGTGACTTGTAGACTTCATGAACTTCATGAAAGGTTATGGAAATGTTGAGAAACTTGTGAACCTTGTGAACCTTCTTAGAACACAAAGTATTGTATTGTGAGGGAAAATTTTGGGGTGCAACAGCTGCCCCTGTTCAATTTTCTGAAACCTGAGGGGTTAGATTGGTATATTTGCCAGTCGTAACCTGGAAGGTTGAAGGGAATTGAACACAAAAGCCCAAAAATTTGCACTCACCAGTGCATAGAGTGATATTGATGGTTGGTTGAATATGATTGAGTGGGCTTAAAGATGCCACTAGGGGAAAGTTCTTCAAATATATTTCTTGGAAGATAAAGCAGTCCAAAATATGGAGGTATAATGAAAGCTGTCAGGAGTCTGGAACAGTCCTGAGGTATTGATGATATGTTTTCAGGATACTGGAATAATCCTGATATAACAGCACGTCTTCATGAGGATAGAGCAATCAATAATGATAACGCTAAAGCAGTCTTGAAGTAATAATATGGCTTCAGGAGGATAGAGCAACCAATAGCTCTAAAGCAGTCTTGAAATAGTAATATGATTTCAGGAGGATAGAGCAATCAATAGCTCTAAAGCAGTCTTGTGATATGTATTCAGGAGGATAGAGCAATCGGTAATGATAACTCTAAAGCAGTCTTGAAGTAGTAATATGATTTCAGGAGGATAGAGCAATCAGTAGCTCTAAAGCAGTCTTGTGATATGTCTTCAGGAGGATAGAGCAATCGGTAATGATAACTCTAAAGCAGTCTTGAAGTAGTAATATGATTTCAGGAGGATAGAGCAATCAGTAGCTCTAAAGCAGTCTTGAAATAATAAGATGATTTCAGGAGGATAGAGCAATCAATAGCTCTAAAGCAGTCTTGAAGTCATGAGGAGGATAAAGTAACCCTGAGGTGACAATAAAGCAGTCCCAAAATGATAAGAAGCTCATCAGGAGGATAAAATAACCCTGAGGTTATGATAAAGCAGTCCCGGAGATCATAAGTTTGTTTGTTGGATAATTAACCTGAAACAAGGCAGCTTTTGTATAATAACATTAGTTTATGCTTTATGCATGCATGTATGATATGATGCACTTAGGTAATGTACTATATGTCTATGGATATGTATGTTATGGTATGATGTAAATGATGTATGTATGATATGATACTGCCAGAAGAGTCTGGACATCTTCATATAACAACTGCTGGCCGGGGAAAATAAATCCCGATTCGTTGTTGAAGAATATATAACCCTCTGTCTGCTGGGGATAACAGGGTATAGATAACTTCCCGTATGCTGGGGATAGTAAGGTATAGGTATAACCTCCCGTTGTTGGGGATGGTAAGGTATATATAACCTCCCGTTGTTGGGGATGGTAAGGCATATATAACCTTCGTCTTCGTTTGATAGTAGGATAAGTATAACATCCCGTCTTCGTTCGTCATACCCTTATTGGAAAGTAATTTCCCGAATGTCCGTATGAGGATAAAAGAGATGGATATAAATTCCAGGGGAGATGGGACTTTATGAAGATGGATTCGTCCTACTGAGGGTTTTGTAACTGTTTTGTTAGAGGTGAACCGGCGAAGCTTCGTTGAAATCCTTCCCTCGTTCGTCCTTAGTAAATACTATTACTGCATTTTCATGCATTTCTGGTAAACATCAATCATATTAAAAGCATACATGCATTTCTGGTAAACATCAATCATATTCAAAAGCATACATACATTCAAACACAACCAATGGACGTTTCGCTTATGTAAATAGGGTAAAAGTAAATCTGGATTCAAAAGATGGAATTTATTTATATCAAAAAGTGACCCATACACGGGTAAGTTTGTACAAGGAGACATAAACCCTAGTAAGAGGATTTTGCCATAAAGTTTCACAAAAAGAATCAGCTATGTGGGAAACAATCCTATTGAGTTTCAATTCTACTATTGCCACTCAAGTATCTCATCTTTTTGCTGTTGAGACGGAAATGATTGAATTGAGCTTTATCTGTTCGAGCTTGAGTAAGTAGTACAACTGGTTGCAGTTTCATGAGTGATCCAAACGAGACATAGTCATACGCTTTAATCCCTAACTTTTGCCTGGATTGCCCTTTCAGGTTTTCAATCCACCGGGATACCCTTTTTTGCCCAAGCCGCCTTTTCAGGTTTTCGACTTGCCGGGTGTACATCTTTTTTATATATATCCCTAATTTTTGCCCAAACCCTTTTGGTTTGCCGGGATGCCCTTATTTTTGCCTAGGCCTGTCAACCTAGCGGGTCTCTTTTTATGCGTAGTATTTTTTAACTATGTTTGCGTTTACAGGCTGTGGGAAGTCTTCACCATCCATTGTAGTCAATATCATGGCACCTCCTGAGAACACTGTCTTGACTACAAATGGTCCTTCATATGTTGGAGTCCACTTGCCTCTAGGATCACCCTGTGGTAATATGATACGCTTGATTACCAAGTCACCAGCCTGATATACCTTTGGCTTAACCTTCTTGTTAAAAGCTTTGATCATTCGTTTCTGGTACATCTGGCCATGACAAACTGCTGCTAATCTCTTCTCATCAATCAAGTTTATCTGGTCAAGTCGAGTCTGAATCCACTCATCTTCATCCAAGCCTGCATCCTTCATAATTCTCAAGGAGGGAATCTGAACTTCAATGGGCAGAACTGCTTCCATACCATAGACTAAGGAGAATGGGGTTGCCCCTGTTGAAGTACGTATTGTGGTACGATAACCATGAAGAGCAAATGGTAACATCTCATGCCAATCCTTATAAGTAACAGTCATCTTCTGTACGATCTTCTTAATGTTCTTATTAGCAGCTTCAACTGCCCCATTCATCTTTGGACGATACGGAGAAGAGTTGTGATGCTTAATCTTGAACTGCGTGCAGAGATCAGTAATCATAGTGTTGTTCAGATTAGAACCATTGTCAGTGATAATCCTTTCAGGGATGCCATACCTACATATGAGATTATTCTTAATGAACCGAGCCACAACATTCTTGGTAACAGATGCAAATGAAGCTGCCTCTACCCACTTCGTGAAATAATCAATAGCAACCAAGATGAAACGATGCCCATTAGAAGCAGTAGGCTTGATCTCACCAATCATATCAATGCCCCACATGGCAAAGGGCCAAGGAGCAATCAGCACATTCAATGGTGATGGAGGTACATGGACTTTATCAGCATAGATTTGACATTTGTGACAAGTTCTGGAGTGTTGATAGCAATCAGCTTCCATGGTAGACCAATAGTAACCTGCTCTCAAAATATTCTTTGCCATAGTATGACCACTAGAATGAGTGCCAAAGGTCCCATCATGCATCTCTTCCATAATCTCAGTTGCTTCCTTCTTATCCACACAACGAAGCATAGTTGAATCATGATTGCGCTTATACAGAATGCCATTACTCAGAAAGAACTTAGCAGAGAACCTCCTCAGAAACTTCCTATCTTTGACAGATGCCCCTTCAGGAAACTCCTGAGCTTCAAGATATCTTTTCACTTCATAGAACCAAGACTTCTCCTCTGCCCCTTCTGTGTCAATTTCATTGCAGTATGCAGGCTTTTCAAATCTATCAATAGTAATCTTGGGAGCTTCATCATCCCAATTGATCTCAAACATAGATGCCATGGTGGCCAAAGCATCTGCCAACTGATTCTCTCTTCGTGGAATATGTCCAAAGGTAATCTCTTTGAAATGTGGGATCAAAGACAACACATGCTCTCTGTAAGGAATGAGATTATCATGCTTGGTATCCCAATCTCCTTTAATCTGACTTACTACCAGGGCTGAATCTCCATACACATCAAGGAACTGAATCTTCATATCAATAGCAGCTTTAATACCCAGGATACATGCCTCATATTCAGCCATGTTATTGGTACAATGGAAGCAAAGTCTAGCAGTAATCGGGGTATGACAACCTTCAGGGGAACTAATCACAACACCAACACCATTACCAAGTGCATTAGAGGCACCATCAAAAACCATAGTCCATCGGGATCCTTGTTCAGGTCCGTCATATTGTCCAGGTTCTTTGGTAATAATCATGATGTCTTCATCAGGAAACTCAAAATTCATTGACTGATAATCATCTACTGCTTGATGAGCCAAATGATCAGCAACAATACTTCCTTTAATGGCCTTCTGAGTAGTATACTGTATATCATATGCTGTCAAGATCATTTGCCATCTTGCAATTCTTCCGGAGAGAGCAGGTTTCTCAAATATGTATTTGATTGGATCCATCTTCGAAATCAATAAGGTAGTATGGGTCAACATATACTGTCTTAGTCGGCGAGCAGCCCATGCCAAAGCGCAGCAAGTTTTCTCGAGCAGTGAATATCTTGTTTCACAGTCGGTAAACTTTTTGCTAAGGTAGTATATTGCCTGCTCTTTTCGACCAGACTCGTCATATTGCCCCAACACACACCCCATTGAATTGTCTAACACTGTTAAGTACATAATCAAGGGTCTTCCATCAACTGGTGGCATCAAAATTGGTGGTTCTAGCAAATATCTCTTGATTTCATCAAAGGCAGTCTGGCACTCATCATTCCATTCCATCACCTGATCTTTCTTCAACAACTTGAAAATTGGCTCACAGATGGTAGTTAATTGGGAAATAAATCTTGCAATGTAGTTCAATCGTCCCAAGAAACCTCTAACCTCCTTCTCAGTACGGGGAGCTGGCATCTCTCGTATAGCTTTCACTTTTGCAGGATCCACTTCAATACCTTTTCCACTGACAATGAAACCCAGGAGTTTACCAGATCTAACTCCAAAAGTACACTTGTTTGGGTTCAATCTCAACTTGTATTTCTTCAACCTCTCAAACAACTTGTGCAGATGATCAAGATGTTGTTCTTCATTCTGAGACCTGGCTATCATATCATCCACATATACCTCTATCTCATGATGAATCATATCATGAAACAAAGCCACCATAGCACGCTGATATGTTGCCCCTGCATTCTTCAAACCAAATGGCATCACCTTATAGCAAAAGGTTCCCCACTGTGTCACAAATGTTGTCTTCTCCATATCTTCAGGTGCCATCTTGATTTGATTGTAACCAGAGAAACCATCCATAAAAGAGAATACTTTATGCTGAGCAGTGTTGTCTACCAGAATATCAATATGAGGAAGTGGAAAGTCATCTTTGGGGCTAGCTTTGTTTAAATCTCTGTAGTCCACGCACATACGTACCTTACCATCTTTTTTTGGAACCGGTACCACATTTGCAACCCACTGAGGATAAGAAGTCACTGCTAAGAACCCTGCATTGAACTGTTTCATTACCTCTGCCTTGATCTTTTCTGACATTTCAGGACGCATACGACGAACCTTCTGCTTCTTTGGACGACAATCTTCTTTCACTGGCAAACGGTGAACCACAATGTCTGTATCCAACCCTGGAATATCTTCATAATACCAAGCAAAGATCTCCACATAGTCACGTAACATCTGAATCAACCTGCTCTTGACACTGTCCTCTAAATCAGCCCCTATCTTGACCTCTTTTCTGTTTTCTTCAGTTCCCAGATTCACAACTTCGACTGGCTCTTCATGTGGCTGTATAGCTTTCTCTTTCTGTTGTAACAACCTAGCAAGCTCTACAGGTATTTCACAATCGTCCTCATTTCCGTCTTCAGTTTGATAGATCGGATTCTCGAAATTATAATTGGCAATAGTAGAACTGTTATCAACAGGATCCAGAGTGGATGAGGATCTGCATTTTAGTGATGTGGGTGTGTGTAAGAACACATAGCTGATAAAACAAAAATAAAATAAAAGAAAGACAAGGAACACAATATTTACGAAAACGAAACGTCCACTGATTTTATTGAATGAAGTATGCAAATGAAATGACAACCCGTAACAAGCACACCATTGTGCCCCGGATAAGGCACATGGCTTGAAAGTTTTATTGTTCAGAAATTACAAATTTAAAAACATAACACAGTAATAGTATTTACTCATGACTAAAGGAGATAGGGATAACATCTTCAGCTTTCCAATTATTGAGTCCAGCACCCACAGTAGGAAAAATCCATGCATCCAAGTTGTAGTCTTCATCATAGTCTCCCACAGCATTGATAACCCCTTGATTGGTGATACGAGCAGCACGAGCACAACGAACAGCCTTCTGGGACTCTGCAGTGAAACCCAAACCAAATTTGTCAGACTTGTATGGAATATCAGGAAGCTGACCCCAAATAGTACAACCACCTTCATCCACCACAGCTCTAGCATCATTGAGGGAAGCCATTGCCATTGTTGGAGGTTTTCTGGTGACCACAGGAACTTTCTTCCCAGCAGGAGGAGCTACACAATCATTAACAACCCAGGGAACCACTTCAAATGACTGACACGGAGTCTCAATGTATTCACCCTCCACTTCCAGATACTTGAAAGTGTTTACATGGCTGACAAAGTATTCTTCTTCTCCATAGACAGTAACAACCTTTCCATTCACCGGATATCTCAACTTTTGGTGCAATGTAGAGGTAACAGCACCTGTCCCATGGATCCAGGGACGACCAAGCAGACAAGAATATGAAGGACGAATATCCATCACATAAAATGTAGCAGTAAACACCTGAGAACCAACTTTGATTGGAAGATCAATTTCCCCATGCACTACTCTTCTAGAACCATCAAAAGCCTTTACCACAATATTACTGGGCTTCAGCACAGCATCTTCAGAACTCAACTTATTCAGGACTTCCTTGGGCAACACATTCAAAGAGGAACCATTGTCTATCAGCACATGAGACAGGGTAGTGCCCCTGCATTCAATTGAAATATGCAAGGCCCTGTTATGATCCCTCTTGGCAGGGGTCAAATCAGCATCAGAAAATCCTAACCCATTGTCATAGGTCAGGTGGGCAACACAGTTTTCAAACTGGTCAACAGAAATTGCATTGGGTACATGAGCCATCTTCAGAAACTTGATCAATGACTTGGCATGAGCCTCAGAACATAACAACAAGGACAGCATAGAAATCTTTGAGGGAGTATGCCCCAACTGATCAACAATGTCATAATCACTCTTGCGAATGATTTTCAATACTTCTTCCATCTGCTTAGAGAGGTCATCAGCAGCTGGAACATCAGTAGATACAGGCTCAATAACAGGACCTTTGCCTCGAACATCAGTGGTGGAAGTAGCAGCAGGAGTAAGTGCACTCTTAGAAGCAACTGGAGGAGAGAAGACTCTTCCACTACGAGTGATCTTGCTAGATCCAGCAATATTATCAATGTCAACGGGCACCTCAGGTAAAGGCTCTTGCTTAACACCATGGATGTAAACGTCAGACCCATAGTGCCAAGGTACAGCTTTGTCAGATGTATAAGGAATAGGACCAGGAGTGGTAATGATCAGAGGAGCCACTCTGGCTTCAGCAACAACTTTCACAGGACCTTCAGCAGTAATCTTGATTGGACCCTGATGAGTGATTTTAATGGGACCCTTTGAAGTGATTCTCACTGGTACTTTGTCAACCATATCAACCTCTTCAATCTTCTTACCTCTGGTAATATGCTCCACCATGCTCTCCACAGAAAACGGTCTTCTTTCAAACACTATGGTGTAATTATCCATGAGACGCTGAATTCCGTCCTTCAATCTGAAGCACTTTTCTGGATTATACTCACAATAAACACAATCTTCACGACAACCCGGAAAGAACCCAGCTTGCACTAACTTCTTTCTGATGACAGACAATGGTGTTGTCAACTCCGCAACTGAATGGATATGCAGATCTTCCTCAATGGCATTGACAGTCTTCTCGTGATTTGGCATCGGAGCTGTAATCACATTCGGAGTACCTGGTGGGTCAAACTCAATTTCTCCAGCATCAATCATATCTTGAATTTTGTTCTTCAAGACCCAGCAGTTATTAGTATCATGTCCTGGACAGTTTGAATGATATGCACATCGTGCATTGGGATTGTACTTGGGAGAAGTAACATTGGGATTCTGAGGAGCCTCCCTCAGGGTAATAAGTTCAGCCTTCAACAAGTGTTGCAATGCCTGAGCCATTGACATGTTGATCTTCGTGAACTGTCTTCTAGCCCTCTGTTGGTTGCCTTGAGGCTGCTCTGTTGTTGCAGGAGTTGGATTTGAAATATGAACTGCACTAACAGACTGATGCCTTCTGTTACGATCAGGTTGACCATACACAACATTAGATTCTTTCTTCCCAGTGGGAGGCTTCTTTGCAGCACCTGATGAAGAAGTGCCCACTTGGATCTTACCACTTTTGATACCATTCTCTACCCGCTCTCCTGTCATGATCAACTCAGTGAAGCCAGATGATGAGCTTCCAATGAGATGACTGTAGAACGGACCATTCAGCGTACACATGAACATATCAACCAGCTCCCTGTCAGTCAAAGGGGGTTGAACTCTTCCAGCTAAATCTCTCCACTTCTGAGCATACTCCTTAAAACTTTCTTTGTCACCCATAGACATGCTCTGAAGCTGCATGCGAGTGGGGGCTAAGTCAGCATTGTATTGGTACTGCTTATAGAAAGCTTCAGCAAGATCATTCCAGTCTCTGATATTGACACTCTCTAACTGATAATACCACTCTAGCTGAGCTCCAGATAAGCTCTCTTGAAAGAAATGGATCCACAACTTCTTATCAGCAGTGTGGGGTTGAATTCTTCTGACATACGACCTCAAATGCAGCTTGGGGCAAGAGACCCCATCATAAACAACAAAGGTAGGAACCTTGAAACCCACAGGTATGACCACCCCAGATATCAGACTCAAATCCTCAAAATCCATCCCAGATGATTTCTGCAACTCCATAGCATCCATCCTATCCACCAGCATCTTGAATTTGTCTTCATTAGATTCATGGTAGTAGTTAGCCTCAGAATCAGAGTCCCCCATAGTGTTGTGGAGACTGCCTTTCTCTTGCTCAGATTCTTCAGATTCATAGTCTTCAACTGGTTCTTTGGTCTTGGCAAGACCCTTGAACCTTCTTCCCATGTTGATCAACCCAGCAGACCTTCTAGTCTTCTTAGTCTTCTTGGCCCGCAGTGTCTTCAATTCATCCTGCCCCTTGGATAGGTTCAGGATCAGCTCTTGGAACTGTGCATTTTGTGCCTGGAGATCCTTAACTGATTGTTCAAGAGCCATTGCTGAAATAAACAGCGAGAAGATGAGAAACCTGTGCACAATTATAAACCTGTGATGCAATGAAATGATATGGGAATGCATATGCAATGTTTTCAAGGACCGCAGGATTTAAATTTGCTTAAACAAACAAGAAAGTAACTTTTTATTAGTAATAACTTGTTTTGCCTTTAAGGCTTACAAAAAATGAAAGTGAAATAAATACAAAAGGTGGGGTTTTAAGTCTCCCACGGACGTTTCCTCTTTGTGTTGAGGTATGAGTTGAGGTTTCGTTCCTCGTGAAGTAGCTTTGTTAGCTCTAGGATTCTTGCTTGGCTTGCTTTGTAATGAGCCTCGAAAGTATCCCTTTGCTCCTTCAGTTGGATCCATGATCTCTGCAAGTCTTCTTTATCAGTAGGCATGTCTGGGTGAAGGATGGTATAAGCTGTGTCTCCTTCAGCAACAGGTTCCATGGTAACTGGTAGGATGGCAGGATATGGCATCATGAGTGTCTGAGCACGAGACCGTACCCATCTGAGATAAGCCTCCATAGGAATAGTGTATTTAGGCTCCAGTGTCTTGCTGTCAATCCTGTTTACCTTTCCCCAAGCTCGTATGAATCTCTGACGGTAACCCTGAAGATCGTTGTCGTAATCAAACACAATGCCCTGAATTAACATGTCATGTGGACCATTACTCCGAGCGTAACCAAACTGTCGTAAAGCTAGAGAGGGGTTGTAGGTGATGCCTCCTCTTATGCCTAGAAGTGGCACATTAGGAAACTCCCCACAACGGTCAATGATGGTGACATTCTCCATAGATCTGGAGCACCAATGGATGTCTGAGTGAGATAGTGACATGATCCTCTTGGACCATCTGAACCCTTGCTCATTCTTCATTACTGAGCGAGGAAGGTGAGAAATAAACCACCTAGAAAGTAAAGGTATGCAGCACATCAAAGTTCCTCTTGCCCTTGTAGTACGGGTGTGAAGAGAATGCAGGATGTCTCCAAGCAATGTAGGCACTGGATTGTGACTCAGGAAAATGTTGATGGCATGAACATCTATGAACTGATCTGGATTGGGGAACAATACTAAGCCATATATCAGCAAGGCTAAGATCTCCTTAAAAGCATCATAGCTCATGGCCTTCAAGAACATTTGAGCCTTATCCATTAGCACCTTGGCAAGAATACTCTTGACTCCACTTCTCGTCTCTAGAACAATGTCAGACTTCTTCAGATGTAGAGCTGCAGCAATAACCTCAGGTTTAAGTTCCTTCTCCAAACCTGTGAATGGTTTCTGATCAAGAACAGGAATACCCAGAAGTTTAGAGAACTCCTCCATGGTTGGAACTAGCTGATAGTCGGGAAATGTAAAGCAATGGTGTTTAGGGTCAAAGAACTGAAACAGGACACTCATCATGTCTTCACTGAACACTGAAGTAACTAGATCCAATAAGTGACCATGTCTCTTGTTGAACTGGGAATGATCAGACACTTGAGAAACCAGCTCTTTAAGCTTGGCAGGTATGCCCACAAAGTTGATCCTGATGGTGTTTCTACGAGCAGAAGCCATGACCTGCAACAAAGAACAAAGATAAATCCCTTGGTCCTTGAAATGGTTAGGGAAAATGATATGCTCATGATGCATGATGATGTCATGATGTTATGCTCAATCACAAACATGTGGCACACACAAACAAGTCACACCATAGCCCTAGGTTTAAAGGCTTGCATGAGGTTTAAAGGTAAGTACCCTCCCCTGAAGTTAGATGGTTCATCCTGTCCTACAAAAGTAACCGGGTTCTAAGGGATCTCAATATCATTGATCCTTCACAAGGGTGGTTGATCAGAAGGCAACTTACTTGCCAACCAAAACCCTCCAAGTTTAGAATCTCAATGAGCGTAGCATCGAGTGTCAACCAACTTCAGTCTGCACCAAAGCAGGTTACCTCACTACTTTCTAAAGGCCAAGATGAGTTAACTAGGGTTCTAGAAGTTAGTTAGTGCATTGACAACATATGGCAGCCTCAATATTATCCTCAACTTGACTTAAGGAATATAAGCACCAACCAAGAAGTCGCACTAACTATGGCCACCAGATCAACCGTATCGATATACGTCGTACAGTTTCCTCGGTCTATTGCCATTTACCTAAGGTACACTAGATTCGGGTTAGGACCTTTCACACATAAGAGCACCCCAACAAGTAATATAAAACAAACAAGGCAAACAATTCAAAGTGATCTTAATTCCTAAGGGTACCCCTCTTAAATAGATCCCCAGCAGAGTCGCCAGTTCTGTAACACGGTGGGAGAACTGACTTTAAGTAATGTTGCGGATAGCAAGAGTCGCCACCGACTTTTATTTTATCCATAAGGAAAGGGTATAAAAGAACAGGAAAGACCTTAAGAGAATATTTTGGGTCCGGGGGGTAGGTTATATAAAGGGAAGGTGTTAGCACCCTTTACATCCATGGTTATCCATGGGCTCTTAGTTACTTAGCTCACTTTAAATTATTTTTGAAAGTGTAGTGTGTGAATAGAAAAATTTTCAGAATAGTTGATAATAATCCATGTTTGGATGTGTAAAAACTTGTTTGAAAATTTGTTTGAAATTTGTTAAGTGTTTGAAAAATGGAGTGAGCAAGCAACTAAGAGGTACCTACCCTAAAGTTCTAAGTCTTTCTTGTCTTTTATTCTTTCCTTGGTAAGACTATCCCTACTATTAAGGAGTAGGTAGTCTTTACCTTGGATGTTAAGGGACATGTGAGGGACATTCTGATTATGAAGGCAACTGTGGGGTGTAATAAGCACATATGAGGGACTATCATCATTTTTCGAAGGGACTCGATTCGTATAGGCAACCATGAGGGACTTGATGATTTATCTTTTGAAGGGACTTGCTTTATACACCCCACTTGACCATTATTCGTAGGCAACTTGAGGGATAACCTTAGAAATGTGAGACGGCGATTAAAAATCGACTTACGTGTGTGTGAGTGTTTATTTTAATTATCTTTGATTAAAAAATGATCTAAATTTATTTTAAAATAAAATACATGTTTTTCACTCCCTAATTACTAACCATAGAAAAAATAATTAAATAATTAAAATATTTACAAAATTACATCCGGGAAGCAGTTACATAATTATAAACAAAATAAATAATAAGCAAATAATAATAATTTAACAATAAATAAATAATGGGTTAGTGATAAGTAATAATAAGCAAAATAAAATAAGAGAGGTTAGTGAATAATAAAAATTAATTGAAATAATAATAACATATTAATAAAGCAAAATAAATTATATAGTTAGTAATAACAATAAATAAAATTAATCAAAATATAAGAATAAGAGGTTAATATTTTAATATAAACAATTATATTAAAAAAAAAAGAAATATGAACAACCAATTATTTCTTAATTTACAAGTTATTAAGTTATTATTTTTTTAAATATATTATAACTACAAAATTTAATTATTATAAACATATATTAACATTTATTTTTTAAACAATATATACATATTATGAAAAGAAATAGGTTTAAATATCATATTTACAATATTAATCATGTTTATAAGATTTAATTCTATTAATTATTATATTTACAAATTATTTTTAACCATATACAAAAATATAATTATTATAAATTAAATTGTTTCTAAACATTAAAAGAAAAATAATTTGAATTATGAATATATTTACAAAATTTATTATAATATATATACATAATAACTATATTAGGAATTAGAAAATAAAATTATTAAAAAAAAAATAGAATTAAGTTTTAAAATATAAATTAGGGTTTGTTAGAAAAATATTTTTTAGGGTTTTGATTAACAATTTATTTAATTAAATAAGGCATATATACAATATACAATTTAATAATATTAACAAATTAGTGTTTTTTAAGAAAAGAAAATAAAAGTAAGTTTAACCTAATATCAATATATTATTTTGACAATTTTTTAGATTCTTGAATTTAAAATAACATTTTAATCAAAACAATAATAAGAAAAAAGAGAAGAAAATAGAAAAAGGAACCTGCTGGGATTTGATCCCAAGACCTCACACTTGCAAGCAGCAGCAACAACCACCAGGCCAGTCAAACACAGGTGCTAGAGAATGAGCTTCACTTGATTTTGTGCCTTGCCTCAAAAACCCAGGAAAATAAAGAAATAAAAAGGCCTGGGGTTGGATTCGTACCCAGGACCTTATGAATGCAAGCATGCGCGCGCTACCGCCTGGCTGGGAGAGCCCATCTGGCTATTGAATGGCAAGAATACATAATATATTATGTTGGCTTTTATCCTGAAAAATTAACAAAAAACAAATGCACCAGCCCAGTATCGAACCAAGGTTCTTACAACATACGCTGGCAGAGCTTACCACCAGGACACACGCGCGTGTGTGATAACAAAACAACAAAACAACATAAAATATATTAACATAATTTGAATTTTTAAATGCGCGCCAGAGCTCCTTCTTCAACCTCCTACCCTGCGTTTTTTCCTACGAATTCAGCTACGATTTTACCTGCGAGTTCTTCAAGCTTCTTGACCTGCGAAAATCAAACTCACACCAAACAGTAATGATTCATCAAATTGATTACAGTTTTATGATCCTTAGGTCTCATAGAACACTCCCATGTTCTTAGAATTTATTTAAACTCATTGAATCACCAAACCCTAATTTCAAGAGCTAAACCCTAACAATGGCCGAATCTATTCTAGGCAAGGAAAACCCAATTAATTTGTCCAGAATCGTTCCTTGGATCATCAAAAACACAAAAACACAAACAAAATTCATTAATAATACACCAATAATTGAAATCGAAAAAATGAAATTTAAGATGAAATTTGATTCGGATTTAGCAATATGTGATGATATAAGGCAATGTGATGATCAGTTTATGTTCCATGATGATCAAGGAAGCCAGCCATGTCCTTAAAATACCTTGTAATGCCTTGAATCTCCAAATCCGAATCTCACTTTTTGCTTGAAATTTTGAACAATGAAGCTTACCTTTGGCTGCTGGATTTCGTGGCTTGAGGCTAGGGTTATCTTTAGTATATATATGGGAGTGAATTAGGTCAGAAATATGGATTGGTTGTATGAAGATTTGATCCAAAAAATATTGAAAAAGATGGTGTCATGAAATTCAAATATTGGCTCATGAATGCTTGCTATTTTTGTATCAATCACATGATTCCATTCCTCTTTGATTCTAATCACCAATTATGATCTTCTAGAAACATTATCCAAATAAAATCTATTATTTTTATATTTTATTCTTATTTAAAATGATTTTTAATGATTTAAATCAAAATAAATAGAAATAAAAATAATAAAAATCAGATTTTAAATGGTTTGGGTCGTGCATAGTGATATAGTATGGATTGGATCATAACTTGGGCAGCCCATTTGGAAAGAATTACTTTTAAGCCTCCATTTTCAACATAAACCATCACAAAATTTCCCAACTTTGCAAGGGCACATCTCCCTCAATTTTAAAGGTATGAGGGTGTTCTTGGACTTTTTGAAAAGCTTGAAGAGTCCTCTAAACAACCCCATTGGTTTCAGGTTCATATCATTTACCAATCTCAAGTTATGCCCTTTTGAAGTTGTTGACTTTTTGTTGACTTTTGAAATGACCTATAATGTCTTAGATCATATCTTCCAAATGAAGCATTTCTAGGCTTAACCTTCAACATCAAAGTTGTAGAGAATTAAATTTCCTTCAAAATGATCTTTGGATGGAGACTTGGTGATGAAGTATGTGAAAGTTATGGCTGGTCAAAGTTCAGTTGACTTTTACTGAGGAAACCCTAATTTAGAAACTCCTGATTATTGATGATCTGAAATATCCTTGATGAATCATGATCAACCCTTGATCAAATGATGAATTTTACTTCATATACTTGATGTTGGCAAAAAATCATGAAGTTTGACTTTGGTTTGACCACAGTTGACCTCAGTTTGACTTTTTAACTGCATTGACTGATTTTGACTTATCTGATCATCTGACTGAGCAAACTTTTGAGAAAAGTCTTGAAACTTGACATAGGGGTTCTTATACACATATAAGATGTTATGAAACTCACTTGAGGTATTGGAAGTCCATTTAGCCTGATTAAAGTCAAAACCCTAGTTTTGGATGCACTGCTTAGGAGGTGCATTGTCTGAGGGAATTGTCAACTCTTCTGACCAATAGTGAACTTTGTGAACCTTGTGAACCATCATAAAATGTCTTGTGATACTCATGGGAGGTATTGTGAAGCTTGTGAACCTTGTGAACTTCATGAAGTGGCTTTGTAGACCTCATGAACCTCAGGAGAGCTTTGTAATCATTGTGAATCTTGTGAACCTTGTGAACCTTCAAGAAGTGACTTGTAGACTTCATGAACTTCATGAAAGGTCTTGAAGATGTTGAGAAGCTTGTGAACCTTGTGAACCTTCAAGAAGTGCCTTGTAGACTTCATGAACTTCATGAAAGGTCTTGAAGATGTAGAGAAACTTGTGAACCTTGTGAACCTTCAAGAAGTGACTTGTAGACTTCATGAACTTCATGAAAGGTTATGGAAATGTTGAGAAACTTGTGAACCTTGTGAACCTTCTTAGAACACAAAGTCTTGTATTGTGAGGGCAAATTTTGGGGTGCAACAACATGCTTTTTTTGGTAAACATCAATCATATTCAAAAGCATACAGGCATTCAAACACAACCAATGGACGTTTCGCTTATGTAAATAGGGTAAAAGTAAATCTGGATTCAAAAGATGGAACTTATTTATATCAAAAAGTGACCCATACACGGGTAAGTTTATACAAGGAGACATAAACCCTAGTAAGAGGATTTTGTCATAAAACTTTACAAAACAAAGAAAATCAGCTATGTGGGAAATAATCCCATTGAGTTTCAATTCTACTATTGCCATTATCTTCAAGTATCTCATCTTCTGCTGTTGAGACGAAAACGATTGGATTGAGCTTTATCTGTTCGAGCTTGAGTAAGTAGTACAACTGGTTGCAGTTTTATGGGTGATCCAAACGAGACATAGTCATACGCTTTAATCCCTAACTTTTGCCTGGATTGCCCTTTCAGGTTTTCAATCCACCGGGATACCCTTTTTTGCCCAAGCCGCCTTTTCAGGTTTTCGACTTGCCGGGTGTACATCTTTTTATATATATCCCTAATTTTTGCCCAAACCCTTTTGGTTTGCCGGGATGCCCTTATTTTTGCCTAGGCCTGTCAACCTAGCGGGTCTCTTTTTATGCGTAGTATTTTTTAACTATGTCTGCGTTTACAGGCTGTGGAAAGTCTTCACCATCAATTGTAGTGAGTATCATGGCACCTCCTGAGAACACTGTTTTGACTACAAATGGTCCTTCATATGTCGGAGTCCACTTGCCCCTAGGATCACCCTGTGGTAATATAATACGCTTGATTACCAAGTCACCAGCCTGATATACCTTTGGCTTAACCTTCTTGTTAAAAGCTTTGATCATTCGTTTCTGGTACATCTGGCCATGACAAACTGCTGCTAACCTTTTCTCATCAATCAAATTTATCTGGTCAAGTCGAGTCTGAATCCACTCATCTTCATCCAAGCCTGCATCCTTCATAATTCTTAAGGAGGGAATCTGAACTTCAATAGGCAGAACTGCTTCCATACCATAGACTAAGGAGAATGGGGTTGCCCCTGTTGAAGTACGTACTGTAGTACGATAACCATGAAGAGCAAACGGTAACATCTCATGCCAATCCTTGTAAGTAACAGTCATCTTTTGTACGATCTTCTTAATGTTCTTATTAGCAGCTTCAACTGCCCCATTCATCTTCGGACGATACGGAGAAGAGTTATGATGCTTAATCTTGAACTGCGTGCAGAGATCAGTAATCATAGTGTTGTTCAGATTAGAGCCATTGTCAGTGATAATCCTTTCAGGGATGCCATATCTACATATGAGATTATTCTTAATGAACCGAGCCACAACATTCTTGGTAACAGATGCAAATGAAGCTGCCTCCACCCACTTCGTGAAGTAATCAATAGCAACCAGGATGAAACGATGCCCATTAGAGGCAGTAGGCTTGATCTCACCAATCATATCAATGCCCCACATGGCAAAGGGCCAAGGAGCAGTCAACACATTCAATGGTGATGGAGGTATATGTACTTTATCAGCATAGATTTGACACTTGTGACACGTTCTGGAGTGTTGATAGCAATCAGCTTCCATGGTAGACCAATAGTAACCTGCTCTCAGTATCTTCTTTGCCATAGTATGACCACTAGAATGAGTGCCAAAGATCCCATCATGCATATCTTCCATAATCTCAGTTGCTTCTTTCTTATCCACACAACGGAGCAAAGTTGAATCATGATTGCGTTTGTACAAAATGCCATTACTCAAAAAGAACTTAGCAGAGAACCTCCTCAGAAACTTCCTATCTTTGACAGATGCCCCTTCAGGGAACTCCTGAGCTTCAAGATATATTTTCACTTCATAGAACCAAGGCTTCTCTTCTACCCCTTCTGTGTCAATCTCATTGCAATATGCAGGCTTTTCAAATATATCAATAGTAATCTTGGGAGCTTCATCATCCCAGCTGATCTCAAACATAGATGCCATGGTGGCTAATGCATCTGCCAACTGATTCTCTCTTCGTGGAATATGTCCAAAGGTAATCTCTTTGAAATGTGGGATCAAAGACAACACATGCTCTCTGTAAGGAATGAGGTTATCATGCTTGGTATCCCAATCTCCTTTAATCTGACTTATTACCAGGGCTGAATCTCCATACACATCAAGGAACTGAATCTTCATATCAATAGCAACTTTAATACCCAGGATACATGCCTCATACTCAACCATGTTATTGGTACAATGGAAACAAAGTCTGGCAGTAATCGGGGTATGACAACCTTCAGGGGAATTAATCACAACACCAACACCATTACCCAGTGCATTAGAGGCACCATCAAAAACCATAGTCCATCGGGATCCTTGTTCAGGTCCGTCATATTGTCCAGGTTCTTTGGTAATAATCATAATGTCTTCATCAGGAAACTCAAAATTCATTGACTGATAATCATCCACCGCTTGATGAGCCAAATGATCAGCAACAACACTTCCTTTAATGGCCTTCTGAGTAGTATACTGTATGTCATATTCTGTCAAGATCATTTGCCATCTTGCAATTCTTCCGGAGAGAGCAGGTTTCTCAAATATGTACTTGATTGGATCCATCTTCGAAATCAACAAGGTAGTATGGGTCAACATATACTGTCTTAGTCGGCGAGCAGCCCATGCCAAAGCGCAGCAAGTTTTCTCGAGCAGTGAGTATCTTGTTTCACAGTCGGTAAACTTTTTGCTAAGGTAGTATATTGCCTGCTCTTTTCGACCAGACTCGTCATGTTGCCCCAACACACACCCCATTGAGTTGTCTAACACTGTTAAGTACATAATCAAGGGTCTTCCATCAACTGGTGGCATCAAAATTGGTGGTTCTATCAGGTATTTCTTGATTTCATCAAAGGCAGTCTGGCACTCATCATTCCATTCCATCACCTGATCTTTCTTCAACAACTTGAAAATTGGCTCACAGATGGTAGTTAATTGGGAAATAAACCTTGCGATGTAATTCAATCGTCCCAAGAAACCTCTAACCTCCTTCTCAGTACGGGGAGCTGGCATCTCTCGTATAGCTTTCACTTTTGCAGGATCCACTTCAATACCTATTCCACTGACAATGAAACCCAGGAGCTTTCCAGATCTAACTCCAAAAGTACACTTGTTTGGATTCAATCTAAACTTGTATTTCTTCAACCTCTCAAACAACTTGTGCAGATGATCAAGATGTTGCTCTTCATTCTGAGATCTGGCTATCATATCATCTACATATACCTCTATCTCATGATGAATCATATCATGAAACAAAGCCACCATAGCACGCTGATATGTTGCCCCTGCATTATTCAAACCAAATGGCATTACCTTATAGCAAAAGGTGCCCCACTGTGTCACAAATGTTGTCTTCTCCATATCTTCAGGTGCCATCTTGATCTGATTGTAACCAGAGAAACCATCCATAAAAGAGAATACCTTATGCTGAGCAGTGTTATCTACCAGAATATCAATATGAGGGAGTGGAAAGTCATCTTTAGGGCTGGCCTTGTTCAAATCTCTATAGTCTACACACATACGTACCTTACCATCTTTCTTAGGAACTGGTACCACATTTGCAACCCACTGAGGATAAGAAGTCACTGCTAAGAACCCTGCATTGAACTGTTTCATTACCTCTGCCTTGATCTTTTCTGACATTTCAGGACGCATACGACGAACCTTCTGCTTCTTTGGACGACAATCTTCTTTAACTGGCAAACGGTGAACCACAATGTCTGTATCCAACCCTGGCATATCTTCATAAGACCAAGCAAAGATTTCCACATAGTCACGTAACATCTGAATCAACCTGCTCTTGACACTGTCCTCTAAATCAGCCCCTATCTTGACCTCTTTTCTGTTTTCTTCAGTTCCCAGATTCACAACTTCGACTGGCTCTTCAGGTGGCTGTATAGCTTTCTCTTCTTGTTGTAACAACCTAGCAAGCTCTACAGGTATTTCACAATCGTCCTCATTTCCGTCTTCAGTTTGATAGATCGGATTCTCGAAATTATAATTGGCAATAGTAGAACTGTTATCAACAGGATCCAGAGTGGATGAGGATCTGCATTTTAGTGATGTGGGTGTGTGTAAGAACACATAGCTGATAAAACAAAAATAAAAGAAAAGAAAGACAAGGAACACAATATTTACGAAAACGAAACGTCCACTGATTTTATTGAATGAAGTATGCAAATGAAATGACAGCCCGTAACAAGCACACCATTGTGCCCCGGGTAAGGCACATGGCTTGAAAGTTTTATTGTTCAAGAAATTACAAATTTAAAATATAACAACACAGTAATAGTATTTACTCCTGACTAAAGGAGATAGGGATAACATCTTCAGCTTTCCAATTATTGAGTCCAGCACCCACAGTAGGAAAAATCCATGCATCCAAGTTGTAGTCTTCATCTTGATCTCCCACAGCATTAATCTGGTCTTTCACAACCCCTTGATTAGTGATACGAGCAGCACGAGCACGACGAACAGCCTTCTGGGACTCTGCAGTGAAACCCAAACCAAACTTGTCAGACTTGTATGGAATATCAGGAAGCTGACCCCAAATAGTACAACCACCTTCATCCACCACCGCTCTAGCATCATTGAGGGAGGCCATTGCCATTGTTGGAGGCTTTCTGGTGACCACAGGAACTTTCTTCACAACAGGAGGAGCTACATAATCATTAACAACCCAGGGAACCACTTCAAAGGTCTGACACGGAGTCTCAATGTATTCACCTTCCATTTCCAGATACTTGAAGGTATTCACATGGCTGACAAAGTATTCTTCTTCTCCATAGACAGTAACAACCTTTCCATCCACCGGATATCTCAACTTTTGGTGCAATGTAGAGGTTACAGCACCTGCCCCATGGATCCAGGGACGACCAAGCAGACAAGAGTACGAAGGACGAATATCCATCACAAAAAATGTAGCAGTAAACACCTGGGAACTAACTTGGATTGGGAGATCAATTTCTCCATGTACTACTCTTCTAGAACCATCAAAAGCCTTTACCACAATATTACTGGGCTTCAGCACAGCATCTTCAGGACTTAACTTGTTCAGGACTTCCTTAGGCAACACATTCAAAGAGGAACCATTGTCTATCAGTACATGTGACAGGGTAGTGCCCCTGCATTCAATTGAAATATGCAAGGCCCTGTTATGATCTCTCTTGGCAGGGGTCAAATCAGCATCAGAAAACCCTAACCCATTGTCATAGGTCAGGTGGGCAACACAGTTCTCAAATTGGTCAACAGAAATTGCACTAGGTACATGAGCAGTCTTCAGGAACTTGATCAAGGACTTTGCATGAGCCTCAGAACATAATAACAAAGACAACATAGAAATCTTTGAGGGAGTATGCCCCAACTGATCAACAATGTCATAATCACTCTTGCGAATGATTTTCAATACTTCTTCCATCTGCTTAGAGAGGTCATCAGCAGCTGGCACATCAGTAGATACAGGCTCAATAACAGGACCCTTGCCCTGAGCATCAGTGGTGGAGGTAGCAGCAGGAGTAACTGCATTCTTAGAAGCAACTGGAGGAGAGAAGACTCTTCCACTACGAGTGATCTTGCTAGATCCAGCAATATTGTCAACATCAACAGGTGTAAACACCCCAAATTTGCCCTCACCCATTCACACCATGGCTTGTGATCATTTCATATGCATAAACACAACCATATCCTCTCATATCACATTTTTGATTCACTGCATTGTTTCAAAGTCATCTGCATCTAGGGTTTGTGATCTGAGCAATCCAAGAGCCTCTTGAGCCACTCCAAAGGCTACCAATCACTTCAAAGGGGTCCATGTGTGTTTTTATATCATATTACATCCTCTCAAAGTCAAAAATGCAAAAGAATCACAAGAACTGGGATTGGTGTGGATGCAGAGCCAAGTTTGACTGCACAGTTGACCTAAAATTAGGGTTTTGGTTTCAGAGGCCATAACTCCAAATTTTTTGGTCATTCTTGTTTCCATTGGTCTCTATATGGTATAGGGAGCATGCATATCAATTTTCATGAAGAAATTCCAGGGGGAAGTCATCTGATCAAGGGTTGACTTTTCAGACAAGTCAGTGCAAAATCAGGGCATCTGAGGCCCCCAATGACCCAACCAAGGGGTGATCTTCATCATTTTGAGTGTATATGATCTTTATTTGATCATGTAAGAATGTTGAAGTTCACAAGAATCAAGAATTTGAAGTTTTTGCAAAGTTGACTTTTTAGGGCATGGTTGACTTTTCAAGAATATGTCATTTTTTGCCATTTTTCAAGCCTTGCTTTTTGATCCAAAAATGTTTCAAATGAAAAAACCTTGGTCATGAAAGTTGTAGAATACATCTTTCCCTTTTCAAAAAGTACAAGAACATGATCTAATTCTTCTTGGATCAAAAGTTATGGTGTGACAAAGTTGGCAAAAATCACTAATTTTCAAGACATGCTTCAAATGAGAAACTTGCAAAAACTTTGTACCAAGGCATTTGTGACTTCTAATTCACATCAAACCAATGCACAAACATTCTATGTGACCTAAATATCAGATTTGAACTAAGAGATCACATGTTTTGTATGGCTTTGGAGCAAAATCTTTCCATGAGAACCAAAGGAAGCCAACTTGCAAAAACCATCATAACACTTCACCCACTTGCTGCCTATGTTGCTGACCACCCCTAGCCTTTCTCCCTCACCTTGCTGCGCAGCCCACACCCATTGTACCAAGCTAGAACCAAGCCCATGCTTTCCTTACACAAGAGTGGACTTTTTGCAAAAGTGAACATCCCAATCACAACAGGCCAGGTCACATCATCTGACCAATGGGATTATATTATGCAAGGAAAATGCTGGCCATTTCATACATCAAGCAAGGCTGAAACACACAAGAACATCACATTCACAAAATCACCCTCACTTGCATTTTCCTTCGAAACTCTTTGCACAAACCACCAACATTCAAACCAGTTTCACCATTCATTTCACCATGTTCCATTGAGCCAAAACCAACAAGACACAAGCCTGAATCAAGCAAGAACACCATTCCTCCATTTTCACTCTCAGAAGCAAAACCATTCGAAACTCACTCCACAGGCCATAAACACCCAAAAAAACTCCACAAACCTTCTCCACTCATCATTCTGACCACAAAGAACCCTTCACCATTGCCAGAAACAGCCTGGATCATAAACACGATTCACACCTGAGCTTGAACAGAACTTGTTCAATCTCTCAAACCAGCCAACATAAACTCCTTCTAAGCATTCAAGGATCATCAGGGGACCAAGTAGAGTGGATTTCACCAAAGGGAGAGGACAGAAAGTTGCTGGATTGAAAGCTTCGAAACTCAGGTAGCTCAAGAACTTTTTTTCCAGAAATCGTTTTTTAAGTTCTAAAGTTGTTCTCCATGCTTCACTGATTGCTCTGATACCTTTAGTTTTGAAAATAGTGGAGAGATGAGAGTTTAATTTGTTTCTGAAAGTTTTGCCCTAAAATCCTCTTTGTTTTGATTCATGAGATTAATGAAATAAAAATGAGATTGGGCTTGGGGTTTTGATTCAGTAGGTTGTGGGGATCATTTCCATGTTTTTAGATTTCATTTTAGTTAGGTTTTGAGAGTTTTGGAGATTTTCAGGTGGGGTTCCCACCGGAGAAGACGACCGGAGGTCTTCTCCGGCCACCTGAAGATCATTAGGGCATAATCCCAGTCATTAAGTGCATTTGAATCTGGGACGTTGGATGCGTTGAAAAGGTTGACTTCGCGCGCGTGTGTATGGCTGAGATGCAGTCATTAAACCCTAATCATCATTATTTATTTAATTAATTGAGATTAAATCAGTTTGAATATGGGCCATCAGATGGCGCGCGCAGTCAACGTTTTCAAGCCCAGCTTCAATCCTGGCCTTCCATCTTGCTTACTTTTCCATTTTCTTTATTTTAATTCATTTATTTCATATTTGTTTTGTACAATTTATTTAAAATAGCAAAATTGTTTTAAAAATTATGAAACTTTTTCTCAAGAGTTTCATTAATTTTTAAAACACAAAAATATTTTTATTTTCATTTTTAGCATTTAAAATGTATTTTTAAATATTTAAAAGTTTATTTTTAATTGATTAATGGAAACTAATTTATTAAAAATACTTTTAGGTATTTAAAAATCACCAAAAAATTCATGAAATATTCTAAGACATTTAGAAACATTGTCCAACCTTCAAACCAAATTTCTTTTTTGATCTTGATGCATTTTGAGAATTTTTCATTGATTTAAAATCATTTTTATGCATTAATTTGATCCAAAGTTCAAAAAATCATTTCTGCCTATTCATGAAGAGTTGGACATTGATTCTTTTTGCATTGCATTGTGTTTAGCATGTAGTTTGTGAGATTAAATGGCCATGATTTGATCTTTCATTTTTAATTTGTTTGACAATTTTCTTGTTTAGGAACCCTAAAACCCTAGTAAACTTAGGAAAATCATATCTTGAAATTGGCTAGGAGTTGAGACCTCTCCTTTGGGCATTGGTTTAGTATAAGATTAGGGGTCCTTTGAGTGCATTTTCAATTTTTTGTAATGTTGTTTGCTTCTGATTTTGGTTTGTGTTTGATGTATGATTCATAAACCCTAATTTGGGCTTCCATATGCATCCATCTTGCATTTCCCTTGCATAACATGACTTGCCATGACATTCCATGCTTCCATTTGATTCATTTGACATCATAAGACATATTGAAAGCATGTTTGATTATTGCATCATGTATTTTCCATGTTGTATGTCATGTGCACTTCATAACTTTTCATGTATGTTCATGATTCCTAGCTTGCTTCATTTGCATTCATAAGCTTGTATGATCATTTTCATGTGCTGCCTCATGTTTGTAGCATCTCATAGCATCATTAGCATCATGTATATGCTTCTGGTTTTGTTTCTCATCATGTCATCTCATCCCATTTGGCATTGCATTGCATTCCTTTTTTAACCTTTCAGGTGGTAAGTAACTGTGAGAAGTGAATTTGCCTTCACTTCTCATAACTTTTCTTTTCATCTCTCTTGCATCCATTGCTGCATTTTTGTTTGTGTTTGAGTTTGAGCTTGCTCATTCTTCTTCTTCCCACTCTCTTTCTTCAAGTGACTTGACTTCTTGAATGAAGCAAGTTGCTTTGCTCCTCTTGATCCTTTCATCTGCTTCCTGGTGGTTCCACTGAAGATCTTCTCTTGTAAACCTCACAAACCTTAGGAACAACCAAGCATGACAATGATTAGGGTTTTAATTAGTCTCCCCTCTTAGTTTCACCTTTGAGTCTCTTTTGAGTCTTCTCTTCTCATCTCATAATCAGGGACTAAACCCTAAAGGCTTTAAGGCTTTGTGATTAAGCTTATGCCTGCATCCTTCTCTTAGGATGGAGTGTATAACTTTAATCCTAAGTGTTAAACCCTTAATGTGTTTAAATCTCTTAATAAATTCACTTAATAAGTATCAAGACATCACACTTGTAACTTGGGCCTTGCATTAGGGTTCTAATTCTTCCTTAATTGGTTAAGAAGGACTAACCCTAGAGTTAATGGACAAGTCCCTCTCAAGTTGTCTTACAAACCCTAAAACTCACTTCATCATCTTATCACTAATTAAAATCCATCTTAACCAAAGGCTTGTTTTGTCATGAGTTTAATCCCTAATCATGGATTAAGTTGAGGAGCATTCCTCAGCTTAAACATTCTCATCTATTATCCTTCTATTAGGATGGTGTAATGGGTCTGTTTAATCCTTGATTATGGCTTAACCTCATTACTCAACACTAAACAAAAACACCAAAAACATTTAAATAATCACAAGTAGGTTAATGATCTTAATCCTACACCAAAGGTGATTAAGTGTGAGAATCTGACTTCACACTTAAGGTATTCTCATTACCCCTAATCAGAGGGAAGATGTGATGAGTTTACTAAATCCATTGGTTCAGGCCTAAGCTCATTATCCTATGACAAACTTTCAAAAGCAATAAAAGACTGAAAACACAAAAACAAACAATAATCGTCTCCTTCGGGATTCTTTTCTCATCATCTTCACTCACAAACGAGAACTTGCTTCTTCCGTCTAATGCAAGACAGTTTGCACCTGAGCCAGACAGGTCATACACTTGAGCATAGGCAAGCAAGCAGTTCACAAGTCAATTCATCTTTCAGTCTCTTCGGGTCGAACTACGGTGTTCTGACTTCCTCATTGCACGAGAGGATACGTAGGCATAACTTAACGGTTATCGAACAAAAGTCTCTGTATATTCCCCCTCTTTCCAGCACCTTTCCCTTAGCCTCATTATCATGAGCAATTCATTCTCATTCTTACACTGACACTGCATATATACACTTCACACTTCTTTTACACTGACACCTGTACATTCTCTTCCAGCTCTTTACACACAAATTGCACTGACACTACCCCTTTAAAACACAAATCTTTCAAGCGTGGATCCCGTCGAGTACGGCGGACAATTTGGGTGCTAATACCTTCCCAGATTGTAACCAACCCCCTTTCTCAGTCTCTCTGGTTCGCAAACCGTCTTATCCATCTCTTTCTAGGCCTATGCAGCATTGCCTTTCCTCCGGGATAAAAATGCCTAGCTGGCGACTCTTTTCATCTCCAGTGAGTTCACAGCTGTGTGTTCTCATTGTCCCTCTCGCCGACCGTTCGCGTCTGTACCTTTATTTGGGCCATTTCCCATTTATCGGGAGCGACAACAGGCACATCAGATAAAGGCTCTTG
The DNA here is from genome assembly GCA_963966055.1 of Lathyrus aphaca. Lineage (NCBI taxonomy): Eukaryota > Viridiplantae > Streptophyta > Magnoliopsida > Fabales > Fabaceae > Lathyrus > Lathyrus aphaca. The sequence goes on along the minus strand of OZ014521.1, from coordinate 118,690,975 downwards.
CTTAACACCATGGATGTAAACATCAGATCCATAATGCCAAGGCACAGCTTTGTCAGACGTATACGGAATAGGACCAGGAGTAGTAATGACCACAGGAGCTACTCTGGCTTCAGCAACAACTTTCACGGGACTTTCAGCAGTAATCTTGATTGGACCCTGATGAGTGATTTTAATGGGACCCTTTGAAGTGATTCTTATTGGTACTTTGTCAACCATGTCAACCTCTTCAGTCTTCTTACCTTGAGTCAGATGATCCACCATACTTTCTACAGACGACGGAGTCTTCTCAAACACTATAGTATATTTATCCATGAGACGTTGAATTCCATCTCTCAATATGAAGCAACTATCTGGCTTATAGGTACAATACAAACAATCTTCACGACAACCTGGAAAGATCCCAGCTTGTACTAACCTCTTTTTGATAACAGACAATGGTGTGGTCAACTCCATAACTGAATAAACATGTAGATCTTCATCAATGGCATTGACAGTCTTCTCGTGATTTGGCATTGGAGCAGTAATCACATTGGGAGTACCCGGAGGATCAAACTCAATTTCTCCAGCATCAATCATATCTTGAATTTTATTCTTCAAGATCCAGCAGTTATTAGTATCATGACCCTGACAGTTTGAATGATATGCACATCGTGCATTGGGATTGTACCTGGGAGAGGTAACATTAGGATTCTGAGGAGCCTCTTTCAAGGTAATAAGTTCAGCCTTCAACAAGTGTTGCAATGCCTGAGCCATTGACATGTTGATCTTCGTGAACTGCCTTCTAGCCCTCTGTTGGTTGCCCTGTGGCTGTTCTGTTGTTGCAGGAGTTGGATTTGAAATATGAACTGCACTAATAGACTGATGCCTTCTGTTACGATCAGGTTGACCATATACAGCATTGGATTCTTTCTTACCAGTGGGAGGCTTCTTTGCAGCACCTGATGAGGAAGCACCCACTTGGATCTTACCATTCTTTATACCATTCTCTACTCGCTCTCCTGTCATGATCAACTCAGTGAAGCCAGATGATGAGCTTCCAATGAGATGACTATAGAACGGACCATTCAGCGTACACATGAACATATCAACCAGCTCCCTGTCAGTCAAAGGGGGTTGAACTCTTCCAGCTAAATCTCTCCACTTCTGAGCATACTCTTTAAAACTTTCTTTGGCACCCATAGACATGCTCTGAAGCTGCATGCGAGTGGGGGCTAAGTCAGCATTGTATTGATACTGCTTATAGAAAGCTTCAGCAAGATCATTCCAGTATCTGATGTTGGCACTCTCCAACTGATAATACCACTCCAGCTGAGCTCCAGATAAGCTCTCTTGAAAGAAATGGATCCACACCTTTTTATCAGCAGTGTGGGGTTGAATTCTTCTGACATAAGACCTTAGATGCAGCTTGGGACAAGAGACCCCATCATAAACAACAAAGGTAGGAACCTTGAAACCAATGGGTATGACTACCCCAGATATCAAACTCAAATCCTCAAAATCCAGCCCAGATGACTTCTGTAACTCCATGGCATCCATCCTATCCACCAGCATCTTGAATTTGTCTTCATTAGGCTCATGGTAGTAGTTAGCCTCAGAATCAGAGTCCCCCATTGTGTGGTGGAGACTGCCTACCTCTTGCTCAGACTCTTCAGATTCATAGTCTTCAGCTGGTTCTTTGGTCTTGGCAAGACCTTTGAACCTTCTTCCCATGTTGATCAACCCAGCAGACCTTCTAGTCTTCTTAGTCTTCTTGGCCAGCAGTGTCTTCAATTCATCCTGCCCCTTGGACAGGTTCAAGATCAGCTCTTGGAACTGTGCATTTTGTGCCTGGAGATCCTTAACTGATTGTTCAAGAGCCATTGCTGAAATAAACAGCGAGAAGATGAGAAACCTGTGCACAATTATAAACCTGTGATGCAATGAAATGATATGGTAATGCATATGCAATGTTTTCAAGGACCGCAGGATTTAAATTTGCTTAGACAAACATGAAAGTAAACTTTTATTAGTAATAACTTTGTTTTGCCTTTTAAGCTTACAAAAAATGAAATAAGTACAAAAGATGGGGTTTTAAGTCTCCCATGGACGTTTCCTCTTTGTATTGAGGTATGAGTTGAGGTTTCGTTCCTCGTGAAGTTGCTTTGTTAGCTCTAGGATTCTTGCTTGGCTTGCTTTGTAATGAGCCTCGAAAGTATCCCTTTGCTCCTTCAGTTGGATCCATGATCTCTGCAAGTCTTCCTTATCAGTAGGCATGTCTGGGTGAAGGATGGTATAAGCTGTGTCTCCTTCAGCAACAGGTTCCATGGTAACTGGTAGGACGACAGGATATGGCATCATGAGAGTCTGAGCACGAGATCGTACCCATCTGAGATAAGCCTCCATAGGAATAGTGTACTTAGGCTCCAGTGTCTTGCTGTCAATCCTGTTTACTTTTCCCCAAGCTCGTATGAATCTCTGACGGTAACCTTGAAGATCGTTGTCGTAGTCAAACACAATGCCCTGAATCAACATGTCATGTGGACCATCGCTCCGAGCATAACCAAACTGTCGTAAAGCTAGAGAGGGGTTGTAGGTGATGCCTCCTCTTATGCCTAGTAGTGGCACATTAGGAAACTCCCCACAACGGTCAATGATGGTGACATTCTCCATAGATCTGGAGCACCAATGGATATCTGAGTGAGAAAGTGATATGATCCTCTTGGACCATCTGAACCCTTGCTCATTCTTCATTACTGAGCGAGGAAGGTGAGAAATAAACCACCTAGAAAGCAAAGGTATGCAGCACATCAAAGTTCCTCTTGCCCTTGTAGTACGGGTATGAAGAGAATGTAGGATATCTCCAAGCAATGTAGGCACTGGATTGTGACTCAGGAAAATGTTGATGGCATGAACATCTATGAACTGATCTGGATTGGGGAACAATACTAAGCCATATATCAGCAAGGCTAAGACCTCCTCAAAAGCATCATAGCTCATGGCCTTCAAGAACATTTGAGCCTTATCCATTAGCACCTTGGCAAGAATACCCTTGACTCCGCTTCTCGTCTCTAGAACAATGTCAGATTTCTTCAGATGTAGAGCTGCAGCAATAACCTCTGGTTTGAGCTCCTTCTCCAAGCCTGTGAAGGGTCTTTGATCAAGAACAGGTATACCCAGAAGTTTAGAGAACTCCTCCATGGTTGGAACCAGCTGATAGTCGGGGAATGTAAAACAGTGGTGCTTAGGGTCAAAGAACTGAAACAGAACACTCATCATGTCTTCATTGAACCCTGAAGTGACTAGATCCAATAGGTGACCATGTCTCTTGATGAACTGGGAGTTATCAGACACTTGAGAAACCAACTCTTTAAGCTTGGGAGGTATCCCCACAAAGTTGATCCTGATGGTGTTTCTACGAGCAGAAGCCATGACCTACAACAAAGAACAAAGATAAATCCTTTGGTCCTTGAAATGGTTAGTGAAAATGCTATGCTCATGATGCATGATGATGCTATGATGTTATGTTCAATCACAAACATGTGGCACACACAAACAAGTCACACCATAGCCCTAGGTTTAAAGGCTTGCATGAGGTTTAAGGTAGGTACCCTCCCCTGAAGTTAGTTGGTTCATCCTGTCCTACAAAAGTAACCGGGTTCTAAGGGATCTCAATATCATTGATCCTTCACAAGGGTGGTTGTTCAGTAGGCAACTTACTTGCCAACCAAAACCCTCCAAGTTTAAGATCTCAATGAGCGTAGTATCGAGTGTCAACCAACTTCAGTCTGCACCAAAGCCGGTTACCTCACTACCTTCTAAAGGCCAAGATGAGTTAACTAGGGTTCTAAAAGTTAGTTAGTGCATTGACAACATATGGCAGCCTCATATTATCCTCAACTTGACTTAAGGAACATAAGCACCAACCAAGAAGTCGCACTAACTATGGCCACCAGATCAACCATATCGATATACGTCGTACAGTTTCCTTGGTCTATTGCCATTTACCTAAGGTACACTAGATCCAGGTTAGGATCTTTCACACATAAGAGCACCCCAACAAGTAATATAAAGCAAACAAGGCAAACAATTTAAAGTGATCTTAATTCCTAAGGGTACCCCTCTTAAATTTATATCCCCAGCAGAGTCGCCAGTTCTGTAACACGGTGGGAGAACTGACTTTAGTTATGTTGCGGATAGCAAGAGTCGCCACCGACTTTTATTTTATCCAAAAAAAGGAAAGGATATAAAAGAACAGGAAAGACCTTAAGAGATATTTTTGGGTCCGGGGGGTAGGTTATGTAAAGGGAAGGTGTTAGCACCCTTTACATCCATGGTTATCCATGGGCTCTTAGTTACTTAGCTCACTTTTGAATTGTTTTTGAAAGTGTAGTGTGTGAATAGAAAAATTTTCATAATAGTTGATAATGATCCATGTACGGATGCGTAAAAACTTGTTTTTGAAAATTTGTTTGAAATTGTTAAGTGTTTGAAAAGTTTGAATGGTGAGCAAGTACATAAGAGGAACCTACCCTAAGTTTTAAGTCTTTCTTGTTCTTTATCCTTTAAGTGGTAAGACTATCCCTATTATTAAGGAATAGGTAGTCATTACCTTGGATGTAAGGGACATGTGAGGGACATCTGTTTAAGAAGGCAACTGTGGGGTGTATTAAGCATAATAGGAGGGACTATCATCATTATTCGAAGGGACTTGATCTTTAAAGGCAACCATTAGGGACTTGATGATTTTTTCTTTTTAAGGGACTTGCTTTATACACCCCACTTGACCTTATTAGTAGGCAACTTGAGGGATAACCTTAGAAAGTGAGACGGCGATTAAAAATCGACTTACGTGTGTGAGTGTTCAATATTATTTATCTTATAATTAAAATGATCTAAATTTATTTTAAATAGAATACATGTTTTACACTCCCTAAATTACTAACCATAGCAATAATTAAATAAATTCAATATTTACAAAATTACACCAAGAAGCAATTACATAATAATTATAACAAGCAAATTAAAATAAATAGCAAAAATAAATAATAAGCAAAAGATAAATAAATAAGCAAAAATAATAAATAAACAATAAATAAATAAATAGGGGTTAGTAATAAAAAAAATAAGGTTAGTAAAAATAAAATAACTAAATTTAGTGAAATAATAATAATTAGAAAAATAAACAAGGTTAGAGAAATAATAATAAAAATATAAGATAATAAATATGGTTAGCAACAATAATTAAAATAAATAGAAATAAATAGAAAAATATTATAATGACATGATTAGAATAATAAACACAAAGTTTAATTTTAATATATAACATTCATTTAGAAATAAGAATAATTAAATAAAAATTTTTAAACATTATATAATTATAAATTACAAATTTAATTATTTCTAAACATATATTAACAATTATTATTAAAAAAAATATTTACACATTATAAGGAGAAAATAAGTCTTGAATATTATATTCACAAGATTTATAAAATTTAATTTTTATTAGTTATTATATTTACAAATTATTTTAAACATATACGAAATATAATTATTGTAAGTTAAATTGTTTCTAAACATATATTAAAAGAAAAATAATTCGGATTATAAATATATTTACAAATAAGTTATAATTATTTTTAAATAAACATGTACAATAATAATTACATCATAAATTAGAAAATAAACAATTAGGTTTTAATAGGTATTTAGAAAATAAATTAGGGTTTTGTTAGAAAAAATATTTTTAGGGTTTAATTTATAATATACATACATTTATAATTTAATCATAAGATAAAGAAAATAATTTAAGAACATTTATATATTTTAGAATTTTGGAAAAAATTTAAACATGCTTCATTGTTTTTTTTAATTATTTAGAAAAAAACATATATACAAAACTATATTTAATTTAATTAATAGAATAATCAAAATAAAAGAGAAAATATGAAAAAAAACTTACCTGACTGGGATTTGAACCCAGGTCAGTGTGTTTGCCAGCAATAAGAACCACCACCAAGCCACTATGTACGCAGGTGAAAGAGAGAGGAGAATAGTTGCTTTTGTGCTTCATCTTGAAAAAATCAGGAAAAAAATAATCAAACCAAAAAGGCCTGGGGTGGTGTTGAACCCAGGACCTTATGAATGTATATACGCATGTTTTACCGCCTGGCTGGGAGAGCCCTTCTGGTCATATGGTGATAACACAACATAATATATTACATCTCCTTGTTATCCTGAAAAATAGAAAAAAAATAGTGGTACAAGCCAGATTCGAACTCATGCCATCAACCAACATACTTACCAGCCTTACCACTGAACCACAAGCACGCGTGTGATAAACAAACCAACAATAATACATAACATATTTTCAATAATATTTGAATTTTCAAACGCGCGGGAATTGATCTTCTTCTTCCTTGAGACTGGCCTAATTACCTGCGAAATTTGCTAGGAGCATACCTGCGAATTTTCATACGCACACAACCTGCGTTTTTCAAACTACTATCAAACAGCATCATTTTGCCAAGTCAAAGACATCTTTGAGTCTCTTACAACCTGTACAATTCAATTATGTCCAGAAAATGCATTTAAATTGGGTGAATCGAATAACCCCATTTTTGAACTCTAAACCCTAACTATGGCCGTTTGTCCATTAGGTCACGAACCTTCAAGTTTCTTGTCCAAATTCGATCCTTGGAACCTCACAAACACAAAAACTCAAACAAAATTCATTAACAATGCACAAATAAACAGAATCGAAAAATGGAAATATCATGAATAATTTGAATCGGATTATGCCAATGGGAGAGTTCTTGATGCAAATGAGTATTGGTTTAGCTTCAGTGATGATCAAAGAACACGTCTATGTCTTTATTTTACCTTGAAACCTCTTGGATTGAAGAATCCGAATATCAATTTTTGATGAATTTTTTGACTTTGTGAACTTACCTTTGGCTGCTGGAAAATCGTGAATGAGGGCTAGGGTTGTGATCAGTACTTATATGTGAATCATTTAGGTCAGAAAAAATCATTGGTTGTATGGAAGATTTGATATTTGAAGATTGAAAAAGATTGTGCCATGAAATTCAAATATTGGCTCATGAAAGCTTGCTATTTTTGGATCAATCACATGATTTCTTTCTCTTTCACCTTCAATCAATATTGATGAGATTCTAGAAGCTCAATCTTCATCCAAAAATATATTTTCATATTTTATATTTATTTAAAATGATTTTTTATGAATTAAATCAAAATAAATAAAAATAAAATAATAAAAATTATGATTTTTAATCAATTGGGTCGTGCATGATGATATGGTATGGATTGGATCACAATTTGGCAAGCCCATTTGGAAGGAATTTGTTCTAGGTCCCCATTTTCATCATAAACCATCACAAAATTTCCCAACTTTGCAAGGGCACATCTCCCTCAATTTTAAAGGTATGAGGGTGTTCTTGGACATTTTGGAAAGCTTGAAGAGTCCTATAAACAACCCCATTGGTTTCAGGTCCATATCATTTACCAATCTCAAGTTATGCCCTTTTGAAGTTGTTGACTTTTTGTTGACTTTTGAAATGACCTATAAAGTCTTAGCTCATATCTTCCTAATGAAGCATTTTTGGGCTTAACTTGCAAGATAAAAGTTGTAGAGGATTCAATTTCCTTCAAAATGAGCTTTGGATGGAGACTTGGTGATGAAGTATGTGAAAGTTATGGCTGGTCAAAGTTCAGTTGACTTTTACTGAGGAAACCCTAATTTAGAAACTCCTGATTATTGATGATCTGGAATCTCCTTGATGAATCATGATCAACCCTTGATCAAATGATGAATCTTACTTCATATACTTGATGTTGGCCAAAAATCATGAAGTTTTACTTTGGTTTGACCACAGTTGACCTCAGTTTGACTTTTTGACTGCATTGACTGATTTTGACTTATCTGATCATCTGACTGAGCAAACTTTTGAGAAAAGTCTTGAAACTTGTCATGGGGGTTCTTATATACATATAAGAGGTTATGAAGCTCACTTGAGGTATTGGAAATCCATTTAGCCTGATTAAAGTCAAAACCCTAGTTTTGGATGCACTGCTTAGGAGGTGCATTGTCTGAGGGAATTGTCAACTCTTTTGACCAATTGTGAACTTTGTGAACCTTTTGAACCATCATAAAATGTCTTGTGAACCTCATGGGAAGTATTGTGAAGCTTGTGAACCTTGTGAACCTTCATAAAGTGACTTGTAGACTTCATGAACCTCATGAAAGGTCTTGTAAATGTTGAGAAACTTGTGAACCTTGTGAACCTTCAAGAAGTAACTTGTAGACTTCATGAACCTCATGAAAGGTTTTATAAGCATTGTGAAACTTGTGAACCTTGTGAACCTTCATAAAGTGACTTGTAGACTTCATGAACCTCATGAAAGGTCTTGTAAATGTTGAGAAACTTGTGAACCTTGTGAACCTTCAAGAAGTAACTTGTAGACTTCATGAACCTCATGAAAGGTTTTATAAGCATTGTGAATCTTGTGAACCTTGTGAACCTTCTTAGCACACAAAGTTCTTGTATTGTGAGGGAAAATTTTGGGGTGCAACAGGTTGCTCTGGTCAAATGAGAGTACCATTCCCTCGAAGCTCCTGTTAAACTGTCTTCGAAATAAAACATCCACAGTTTTTCTTCCACGGTGTATGCCTTCAGCCTCCCCAGAAAGGATTGTAAGTGGGTTCGCGGACAAGAAGTTCCGTTGTACTTCTCAAAGCACGGAGGTTTAAACTTGTGAGGTATTCTTACCCCGTCCACTAAGCCCATGTCCATAACATCAAAACCCAAGGAGTTTTGAGACTCCAAGGATCTTAATTTCTCAGCAATTTCATCTAGCCTTCTGTCATAGGCTTCATCCCCAGCTCCCATCACAGTGAATTGATCTTCTTGGGGGTCTTCCTGTAGTACTCTGCCTGTAGTAGCATTCCCTTGTACATTAGCAGGGATGTTGATCTCTGGGTGAAGATGAGGCCCATACACAGGTGGGTTGACATGAGGCTGAACCCTCTCATTATTGCTTGTTCCACCAGTCCCTAGATGGGGGTCTTCTTGAGTCTGCCTTTCTACTAATGCCCTTAATCTTTCTTGGCTCTGTGCCAATCCATTCATCACCTCCATGAACTGAGTTATCTGGTTTCTCATTTCCAACCTCTCGTTGGCCATTTGAGTCCTGACTTCTGTAAGATCCTGTTGTACCTGGTCCATCTGTATACCCGGAAGGTTGTTGCGGGTAGGATATCTGTGCGGACGATTGAGAGGGAACACCCGACGGCGAGCAATAATTCTTGAACCACAACAGAGTTAGTAACAAACAAAACAAAAACCTACAAAATAAAACAAAAGGTTAGTATGCAATGCAGTATGCTCATTTGTTTCCAAGGTATCCGGCTTGGCACTTGGTTTTGACCTTTCCAGACCCCTGAGGAAGATACTTTGATGTTGCTTAGGAGAAAGAGATTCAAATGAAACAAACTAATGAATACATTACAAAAAGTGAATGATACATAGTTTTTTTTTTTACAATACATGCCCTTGAGGGGTCAAAAATACAACATAAGAAAAGAAAAGTACATGAAATGAAAACAACTACAAGCAAAAGTCAGACACCAAGACCAAACTCATCCTCCCTGACTTCCTTTAGAAGTGCTTCAGTCACAGGGTCAGCTGGATGTTCTGTGAGGTTCCTGATGAGGAGATTCCTGGTGGTGACAGCAGTAGTTAGCTTCTTGTGTCTGCTCTGGTCTTTTGACCTCTTCACACCAGCCCTGATCTTCAACTCTGAGATCTCCTTCTGGGCTGCTAGTAGGGCTTCCTGTTGCTCCTTTGCATTAGCCTCCAACTGTTCAATCTTGTCTTGAGTCCTCTTATCCTCCTGAGTGCGAGCTTCAGTGATCCTGACCCACCTAGCTTGACTCTCTTTCAGATAGAGATCAGTCCTGGCCTTCTGAAACTGAGCCTCCTTACAGGCATTCTTCAAAATCTGCTCTCCTGCCCTTGACTTCTTGATGTAATCCTCTGACTTCTCAATCCTGGCTAGATGCTCCACTCTAAGCTTTTCCAACCTTTCGATGTCCAAGCGACCATCACTCCTCTCCCAGAGGGTCTTCTGTAGAGCCTGAGTCAGATTCTCATTTCTCTCTTTCAGTTTCTCAAACTCTTCCAGGCTAACAGTGGCTGGAGGGGTGCTGTGGATGGTCCAGGTGCATCCTCAATGGTGAAGGGCATCCCAGAAATTTGAGTCCTGGTATGAGACCATTCATGATATTGTGCTGAGGCCACATTGTTGCATCTCCCAAGAATGGCCATCCCTTTGGTCTGGACATTGTCCCAAGCCCAGGATGCTTGCCTGATAACAGCTAGATTAGGCTTAATCTCACAATAAAGGGTTTCAGACAAGTCTTGTGTTCTAGGAGGGTGGACCAATGCATATCCCAATTGTCTTTTGAATAACAGAGGGTTGTAATTGATGCAACCCTTCACTCCTATCAGAGGTACATTGGGGAACTGCCCACAACTAGTAATGATGTCCCTGCCCTTGGTGCTCTGAGTACACCACCTGACGTCATCTGAGGTCAAAGCAATAAGTCTTCTAGCCCAATTCTTCTGTTGGTGAGGATTCAAGAATGCATCAGTCTTGGGCAAGTGTTTGAGCAGCCAGGTACAGAACAGGGGAGCACAGCATCTCACCAATCTTCCTCTTTGCTTTTCATTCCTTTGGTGAACAGAGTAGTAGAAATCTCCCAGTAAGGTGGGTACTGGGTTCCTCAAAATGAAAAGGTGAATGGCATTCTTGCTAATAAACTTAGGCTCATCTGCAAAAAGTATAACCCCATATATGCTGAGGGCTAACAAAGCACATACTGCCTTCCATTCTCCCAAGGAGGCCTTCAGGATGGCCTGAGAAGTCAAGAAATCCAAATGTAGACCAGAGATTCCTGCCTTTGCTGTCATGTTTTGCTCAATCAGTGTAGGCTCCAGATACAGTGCTTTAGCTACTTCTTCATTACTGGGAAAAGCCATCTCATGGTTGAAGGGAACACCACCCCCGACAGGTACACCAATCAGTGATGAATACTCTTCCAACAAGGGTCCCAACTGAAAATTCTGGAAGGTGAAACACCTCAGAGGAGGATCATAGAACTGTAGACAAGTGTGAATCAAGCTCCTCTGAGAAGGATCCAAATCCATAACCACATCAAGGATGCCTCCAAAATGTTCTCTGAATAGTGGTATATGGTCTGGAGTAATGAGTGTCTGGACCTGTCTGATGCCAGTCAGCACAGGCTCAAAGAAGTGATATGAAATGTTGCTTTTCTTGGGTGCCATGTTTGCTGATGAAGAGCTGAAACAGATGCTGATGATGATGACTGATACTAGAAGATGGGCCACTGACAGGCTAATACTGATGATGCAGGTGACTGAAGCAGGTAGCTGATGAACAGGGGTCTATGCTGATGAAGGGGTCAAAACCAAGCCAAAATATGATATGGGTACCCTGAAAAACAAATAAACACATGTTAAATGATGCAATGATGATGTATGCGAATGATATGCAAGGGTTTGTGATCAAGCTGGATCTGATTAACTGCCTTGATATAAGTCCATGTATGTTCAAGAAATCCAGATGGAGGTTCATAAGTCCAGTAACCAAGGTGGGGGACTCAAATAAAGAGTCACATGTCCAGGGTTAAAATCACAATAACTGTCCCAAAATGGAGTACTCTTAATCAAAACAAAGTAACAGGGTATGCTGAGGTCAAGGGTACCTGCAAACCTGTAAACAGCCCAACCCCCTCACAGGTGGTGTTCTAAAACAAGGATCCTCAGACTTGGATCAGTTATGAGAAGTGTAAACACTTCTAACCCGGAGGTACAGTGTTTACAATAACCATAAAAGATCCTCCTCTAATTCACCTCATTTCTGAAGGTCATAATAAAGGTCATCCAGACTTAGCAGGCTTCCCAGATAGCCCTAGCACTACAGGAAATCTGTAGCACAGAGTTCTCAAGAAGAAACCCATATCTGAACCGTGTTTCATATTCCCGCACCAGACCGAAATGGAATGGGAAAGAACATGAACCACTCTAGCCTAGGTGTCACTCAGGTCCCAGGTATAGGACCTTAACTCTCAATAGAACCCCACCCACCAAAGCAAAACCAGATCCAGCCAAACACAGTATGACAGTATGGTGTATATAAAGCTATAAAGAAAGCAATAAAACATCTTTACATAAAGCAAAAGACAAATATACAAGCACAAATAGCACATAACAACCCAGTAAACACAAATCAAACAAGCGTTAGGAGGAACCCATAAAAAGAACCAGAAGCCCTGGTTACAGTATAAGTATCCCCAGCAGAGTCGCCAAGCTGTCGCTCCCAAAAGATGAGACTGAGCTCAAATGTGGTACAGACGCGAACGGTCGGCGAAAGGAGGGTGTGAGAACACACAGGAGTGAACTCACAGGAAAAGAAAGAGTCGCCAGCTAGGCATTTTTATCCCGGAGGAAAGGCAATGCTGTATAGACCTAGAGAAGATATGGATAAGACGGTTGCGAACCAGAGAGACTGAGAAAGGGGGTTGGTTACAACCTGGGAAGGTATTAGCACCCAGATTGTCCGTCGTACTCGACGGGATCCACGCTTAAAAGATTTGTGTTTTAAAGAGGTAGTGTCAGTGCAATCTCTGTATAAAGGCTGGAAAGAATGCAAGTGTCAGTGTAAAAGAAGTGTGAAGTGTGTAAATGTACAGTGTCAGTGTAAGAACAAGAGTGAAATGCTCATGATAATGAGGTCAAAAGAATAATGCTGGAAAGAGGGGAATATACAGAGACTTTTGTTCGATAACTGTTGAGTTATGCCTACGTATCCTCTCGTGCAATGAGGAAGTCAGAACACCGTAGTTCGACCCAAAGAGACTGAAAGATGAATTGACTTGTGAACTGCTTGCTTGCCTATGCTCAAGTGTATGACCTGTCTGGCTCAGGTGCTAACTGTCTTGCATTAGACGGAAGAAGCGAGTTCTTGTTTGTGAGTGAATGAGATGAGAAAAGAATCCCAGAGGAGACGATTATTCTTTGTTTTTTTATTTTCAGTCTTTTATTGCTTTTGAATTTTTGTCATAAGTTAATGAGCTTAAGCCTAAACCAATGGGTTAGTAAACTCATCACATCTTCCCTCTGATTAGGGGTAATGAGGACACCTTAAGTGTGAAGTCAGCTTCTCACACTTAAACACCTTTGATGTAGGATTAAGATCATTAACCTACTTGTGATTAATTAGATGTTTTTGTTGTTTTTGTTTAGTGTTAAGTAATGAGGTTAAGCCATAATCAGGGATTAAACAGACTCATTACACCATCCTAATAGAAGGATAATAGATGAGAATGTTTAAGCTGAGGAAGACTCCTCAACTTAATCCATGGTTAAGGATTAACTTCATGACAAAACAAAGCCTTTATTAAGTGGATTTTAGTTAATGATAAGATGATGAAGTGATTTTTAGGATTTGTAAGACAACTTGAGGGGGACTTGTCCATTAACACTAGGGTTAGTCCTTCTTAACCAATTAAGGAAGAATTAGAACCCTAATGCAAGGCCCAAGTTACAAGCTTGATGTCTTGATGATTATTAAGTGTATTGATTAAAGGAGCTAAACACATTAAGGGTTTAACACTTAGGATTAAATTTATACACCCCATCCTAATAGAAGGATGCAGGCATAAGCTTAATCACAAAGCCTTAAAGCCTTTAGGGTTTAGTCCCTGATTATGAGATGAGAAGAAGAGACTCAAAGAGACACAAAGGTAAAACTAAGTGGGGGAATAATCAAAACCCTAACTATTGTCATGCTTGGTTGTTCCTAAGGTTTGTGAGGTTTACAAGAAAGATCTTCAGAGAAACCACCAGGAAGCAGATGAAAGGAGCAAAGAGAAGCAAAGTAACTTGCTTCATTTAAGAAGTCAAGTTACTTGAAGAAAGAAAGTAAGAAGAAGAATAAAGAGAAAGCTCAATCCCAAACACAAGACAAAATGCAGCAATGATGCATAAGAGAGATGAAAAGAGATTGTGAGAAGTGAAGGCAAATTCACTTCTCAAAGTTACTTACCACCTGAAAGGTTAGCAAAAGAAATGAAATGTAATGCAAATGAGATGCAATGACATGGTTCAAGACAAAACCAGAAGCATGAGTATGATGCTAATGATGCTATGAGGTGGTGCAAACATGAGACAAGGCATGAGGATGATCATACAAACATGTGGATGCAAGAGAAGCATGCTTAGAACCATGAACATACATGAAAAGTTATGGAATGCAAATGACATACAACATGGCAAATGAAAGATGCAATGATCAAACATGATTCTAATATGTCCTAAGATGTATTATGAATCAAATGGATGCATAAAATGTCATGGCAAGTCATGGTGTGCAAGCAAATGCAAGATGAATGCAAAAGGAAGCCCAAATTAGGGTTTATGATCAATGCACAAAACAAAAACCAAAACCAGAAGCAAACATCAAGATAAAAAATTGAAAATGCACTCAAGGTAACCCTAAACCTATACAAACTCACTGCCCAAAGGAGGGGTTCTAACTCTTAACCTAGTGTAAGTTATGAATTTCTTAAGATTTCTAGGGTTTTAAGGTACCTTGTCAAGAAAAATGCCAAACAAATTGAAAATGCAAGATCAATTCATGCCAATTTAATCCTATAAACTACATGCTATACAAGATGCAATGCAAAAAGAATCAAAGTCCAACTCTCAAAGACTAGGCAGAAATGAATTTTTGAACATTGGATCAAAATAATGCCTTGAAATGAAATTAATTCCATGGAAAATTGTCAAAAGACATCAAGATCAAAAAAGAAATTTGGTTTTAAGGTTGGACAATGTTTCTAAATGGTTTTAAATGTTTCATGAATTTTTTTTGTGATTTTTAAATACTTAAAAGTATTTTTAATTAATTAATTCTCATTAATTAATTAAAAATAATCTTTTAAATGATTTAAAAATATTTTTTAATGCGAAAAATAAAAATAAAAATGTTTTTGGTTTCTGAAAATTAATAAAAGGTTGTACAAAAATTTTCAGAATTTTTCAATATGTTTTACTATTTTTAATAAAATGAACAAAACAAATGAGAATAAAAAGAAAATAAAATGGATTAAATGGAAAGTATGCTGATCCTAAGGCTGAGGTTTAAACAAGGAACGCGCGCGTTTGACTGGCGCCATATCTAAGGGTGGAGATTTAAACTGGCCAGATTAACTTATAAACTCAATTAAAAGGATTAATGACGTGGATTAGGGTTTAATGAGTGGATCTGGACCCTCCAAACGCGCGCCAGTCAAACAAAGTCAGCCTATTCTACGTACCACATTCAAACTGAATTTAATTACATGGATTAGCCCTAAACACTTTCAGGTGGCCGGAGAAGACTTCCGGTCGTCTTCTCCGGCGAGACTCTCACCTGAAAGTTGCTAACTTTCTCCCCAGGCCATGAAAATGAACTCTAATCACCCAGAAATCATCCCCATTCAACATTGAATCAAAACCCCCAAACAAAAATCATTTTTCATGCGTTAATCAGGCAAATCGAAGCAAAACATTTCTAGGGCAAAAAAGTTTCAGAGCATTCATACATCCTGGTTTCTCAACCATTTTCAAAAATAATCATATCCCCATGATCAGGGAAGTGCATAGAATCATTTAGGAACTTAAAATGGAGTTTCTGGAAAAAAAATTGAGATGGCTACCTGAGATGGAAACTCCTGGTCCTGAGCTTTCTGGCCTTTCCTTTGCTGCAAATCCACTCCTTTGAACCCTCTGATGATGAAATGACACTTAGAAAGCTTTGAGGATGGCTGGTTTTTGAGATGGCAGAAGTTTTGTTCAAGGGAGGGTGGTGATCGTGTTTTTGATTCAGGGAGTTTCAGGCTATGGTGATGGGTGGTTTTTGATCAGTGAAGTGTGCTGAGTTGATTTGTGAAGTTTGTTTGTATGTTTGCAGCTTGTGGATAGTGTTTAGAAAGCTTTTGCAAATGGAGTGGAAAATGAGAGAGTTGTCTTCTTGGTGATTTCAGGCTTGTGTGTTATGTGCTTTGGCTTGCTCTTGGTTTGTATAAACAAATGGGATTGGTCAGATGAGTTGATGTGTGCTTTTGTGATTGGTATGGCTCAAGTTGCCAAAATGTCAAAGTTGTGTAAGAGAGGCATGGGCTACTAGCTAGCTAAGGACAGATGGGGTGTCCTGCGCAGCAAGATGTGTGGAGAGCCATAGGATTGTTTGTGAAGTCAGCAAGCAAGTGGATTCACACTTGAGTGAGTTTTTGCAACTTGCTTCACTTTTGTTTCCTTTGAGAAATCTTGCTCCATAAGTCATGAAAATGAGTGATCCCTTGGCCCATTCTGAATTTTAGATGTCACATGATCATGTTGTGAAGAAATGATACACATTTGAGGCCTTTAGAACACTTGATCAAACCATTTTGCAAAATGTCTCTTTGGTGGAAAACTTCAAATTTTGTGATTTTAGCCAACTTTGACAAGCCATAACTTTTGATCCAAAATGAATTAGGTCATGTTCTTGTACTTTTTGAAAAGGGAATGATCCATTCTACAACTTTCATGACCAAAGTTTTTTCATTTGAAGCATTTTTGAATCAAAAAGCAAGGGTTGAAAAGGTTTCCTAAAATGGCAATTTTCATTAAAAGTCAACTTTCCCAAAAAGTCAACTTTGCAAATGACTTGAGATTCTTCAATTTTGTGAACTTCCAACATCTTCTATGATCAAATAAAGATCATGCACAATCAAAATGATGATGAACACCCTTTGGTTGGGTCATTGGGGGCCTCAGATGCCCTGATTTTACACTGACTTGCTTAGAAAGTCAACCCTTGATCAGATGACTTCCCCATGGAATTTCTTCATGAAAATTGATATGCATGATCCCTATACCATATAGAGACCAATAGAAACAAGAATGACCAAAAAATTTGGAGTTATGGCCTTTGAAACCAAAACCCTAATTCTAGGTCATCTGTGCAGTTAAGCCTGGCTCTGCTTCCATGCCATTCTCAGTTCTTGTGATTCTTTGACATTATTGACTTTGAGAGGATATAATATGATGCTTTCACATACATGGACCCCTTTGAAGTGATTGATGACCTTTGGAGTGGCTCAAGAAGCTCTTGGATTGCTCAGATCACAAACCCTAGATGCAGATGACTTTGAACCAATGCAATGAATCAAAAATGTGATATGAGATACTATGATTGAACTTATGCATATGAAAAGATCACAAGCCATGGTGTGAATGGGTGAGGGCAAATTTGGGGTGTTTACAGTATACCCAGAAGCTTGGAGAACTCTTCCATTGTAGGAACCAACTGATAGTCGGGGAATGTGAAGCAATGGTGCTTAGGATCAAAGAACTGAAACAGGACACTCATCATGTCTTCATTGAACCCTGAGGTGACTAGATCCAATAGGTGACCATGCCTCTTGATGAACTGAGAGTTTTCAGAAACTTGAGAGACCAATTCCTTAAGCTTAGGAGGTATCCCTACAAAGTTGATCCGTATAGTATTCCTACGAGCAGAAGCCATGACCTGCAACAAAGAACAAAGATAAATCCTTTGGTCCTTGAAATGGTTAGTGAAAATGATATGCTTATGATGCATGATGATGTCATGATGTTATGTTCAATCATAAACATGTGGCACACACAAACAAGTCACACCATAGCCCTAGGTTTGAAGGCTTGCATGAGGTTTAAAGGTAAGTACCCTTCCCTGAAGTTTAGTTGGTTCATCCTGTCCTATAAAGTAACCAGGTTCTAAGGGATCTCAATATCATTGATCCTTCACAAGGGTGGTTGTTCAGTAGGCAACTTACTTGCCAACCAAAACCCTCCAAGTTTAGGATCTCAATGAGCGTAGTATCGAGTATCAACCAACTTCAGTCTTCACCAAAGCCAGTTATCTCACTACTTTCTAAAGGCCAATATGGGATGACTAGGGTTCTAAAAGTCAGTTAGTGTATTGACAACATATGGCAGCCTCATATTATCCTCAACTTTACTTAAGGAACATAAGCACCAACCAAGAAGTCACACTAACTATGGCCACCAGATCAACCATATCGGTATACGCCGTACAGTTTCCTTTGTCTATTGCCATTTACCTAAGGTACACTAGATCCGGGTTAGGATCTTTCACACATAAGAGCCCAACAGATAAGTATAAAGCAAACAAGGCAAACAAGTTTAAAGTGATCTAATTCCTAAGGGTACCCCTCTTTTATTAAATCCCCAGCAGAGTTGCCAGTTCTGTAACACGGTGGGAGAACTGACTTTAGTTAAATGTTGCGGATAGCAAGAGTCGCCACCGACTTTTATTTTATCCAAAGGAAAGGGCATAAAAGAACAGGAAAGACCTTAAAAGATTTTTTGGGGTTCGGGGGGTAGGTTATGTAAAGGGAGGGTGTTAGCACCCTTTACATCCATGGTTATCCATGGGCTCTTAGTTACTTAGCTCACTTTAAAATGTTTTAAGAAGTGTAGTGTGTGATTAGAAATTTTCTTAAGTTACTTTATAATGATCCATGTACGGATATATATAAAGCCTTTGTTTTGAAAATATGAAGTGTTTTTGAAATATTTTTAAAAGGTGAGCAAGTACATAAGAGAAACCTACCCTAAGTTAAATCTTTTCTGTTCTTAAATATCCTTTAAATGGTAAGACTATCCCTATTATTAAGGAATATGTAGTTATTACCTTGGATGTTATAAGGGACAAGTGAAGGGACATCTGTGATTAGGCAACTGTAAGGTGTATTAGCAATTCGAAGGGACTTATCATCTTTTATTCGAAAGGGACAAGATCATTTACGAAGGCAACCATGAAGGGACTTGATCTTATAATCTTTAAAGGGACTAGATGATTTTAAATAAGATAAGGGACTTTGCTTTATACACCTTACTTGACCTTTTATTTAGGCAACATGAGAGGTAACCCTTAAGAAGTGAGATGGCGATCCAAGATCGACTTACGTGTGTGCGTGTATAAGTTTAAATATTTATCTTATGATTAGTGATCTAAATTCAATTTTAAATACAAACAAGTTTTCACACCCTATTTTACTAACCATGGCAATTTAAATAAATAATAAAAATTCTATCACTATTACATAATTTGCACAATTACATTATAATAATAATAAAATAATTTAAATAAATAAGCATATAATAAATAAATAAATAAATAGGTTAGTAATAATAAACAAAATAAATATAAAAGAGGTTAGTATAATAATATAATAATAAATTAAAAGTTTGAATTTAAATAAATAATTATTTTTTAAGAATTTTAGGAAAAGGAATAAATAATAACAATTATATAAAAATAGTATAATAAATTAATTATATATATGCATATTAGAAATATTTAATTATACAAGCATAATAAAATAAGAAATTAAAATCATAAAATAAAATTAGGGTTTTGAATTGTTTTAGGAAAATAAATTAGGGTTAATTATTTAATCTAAACTTAATTAAATTATTTATATAAAAAAACTACATACAATAATAATATAAACAAATTACAAAATAAATATATACAATTTAAATTTTAGAAAAAATAAATTAAGATTTATAACATAATTAGGGTTTATAAAGAAAATAATTAGGTTTTATATTAGAATTTTTTTAATATACAATATCAATTTAAATATTAAATAATATATACATATTATAATTTAAGTACATAATAAATAAATAAACAAACTAATTTTAGAATTTAGAAAATAATTAGAGACTTTTTTTTTAGAAAAAAAAAATGTTAATTTATTCTTAATATAATAATTAGTGAGAATGTATTTTTCTTAAGAAAAACATTTTATTTAATCTAATACCTAATTCTTAATTAATTTTAATTAATTATAAAACAAGAAACAAGTTAATAAAGTAGAAAACAAAAGGAATATCTAAAAATAAAGGACCTGGGAATCGAACCCAGGTCCATTACCTTCCCAGGGGATGCATCCAACCAGCTGAGCTAGGCACGTGCCTTGGTGATAACCCACACAACAATGATTATATAATAAACCTGCAAATAATGATGAATATTAAAAAAAAATGGTGCGCAAGCCAGGGATCGAACCCCTGTACCAAGCCTCCCTACGCGCATTCAAAACCACCAGGCCATCCTCACCAATCTGATAATTACCTGCAAATAACAAATTATAAAATAAAGCAGTTATTTGAATTATAATTTTGGCGCCCTCAGACTTCATCTTCCTCCTTTTTCCTGCGAAAATGCTTGCGAAAATACCTACAAGTTTTCCTGCGAAATAACATTTGCAGGTAAACCTAGGTTTTCATATACAACACGTATAAGCATGGTTTTTCCAAATTAGTCACACCAATGTCTTGCTCATGAACTGAAACATCTCAATCCAGCATCAAATATAATTTGTATGACCTAAATCGAAGGACCCTAATTTGAAGGTCCTAACCCTAACTATGGCGTATCTTGATACCTACATGGAAAACGCAATTAAACAGCCCAGAAACAATCCAAACATCATTATAAACCATATTAGATAATCAAATTAACCAAAGAACAACCATATAATCGAAATCGAATTTCAAAAAAACAAGAACAAAGTCAGAATCGGTTTGCATGATTTATTGCATGAATGAATGTTTTCATGATTCAGAAACATTCTACAATCCTCTAGGAGCATATTGGAACCTTCAAAAGTCTTTGGGATAGCTTGAATACTTGAATCCGAATTTCACTTTTTTCTTGAAAATTTGAGATTTGATGATGACTTCTGACTACTATTTTTCGTGTCCCCGGCCTTGTCTTGTGTTGCATACTTATAATAGAAGTGATTTAGGTCAAAAAATATGCTCCTTCTTTGGGCTTTTGGATAGATTGAGATTGAAGAAATCATATCACCATAATTGTCCAAAAATCCAATATTCTCTTGCTCTTTTGGTCTTATACGAATTTGGCCAATATATAATCATGTTAAATGGCTTTGATGATTTTCTAGAAGAAGAATCATATTTAAATATTATTTTTTGATTTTATTTTGATTTAATATGTATTTTAATGAATAAAATTCAAATAAATATTAAATAAAATAAAAAAAATCATAAATTGCATGGGTTGGGTCGTGCTTGGTGTTTTTGTAAAGATGGGATGGCAATTTGGTGGGCTCATTTAGCAAAAATTGGATTTAAAGCTTTATTTGCTTCATAAACTTCCCAAAAATTTCCCAACTTTGCAAGGGCACAAATCCTTCAATTTTAATGTTATGAGGGTGTTCTTAGACATTTTAGAAAGCTTAAACAGTCCTCTAACCAACCTCTTTGGTTTCATGTCCATATCTTTTACCATTCTCAAGTTATGCTCTTTTGAAGTTGTTGACTTTTTGTTGACTTTTAAAAGGACCTATAATGTCTTAGCTCATACCTTCCAAATGAAGCATTTTTGGGCTTGGCTTGTGAGACACAAAGTTGTAGAGAATTCAATTTCCTTCAAAATGAGCTTTGGATGGAAATTTTTTGATGAAGCATGTGAAAGTTATGGCTGGTCAAAGTTCAGTTGACTTTTCCTGAGGAAACCCTAATTTAGAAACTCCTGATTCTTGATGATCTGAAATCTCCTTGATGAATCATGATCAACCCTTGATCAAATGATGAATTTAACTTCATATACTTGATGTTGGCAAAAAATCATGAAGTTTGACTTTGGTTTGACCACAGTTGACCTCAGTTTGACTTTTTAACTACTTTGACTGATTTTAACATATCTGATCATCTGACTGAGCAAATCTTTTGGGAAAGTCTTGAAACTTGACATGGGGATTCTTGAACACATATACGATTCTATGAAGCTCACTTGAAGTCTTGTAAGTCCATTTAGCCTGATTAAAGTCAAAACCCTAGTTTAGGATGCAGTGCTTGGGAGAATGCATTGTCTGAGGGAATTGTTAAATATTCTGACTAATTGTGAACTTTGTGAACCTTGTGAACCTTATGAGATGCCTTGTGAACCTTGTGAGACTCTTAGTACACAATGAGTTGTCTTGTGGAGGGCAAATTTTGGGGTGCAATAGTTGACAAAAAATCATGAAGTTTGACTTTGGTTTGACTACAATTGACCTCAGTTTGACTTTTTAACTACTTTGACTGATTTTAGCCTATCTGATCATCTAACTGAGCAAACCTTTTGGGAAAGTCTTGAAACTTGACATGGGGATTCTTGAACACATATAGGATTCCATGAAGCTCACTTGAAGCCTTGGAAGTCCATTTATCCTTGTGAAAGTCAAAACCCTAGTTTAGGATGCATTGCTTAGGAGGATGCATTGTCTGGGGGAATTGTCAACTTTCTGACTAATTGTGAACCTTGTGAATCTTGTGAACCTTGTGAACCTCTAGGGATACCTTAGTACACAATGTCTTGTCTTGGTGAGGGCAAATTTTGGGGTGCAACAGCTGCCCCTGTTCAATTTTCTGAAACTTGAGGGGTTAGATTGGTATATGTGCCATTCGTGGCCTGGAAGGTTGAAGGGGATTGAACACAAAAGCCCAAAAATTTGCACTCGCCGGTGCGTAAAGTAACACTGATGATTAATTGTATATGCTTAAGTGGGCTTGAAGATGCCACTTGGAAGAACTAGAGATGGGCTTATAGATGACATCCATAATATCAGGAGGTGATAATATCTTGATGTTGATACTGGATATCAGTACTAGGTCTTCGTATAGGCCGTCTCTGAATCGTTTATGCAACATGGTGAGAATTATCTCTTCTGGAAATATCCTGGATTAGGGAATAAATCTTAGTATAGACCGTTTGCCTACTATCCAAGAACAAATAGATTAAATCTTCTGAAAATATCCTGGACTAGGGAATTGATCTTTGTATAGACCGTTTGCCTACTATCCAAGAACAAAAGAGTATCAGGATTAAATCTCCTGAAAATATCCTGGACTAGGGAATGGATCTTCGTATAGACCGTTTTCCTAATATCCAAAAATAGATTGAATCTTCTGAAAATATCCTGGACTAGGATATGGATCTTCGTATAGACCGTTTGCCTAATATCCAAGAACAAAAGAGTATTAGGATTAAATCTCCTGAAAATATCCTGGACTAGGGAATGGATCTTCGTATAGACCGTTTGCCTAATATCCAAAAATAGATTAAATCGTTTGAAAATATCCTGGACTAGGGAATGGATCTTCGTATAGACCGTTTGCCTAATATCCAAGAACAAAAGAGTATCAGGATTAAATCTCCTGAAAATATCCTGGACTAGGGAATGGATCTTCGTATAGACCGTTTGCCTAATATCCAAAAATAGATTAAATCTTCTGAAAATATCCTGGACTAGGGAATGGATATTCGTATAGACCGTTTGCCTAATATCCAAGAACAAAAGAGTATCAGGATTAAATCTCCTGAAAATATCATGGACTAGGGAATGGATCTTCGTATTGACCGTTTGCCTAATATCCAAAAATAGATTAAATCTTCTGAAAATATCCTGGACTAGGGAATGGATCTTCGTATAGACCGTTTGCCTAATATCCAAGAACAAAAGAGTATCGGGATTAAATCTCCTGAAAATATCCTGGACTAGGGAATGGATCTTCGTATAGATCGTTTGCCTACTATCCGAGGACATCTTGAGTAATGATTAAGTATCAGCACTAGACCTTCGTATAGATTGTTTCTGACCTGTTGTGAATTGTTGATATTGTTTTATCTGCATATAACTATCCTGCAAAGAAAAGGTTAGTTTATGCAATATGTGTGCATGCATGGCATGGTGCATCTAAGTAAATGTATTATGCATTTATGGATATGCTATGGTATGATGTAAATGATATATGTATGAATTATGCAGCCTGAAGCGTCTGGATATCTTTGTATAATAACTGCTGGCTAGGGAAAATAAATCCCGATTCATTACTGAAGAATATGAAGACTTCGTTCCCATCTTGTTTGATAGTATAGTATTTATAACCTCCCGTCTTCGTTCGTCGTACTTTTATTGAAGGAATAAGTTCCTGAGTATCCCGACTGAGGATAAAAGAGATGGACATAAATTCAAGGGGCGATGTAACTTGAAGTATCTATAAAGATAGATTTGCTCTACTGGGGATTTATAGTTGTCTTGTGGAGATGAACCGACGAAGCTTCGTTGAATTACTACCCTCGTTCATCCTTAGTAAATACTATTACTGCATCTTATGCATTCCTGGTAAACATCAATCATATTCAAAAACATACATACATTCAAACACAACCAATGGACGTTTTCGCTTATGTAAATAGGGTAAAAGTAAATCTGGATTCAAAGATGAAATTTTATTTATATTACAAAGTGACCTATACATAGGCAAGTTTATACAAGGAGACAGAAATCCTATTAAGAGGAATTCGTCGTGAAACTTTTTTACAAAACAAAGAAAATCAGCTATGTGAGAAATAATCCTATTGAGTTTCAATTCTACTATTGCCATTATCTTCAAATATCTCATCTTCTGTTGTTGAGACGGAAACGATTGGATTAATCTTTATCTGTTCGAATCTTGATTAGGTAGTACCATCAGTTGAAGTTACATGAGTGATCCAAACGAGACATAGCCATACGCTTTAATCCCTAACTTTTGCCTGGATTGCCCTTTCAGGTTTTCAATCCACCGGGATACCCTTTTTTGCCCAAGCCGCCCTTTCAGGTTTTCGACTTGCCGGGTGTACATTTTTTTATATATATCCTTAATTTTTGCCCGAACCCTTTTGGTTCGCCGGGATGCCCTTATTTTTGCCTAGGCCAATCAACCTAGCGGGTCTCTTTTTATGCGTAGTATTTTTTTACTATGTCTGCGTTTACAAGCTGTGGGAAGTCTTCACCACCCATAGTAGTAAGCATCATGGCACCTCCTGAGAATACTCTTTTGACCACAAATGGTCCTTCATAAGTAGGAGTCCACTTGCCCCTAGGATCACCCTGTGGTAGTATGATACGCTTGATTACCAAGTCATCAGCCTGATATACCTTTGGCTTAACCTTCTTATTGAAAGCCTTGATCATCCGTTTCTGGTACATCTGACAATGACAAACAGCTGCCAACCTCTTCTCATCAATCAAATTTATCTGGTCGAGTCGAGTCTGAATCCACTCATCTTCATCCAAGCATGCATCCTTCATGATTCTTAAGGAAGGGATCTGAACTTCGATGGGCAAAACTGCTTCCATACCATAGACTAAGGAGAATGGGGTTGCCCCTGTTGAAGTACGTATTGTAGTATGATAACCATGAAGAGTGAATGGTAACATCTCGTGCCAATCTTTGTAGGTAACATTCATCTTCTGTAGAATCTTCTTAATGTTCTTATTAGCAGCTTCTACTGCCCCATTCATCTTTGGACAAACGGAGAAGAATTGTGATGCTTAATCTTGAACTGCGTGTAGAGATCAGTAATCATAGTATTGTTCAGATTAGAGCCATTATCTGTGATAATCCTTTCAGGGATGCCATACCTACATATGAGATTATTCTTAATAAATCGAGCCACCACATTCTTAGTAACAGATGCAAATGAAGCTGCCTCCACCCACTTTGTAAAGTAATCAATAGCAACCAGGATGAAACGATGCCCATTAGAAGCAGTAGTCTTGATCTCACCAATCATATCAATGCCCCACATGGAAAAGGCCAAGGAGCAGTCAACACATTCAATGGTGATGGAGGTATATGTACTTTATCAGCATAGATTTGACACTTGTGACATGTTCTGGAGTGTTGATAGCAGTCAGCTTCCATAGTAGACCAATAATAACCTTCTCTCAGCATCTTCTTTGCCATGGTATGACCACTAGAATGAGTGCCAAAGATCACATCATGCATATCTTCCATGATCTATGTTGCTTCCTTCTTATCCATGCAACGAAGCAAAGTTGAATCATGATTGCGCTTGTACAAAATTCCATTACTCAAGAAGAACTTAGCAGAAAACCTCCTCAGAAACTTCTTATCTTTGACAGATCCCCTTCAGGGAACTCTTGAGTTTCAAGGTATCTTTTTACCTCATAGAACCAAGGCTTTTCCTCTCCTTCTTCAGTGTCAATCTCATTGCAGTATGCAGGCTTCTCAAATCTATCAATAGTAATCTTGGGAGCTTCATCATCCCAGCTAATCTCAAACATAGATGCCATGGTGGCTAATGCATCTGCCAACTGATTATCTCCTCGTGGAATATGTCCGAAGGTAATCTCTTCAAAATATGGGATCAAAGACAACACATGCTCTCTGTAGGGAATAAGATTTTCATGCTTGGTATCCCAATCTCCTTTAATCTGACTCACCACCAGGGTTGAATCTCCATATACGTCTAGGAACTGAATCTTCATATCAATGGCAGCTTTGATACCCAGGATGCATGCCTCATACTCAGCCATGTTATTGGTACAATAGAAACAAAGTCTTGCAGTAATTGGGGTATGACAGCCTTCAGGGGAAATGATCACAACACCATCACCATTACCAAGTGCATTAGAAGCTCCATCAAAAACCATAGTCCATCGGGATCCTTGTTCAGGTCCGTCATATTGTCCAGGTTCTTTGGTAATAACCATAATGTCTTCATCAGGGAACTCAAAACTCATTGACTAATAATCATACACTGCTTGATGAGCCAAATGATCAGCTACAACACTTCCTTTAATGGCCTTCTGAGTAGTATATTGTATGTCATATTCTGTTAAGATCATTTGCCATCTTGCTATTCGTCCGGAGAGAGAAGGTTTCTCGAATATGTACTTGATTGGATCCATCTTCGAAATCAATAAGGTAGTATGAGTCAACATATACTGTCTTAGTCGGCGAGCAGCCCATGCCAAAGCACAGCAAGTTTTCTCGAGCAGTGAGTATCTTATTTCACAGTCGGTAAACTTTTTGCTAAGGTAGTAGATTGCCTGCTATATTCAACCAGACTCGTCATGTTGCCCCAATACACACCCCATTGAGTTGTCTAATATTGTTAAGTACATAATCAAGGGTCTTCCATCAACTGGTGGCATCAAGATTGGAGGTTCTAGAAGATATCTCTTGATTTCATCAAAGGCTGTCTGGCATTCATCATTCCACTCCATTACCTGATCTTTCTTCAATAACTTGAAGATTGGCTCACAGGTAGCAGTTAATTGGGAAATAAATCTTGCAATGTAATTCAGTCATCCCAAGAAACCTCTAACTTCCTTCTCAGTACGAGGAGCTGGCATCTCTTGTATGGCTTTCACTTTTGCAGGGTCTACTTCAATACCTTTTCCACTGACAATGAAACCCAGGAGTTTACCAGACCTAACTCCAAAAGTACACTTGTTTGGGTTCAATCTCAGCTTGTATTTATTCAACCTCTCAAACAGCTTATGCAGGTGATCAAGGTGTTGTTCTTCATTCTGGGACCTGGCTATCATATCATCCACATATACCTCTATATCATGATGAATCATATTGTGAAACAAAGCCACCATAGCACGCTGATATGTTGCCCCGGCATTCTTCAAACCAAATGGCATCACTTTATAACAAAAAGTGCCCCACTATGTAACAAATGTAGTCTTCTCCATATCTTCAGGTGCCATCTTGATTTGATTGTAACCAGAGAAGCCATCCATGAAAGAGAATACTTTATGCTGAGCAGTGTTGTCTACCAGAACATCAATATGAGGAAGTGGAAAGTCATCTTTGGGGCTGGCCTTGTTCAAATCCCGGTAATCTACACACATATGTACCTTACCATCTTTCTTGGGTACCGGTACCACATTTGCAACCCATTGAGGATAAGAAGTCACAGCTAAGAACCCTGCATCAAACTGTTTCATTACCTCTACTTTAATCTTTTCTGACATTTCAGGACGCATGCGACGAACCTTCTGCTTCTTTGGACGACAGTCTTCTTTGACTGGTAAACGTTGAACCACAATGTCTGTATCCAACCCTGGCATATCTTCATAGGACCAAGCAAAGATCTCCACATAATCACGTAACATTTGAATTAATCTGCTCTTGATACCATCTTCTAATTCAACCCCTATCTTGAACTCTTTCTGGTTTTCTTCAGTTCCCAGATTCACAACTTCAATTGGCTCTTCATGTGGCTGTATAGCTTTCTCTTCTTGTTGTAATAACCTAGCAAGCTCTACAGGTACTTCACAATCTTCATCCTTTCCATCTTCAGCTTGATAGATCGGATTCTCGAAATTATAATTGGCAATAGTATAACTGTTATCAACAGGATCCAGAGTGGATGAGGATCTGCATTTTAGTGATGTGGGTGTGTGTAAGAACACATAGCTGATAAAACAAAAGATAAAATAAAGGAAAGACAAAGAGCACAATATTTACGAAAACGAAACGTCCATTGATTTTTATTGAATGAAGTATGAAAATGAAATGACATCCCGAAACAAGCATACCATTGTGCCCCGGGTAAGGCACAAGGCTTTAAAAGTTTAATTGTTCAAAATTACAAACTTAAAAATAACAACACAATAATAGTATTTACTCCTGACTAAAGGAGATAGGAATAACGTCTTCGGTCTTCCAATTGTTGAGCCCATCACCCACAGTAGGAAAGATCCAGTCATCCACATTGTAGTCTTCACTATAGTCACCCACAACATTAATTTGATCTCTCTTAACCCCTTGATTGGTGATACGAACAGCACGAGCACGACGAACAGCCTTCTGGGACTCTGCAGTGAAACCCAAGCCAAACTTGTCAGACTTGTAAGGAATGTCAGGAAGCTGACCCCAAATAGTAAAACCACATTCTTCAACCACAACTCTAGCATCTTCGAGGGAAGCCATTGTAGGAGGTACTCTGGTAACCACAGGAACTCTTTTAACAACAGGAGGAGCTTCAGTAGCAGGAACGACCCAAGGAACTACTTCAAATGTCTAGCAAGGAGTCTCAACATATTCTCCTTCCACTTCAACATACTTAAATGTATTCACATGACTGGCCATGTATTCTTCCTCTCCATAAACAGTGACGATCTTTCCCTTCACTGAATATCTCAACTTCTGATGTAAAGTGGAGGTCACAGCTCCTGCCCCGTGGATCCAGGGGCGCCCAAGCAAACAGGAGTACGCAGGACGAATATCCATTACATAGAAGGTAGAATTGAAGACTTGAGATCCTACTTTGATCTGGAGATCTATTTCTCCATGCACCACTCTTCTTGAACCATCAAAGGCCCTCACCACTATGTTACTTGGTCTTAACACAACATCTTTAGGACTGAGCTTGTTCAGAACCTCTTTGGGAAGTACATTCAATGAAGAGCCATTGTCTATCAACACATGAGACAAGGTAGTGCCCCCACATTCAATGGAGATATGTAAAGCTCTGTTATGGTTTCTTTTGGCAGGAGTTAAGTCAGCATCAGAAAAGCCTAAACCATTATCATAAGTCAGATGTGCAACACAATTCTCGAATTGATCTACAGAAATCTCATTTGGCACATGAGCAGTCTTCAAGAACTTGATCAAGGATTTAGCATGAGCCTCAGAACACAGCAACAAAGATAACATGTAAATTTTGGAGGGAGTATGCCCCAACTGGTCAACAATATCATAATCACTTTTACAAATGATCTTCAGCACTTCTTCCATCTGCTTAGAAAGATTTTCAGCAGTCGGTGCCTCAGCTTGCACAGGTTCAACTACAGGACCTTTGCCCCGAGCATTAGTATTTGGTTCAAAAGTGGAGGTAGTAGTTGGAGTAACTGTATTTTTTGAGGTAGCTGGAGGAGAGAAAATTCTTCCACTTCTGGTGATCTTACTAGATCCAGCAATATTATCAACATCAAGGTTATCATCAGTAACAGGGGTATCAGTCAAAGGTTCTTGTTTAACACCATGGATATAAACACCAGAACCGTAATTCCAGGGTATAGCTTTATCGGAAGTATAAGGAATAGGGCCAGGAGTGGTAATGATCATGGGAGGCACTCTAACTTCAGCAACAGTCTTCTCCAGGCCTTCAGCAGTAATTTTGATAGGACCCTTGGAAGTGATCTTGAAAGGGACTTTGGAGGTAATCTTCGCTAGCACTTTATCAACCATATCCACAACTTCAACCTTCGTACCTCAAGTTAGATGTTCACACATACTTTCCACAGAAGGTGTCCTCTCAAACAATATGGTGTAATTGTCCATGAGGCGTTGAATACCATCTTTCAACTTCCAGCAACTATCAGGTTTGTAGGCACAATAAAAACAATCTTCATTACAACCTGGAAAGAATCCATCCTGTACCAACTTCTTCTTGATAATGGATAATGGAGTAGTCACATCTGCAACTGAGGAAACATAGGAAACTTCATCAACAGCATTAACAGTCTTCTCATGATTGGGCATGGGAGCAGTAATCACATTTGGAGTCCCAGGAGGGTCAAATTCAATCTCTCCAGCTTCAATCATATCTTGAATCTTGTTTTTCAATATCCAGCAGTTGTTGGTATCATGTCCCGGACAATTAGAATGATAGGCACATCGTGCATTAAGGTTGTATCAAGGAGAGGAAGTATTAGGATTCTGAGGAGGGTCCTTCAAAGTAATGAGTTCCCCTTTCAACATGTGTTGCAAGGCTTGGGCCAGTGACATGTTGATCTTGGTGAATTGTCTTCTAGGTTTCTATTGATTGTTTTGTGGTAGCTCTGGTGCTGCAGGAGTAGGATTGGAGATGTGAACTGCTCCCACAGATTGGTGACTTCTGTTACGACTAGGTTGACCATACACAGCATTAGACTCCTTCTTTCCACTAGGGGGCTTCTTTGCAGTGCTTGATGAAGAGGCACCCACCTGTATCTTACCACTTCTTATACCACTCTCCACACGCTCTCCAGTCATTATCAGCTCAGTGAAACCAAATGATGAGCTTCCAATGAGGTGACTACAGAAAGGACCATTCAGCGTACTCATAAACATATCCACCAGTTCCTTGTCAGTCAGAGGAGGTTGAACTCTGTCAGCCAGGTCTCTCCATTTTTGGGCATACTCCTTGAAATTCTCCTTAGCACCCATAGACATGCGTTGGAGTTGCATGCGAGTTGGTGCTAGATCAGCATTATATTGGTATTGCTTATAGAAGGCCTCAGCAAGATCATTCCAATCACGAATATTGACACTTTCCAATTGATAATACCATTCCAATTGAGCTCCAGACAGGCTCTCTTGGAAGAAATGAATCCACAATTTCTTATCAGCAGTATGTGGTTGAATCCTCCGGACATAGGACCTTAGATGCAGCTTGGGACATAAGACACCATCATACACCACAAAAGCAGGAACCTTGAAACCAATAGGTATAACCACTCCAGATATTAAGCACAGATCTTCAAAATCAAGCCCATAAGATTTTTGTAACTCCATGGCATTCATCCTGTCTACCAGCATCTTGTACTTATCTTCATTAGGATCATGATAATAATTTGCTTCAGAATCAGAATCTCCCACAGTATCATGAAGACTACCTCCCTCTTTCTCAGAATTTTCAGACTCAGAATCATCAATATGTTCCTTTGTCTTGACAGGACCTCTGAACCTTCTTCCCAGATTAATAAGGCCTCCTGATCATCTAGCCTTCTTATTCTTCTTAGCCAGCAGTGTCTTCAACTCATCTTGACCCTTGGACAAGTTCAGAATCAACTCTTGGAATTGTGCATTCTGAGCCTGGAGATCTTTGATAGTCTGTTCAAGAGCCATTTCTGCTGAAATAAACAGCGAAAAGATAAGATACATGTACATATGAAACCTGTGATGCAATGATATGGTATGTTTATGCATATGCAATGTTTTCAAGGACCGCAGGACTTAAATTAGTTTAAACAATCAAAAGGTAAACTTTTATTAGTAATCAATAAACTTGTTTGCCCTTTGGGCTTACAATAAAAATGAAATGAATACAAAGAATGGGGTTTTAAGTCTCCCATGGACGTTTCCTCTTTGTGTTGAGGTATGAGTTGAGATTCCGCTCCTCGTGAAGTTGTTTGGTTAGCTCCAGGATTCTTTCTTGACTTGCTTTGTAATGAGTCTCAAAAGTATCTCTTTGCTCCTTCAGCCACAGAAGCATGTCTGGGTGAAGAATGATATAAGGAGTATCTCCTTCAGCCACAGGCTCCATGGTAACTGGCAGGATAGCAGGATATGGCATCATAAGAGTCTGAGCACGAGATCGCACCCATCTGAGATATGGTTCCATAGGAATATTGTACTTGGGTTCCAGAGTCTTGCTGTCAACCTTGTTCACTTTTCCCCATGCTCGTATGAACCTTTGACGGTAACCTTGAAGATCGTTGTCGTAGTCGAACACAATACCCTGAATAAGCATGTCATGAGGACCACCACTCCGAGCGTAACCAAACTGACGTAGAGCTAAAGAAGGATTGTAGTAGGTAATGCCCCCTCTTATGCCTAGAAGTGGCACATTAGGGAACTCCCCACAACGGTCAATGACAGTAACATTCTCCATAGATCGAGAGCACCAATGAATATCTGAATGTGAAAGTGACATGATTCTTTTAGACCACCTTAACCCTTGTTCATTCTTCATCACTGATCGAGGAAGGTGAGAAATAAACCACCTAGACAATAGAGGTATACAACACATCAGAGTTCCTCGTGTCTTCGTAGTACGGGTATGAAGAGAGTGTAAGATGTCTCCAAGTAATGTAGGCACTGGATTGCGAGTTAGAAATATGTTGATAGCGTGTACGTCTATGAACTGGTCTGGATTGGGGAACAACACTAAGCCATAGATTAATAAGGCTAAGATCTCCTCAAAAGCATCATAACTCATAGCCTTCAGGAACACTTGAGCTTTCTCCATCAATACCTTAGCAAGAATACCCTTAACTCCGCTTCTCGTTTCCAGGACAATGTCTGATTTCTTCAAATGTAGGGCTGCAGCAATGACTTCAGGTTTAGGCTCATTCTCTAAGCCTGTGAAGGGTCTCTGATCAAGGATAGGTATACCCAGAAGCTTGGAGAACTCTTCCATTTTAGGAACCATCTGATAGTCAGGAAATGTGAAGAAATGATGTTTAGGGTCAAAGAACTGAAACAGGACACTCATCATATCTTCATTGAACCCTGAAGTGACTAGATCCAGTAGGTGACCATGCCTTTTGATGAATTGGGAGTTTTCAGAAACTTGAGAGACCAATTCCTTAAGCTTAGGAGGTATCCCTACAAAGTTGATCCGGATAGTATTCCTACGAGCAGAAGCCATGACCTGCAACAAAGAACAAAGATAAACCCTTTGGTCCTTGAAATGGTTAGTGAAAATGCTATGCTTATGATGCATGATGATGCTATGATGTTATGCTCAATCACAAACATGTGGCACACACAAACAAGTCACATAATAGCCCTAGGTTTGAAGGCTTGCATGAGGTTTAAAGGTAAGTACCCTCCCCTGAATTTTAGTTGGTTCATCCTGTCCTATAAAGTAACCAGGTTCTAAGGGATCTCAATATCATTGATCCTTCCCAAGGGTGGTTGTTCAGTAGGCAACTTACTTGCCAACCAAAACCCTCCAAGTTTAGGATCTCAATGAGTGTAGCATTGAGTATCAACCAACTTCAGTCTTCACCAAAGCCGGTTATCTCACTACTTTCTAAAGGCCAAGATGGGATGACTAGGGTTCTAAAAGTTAGTTAGTGTATTGACAACATATGGCAGCCTCATATTATCCTCAACTTTCTTAAGGAACATAAGCACCAACCAAGAAGTCACACTAACTATGGCCACCAGATCAACCATATCGGTATACGCCGTAAAGTTTCCTTGGTCTATTGCCATTTACCTAAGGTACACTAGATCCGGGTTAGGATCCTTCACACATAAGAGCACCCAACAAGTAAAGTAAAGCAAACAAAGCAAACAAGTTTAAAGTGATCTAATTCCTAAGGGTACCCCTCTTTTATTAAGTCCCCAACAGAGTCGCCAGTTCTGTAACACGGTGGGAGAACTGACTTTAGTTAAATGTTGCGGATAGCAAGAGTCGCCACCGACTTTTATTTTATCCAAAAGTAAAGGACATAAAAGAACAGGAAAGACCTTAAAAAGATTTTGAGTTCGGGGGGTAGGTTATACAAAGGGAAGGTGTTAGCACCCTTTATGTCCATGGTTATCCATGGGCTCTTAGTTACTTAGCTCACTTTAAACTGTTTTGAGAAAGTGTAGTGTGTGATTAAAAATTTTCTAAGTGCTTTATAATGATCCTCATATGGATGTATATAAAGACTTTGTTTTGAAAATTTGTTTGAAATGTGAAGTGTAATGAAGTATTTTGAAGAAAAGTGAGCAAGTACTTAAGAGGAACCTACCCTATGCTAAGTCTTTACTATTCTTATGTGTTCTTTCAATGGTAAGACTATCCCTATTATTAAGGAATAGGTAGTCATTACCTTGGATGTTATAAGGGACATGTGAAGGGACATCTGAATTTAGGCAACTGCAAGGTGTCTTTAGCAATTTGTAGGGACTTATCATCTTTTATTCGAAGGGACAAGATCATTTATCGTAGGCAACATCGAAGGGACTTGATCTTATAATCTTAAAAGGGACTTGATGATATTTTATGAAGAGGGACTTTGCTTTAAGACACCTTACTTGACCTTATAATTAGGCAACATGAGGAGTAACCTTAGAAAGTGTAGGATGGCGATCAAAGATCGACTTACGTGTGTGAGTGTTCATATTTATATATTTATCTTATTAAATAAGTCATTCTAGATTAATTTTTAAATCACAAACATGTTATCACTCCCTATAGTTACTAACCATGGCAAAAATATTTATAAACAATAATAAACCTACGACTATTACAGGGCTTTCGCAATTACATTATAATATAAATAATTAAATAATAGCTATATAAAAATTAAAAGGGTTAGCAACAATAATAATCATAAGAAAAAGAGGTTATAACAAATATAAAGAATATAAAATTTAAGAGGATATTTTTAAGTTAAAAAAGAATTTTTAAGAGAAAAATAAGATAATGAGAATAATAATAATAAACAATATAATAACTATTTACAAAACATGATTAATTATTTAATTATATATTAGAAAAATTAATTAAGTTTACTATTCAAAGTTAAACAAAAATTAAGGTTAGAAATTAGGGTTAATTTTACAATTAAGAAAAATCAGGATTATGGTTTTAATTATTTAATCTAAACTTAATTAAATTATTTATAAAATATATGTACAATAATTATATAAACAAATTTTAAACTAAATATAAACCAAATTAAATTTTAGAAAATAAATTAGAATTTTTTTAGAAAATATGAAGTTATATATATTTACATATTATT
Source organism: Lathyrus aphaca (assembly GCA_963966055.1). Taxonomy (NCBI): domain Eukaryota; kingdom Viridiplantae; phylum Streptophyta; class Magnoliopsida; order Fabales; family Fabaceae; genus Lathyrus; species Lathyrus aphaca. Next base: position 118,655,520 of record OZ014521.1, on the reverse strand, counting down.
ATTTAAAAATAATTTTCTTATAAGAAATATAATTTGGATTAATTATAAAACTAATAAAGAAATAATAAGAAAATGAATAAAAAAACTTACCTGGGGCACGGATCGAACCCACGCGCTAGGCCCTTGCAAGCACTAATTCAACAACGTGACCACCAGGCCAAGCGCGCGCTGGTGTTAGGGTTTAGGCAACAATTATTTTATTACTAACCTGCAAAAACACCAAAAAATAAAACAAAACAAAATGGCCTGGGGGAGGTTCGAACCCAGTACCATTTGTTTATAAACAAACACACAAACCAGTTGAACCAAACACGTTAGTTGATAATAAAACAACAAATACATATTATAAAAACAATCTAAATTTTGAATTCAGATTTTCGCGCCAAGGACTTCATCTTCCTCCTCTGACCCTGCGCATTTACCTGCGAAAATTGCTAAGAATTTTCCTGCGAATTTAGTTTCGCAGGCTTTCCTAGGCTTCTTCAATCATCAATGAACCTGTAAAATTTTACAAAATTGAATATACCAACAGAATCACCACAACATTTACAGTTTAACCATGTCATTAGAATTGATTTATATTAGCTAAATCGTTAAACCCTAATATGCTGCTTGAAACCCTAATAATGGCGTTTGTGTAATACCTCAAAATTTGCCCTCTCATTTTCATGCCATTTAGCATATCCTTTCATACATTGCATTGCCTTTAGATCACAATTGCATCATAAACATACATGAACATACATCTCCATTTGAGCTTTCATAGGTTACGACTGAGCTTTATTTCTTCATGTGGCACGTGCACAAGAATCTCAGAAGAAGCTAAAAGTTCTCGGTTGATTCAGAGGAGTTTAAGCAGAATATCAGTTTTATGGTGCAGTTTGCAAAATTTGTAACTTATGCTCAGAAACTCATTTTGGCTTGAAAATCAATAGTTTAGACCGTTTCATTATTCTCTACAACTTTTGTGTTCGGCTCGGAGGCCAATTCATCAAGGAAAATGGCGGGATTTATTTGTTTCTGAAATTTCGGTTTCGCCGATTAACTGTGCTAGCGGTATTCAAGAGTTTGTAACTTCTTATTGGGTCAACATGTCTGAGAGATTCATATGCCAAAAGTTCCGTCTTGATATCCTTTCCAACTTTTGGGTTTTGGCCGAGAACTAATTCTTTGAAGAAGATCTCAAAATGTGCGAGTCTTTAGAGTCGACATAGTGAAAAACAGTGTTGAACCAGTGAGTTTTGAACACTAAAAAATTCATAACTCTTGGATCGTTTATCGAATTGATGTCGTTTTGGTGCCTAAAATTCCGTTTAGATGTTATCTTCATTATATGAATTCAATTTTGGTTCGGTCCAAGCGGAAGGATCTCGAAAATGCGAATTACCAATAAGGTTCTTTGATGCACTGCATTGTCTGTCAGATTTTGTAAAATTCATAACTCGGTCAATTTTCATCGGATTGCACCCGTTCTTGAAGTGTTGGTTCAAAAATTTTATCCTCTTCAAGTTCAAAGACAAATGAGAGTTTGAACGGTGCTCCAAAGATTATCGTTTTGGTTTATTTCACAAAACTGAAGTGCTGAACCGAAGAAAAAGGCTGAAAGTGGTTTCACGAGAAAATTCATATCTCCCTCGTGGTTTGTCCAGTTGAGCTTAGATTTTAACACCAGGTCACTGACTCATAGATCTACAACTTTGCTGACAAAGTCGAGTCAAGATTATGCTCCAAAGAGGTTGACCTCGTCACATTTTCGAGTAGCGGACACCAAATAAGCCGAAAAAACAACTTATTCAGTGACGTCTTGCAGCTTAAACGTATCGATCGCACTCGATTTTGATCGTATGACGTTCGTTATTTTTGCATTGCAACCGTGATTCAGAGGCGGACGATGTTGTGGAAGGTTCAGATTCGAAATTTCTTGCCGAAGATATTGTTATTTTCACTTAAGCCGAAATTCTACCTTTTGCCTTTCATTTTACACTCCACTATATATTCTTTTGACCCACAATTTGTCTCATAACTTCAATCATAATTTACAAACACCAAAAAACTCTCACAAACTCTCTCTAAAGGATCAAAGTTCATTCTCTCAATTCTTTCTCAAGAACACAACAACAACTTCATCAAGAACTCAAGAACACAACAATTCTGATCAAGCTTCCGGTAGTCGAGCCGCCACGAACCACCACCTCCGGTCAACTTCACCACCGTAAGACCACCATCTTCCGCCACCGGCAGCCACGCGGCCTCTCCTCCTCTCCTCCATTCATGATCGCGTCTCACTTCCTTCGGATTCGCGATTTCTTCGTCAATTGTTCATTCGGTAAGCTTCTTAAACTTTAATTCATGAATAATTGTTGAATTGTTTCTTGAATTGAATTTTGAAGTTGAATTAATCTTGTGGAGATTATGTGCATTGATTCATGATTTGATTATTGATTGATTCTTGATTAATTTATCCTAATAATTGTTGTGGTGCATGATTGAAAAGGCTTGGTAAAGTTGACATAGAATAATCGGTGAATGTTAGGTGTTTGACAAAATTCCTAAGAGAGCTAATTATTATAACTTGATATTGATTGAAGTGCTTGACTTTTAAATTCATGCTTGTTTCAATGTGCAAATTTGAAATAGGATAGGTTGAGGCTTAATTGTTGATGTTGTTCATGTGTCGCGTGTCAAGAATATGTTTTGGTCATAACTTCCTAACCGTAGCGCGTTTTTGCGAATGTGAATAGTGTAAATTGACTTTGTTAATTATTTTGGAGCCATTGGTGAACTTTTTAGTCGATTTCGGACAATTTTTCCCGGCTATTTTGCTACTGCCAGCCGACGAAATCGGCCAAAAAGTATCACTTCCAAGCGGAATTTTCAAAAACCGATTGCATATTTGAATCCGTTGGCACGTTTGCAAGTTACCATGCGATTTTCGTTCAATTCTGAGTCGGTGATTTTTGACGCATTTTTTCGTTTTAAGGCTTTTTAAGTTCGGTTTGGTGCGATTGTGATGTATTGATCTTGTTTTGACTTGTACTTATGTTTGTTGATCATTTTCCATTCATTGCATGTAAATTTGTTCGATTCCGGTTTGAGTTTGCATGTTGTTTATGTTAGAGCATAAGTGCTGCCCCGTTTTGAAACGTAAATTTCAATGCATGTCCATGACTCGTATATTCATATTTCTACTTGATTTGGAGTTGTGAGGCATAGGTGCAACTTCCGGTTGCACCTCTTTTTTGTTTCTAATGCGTTTGTTGAGTTCATGCAAGGTTCTCGCAAAGATCTTAACGACGATCGTTTGGTTGGTATTCCACTTTATTTGTGGGATACCTTTGGATTCAAATGATATTTTGTGTCGTTGTTTTTGTTTCGATTATGGGGGATCTTCACAAAGCAATTATGGAAGATGAGCATTTATTTTGCTCATGGGAGATTACAAGACTTGGCTTGAAGTTTTTTTGGATTTCTTTTATGTGAAAGAATCGGCACTTCGACCAAGTAAGTAATCTCGATTCTCTACTTTAATGCATCATTCTAGTTGTATGCGACTTAGGATCATATAACTTAAGGTGTATACTGAGCCCTCCCACCTGAGGCATTGGATTTATTTGTGATATATATTTATATGTTTCGATTTCGGAGTTTAGGGATTAGGTTACGGATTAGAGAATTCGATTCCTTTCACTTTCCCTTAAAATCCACTTTTTTGTCCGTTTCGTCGCAATTATTAAAAATAGTTTTAGGTGTGATAAAATTATGGAAAAATTCATGAGTGATCCTCCTCATCTTAATTAATTTTTCATAATTTTTGTTTCCAGATTTGGGTGGTTTTAATAATTAATTTGGGTTTTAGATCACAAGTTGTCCCAAAAAGAAGTGTTTTGACATAAGGGACCGAAAATGATTTTTCCCCATAGGTGTGAAACCTATTTTTGTATATGATTAATCACTGTAATTTGTGACATTTTGATGCTCATTAGACATTTTTTTCATAATTTTAGATGCCCTTTTTGATCCACTTTGTGGAGTTGTTTTTCGGCGATCATGCCTTGCTACCTTGCTAATCAAGGAATTGTTTTGGCACTTTGGTGCATAATTTTGTTGAATCCTTTTAGACCATGTAAGATAATGACTATTTTATTCCAGGGATTTAATTTCATAATTTTTTAAGCCTTTTTGCTATTTTTCCATGTCACCTAGATCCTAGGTTGATTCATGTGTTTATGTGTCGCATAACCTAAATGTTAAGAAGACATTCATGCCATTTTCTTGAGGGGATTTTTGGTAGCTTTTAGGAGTTGATTATAGGTCATTTTTATGTCTTTAATTCCAGTCATAGGTCATTTTTTAAACCATACCCATTTGATTTGTTTTGGTGCTTTAAAGTGCATACCTATGTGAATTAACTTTAACCTAAATAGTTTCTCTTCTCCTCTAAGTAATAGCTTGAACTATGTGGAAATCATTAATGCCTATTAATGCATTCTAATTTCATCTCATACCTTGTATGCTACTGACCCATAATCATTTCATGCATATTCACATGCCATTCTCCCTTAACTTGCATCATGTGCGATCTTATGCGATTTTTGTTCGTTTCTTCTCATATCTTCTTCTCATTGCTCCATATGCCTAATCCATTGCATCCATGATAGTATATTCATTCATCCATCTTCATAAGCATTCATTACTGACTTTGATGTTCATTTTATGCATTAATTCATGCTTGTAAGCCATATGCATTCATACTTCATCCATAAACCCTAATTTACATTCATGTGAACTTAGGTGAACTTTTTGTACATAGTTTGACATAGTTTGATCTTGTGAGGTATCCTAGCATCCTTAGGGACCTATAGCATGTAGCTAGTGACTTTAGAAGTCATGTAACCTTTAGGTACCTTCACCTTTAGACTTAGGTCTTATTTTGAACCCTAGTTCCATTCTAGGACGTTTATGGTACTTAATCGCTTTCGTGCTTTGATTTTACTTTCAATATGCATTGTCATGCTAACCTTTGTTTTGTAGGGGGGAAGAGTGAGGTAAGCATTACTTCATTCCTATCTCTTATGCATTTTAATTGTGTTTGCCTTAGCACTTTGTGCTTTGCTTTTAGGCTTTCCCTTTCTTTAGAGACAACTTAACTTCCTTAGGAAGTAAGTTAGTTTCTAAGCTCTCTTTTCTTCTTTTCCTTTTCTTCCTTAGGATTAGAATACCTCATTAACCATAGGACCTCTCTTGTAAATAAACAAATAAAATTAGGGTTGTATCTTAGTCCCCTTAGTTTGTCCTTTTTGCAACTTGAGTCTTTCTTTCTCATCTCATAAAGAAAAGCAATAAAACACTTAATAAAAATCGAACTTTCTTGTACGACACGAGACTTTGTTGCGGAGTGCTTATATGCGTCCTGTTTCGGGGCGAGGTATAAATATTCACCGCGATGGATAGGTCTTAGTACAAGACCGTTCACAAACAAATTCAAAACACTTCTTTTAAAAGACAAAAACAAATAACAAGCGACTATCCTGCGGGAACTTCTCTTTCTCATATCATTCACTCACAACACGAACTCGCGACGACTTGTCACACATGCAAGACGGTAAACGCACTCGTACCAGACGAGCCTGCAACACCTGAGCATAGACATACGCAGTTCCAGCATAAAAAACACAAACAAATAGTTCCCGCCTTAGTTAGGCGAACTACGTCGACTCTGATCCTCATTATCCCGATGAGGTACGTAGGCAGCGGGGTAGGGCCCGTTCGAGCACATTCTTTATTTTCCCTACATTTCCCCCCTTTTCTTTCCATTTTCTTTTTCCAAGTCCCTTTCTCATTTCTCATTCCAGTTTCCAGTAGCGGTTTTATTCAGCAGCAATTATATTCTTCTCACCCTTTGAAACAAAGCAAGCAAGCGTGGATCCCGTCGGGTACGACGGACGGATTGGGGTGCTAATACCTTCTCAATTCGTAACCGACTCCCGAATCCAGATCTTTGGTTCGCAGGACCTTGTCCTTTCCTTCTTCCTTAGGTTTGTGCAACATTACCTTTCCCATTCTTTCGGGATAAAAATGTCTGGCTGGCGACTCTAACCTTTCCGCGCCACTTTCGCGTTTGTACTAGGATGAAAATCCCGGGAGCGACAGTTTGGAGATTAAGGTCACGATTCTTCAAATTGAGAGTCCAGAAACGTTCCTAGCATTATTACAAACATCAAGCAGTCATCAAATATCATTTAAAACAAACAAATATATGAAATCGAAAAATTCACATTCAAGAACAAAGCATGATTCGGTTGGACGATTATGTCATGTTTTAGATGCTTATGATGATTGAATTGTGTTCAGTGATGCTCAAGCAAGCTAATGCCACCTTCAGAAAGCTTTGAAAACGCCTCTAGGTTGCAATCTGAATTGGAGTTTTTTTCTTGAAAAGTTTGAAGTTTGTTCTTATGTTTGGAGGCTGTGTAATCGTCCCCTTGTGATTGCAATATACTCATGTATATATAAGGATGTAAAATAGGTCAAAATGTTATGGATTTATGGGCTTTGTATTGATTGCTTGATCATGAAGTTTACTTCTTTCAAATATTGAAAAAGATCACATCTAACCTTGCCAAATCAAGCTAGCACGAATTTGGATCAGATCAATCATCTATAATTTATGTTTATGACTTTCTAGAATCATAATCTCATCCAAATATTTGATTTTCATATTTTATTTTGATTTAATTTGTATTTTAATGAATAAAATTCAAATAAATACTAAATAAAATATAAAAAATCAGAAAAGGCATGGGTTGGGTCGTGCTTGATGATATTATGAAGATGGGATGGCAATTTGGTAGGCCCATTTAGCAAAAATTGGTTTTAAGGCCTCATTTGCTTCATAAACTTCCCAAAAATTTCCCAACTTTGCAAGGGCACAAATCCCTCAATTTTAATGCTATGAAGGTGTTCTTGGACATTTTAGAAAGTTTAGAGAGTTCTCTAACCAACCTCTTTTGTCTCATGTCCATATCTTTTACCATTCTCAAGTTATGCTCTTTGGAAGATGTTGACTTTTTGTTGACTTTTAAAATGACCTATAATGTCTTAGCTCATACCTTCCAAATGAAGCATTTTTGGGCTTGGCTTGTGAGACACAAAGTTGTAGAGAATTCAATTTCCTTCAAAATGAGCTTTGGATGGAAATTTTTTGATGAAGCATGTGAAAGTTATGGCTGATCAAAGTTCAGTTGACCTTTCCTGTGAAAACCCTAATTTAGAAACTCCTGATTCTTGATGATCTGAAATCTCCTTGGTGAATCATGATCAACACTTGATCAAATGATGAATTTTACTTCATATATTTGATGTTGGCAAAAAATCATGAAGTTTGACTTTGGTTTGACTACAGTTGACCTCAGTTTGACTTTTTAACTGCTTTGACTGATTTTAGCCTATTTGATCATCTGACTGAGCAAACCTTTTAGGAAAGTCTTGAAACTTGACATGGGGATTCTTGAACACATATAGGATGCCATGAAGCTCACTTGAAGCCTTGGAAGTCCATTTAGCCTTGTGAAAGTCAAAACCCTAGTTTAGGATGCATTGCTTAGGAGGATGCATTGTCTGGGGGAATTGTCAACTTTCTGACTAATTGTGAACCTTGTGAATCTTGTGAACCTTGTGAACCTCTAGGGATACATTAGTACACAATGTCTTGTCTTGGTGAGGGCAAATTTTGGGGTGCAACACGCGGGTCACTCGATCCTTAACGTATAGATAACTTTCCCCACCCAGCCACACAATGGCACTCGAGCACGGGTCACTCATTTTCTACCAAAGATACTTTCCCCGCCATCCCACACAAGGGCACTTCAGCACGGGTCACTGTACCTTACCACAAAGTAACTTTCCCCCGCCATCTCACACACGGAAATTTCGACACGGGTCACTCGTTACTTATCCTAATGAATATTTTCCCTGCCCAGCCACACCAGGACACTTTAACACGGGTCACAGTCATCCATTAAGGGATTCGAATCCACAGATTAATTATGTCTCCCCGACCGTCCCGCCGCACGGGACCTCGACACGAGCTAAACATAACTAAATTAGGATTTATAACGCGATGGGAACATATCCTCCATCCGTCCACAACTACTTAGCACGAGGATATTATTCGAGTATCAACATCTAAGAATTTTTATGTCTCTAAATCAGTTTTATATCAACCTAGGGTAATCCTAACTACCTCACAAGTTATGTCTTTTTATTTCCAATAGCTCGCACTTTCTAACTTAACATAATTACGATTAATTAGAAAATTTGGGTAAGATTCGGGTATAAATAATATTTCTCGGTATCATAAGATAGTACATATTTTTAGCTTCAAAACGATATAAAGAACAGTTGAATTGGATAAACAAGGAAAAAGTTATGAATTTTTAAAGTTGGAACAATTAAACATTTTCCTCACATTTACAGTGTTAACCGGTTACCACCTTGGGTTAACCGGTTAACCACACCAGTTCCAGAATCCAGTAGCCTATCTTAGTTGCGTTAATCGGTTAAGGCCCTACGTTAACCGGTTAACCAGAAGTCAGTGGCTGAAAATACACATTTTTCACATATGAAACTTTTCCAAAACTCAATCAAAACATCATCAAACACCAAAACAATCACAACAAAGGTTCCTACACCTATATCAACATACTTATGCATTTTAATCGATATTTAACCATTCAAACTATCGGTTCTACGATTTTTCTACCAAAACCCTAAAACTCATAAACTCAATAACTCAACCAAAATCTAAAACAAAAGTTTCTATCTAAGAACCCACCTCTACCAAAGATGATTGAGAAGATTGAGAGATGAATGGATGATGGAATCTTCAAGAACCAAGAGCTTCTTCTTCTTCTTCAAGCTTTTCCTCTTCCTCCCTTTTCTCTTATTTCTCTTCCTTTTCCTCTTTCTCTTATGTTTCTAAGTTATGAAGTATAAAGAAAAGGAAACTTAGGTTATACGGGAAAACCCATTTTCCCCCACAACGGGTCCAAATAGAGAGTATCCAAAAATGTCTCTTAATCCACAATTTAATAAAACCTCTGAGTCAGATAATATTAGTTAACAAAAATAAGTCTGGTTGATTGCTGATCGTACTTGGAGATCAGGATCCGATACTGCTGGCTTCGAGCGTTGTTGAAGGACGGTTGGTGAGGAGAGGAGGGGGGTGTACCTGCAAGGCACTCTGATGCTGAAGTAAGACACTGAGCAAAGAGCGAGCAAGTACAAGAATTAAGGTCATAGAATTGAATACCCGGCCCTCTCAAATGAGAGGGTTTATATACTGGGCTCGTGCGGAGGAGCGGTGACTTAGTAATGGTTTCGTGCTCAAGGGTATACAGTGTGCGGGCCAGGAAGCTACCGTAGACGATCCTCGGTAGGCGGCAGTCGTTACGTCGCTCGACAAGAGGATGTGAAACGAAAAGTTGGCGTATTTGGGAATTCGCGCCTATTAATGCTCTGACGGCTAGCCTAGGGGCTAGTGCGTAGGTCATAATTGGCTAGGGGTAGGGGTCACGCGCGTCTGCACGTGTTCCCTTCCCTATAAATAGAATCCCAAGGCTTTATTTTAAGCTTTTTCATTTCATCTTCTTCTCTGCTGCATTACCCGTCCATCAACTGCTATTCTCAACCGTCGACCACCGCTTCCAACCGCCGACCACCATTTCCAGAATCAATTTCTTCTACAAATGGCTTCCCAAGCTCAAGGTACGGCTTCTTTTTCGTGTTTATGTTAGTCATAAGATTGATATCTTAGAAATGCATGTGGTTTAGGGTAGATTTTCCGGTAGTTTTAGGTTTAAACCAGTAGGTAGGAGAATTTCTGCCACCGTTGTTCGTCGGCTATGAACCCTAGTTCGTGGTCGACGTAGGTATTGGTCGACTTTGACTTAAGATCTAATAAATGTTTAGGTTTAGGTTCTATTATCTTCGAAGTTGGGCGTTAGCCATCGCCTTGAGCGATGGTTAGCCGGGGGCTATGGCTCGGGACCTTGTTCCTAGGTCGACGTGCGCCCTTTCACTTGTCGAGCGGTGGAAGGGTGGATTTGATATTCTTAATCGAATTCACTGACGCCTTTCCTCTGCTTTTCAGGTGAAAACTCGCTTATGGACCCGCTGGACGTCTCCTCGGAAGAAACATCCTCGGAAGACTCTGGTTCTTCCGCATCGGCTTCCTTCGACTCCGGGAGTTCCTCAGGAGAATCAGATGCGAGCACAATGGAGGAGGGGGCTTCGACAGATTCACCTTGTTTCCCTGAAGATATAAGGACCTCGCCTGAATAATGGGTAGTGGAGGACCTGCTCGACAAAGTATCTTCGTTTTTGAGGCCTTGCGCGGAGCCGCTGCCCGCTGTTGGTGACCCTGCGGACTGGATTGTCACTTGCCCAAGGGATGACGACCGCATCTTCTTGGACTTTGGCGGTCGGAAATTTTCTATGTATGAGTACGCAACTTCGGTTCTGGGGGTAACTTTGCCCTTCAGTGACCTGGTTTGCGTTGTGCTCGGGCATCTGGGTGTTGCCCCGTCTCAGCTACACCCCAACTCCTACGCGTTTCTGAAGGCGTTTAAGGTAACGTGTGCCCATCTGGGTGTTGGAGCCACGTTTTCTCTGTTCTTTCGTCTATTTTCGCTGCAGCGTCAAGTCGGGCGAGGGACTGACCGTAAGGGATTTGTCTCCTTTAAGCAGAGGACCAAGATCTTTAAGGCTCACTCAGAGTCCATCCGGGCTTTCAAGACATATTATTTCTTGATAAAACCTGCGAGCGCGAAAGCTGTGAGGGCGCTAAGTTTCGTGGGGATAGGCACTGATGAGAATGACGAACCTAAGCTTGACGATCAAGGACAGGTGATTCCGAGGAGGCTTTGGCTATTTCCCTTCTCCTGGAACTTCACTCACTACGAGCGGCCGGTTAGCGAGTTTGTTCAGGTGGGGGACTCTCTGAACGAGGATGATGCGGCCAGCTTCGAGGCCTTTAGGAAATTAATAGCCTCTTTTACCCCGACTCCTTTGCTGGACGGGGAAGGGAAAATAATGCTGGATCAGGACGGGGGGGAAGCTGTGGAGCGTCCTCTGATTGACGTCACAGATTTGTTGACGTGCAACACCGGGCAGGAAGTGTCCGAGTTTTTTGGTATCTGTTTTATTTCTGCTTGTTATTATGTCTTGATAATATTCTGTCGTCCGTGACTAATCTAACTCTCTTTTTTCTTTCTTTTTCAGGCTCCGTGTCGAACCCGCTCGACAAGATTCAAGAGCGTCTGCGTCAACAGTAGAAGAAGAGGTTACGGGTCGTTCAGACCAAGCTGACTGAGACAAGCGGCTCTGGGTCGGGCCCCCTGGTCCAGGGTTCTCCGAGCGCTTCTACTGGTTCCCTAATGAAAAAGCACAAGTCTACAGTGATCGTAGACTTGACGACCAATGCTCCCCCCAAACCGAAGCATGTGTTGCCGCCTTGCTTCGTGAAGCAGAACTTCTTTGAAGGGACGAGCATGGAGGTGGACCGTGCAGACTCCCTGTTTCTCGAGGCGATGGATCGTCCTGCCCAGCGACTGTCTTTGGCCCAGGACGCGAGTGCTGTCATACGGGTCTTGTCCATGGCCTGTCAGACGGCAGAAGGAAACCCCGGGCAGGAGAGGGAGGTAGCGAGGCTGAAGGAGCAGTTGGTTCAAGCCGAGAAGAAACTGATGGCGGCCACTGAAGAAGCCACTGCCACAGCCAGAGAGCTGACCGAGCGGGGGAACATTATTGCCAAGATGGAGGTTGACAAGAGGAGGGCTCTGGAACAGAGTAAGAAATTGAAGGATGCCTTCTACCCGAAGGAGGATGAAGATGATGAAACTAAGAGTATGGTGACTAGGGCACAGTTCCTTGCTCGGATCGACCAAGATATGGAAGATCTGAACTCGTCGACTGAGCTCAGTTTCCAAAATGTTGTGGATCAGATAAGGGCTCTTCATCCTGAATTGGCCTTGGACACCAGCCGGATCAGCTACCTCTACAAATTCGAGGATGGGCAGATAGTGGTTCCCTCAGACTTGGTCGTGGGGGATTCTTAGCCCGGAGCGATTGTCCAGCCCGGTCAGCTAGAAGTGCAGCCGGACCAAGGTGAGGGTCAACCTGGTGCTTTGGACAACGAGGGTAATTAGTTTTGGCCTGCGCGCCGTTTATCTTGTAATTTAATGTGTTTCTTTTGGGGGCATGGTCCCCTTTGTAAGTAACCACGAACAAGTCGGCCCTTCGAGGTCGCATTTTTGCAGTAAAGTTAATGTTATTAATGGTCGTTTATTTTACACTGTTTCCTGTTTAATTATGCGTCCGTCGGAGGACTGTTTTCTTTGTGTTTTAAACGCTAAGTGTTTGACGTTCTTTTACTGATTGGATGTGATCGAATAAATAAGGGGTGTGTTTGTGATCTGTTGGTTTGGGGGACCAATCAGATTTCGGAGTCTTGCTCCTGGTCGGTGCTCGGGCCAAGGTAATGGCCCCGGCTCCGAGGCTTGAATGTCCCATCGCGAGCCGGGGTTCTGCCTGGTCGTGGTACTTAGGCGACGTCGGACTCGTTCGAGTATTCGCCCGTGCAATAGTTTCCTCCTTCTCTTGGAAGGAGACCCTGACGATCATGTTATTTTGGGCTTCCGTGCTTGTACTTGGGCACGCAGTTCTTAGTCAGACCTATCGCTCCTCGCTTGAGAGTTGAGCAAGGTGACTTTGTAAGTTAGCTGTAATATTGCTTGAGCTTCTCGGCGTTCCACGGCCGAGCAAGTTCTTCCCCGTGTAGATTTTCTAAGTAATAGGCTCCGTTTTTCGGTTTTTGCTCGGACGCGATATGGGCCTTCCCAATTAGGTGTAAGTTTTCCCTCGCGGGGGTCCCTGTGATTTCTCCTGTGAACGAGACTACCCACCTCGAACGTTCGTCTTATGACTTTAGAATCGTATCGAGCGGCTATTTTTTGTTTGAGAGTGGCCTCCCGGAGAGCAGCTTCTGACCGGATTTCTTCGACCAGGTCAAGCTCGTCTCTCAAAGCTTCGGAGTTGGTATCCTGGTCCATTGGGGACTCTGTTCGTCTGGATCGGACGTGCATTTCCACAGGGATTACTGCCTCGGTCCCATATGCCAACCGGAACGGGGACTCACCGGTCGTTGAGTGGGGTGTGGTTCTATACGCCCACAGTACGCTGTGTAACTCCTCGACCCAGTGCTTCTTATGTTCGTCCAGTCTTCGTTTAAGGCCTCTTAAGATTACCCTATTTGCGGCCTCTGCTTGCCCGTTAGTTTGGGGGTGCTCCACTGAAGCGAAATGCTGTTTTGTTCCTACTGATACCACAAATTCTTTGAAGTGCTTATCTGTAAACTGGGTACCGTTATCGGTCACAATGGCGAGTGGTACTCCGAACCGGGCGAGGATGTTCCTCTTGAAGAAGCGTAGTATGTTGAGCGCAGTGATTTTGGCTAAGGCCTCAGCTTCTATCCATTTGGTGAAATAATCGACGCCTACAATTAGGTATTTATTTTGGCCGGATCCGACGACGAATGGTCCTAAGATATCCATCCCCCACCATGCGAATGGCCAAGGTGAAGATAGTGATTTTAGCTCGGTAGGGGGTGCTACGTATACGTCCCCGTGTCGTTGGCATTTGTCATACCTTTTTACGTGTTCCTTTGCGTCGTGCTGGAGTGTAGGCCAATAATATCCTGCTCGGAGAATCTTTCGGGCCAACGACCGTCCGCCCGGATGTTGTGCATTAATTCCTTCATGGGCCTCTCTTAGTACGTGTGGGATGTTCTCTTCTTCTACGCACCTGAGGAAAGGTGTAGAGGATCCTCGACGATACATACGTCCACCCACTAGAGAGTATGAACATGACCTTCGTCGTACGATGCTGGCCGTTTTCGGGTCTGCCGGTAATTCCCCTTTGGTCAGGTAGTTAAACACTGGGGTCATCCAGCAGTTCGTGTCGCCTACGAGATTAACGTCTAGGTGGATTGACGACTGTCCAATGCTTGGTAGGGGGAGCACTTTTTGTATGACGGATTTGTTGTTTCCTTTCTTTTTAGTGCTTGCCAACTTGGAAAGGACGTCAGCTCGGGTATTATTCTCTCGCGGGACGTGTTTGACCTCCATGCTTCTGAATCGTTTTAGTTCGCCTTTTACAAGAGCTAGGTACTCGGCCATGTTATCGTTTTTAGCCTGGAAATCTCCTCGGACTTGGCTAGCGACCAACTGGGAATCCGTGCAAATTGTGATCTCTTCTGCTTCCAGGTCGGTCGCGAGCCGTATGCCTGCTAAGAAGGCCTCGTATTCCGCCTGGTTGTTGGAAGTGGGGAAGGATAAAGTTAAGGATACTTCGAAGATGTTTCCTTATTCGTTTTCTAAAGTAATCCCAACTCCGCTACCCGCCGGGCCGGACACTCCGTCCACGAAGATAGTCCATCTGGATGAAGATTTCGGCTCCTGCTCGATGAAAGTGAGTTCTGCCACAAAGTCGGCCAGCGCTTGAGCTTTGAGAGCTTGTCTCCCCTCGAAGTCATCACTGATTTGATGTACTGTCCCAGACTTTTTCCCATCTCATTCAGTTCTGTTCCTGAATGTTGTGATTCACATTTTATCCGATTGCTATTCTTGGATGTTGTGATCACTTTCCTTCCGATTGTAATTCTCGGATGTCCATAGTGAAGTCATCATTGATTTGATGTACTGTCCCGGACTTTCTTCCCATCTCATTCAGTTCTGTTCCTGAATGTTGTGATTTACATTTTATCCGATTGCTATTCTTGGATGTTGTGATCACTTTCCTTCCGATTGCCATTCTCGGATGTCCATAGTGAAGTCATCACTGATTTGATGTAATGTCCTGGACTTTTTCCCATCTCATTCAGTTCTGTTCCTGAATGTTGTGATTCACATTTTATCTGATTGCTATTCTTGGATGTTGTGATCACTTTCCTTCCGATTGCCATTCTCGGATGTCCATAGTGAAGTCATCACTGATTTGATGTACTGTCCTGGACTTTTTCCCATCTCATTCAGTTCTGTTCCTGAATGTTGTGATTCACATTTTATCCGATTGTTATTCTTGGATGTTGTGATCACTTTCCTTCCGATTGTCATTCTCGGATGTCCATAGTGAAGTCATCATTGATTTGATGTACTGTCCCGGACTTTCTTCCCATCTCATTCAGTTCTGTTCCTGAATGTTGTGATTTACATTTTATCCGATTGCTATTCTTGGATGTTGTGATCACTTTCCTTCCGATTGCCATTCTCGGATGTCCATAGTGAAGTCATCATTGATTTGATGTATTGTCCCAGACTTTTTTCCATCTCATTCAGTTCTGTTCCTGAATGTTGTGATTCACATTTTATCCGATTGCTATTCTTGGATGTTGTGATCATATTCCTTCCGATTGCCATTCTCGAATGTCCATAGTGAAGTCATCATTGATTTGATGTACTGTCCCGGACTTTCTCCCATCTCATTCAGTTCTGTTCCTGAATGTTGTGATTCACATTTTATCTGATTGCTATTCTTGGATGTTGTGATCACTTTCCTTCCGGTTGCCATTCTCATATTTCCATGTTGGAGTCATCATTGAGTTGATGTACTTTCCCTAAATTTTCCCATTTCATTCAGTTCTGTTCCTGGATGTTGTGATTCACATTTTTATCTGATTGCTATTCTCAGATGTTGTGATTACCTTTTTCCGATTGCCATTCTCGGATATCCCTAGTATAGTCAGTAATGTCATCCTTGGATGCTTCTGGTGTACTTTTTCGGGACTTTTCTCACTTCATTCAGTGTCATTCCTGGATGTTGTGATCCTTTTTGTCCAATTGCCATTCTTGGACATTTTCGTTTCAGCTGAGCCATGTGTTGGTCTCTAGCATGCTGCTTTTCCCTGTCGGAGTTTCATGCTCCTTATCCTCAGCGTTTATTTTATTTCATGTGTCGTCTTGTTCCTTATGGATTTCTCTGCATTTCATATATATGTCATATCATCTCATAATTTTCTCATAACATTTCACGTGCTTTCATAACATTTTTCATTTGCTTTCCATAGCATTTCCATATCATATTGTTCGTTTCATTTCATTTCATTCCAGTTTTTGGCATCTTAGGATCAAAAATTTGGAGTTTTTGATATTTAAGTATCTTCCATCTTGTCGAAACGAAGATTTCAATCTTCATTATCTCTGGATTGAAGAAACTTAAATAGGGGCATCTGTCATACCCTAATTTTTGACCCTAAGATTTTTCGCATCTCATCTGCATCTCGCATACAAACAAGATCACGTGCTGGTTTGTGTATCCCTTTCCAGTTGCAGGTATTTGCCTCACAGGGGATCACCTTGCTTTTACTTGTTTTATTTGTTTATACTTACTAACTTCTAACCAAAATACCAAAAAATGTTGCAGTTTGCTTCTTCTTCTCTTTGTGTTGCAGGATTTAAAAGACAGGGCAGTGATTTCAATTCAGAAGCATTCGTTCAGTCACAATTCGATTCAGATGGACGTTTGACCTAAATTTGGTCAAACTATCAAATAAATTGTTTCCATTGCAAGTTATGTGTGCCAGTGGTCTATTCCTCAGACAATGCGTATTCACAAGTTCAAGCTGTATTGTGTGCGAAAGTCATCAGTTATCAGACAGTGTTTTGTGTGAAGTTTGGTTTGAATCTTCAAGTTCACCAGTTTATCAGCAGTTCATTTGAGGATTTATTTTCCTCAGCATGGATTCGAATAATCAGGACAAATTTCAGTGTTTGTGGTTGAAGTGGCAAGTTATTCAGTTGTTCAGTGATGATTGTGTTCAGTTTAATCAAGTGGCTTGTGCAAGGAAAAATCAGAAGTTGGTTGTGGGCTAAAAAAAATCAAGACTTTATCCATTAAACCATCCTTTATTATTTCTTTTTGCAGTTTCTAATATTCATTTTATTCGATAACCTTTGTTTCCCATTTTTTCCGATTTATCCATTTATTCACCCGTATTCACTTTTCAATAATCATTTCCATTATTCAAAATTCAATTCTTTCTTCCAAATTGGATTCATTAACCATTTTTCGATTCCCGATTAATTCATCCTTTTTATTTCAATATTTCAATTCCCGTTATTTTTTCTATCCGTTTTCAATTCCTTTTTTATCCAATTAATTCATTTTCTTAATCCATCTTTCTAGCTATTATTAAACAAGACCATAATTTTTTTTCCATTTTTACAAATTCATTAAGCCCATATGCATTTTTTCTTCCATATCCCATAGATTTTTGTTGTTAAGCCCATTTCTTTCTGTTTTACAAAAAAAAGTATTTAAAAAAATAATAATAGAGAAACACTTTTGAGTTTCCTCCAGCCACTCCATCAGCCCTTTTTCCAGCTTGCCTCACGTGACCTTAGCCAACCATGACTTTTTCAAGTTTCCCATCACCAGCTTCATAAACCTGCAAAACGCACATGTCGTACATACGTGTCAGCCAAGCCACACGACTTCAGCAACAACCCATCAAACATCACGTGAACTTTCCAGCTCACATCGCAAGCCGCGGCAACAAAACATTTCTACAGCTTCCAAACTCCCAGCTTCATCAAGCTCATCAGCTCACATACAAGCTTCTCCAAACGCACCAGCCACAAGTCTTTACAAGCCAAGCCTTCACGCCGCATACCACACAAAGCCTTCACCGCACGCAAAATGCAAGCCCAATAACGCAGCAGCAAACACGCTTTCCTTGTGAATCAAAACGCAGCAAGGCTGCACAAAACGCACAAACACGCAAGATACACACAGCATAAAACGCAACAAGAAACTGAACAAAACGCGGGACTGCATACACGTGAGAAACACATTACCGAAGCCTGAAACGTAGCAGCTAACACGCGGTAAGCAACACCCAAAACACAATGAAGAAACACTCAAAACGCAGGAAAATGCAGCAAGCTAACACGCAAACGGCATGATTCAAAAACGCGCGCAAATCGTCAAAATGGCAATTTCAATTTTGGCTCAAAAACAGCTCCCATTCCTTCTATAAATTCAAGACCTTTCCTCATTCAAAAGCAAGCTTGAAGAGCCTACCAAATCCCTGCACAAAATCCATCAAGCTTCAAATCCTTCAATTCCATAACCCTCAACCTTCTTCAAAAATTCAGAATTAATTATAATTCCAAAACACTTTTCAAACCTTCAATACTCACCTTCATCAAGTTTCAATAAAAGACCTGTTACTCTTCAATTAGCATCACCAACCGAATCCACAACAACTCGGATTCGAAATCGGAAAAGGGAGAGTGACGACACGATTCGTTCACGGCGGAGTTTGTTTTGGTTAGTTGTTGATTTTTGAAATGGAAGAGGAATAAAGGCCGTGTATGTTGTTCAGAAAGAGGAGAGTGTTGCGGCTGTTTGTTAAGAAAGAAGAAGAAGATGAGTTAGCGGCGACATTTTCTTTTGGAAGGTGAAGTGATGAACAGTGCCGGCTTTGCCCTGTTTTTTACGAAGGAGAAGATTGATTTCTTCTGTGTTTTTTTTAACTTATTTAATTTTTGTTATGTTTTTAAAGAATAGAAGCTTAATAGGAAATGTGTTTTGGGATTCAATATCTACGGTCCATTTCTGCTGGTACCACCTCCCAAATCCTGCGCATACTCCCTTGTTTCTTTTCTTATTTTTTTTTCATTTCTTTTGTTTATATTAATTTTAATAAACTTGTTTTCATTTCTTTTATATTTGATTAAGTGTAAAAGAATATTTGGAAAAGCTAATATATATATATATATATATATATATATATATATATATATATATATATATATATATATATATATATATTAATTAGTTTTTTTTCATGGATTTTTTTAGATCCATATTTCTATATCTTTTTTTTTCTTTCTTTTCTTTCTTTCTTTTTGGTCGATGAGATCTCCGATTCGCGATTATTGGTTTTCGAAGATGTTTAATCTTCATTATTTCAAATCTATGGATGAATGATCATTTGGATCATTCTCCATACTTTGGGATCGTGATAGGTTGTCTTCGATAATGCAATGTGAAATCTCGATTAAGATTAGACTGCTACCTTTTCTTTTCGTGCGACATGTTTTCGGAGAATGGTTCATTATATCATTTCTCTAACATGTATTAGCACAAATATTTTCCACCTTAATTGGTGGTGACCGACCTCATTTGTAGGGTAATTACTTCGTAAATTACTCGGAGATTGCTTAACATAGACCTAAACTTGTCCCGAATTCGGAAGAAGATCCATTTGGATCCGGTTGCCTCTCGATTTTGGTTATCTTTTTGTGGTTGTGTTTGATTAAGTTCATCATACCATTTCTATGTAAATATTATTATACTATTAATATACTAACATTTTAATTCAATCTCTCGCACCTTATCCTCTTTATTTCAATCTCTCGCTCCCTATCTCTTTTATTATGCTTCTATTATATTATATCATTCATCATATTGTTTATGTTTATATTGTTATGCTTGTGATTTTTCTTTTGTCCATTTGGACACAAAAACACTAATAACAGATTAAACATCTAAAAGACGTGTGACTTTAATTTCGGACTATGGCTACTATCCTTAGCATTGGACTTGGAGTTTGGACTTAGATTTTAGGATCTATCCCTTTGCTTGAGTTGTTATGGATTGAAGACTTTGGCTCCGATTGAATTCATTTGTTTATGAAGATGGAAATCCCTTTGTTCTCGAAGAATGTTTACCATGCGGTTTGATCGTTCTTCCTTTAACTTTTACATTCAAGTCTTAGGATAGTCACTTCATCTCCTCCCACTTCTTAAATTTTCAAATCTCCTTCCTATTTTCAAAACCTTCTTTGTTTTCGAACTTCAAACATTTTCGCAATCAAACCTTGACTTCGGTCATGTGTTTTTACCTTTTCATTTTATTTCTTAATAAATGCTAAACCACATAAGCATATCGAAACTTTCTTCTCAAAAACTTTAAAAATATTCAAACCTCATTCAATTGTTTTGTGCCCTCGTGCACGTTTCTTTTAACCATTTTCATGTTTAGATATGATTCATTCTTTCTAGCGGAATTATTCGCTAAAGAATGACGACTTATCTTTACATTTTAAAATCAATTCAACTCATCGTTTCTTTTCAAATTTTGTACCACGAACTACGAGGTTTTGATCTCGCATTGCACTTTGTGGGTACGTAGGCATGAGACGTTCGTCTCTTCAAACACAAAAATATTAAAAAACGTTTCTCTTCTCATCTCTCCAATCTCTTTCAAACAAACCATTTTCAAACCAAAAAAAGCAGTAAATATTTCAGAGGGCTCCCGTGGAGTACCACAGACATTTTGGGTGCGTAAAACCTTCCCAATATTTAACCTATCCCCTTACCCGTTCTCTGTTTGTTTCTTTTAGCTTTTTAGCTTTTAGATTCATTAGGTTTTATTTGCTCTTTTTCCCTTTTCCATTTGGAATAAAATAAAAGCGCGGTGGCGACTCTGTTTACCTTGAGTTAAGTTAACTAATAGCTTACACTCATGATTTTACCGCTACAGAAAAGTGGCGACTCTGCTGGGGAGTCAATCTCTAAGTGGATTCAGCCTACTTTGATTTATTTACTGCTTTAGTTTGTTTTGTTTGTTACTTGGTTGTTCTGTTTTGGTTTTGGTGATCCTTTGTGAGATAGATCCTAACCCGGATCTGAGTGGAACTTATGATAGGACGGCGATATTTGAAGCGATACGCGATGGAGTAGTCCAAAGCGATATCAATTTGATAATCTACACTCGGTTAGGCTCTCTTGGATTATCAATGTCATGACGAGTAATCGTACGTGGCATTATTTTCCGACCTTGAGCTGATCATACTGAGGACCGTAGAACCCTTAACCAATCCAAGCCAATTTAGGAACATAGTCCGGAAACTATCTGAGTGTAAACTTAAGGTGGTTGTCACGCGATACTACACTCGGACGAGGTCTATTTTAAGAATGTTATCGGTTGGGGAGTAATCCAACGTACCGATAAAATTCTAAAGATGGTTGTTAACTCCGGGAACCTCTGTTAGCACCCTTTTGGTTTTTTGCAGGTATAATGAAGACAAACCTTAGTACATGCCTTTATGGGTTGTTGGTTCTTATCCCTTGACTTCATGCTCGTGATTCGAACCTTTGAACCCGTGTGCTTTGTGTGATCTTGTTTGTGGTTGTTGCATCTACATATTCATCATGATCATCATCACAACCATTTCTCAAGGAAAACAATTCCGATTATTGCAAATATTAGAAAGAGTAAATATTCCTTTTTGTTAAGATTTTTCATGACCGTATTCTCGATGTTGACCATGTTTGCAATAATCGAGTTGTTTTTCTGAAAATGGAAGTGAACATTGCATTGCATTGCATCCTCGCATATTCTTGTGTTCATCCGAGTTGTGTGGGAACTCATCCCGGTTGTTTCTTTCCTCAGTTGTCTGTTGATCCGTCAAGCTGACTCCTCATCACAGATACGGTACTAGAGTTTCTAACAGATTGAGAGCTATTAGATTGAGAATGGAAAATCAAGCCCAACACAACAAGAAAGTTAGGGAAGACCTTGATGAGCTGAAAAGCAATGTGAGTCAGATCATGGAGATGCTACATGCTTTGATCACTAGGGAAACTCAATCTCAGAGGATTGTCATGCCTTAAGTCAATGTTTTCGCTGGTGAAGCAAGGGTTGTTGGGATAACTCGTCGTAGACAACAACACCATGAACAATCATACCCTACTGCAGTTGCTCTGATGATCAATGGTTCATCTATTCAAAGGAATGTTGGCCAGAATCAGAATCGTAATGCTAGGGGCAGGCCAAACTTTGATCCTATTCCGATGACTTATGCTGAGTTGTATCCTTACTTGGTCCAGAATGGTTGGATTACTACTAGGCATGCGCCTCCTGTTCCAAATCCTCTTCCGGTTGGCTATAGAGCAGATCTTCGTTGTGATTTTCATCAAGGTGGAACTGGTCATGACTTGGAACATTGCTTTGCACTGAAGGATAAGGTGCAAGAACTTATCAGGAACAACATCCTTTCCTTTAATGACACAAATCCCAATGTTGTCAACAATCCTTTGCCGAAGCATGAGAAGCGAATCCCCTAGAAGACTTCAACAGTCAAATTTTCTTCAAGGCCAGAATATCAGACGGGACAACTCATCCTTGTTGCTGATGGATCACTAGGCCATTGTTTCTTTATGTTTGCAATTTTCTTCAATTGTATTGACTTGTTTGCTTTTAAATTTGTTTGTACTTTCATGTGGGTCTTAATGAAATGAGCATTGCTATGTTTTGATTCAATTTCATTTACTATTTGCATCTTTATGCTTTACATTTCAAGTTCATTTATCTTTTCTCAAAGCTTTTACAATGATTGGAGGGAGGATGATGAAAACGAGATACCCATAATTGTTGTTGGTATGCTTTCAATTGAGACTTGGCTGATGATATACAGGCATTATTTCAAATCTCAAACACTGGAGAAATAAGGAAGTTAATCCTTTGTCAACCCCTTTGAGCCTTAAAGTTAGAGTTTCTTTCTATTCGAAAAAACCCACAATTTTAACCTGGGGATGGGTATTTCTCAATTAATTCAGATGTGCATTCAAGTACAAGAGAATCATTCAAGACACCTTTCAATACAGGTTGCAATCTCAAGCTTTCCTTCATACACATCAAAGAAGTGTTGGAGATGTCTCAATTCAAAAGCCAATGATGGTTCATCGTAATCATTAAGCCATGCAGTTATTATCTTTCAAAAAAAAATAATGATATTAAAAAAAAATTATTGAAAAAAAATCAAAGCCGGCTAAGTCAAAACCTATGAAGGAGACTTAGGCAAAAACTGGGGCATCCCGCTGGCTGTAAGTTCAAATGATACAGTCCAGGCAAAAATTAGGGATAATAAAAAGAAATATTTGTCAAGAGGTCATCAAAATCCTCAGCAAAAATAAGCTGAGTTGACCAAAGTCCTCACTAGAAATAACAAAAGGAAGAGGTGACTGCTATCTCAAAATCCTTTGGCTTATGAATCGTCTCCATTTGTGCAATCCCAAATTTCTTGGAACTTGAATGCATAGGCTGAATTAATTGAATGTAGGACTGGAGTTCATCACGAAGTGGGGTTGGGTACAAATAACTTTGAGCCTATATCCTTTGTTTCATAAACCGTGAACCAGACCACGTTACAACCTTCAAAAGTCCTAATTGAATCCAGGTTTCTTTTGAAAATCATACTACAACGAGGTTGCGTAAACTGACTCCCAAGTTCGTTACCAATCATTTGTTTTCTTACCTTTGCTTTATCTTTAATTTTGTCTCGACCGCCGTGTTTTGACAATGTTTTCATTTACTTTACATCAATAAATTTCATTCAAAAGATGATTCTTGATTTCAAATTTTGCATTGAACTTTGCATTAAAATTACCAGGTTTGTACAAACATTTTTATTTGCAAATAAACTTTCCTCATCAAGGAATTTTCAAACAGTTGAGAAACTTGGTCAGTGATCTTATCAGGGGGCAAGTTCTTCTCAGTTCCTATGGTTTAAGGTTGGTTGTTCAGCGCAAGTTATTCTCAGATTTGGTTAGTCAGAAGATTCTCTGCAAGATTCATACTTGGTTCATATTCTCAGCATTCATCTCAAGAACTGAAGCCATGATCAGTTTATTCTTCTCAACAGTTACTTCAGAGAGCTGAGTATTTTCTCCGACAGTAGTGAAGAACTGAATCCATTATCAGTTTACCTTCATTAGTCATCGAACTTGGGGCAACTTTCTTCAAGAATCTCCAAGCAATTTTGCATGACTTCTCTCAAAAGATTTTCAACTTGATACAGTTTACTGGTGTGACAAAGATTTGTTCAGCAGTAGTATCTCTAATATTCGAGCAGAATGGCAGTAATCTCTGTGTTGAGGAATCAGTCTTCCAACTTTTCCACTCCTCTAAGAGTCTAAACTGGTTGTCAACATTTTCTCTCATATTATCTCCTTGGGTGTGTTATTCCCCATTCTTGTTATCCTTTGCATATTTGAGTGTGTTATTCCTCATTATGCGTATTTTTTGGGTGTGTTATTCCCCAGTTTTGTTTACGTTTACATATTTGAGTGTTTTAGTCCTCATTATGCGTATTCTTGGGTGGTTTAGTCCCCATTTTCATAAATGTCCGCATACTGAGTGTTTTAGTCCTCATATGCATTTCTAAAGGTCTTGTTGTTTTCAACTTCTTACTTTTTGGTCAAAGTCCAACTCACTTGGCATTTATCTGTCTCTCCAGAACTTTTTCTTCACCTACTTGTTGTGTCTTCTCAGATATTACACCCTTTTATCCGATTGCCATTCTCGGATGTCCATAGTGAATTCATCATTGATTTGATGTACTATCCCAGACTTTTTCCCATTTCATTCAGTTCTGTTCATGAATGTTGTGATTCACATTTTATCCGATTGCTATTCTTGGATGTTGTGATCACTTTCCTTCCGATTGCCATTCTCGGATGTCCATAGTGAAGTCATCATTGATTTGATGTACTATCCCGGACTTTTTCCCATTTCATTCAGTTTTGTTCCTGAATGTTGTGATTCACATTTTATCCGATTGCTATTCTTGGATGTTGTGATCACTTTCCTTCCGATTGCCATTATCGGATGTCCATAGTGAAGTCATCATTGATTTGATGTACTATCCTGGACTTTTTCCCATTTCATTCAGTTCTGTTCCTGAATGTTGTGATTCACATTTTATCTGATTGCTATTCTTGGATGTTGTGATCACTTTCCTTCCGATTGCCATTCTCGGATGTCCATAGTGAAGTCATCACTGATTTGATGTACTGTCCCGGACTTTTTCCCATCTCATTCAGTTCTGTTCCTGAATGTTGTGATTCACATTTTATCCGATTGCTATTCTTGGATGTTGTGATCACTTTCCTTCCGATTGTCATTCTCGGATGTCCATAGTGAAGTCATCATTGATTTGATGTACTGTCCCAGACTTTCTTCCCATCTCATTCAGTTCTGTTCCTGAATGTTGTGATTTACATTTTATCCGATTGCTATTCTTGGATGTTGTGATCACTTTCCTTCCGATTGCCATTCTCGGATGTCCATAGTGAAGTCATCATTGATTTGATGTACTGTCCCGAACTTTTTTCCATCTCATTCAGTTCTGTTCCTGAATGTTGTGATTCACATTTTATCCGATTGCTATTCTTGGATGTTGTGATCATATTCCTTCCAATTGCCATTCTCGGATGTCCATAGTGAAGTCATCATTGATTTGATGTACTGTCCCGGACTTTCTCCCATCTCATTCAGTTCTGTTCCTGAATGTTGTGATTCACATTTTATCCGATTGCTATTCTTGGAAGTTGTGATCACTTTCCTTTCGGTTGCCATTCTCATATTTCCATGTTGGAGTCATCATTGAGTTGATGTACTTTCCCGAAATTTTCCCATTTCATTCAGTTATGTTCCTGGATGTTGTGATTCACATTTTTATCTGATTGCTATTCTCAGATGTTGTGATTACCTTTTTCCGATTGCCATTCTCGGATATCCCTAGTATAGTCAGTAATGTCATCCTTGGATGCTTCTGGTGTACTTTTTCGGGACTTTTCTCACTTCATTCAGTGTCATTCCTGGATGTTGTGATCCTTTTTGTCCAATTGCCATTCTTGGACATTTTCGTTTCAGCTGAGCCATGTGTTGGTCTCTAGCATGCTGCTTTTCCCTGTCGGAGTTTCATGCTCCTTATCCTCAGCGTTTATTTTATTTCATGTGTCGTCTTGTTCCTTATGGATTTCTCTGCATTTCATATATATGTCATATCATCTCATAATTTTCTCATAACATTTCACGTGCTTTCATAACATTTTTCATTTGCTTTCCATAGCATTTCCATATCATATTGTTCGTTTCATTTCATTTCATTCCAGTTTTTGGCATCTTAGGATCAAAAATTTGGGGTTTTTGATATTTAAGTATCTTCCATCTTGTCGAAACGAAGATTTCAATCTTCATTATCTCTGGATTGAAGAAACTTAAATAGGGGCATCTGTCATACCCTAATTTTTGACCCTAAGACTTTTCGCATCTCATCTGCATCTCGCATACAAACAAGATCACGTGCTGGTTTGTGTATCCCTTTCCAGTTGTAGGTCTTTGCCTCACAGGGGATCACCTTGCTTTTACTTGTTTTATTTGTTTATACTTACTAACTTCTAACCAAAATACCAAAAAATGTTGCAGTTTGCTTCTTCTTCTCTTTGTGTTGCAGGATTTAAAAGACAGGGCAGTGATTTCAATTCAGAAGCGTTCGTTCAGTCACAATTCGATTCAGATGGACGTTTGACCTAAATTTGGTCAAACTATCAAATAAATTGTTTCCATTGCAAGTTATGTGTGCCAGTGGTCTATTCCTCAGACAATGCGTATTCACAAGTTCAAGCTGTATTGTGTGCGAAAGTCATCAGTTATCATACAGTGTTTTGTGCGAAGTTTGGTTTGAATCTTCAAGTTCACCAGTTTATCAGCAGTTCATCTGAGGATTTATTTTCCTCAGCATGGATTCGAATAATCAGGACAAATTTCAGTGTTTGTGGTTGAAGTGGCAAGTTGTTCAGTTGTTCAGTGATGACTGTGTTCAGTTTAATCAAGTGGCTTGTGCAAGGAAAAATCAAAAGTTGGTTGTGGGCTAAAAAAAAATCAAGACTTTATACATTAAACCATCCTTTATTATTTCTTTTTGCAGTTTCTAATATTAATTTTATTCGATAACCTTTGTTTCCCATTTTTTCCGATTTATCCATTTATTCACCCGTATTCACTTTTCAATAATCATTTCCATTATTCAAAATTCAATTCTTTCTTCCAAATTGGATTCATTAACCATTTTTCGATTCCCGATTATTTCATCCCATTTTTATTTCAATATTTCAATTCCCATTATTTTTTCTATCCATTTTCAATTCCTTTTTTATCCAATTAATTCATTTTTTTAATCCATCTTTCTAGCTATTATTAAACAAGACCATAATTTTTTTCCATTTTTACAAATTCATTAAGCCCATATGCATTTTTTCTTCCATATCCCATATATTTTTGTTGTTAAGCCCATTTCTTTTTTTTTACAAAAAAAGTATTTAAAAATAAATAATAGAGAAACACTTTTGAGTTTCCTCCAGCCACTCCATCAGCCCTTTTTCCAGCTTGCCTCACGTGACCTTAGCCAACCATGACTTTTTCAAGTTTCCCATCACCAGCTTCACAAACCTGCAAAACGCACATGTCGTACATACGTGTCAGCCAAGCCACACGACTTCAGCAACAACCCATCAAACATCACGTGAACTTTCCAGCTCACATCGCAAGCCGCTGCAACAAAACATTTCTACAGCTTCCAAACTCCCAGCTTCATCAAGCTCATCAGCTCACATACAAGCTTCTCCAAACGCACCAGTCACAAGTCTTTACAAGCCAAGCCTTCACGCCGCATACCATACAAAGCCTTCACCGCATGCAAAACACAAGCCCAATAAAGCAGCAGCAAACACGCCTTCGTTGTGAATCAAAACGCAGCAAGGCTGCACAAAACGCACAAACACGCAAGATACACACAGCATAAAACGCAACAAGAAACTGAACAAAACGCGGGACTGCATACACGTGAGAAACACATTACCGAAGCCTGAAACATAGCAGCTAACACGCGGTAAGCAACACCCAAAACACAGTGAAGAAACACTCAAAACGCAGGAAAATGCAGTAAGCTAACACGCAAACGGCATGATTCCAAAACGCGCGAAAATCGTCAAAACGGCAATTTCAATTTCGGCTCAAAAACAGCTCCCATTCCTTCTATAAATTCAAGACCTTTCCTCATTCAAAAGCAATCTTGAAGAGCCTACCAAATCCCTGCACAAAATCCATCAAGCTTCAAATCCTTCAATTCCATAACCCTCAACCTTCTTCAAAAATTCAGAATTAATTATAATTCCAAAACACTTTTCAAACCTTCAATACTCACCTTCATCAAGTTTCGATAAAAGACCTGTTACTCTTCAATTAGCATCACCAACCGAATCCACAACAACTCGGATTCGAAATCGGAAAAGGGAGAGTGACGACACGATTCGTTCACGGCGGAGTTTGTTTTGGTTAGTTGTTGATTTTTGAAATGGAAGAGGAATAAAGGCTGTGTATGTTGTTCAGAAAGAGGAGAGTGTTGCGGCGGTTTGTTAAGAAAGAAGAAGAAGATGAGTTAGCGGCGACATTTTCTTTTGGAAGGTGAAGTGATGAACAGTGTCGGCTTTGCCCTGTTTTTTACGAAGGAGAAGATTGATTTCTTCTGTGTTTTTTTTTTAACTTATTTAATTTTTGTTATGTTTTTAAAGAATAGAAGCTTAATAGGAAATGTGTTTTAGGCTTCAATATCTACGGTCCATTTCTGCTGGTACCACCTCCCAAATCCTGCGCATACTCCCTTGTTTCTTTTCTTATTTTTTTTCATTTCTTTTGTTTATATTAATTTTAATAAACTTGTTTTCATTTCTTTTATATTTGATTAAGTGTAAAATAATATTTGGAAAAGCTAAAATATCTATATATATATATATATATATATATATATATATATATATATATATATATATATATATTAATTAGTTTTTTTTATGGATTTTTTTAGATCCATATTTCTATATCTTTTTTTTCTTTCTTTCTTTTTGGTCGATGAGATCTCCGATTCCCGATTATTGGTTTTCGAAGATGTTTAAGCTTCATTATTTCAAATCTATGGATGAATGATCATTTGGATCATTCTCCATACTTTGGGATCGTGATAGGTTGTCTTCGATAATGCAATGTGAAATCTCGATTAAGATTAGACCGCTACCTTTTCTTTTCGTGTGATATGTTTTCGGAGAATGGTTCATTATATCATTTCTCTAACATGTATTAGCACAAATATTTTCCACCTTAATTGGTGGTGGCCGACCTCATTTGTAGGGTAATTACTTCATAAATTACTCGGCGATTGCTTAACATAGACCTAAACTTGTCCCGAATTCGGAAGAAGATCCATTTGGATCCGGTTGCCTCTCGATTTTGGTTATCTTTTTGTGGTTGTGTTTGATTAAGTTCATCATACCATTTCTATGTAAATATTATTATACTATTAATATACTAACATTTTAATTCAATCTCTCGCACCTTATCCTCTTTATTTCAATCTCTCGCTCCCTATCTCTTTTATTATGCTTCTATTATATTATATCATTCATCATATTGTTTATGTTTATATTGTTATGCTTGTGATTTTTCTTTTGTCCATTTGGACACAAAAACACTAATAACAGATTAAACATCTAAAAGACGTGTGACTTTAATTTCGGACTATGGCTACTATCCTTAGCATTGGACTTGGAGTTTGGACTTAGATTTTAGGATCTATCCCTTTGCTTGAGTTGTTATGGATTGAAGACTTTGGCTCCGATTGAATTCATTTGTTTATGAAGATGGAAATCCCTTTGTTCTCGAAGAATGTTTACCATGCGGTTTGATCGTTCTTCCTTTAACTTTTACATTCAAGTCTTAGGATAGTCACTTCATCTCCTCCCACTTCTTAAATTTTCAAATCTCCTTCCTATTTTCAAAACCTTCTTTGTTTTCGAACTTCAAACATTTTCGCAATCAAACCTTGACTTCGGTCATGCGTTTTTACCTTTTCATTTTATTTCTTAATAAATGCTAAACCACATAAGCATATCGAAACTTTCTTCTCAAAAACTTTAAAAAATATTCAAACCTCATTCAATTGTTTTGTGCCCTCATGCACGTTTCTTTTAACCATTTTCATGTTTAGATATGATTCATTCTTTCTAGCGGAATTATTTGCTAAAGAATGACGACTTATCTTTACATTTTAAAATCAATTCAACTCATCGTTTCTTTTCAAATTTTGTACTACGAGGTTTTGATCTCGCATTGCACTTTGTGGGTACGTAGGCATGAGACATTCGTCTCTTCAAACACAAAAATATTAAAAAAACATTTCTCTTCTCATCTCTCCAACCTCTTTCAAACAAACCATTTTCAAACCAAAAAAAGCAGTAAATATTTCAGAGGGCTCTCGTGGAGTACCACGGACATTTTGGGTGCATAAAACCTTCCCAATTTTTAACCTATCCCCTTACTCGTTCTCTGTTTGTTTCTTTTAGCTTTTTAGCTTTTAGATTCATTAGGTTTTATTCGCTCTTTTTCCCTTTTCCATTTGGAATAAAATAAAATCGCGGTGGCGACTCTGTTTACCTTGAGTTAAGTTAACTAATAGCTTACACTCATGATTTTACCGCTACACCTGGCATCTCTGCGGCTCTCCAGGCGAACAGATCCGCGTTTCCTTTGAGGCAAGCTTCTAACTGTCGTTTTGCCAAGTCGGGCATATGTGCTCCGATCTTAACGCACCGGTTCGGGTCATCTCCCAAAGGAATCAGCTCGAACTCTCCGTCTGGGACTGGCCGGGATAGTGAATCGGTTGGTTTTTGAATGCCCTCGTTGTCGTCTGAGAACCTGCAGTCCAGATCGATCGAGTCTACCTGAGGAAAGGCCCTGGATGTTTGTGGAGCATCTGGTGAAGTCAATGCTGAAGGACTTGGTTGGTAAGATATTGAGCTAAGACCTTTAGATGCCGCTTCGAAACATCGGCGAGCAGCATCGACGTCCCCGTGCATTGTAGCAACCTTGCCCGAAGTAGTATAATACTTCATCTTTAGGTGGACGATGGATGGAACAGCGATCAGCTCGGCTAGTGTCGGTCGTCCCAGAATGCACTAGTATAGAGACTGGCAATCCACGACTAGGAACTGGACTCGGATCATTCTGGCTGTTTCGGCTGCTCCGAAGGTGACAAACAGATCGACGTAGCCCCATGGTTGGGAGACCGCCCCTTAGAAACCTTGCAAGTCTGACCCGACGTACGGAGTCAGGTGTGTTTCGTTTAACTGGAGTGTTGAAAACAACTGGGAGTACATAATGTCGCAGGAGCTGCCTTGGTCCACCAAGATTCTTCTCACATCAAACTTCGCCATTCGCGCCCGGATGAGTAGCGGGATGTTGGCGTTTGGCGCCCCTCCCAAGAGTTCCTCCCGGTAAAAGGCAAGGGTTACCGAGCCTTCTCTTGGTGGGCCCAGGGTTGCGTTCTGTGCGGGCCCCTTCGCGATCAGCTGGTCGAATTTTCTCTTTACGGATCCGGCCGTGATTTTGTTGAAACCTCCCCCTGAGATGACCATTGCGGATGGAAAGGTTTCCCATGGGCTATGGGAGGAAAGGTACCCCGGACTCCCGATGTGATCGGGCAGGAAGAAATCTTCCGGGCGAAAGATGCTCAGGGTGACCTACATGTTTGCATCCGCAGGAATGGGTACAGCCTCCTCGATCTTTTGAGTCTCCTATGCTTCTTGTCGAGGAGTGTCCCTGGATTTGGTGAATTGTTTAAGGTGCCCTTCCTTGATAAGTATTTTGATTGCATCCTTGAGATGGATGCAGTCTTCGGTATTGTGGCCATGACTTTTGTGGAATCTGCAATATTTTGTTTTGTCCGTGCCCGGTTTGCTAGGTTGCTGCTTCGGAAAGCGTACCCCTGCTTGCCTGAATTCTGAGTTGGTACATTCGGACAAGATTTTCTTCCTGGAGGCCAGGAGTGGAGTATATTCGTGAAATCGGCTGACGGGTCCTCTGTGCTCCCGCGGTTCACGGGAGTGGTCATCCTTTCTTTTGTCTCCTCCCCGACGAGATGTCGAGGGTTCATCGACTCGGTGGGGCTTTGCATCCTCGCGACGTCGAGCGTCTCGTACGGAGCTGGCTGCCTGATTTTCCTCAAACTGGATATAAGCTTGGGCTTTCAGCAAGAATGCGTCAAGGGTGGCAGAGGTCTCGATGCCGACTGCCTGGTGGAAATCTGTTGACGGGCGCATTCCTCGTTCCAACAAATACTTCTTCATGTCATCGGTTGTGGACACCTGGACTGCTTCTTTGTTGAACCTTTCGATGTAAGTTCCTAAAGGTTCGTCCTTCCCTTGGATGATCGCTTCGAGCAAAGCTTCTGTCTTCGGGTGTCACCTAGAGGCGGTGAAGTGCCTGGAAAACGTGCGTCTGAGTTGTTTCCAGAAAGTGATTGACTCAACTTCGAGGCTTTTATACCACATCATCGCTCTTTTCCTCAGTGTTGTAGGAAAGATGCGACATTTGATCCCTCCTCGTACTCCTCGGTAGTCGAGCAGTGCATCAATATTCTCGATATGCTCATCCGGATCTGTGGTTCCATCATATGAGCCTAGTGGTGGGGGTTTTTCTAAACCTCTTGGAAGTTTAGCTGCCATGATTTCCGACGAGATGGGGCCCCGGGCGTCTTCGTCGTCGCTAGAGTTGAACGAAGGGGATCTGGGTGCGCGCTTCTTTGTTCGCCGGGGAGATGCAGATCTTGATCAGCTCCTTCTTGACTTTCTTGGAGGGGAAGACCGCGAAGGAGACTGGCGAAGTCGTTTGTCCCCAGTAGATTCGTCGATGTGTCCCTTCCTCTTTCTCTTGGGAGGAGAGGGACTACGCCTTCTCTGGTGTCTCGCGGGAGACCGGGGTCGACAATTATTGTCCTCGAGACGGGAAATTTTCTCGCCATGGACGAGGAGCAGCAAATTTTTCTGATTCAGGATTTCGGCCAGTGCGGCGAAGTCATATCCTGAAGGAGTCGGGGGAAAGAGGACTTCCAGGCGACTCTCCAGAGGTTGGTTGCGGTCGGGAGAAGGCGAGGTCGTCTTCCCATCTGGGTGATTTTGCACGGTTTCTTCGTGCGAAGGATGATGAATGTTGCTCTCACATTGCGTGAGGATCATGTCGTCGTTTGATCGGTTGTCTGGATTGTCTCGAGCAGCCATGGATCTTGGTAAAAACTTTGGTTCTTTGAAGACTTTGAGAGAGAAGAACGGGGAAATCAGGTTCCCACAGACGGCGCCACCTGATCGTACCTGGAGATCAGGATCCGATACGGCTGGCTTCGAGCGTTGTTGAAGGACGGTTGGTGAGGAGAGGAGGGGGGTGTACCTGCAAGGCACCCCGATGCTGAAGTAAGACACTGAGCAAAGAGCGAGCAAGTACAAGAATTAAGGTCAGAGAATTGAATACCTGACTCTCTCAAATGAGAGGGTTTATATACTGGGCTAGGTGTAAGATTATTGGTCTACACCGTTGGGCGCGGATCGCGGAATCCGTAAAGATAGGTAACGATCAAAACTAGCCGTTGGAGGACTTCGTCTCGGTCGGTATAACCTTGGTCGACATGGACCATTATTCTCAATATTGCTCGACGTCGACCATTCTGCAGAGCTGGTTTGCTTGGCCCAATTCTGGGAATTGGGCCTGCCCAGAACAATTGCTCTAATCATTTTTGTTAAAAAAATCTCTCAGAGCATCCTGGAACATTATTGAAATCAAATAATATCATTCAGAGCATTAAATAATTTATGGGGTATTACAACGATGGTATCATTATTAATGTATGAGGTGGACCAGATTGTAAACTTGAAATCTAAAGATAAATAACATTCAGATGCGCGCCTAAAGAATTTTGATATAATTATATATTGGTCAAGTGAGAGATTATTGGAATATTTTATTTATTTAATGTTATTCCAATAATTATGTGGTCAAATATATATTTAATTATATTAGTTGTTTTATCAAATAAAGTGCCTTGAATAAATTATGTGATCAAATAAGGTTAAAAGACTTTTTAGATTTTATTTAGGAATTAATTAATTGGGTATGGGTTCAAATATGAGTAGATGTCAGAATGACCCATTTGGGAATAATGGGAACCTTAATTGGTCATCACACTATATATATATATATATATATATATATATATATATATATATATATATATATATATATATATATATATATATATATATATATATATATATATATATATATATATATATATATATATATATATATATATATATATATATATATATATATATATATATATATATATATAGGATATGGTCCCCAATATACCGTACACAAGCAAATTATATCTTTTCCCCATCTAAAGAGAATTCAAGGCATACGGAGTATCGGTTGAGGAAGAACCACAAAAGCCATCAACTTCAGATTTCAGGATTACCGCCTAAAGAGGAATTTCCCAATGAATCCAGGTATTCACATAATCAATTTACCAATCTTATTATTTTATATAAATGCTTGAATTCTGCGCCTAAATTATATATTATAATTTATTGAGCAAGTGTGTTTCGATTAATATTGATTAATCTAATTCCAACAGTCAAATGTTGGGTGCAACTATATTTTCAATGGTTTTACCTTGCATGGATTTGTTTCTGATATATATATATATATATATATATATATATATATATATATATATATATATATATAAAAGTTGATAAAAAAGGTTAGATAAATAAATGATTTTTGCTCAAACAAATATTTAAGAACACAAACCTTAAACTCAAATAATTTTTTACTCTTGCATCCATCTTAGAGAACTTTTCATGGTAAATGATCTTGCAAACCTTAAAGAAATGGATGTATATAGTTTCAAGCGCTTCACATGATGTTTCACTTGCTTCTTCATATTCGGAAAGATATTTTTATAATGGAATTTTTTATTTCACGTAGATCATTAATGGTCGTGTCTTGAGCGTTGATATATCATGAAATAAACGACATACATTTGATCAACAAAATCACTAATGATTTTTTATGTTTAATTTAAATAAAATACTTTATCCTCGTTTTAATAGAACATTGAGGAAAATAAACTTTGATTTATTCTTTTTTACATTTTATTGACAAAGAATATTTATAAATAAAAAATATAATAAAAAAGAAAGGTTCCTGGATTGTAATTTTTTTCCCTCGATTATATGGAAAAAAAAATGAGGTAATATGTTGTTTTTATATTTGAAAAAAAAACATCATCCATTATAATAAAATTTACCAAGATCGACCACTGCTTTGAAAGATTTCCCTACTACTATACGCTCACCAAGTCTTAAGGAAACTATTATAGGCCAAATGCCCAATACAAGAGTTCAATCATATTAATATTATTTTAATATAATTTCATTTTATTTAATAAATTATTCAAAGAAAAATCTATTTTATTTCCATTCTAAGAAAAATACAATTCTTAGTAATATACAGCTAAAGAATTTAATCGGCCATTGTTTGTAATCAAAGGAGATTTTTCTATCACTCTATCGAGCCATTTGGCTGAGAAACATATTTTCAGCTTATTTGAAACATAAAAATAGTGAGGCAACATGCATTTTTATTTCTAATCAATTTGCAGTACCATATTCATATAATCAAATTTGTCACCAACTTACGATGACTCATTTTTATTGCTAATCAATATGCCATACCAAATTAGATAATCAAATTTGTCACCACCTCACAATGTGAAGTATTACAAGGTCAAATTATTTTCTTAAGAAAACTCAAAGAGAAGGTGCATGGTGAAGTCAGTCTACTCTATTTTACAAGATTCATTGTCAAAGTTCTATTTAGATCTTGAGATTTAAATTTTATGTTACAGGTGGAAAAGAGAAGTTTGAGGCTTTTTTTGGGTATGCTTTAATTGCAAGTCCTCAAAATATTGTTGCTTCAATTATTTATTTATTTATTTAACTTTAAGCTCTATTTATAGAAGCTCTTGTTTAATTTTCATTGAACTAAACATTCATTACGATTCATAAGAATAAGAATATGAATAGAACAACAACGATTTACTGATTTATTAATGCATTAGTAACATTTCACAATTACATCACCATACATTTCTTGTACATGCCACAAAAAGGTACTAAGTATTATAACCAAGAAAGCACATGATTCAAAGCAGCTCATTCTAAGTTGAACCAGAGATTTCAATGGATTTAACTTGAGGCTTCTTTATCTCTTCCTTAGGAACAGTGACAGTGAGAACACCATTCTCCATGGAAGCTTTCACTTGATCCATTTTGGCATTCTCAGGCAATCTGAACCTTCTCATGAACTTTCCACTGCTACGCTCCACGCGATGCCATTCATCGTTCTTATCTTCTTTCTCGACACTCCTCTCTCCGCTTATCTGTAGAACCCTATCATCTTCAACTTCAACTTTCACTTCCTCCTTTTTCAGCCCAGGAAGATCAGCCTTGAAAACATGAGCTTCTGCCGTCTCCTTCCAGTCAACTCGAGTGCTTACAAAAGCAGAATTCTCACGGGGAAATGAAGAAGAAACTGCAGAATTGGAAAATGGAAAGTCGAGGGAGAAAGGATCGAAAACGTTGGTTCTTCGGCCGCCAAAGAAAGTTGGAATCAAAGACATGTTTGAAATAGTAGAAAACTCAGTAAATTCAAAATTGAGTGCGAAATGATATCGATGATGTATAATGTGAATTACATTGTTCGGAAGCACATGTATATAAAGGAGATGGAGGAATGTCCTTGTATTATCCAGAAAGTCCTGTTATCTTGAAAATTCTTAAACGTTCTAGAGTTATCAGGAGTAACCCCGCACGATCTAAATAGGCTTGGGATTTGAAGCCCAAAGTAACGAGTTCATTTCTTTGTTGGGCTGTAAACTGCCATCCCACATTTAAATTTGATACCATCAATTTTTTTTATAATATTCAAATTATTCTTGTTAAATGTTTATAAAAAAAGAATATATGCAAAATTTGCTAGTACAAGTGAAAAATTCAGTATGAATTGAACAATTTGAAAGTGTATTTAAAAAGTTTGATATGCTTTTATACCGGTTTTTTTTAAGAAATCAGTGGATGGAAAAACTAATCGATTTTTTAAAAGACACCCTTGTGTATCGAGTTTCTTTTGCAATAATTAAAAATTTGCTAGTGTAAGATTTTTTTAAAAAGTTCATGCATTTATTGGATTTTTAGAATGACTTTAAAAAAATACGACTGAGATTTTTTTAAAAAGTTCATGCATTTATTGGATTTTTAGAATGATTTTAAAAAAATACGATAGTGTAATTTTCAACGACTGAGATTTTGGAAATAATTTTATATGGTTTTGATCGGTGTTTTAAAAACTGGATCGATCATCAAATCGATAAGAGTACTGAATCATTGGTTTATTGGTCGAACCATTGGGTCACTGGTCGAACCGATGATCAAACTGAATTAAACTAAATAACTCGGTTGAATAGACCGGTCTTTATAACAAAACTATATAGATATAAAAATGGTCGAACTAGATGATTGAGTCCTGACAAAATATAACTAACACTTAATTTTTTTTTAAAATATCATATCATAAATTTACAAGTTCATATTCTAAATTCAAATTTTAAACAACACATTACAAAATAGTATAAAATTACAAAGTTTAATTGCAAACAAAGTCTAAATTGCAACATAATTTAATTAAATAGTTTATAACAAAATAACTACAATGTGTATTAAGTTTAGTTAAAATAAAGAAAAATTGTTTCAATGTTGGAATTTCCTTCTTTAATATTAAAATCATCAGTGAAATCAACTACACCTGCAACAGTCTCCCCGTCAATGATATCATTACTTCATTTTATTTTTTATTTTTTAATTTTTATTTCATCTATTTTATATTTTATGTTGACTCTGTATTTCTAGGATTGACATAAGTTTTGTAAAACAAATATAGCAGCAATATGTTAGATATGATATATTATCATGCTAAAGAAAAACAAGTTAAGCAAGAAGACCTATTGTGCGCCTGAACATATTGAGTTGAATTGTTTCAACATCAGGAGCAACATGTCGAAGAAGATGTCATATGCAGTCTATTCAACATCATGGACTGATACACGTGGATTGAAGATTCTGTTATAATTTAACAGAAGCAAAATATTTAGAGAAAATAAAGCAATCCAATGTGGCGCTGATTTAAAGGTCTTGAAGATTAAAATCTGAAATAGAGAAGAATATATACTTTCTAAATATAGAGATATTTTAGGAAGTTATGGATTGAAGATCTTTTTTGTAGCAGAACTTTCTGCATAATTGTAGCAGCTGTTATGCTGCATTTTAGAAGGCCCAAATCCAGTTGAGAATATGTTATAAAAAGGAGTCTTGTAACCTAAGTTTTGCAACCAACCAAAGATATAAAAGTCGTATCATTAGGATTGAGTTCTTAACAGTCGTATGTTGAAAAGATGTAATCTTCAGGGTTGTTTCTTTGTAAACCTCAAAGATGTTAAGTAAGAGGTGTATTGTTCTTGGAGGGAGCTTTTAAGCAACTCTGAGATGTTGTCGTGGAAGTGTGTCTTTTGTTTTGCCTTATTGTTTAGGTAAAGAGTCGTCAATATCAACAATTGCGAGTTGGGACTGTGAGAGATCATTGTGGTGATTGGAAGTGAGATGGGTTTCTTATATTTAGGAGTTGCTAAGTAGAAGTTGCACGAGTAGTGATTAAGTGAGAAGATTGTAAATTGAGATGTTTGCTGAGGGTCTTTGAATTGATACTACATAGTGGATTTCCTTCCTGGCTTGGAAGCCCCCATAGTAGATGTGATTGCATCGAACTGAGTTAACAATTTTGGTGTGTTGATTTATGCTTTTCAGTATTATATTGTAATGTATTATGTATTGTCTTACTGGATATGTCAATTCAAATGTCTCACCATCTTGTAGGATATTTGGAATCTGTCATATCAAAATTTAGTATTGTTATTGTGTTTACCTTGTCATGCAATCTGTAACATACCACATGTCTCGACATCTTATTCGACATCTGGTTCTGCTATACCAGAATTTTAATTGGTATCAGAGCAGACATCTTGTCTGTTTCTGGATGAGATCCAAGTAGGATACTTTCTGATTCATGGTCAAGGTAGAAGATTTATACTGAAAACTTGTTTGAACATGTTAGGTTCATATTGTTATGTGAATGGTCCCTAGAAAGAATGAACTATTATGTTATTATAGCCTGGTGGTGAGCTGCAGTTGTGGCAGGTTTGATTTGTTTTCAAACCTATGGTATTTTGGTGTCACCTGAAGTATGTTGTTATGACTGATATGTGACACCTGAAGGTTTTGAGGAGTTTGTGTTGTGATCCGCTGCATATCTATATGGAAACTCCTGTTGTTGAGAATATTATTCTTCTCTGGAGTCATATCCTATGGTGATGGGACATTTGCAAGTTTGCTTCTATAGACTTTGCCAAAGATACTTGAAGTTTTCGTTCAAGTCCACTCATAAAGGCATTGTTAAGTGAGGTTGCTGTAAAGTGATCTGAATCCGAAGATAGTAGAAGCATATGTTTTCAACATACTTATCTCCAGTCCGTGGATCTCTTAGTGTGCTCCTTGGAATAATGTCATATCTCAAGATAGAACATCACAAAAGAATTATGCAGAATTATGTTATCTAAAGGAATGGTTTAACAGATGCTTTGGGAGCTAAACTAATGTTGTTGAATCACATGTGTTTGGAACCTACTCTTGATCTAGAAGATGATGCATCTGGATAATGTGTCCGAGAAGGTTCTAGCACCGAAACTTATCTTAGATATGTGTGTTGATCAAGGTGTGATCAACATGTTTGTTACTCCTGAGGATAGTTTATTTCTGGTCCTTGTTGCAGGAGTGAATAACCTGAGCTTCAAGGAGTATTACCTCTAAGAGTCTCATTGTACATGAAGGTTAAGTTGTTAAGTTTTTGTGTGTCATCTGGAAGATTCATCTATTCAGATATGTAATCTTGTGGAGCCAGAAGAGTTTTGACTGCGTGTGTTAAATGTAGAAGGGAAGATAGTGTGATTCTCTGAAATGTTTTTGGCAGATACTGAGGGGGAGTTTCTTTTATGTTGAAATACCTTGGAGACATAGAAGACACAATGTCTAGATACCTCTATACTGAGAATTCATTCCTCTCAACAGGTCTGGCTGCTAGTTTCCTACAAAAAGGATAGAGGTTGATTAATCAAACTTGATATTACCTGTCAAGTCTATGAGAACATGGAACTCTTGTTCTGGTGTTGTGGAGTTGTATCAACCTGTATAAGTTGATTGGTGTTAGTATGGTTGGAGTTTCTTCTAAGTTGCCTGGGATGGGGGTCCAGTTGTTTTCTGGAAAAGGCGGATTGGGTGCAAAGACATTTAACTTCTCAAAATCAGACAAGAGGTCTATCTACTGAGCACTTAGGAGAAGATTCTTGAGATGTCCCTACTGCTGGTTATGTTTGTGTGTTTGTCTGAAAGTTTGATAAGTTATTGATGGTTGATCCCCTTGTGTTCTCCTGCATGTGTTATGTATAGATTACTATAGAGGTTGTCTTCAGAACCATAGTAATTTGTGAAGCCTTATGTGACCTTGATTGATGTTTGAGAAGATGTTGGAACACCATCTCAAGTCTGCATGATTGTTCAACTAAGGTTATTTTGCTCAAGATGGAGTAAAATATCAAGCCACTGATCCTCTTGAATGTCCTGACTGGTTGTAAAGAATCAGAAGATGTCAGATGGTTGCAGAAGAAGAAGTCAGATCATTTGCCCTACCTTGTGTGAGAAGTTAATCTTATCTGACTAATAGTAAATACTTTGGCGAGATACTTAGTTTTTGTCTATTGTTGTTGTGCATGTATTTAAGGGTGAATACTTGGACGATAAACTTGGTGTTTGTCTGGAAGTTATGCATGTTTGCAGTCTAAACATTATGGTTCATGAAATGTGCTGAGTTTTTTTCCTGAGTGGTTGTGATCATGGAGTTAGGAAGAAGACTACCTGAGGTGGTCCTATGCAGCTAACTATATTAGAAGTGTGTGGACGAAGAAGATAACATCATCTACGGTCTGTTTATGAATCTTTCTTAGATAACAAATATCTTGTTGGGAGTTGGGTATTTATCTGATGGGTGGATGCAATTTAGGTTTTTGAAGTCTCGTGTTCAGGAATTGTGTGAAAGTTTATTTCTCTTTTGTGTGATCAGGCAATTGTGATAACCTGATTGTAATGCAAAAGGTGTGTTCTTTTGTCTGTAATGTGAAACTGATGACCTACATGATATTATAACATCATTGTGTTATTATCCTAGAAGGTAATCTGGGACTATTCTTATGAAGTTGGAAGAGCAACATTATTGTCAAGAGTGACAGTTTTAACATAATGTGGATTAAAATGGACAAATTCTGATCTTGATGTTAGTGGTATGTTCTGGCAATACATAAATGCTTTCATGGTGAAGACTTCATTTGTTGTAAGGAAAGAAGCTTGTTATCATATAATGTGATCTGATCAGAAGGATTGTATTGTGTGGTTGTTGAACTGGTAGTTTCTTTTACTACTAGTCTTGGATAATGGCAGGCTGGATCCTATGTAGCAAGCAAACTAAGAGCATTTTTTATGGAATATGTGAGAAATTCAAAATCAAGTGTGTATTGTGTGGATATATAAGGATATTTATCATTTGTGCTCTTGGTGGTATTCTTAGAAAGCTAGTGTATCTGAATTTGTAAAACGCATGATTGATTTTTCAGTTTGAAAGTGTGTTCATCAAGTGTGTGAAGTTGAGAATTAGTGGAGTTTATGCTTAGGTGGAGTTTTGTTTATCCATGACATGGGAAGAGCTTGTTAATCTTATTTGGAGCTAACCTTAAAATTCTTCAAAATTAAAAGATCAGACTGTTGTAGAACTATCTGATTGGTGATGTTCAACAAGATGTTTGGAACATCTCATCATCAGAGTTTATGCAGAATCATGGGAGGGGTATTGTATAAGCTTTAGCATCTGTTATTTCTTGGGAGTTGGT
The DNA here is from genome assembly GCA_963966055.1 of Lathyrus aphaca. Lineage (NCBI taxonomy): Eukaryota > Viridiplantae > Streptophyta > Magnoliopsida > Fabales > Fabaceae > Lathyrus > Lathyrus aphaca. The sequence goes on along the minus strand of OZ014521.1, from coordinate 118,613,621 downwards.
CTAAGAATTGGCTTCAGTCTTGTGTATTTCTAGAAAGTTTACAGGCAAGAAGTTGGTCTGGATATTGTTAATGCTGAAGATGGAGATGAAAAAGTATGAAGACATCATAATCTTGATGACTACTTGGATTGGTTTATTTCTGATCCAAGTGCAGTCCAGAATGCTCGTCATGGAATTAAAATAGGTGGTAATATCAGAACTGTATGAAGACTACTTTACTCAAGGAAAGGTGGCATCCTTGGTATAACTATGAGGTGTAGTTCTTAACTATTCCTTTTGAAGATTCAGACAGTGGCAGGTTATAGGGCTTTGGAGAAGCACTGGCAGATTTTCGTTAATGTGTGAGATTGGTTGGAATTACTGCAAAATCAACAGAATGGAGGTTGTCTACTCAAACTTGGTTGGTGAATCAAGTCTATGAGAGCATGTAACTCTTGTTCTATTAAGGGAGGAAGTTCTTTCAAGTGGCAGAAGAAGGAGCTGAATTCAACAGCTGGATGTTAACTCATAATATTCTAACATCTAGTTCAACATCAGAATCTCAGTTGGTGAAGTAGCACATCAACTTAAGATAGGATGATCTACAGGAATGAAAAATTGAATTCTTCAAAAAGACTGCTTACTACTTCAACCATGACAAACCTAAGAATGACAGTAAATTTTCATCGGTTCAACAAACAAACAAAAATCTGTTATGGAATAGTCGTTATGAAGAACCCAAGCATGTCTCCAATCGTTATTTACCTATCTATAACATAGTTTGACCACCCATTAATGATTATTTTCTCCTCATGTGGAAACCTTCACTCATGCAGGACAATATCAATCTCCGTAACACACCTTTTTCCCGTGTCAAAATCAAGCAAATCTATTGTCCTTTGATTATAATAAAGACATCTTTCTGCCATAAAGTCTGGCAAATGCTGCAAAAGTATTATAATCAAACAATAATCAGTATTCTAACTTTACCATATACTTTCTTAACAAATTCATACTACTGTCTACCACTTACCAGTATTTCAATTTCGACTGATGGACGACATCCTATTACCCACTCCCAATAGTACTCCTTATCTTCGATCTAAGCATATAGTTCATCAAGCGTCATTTCCATTTCATTTTGCTTTTCACTTATACCAAGGGTTTCCTAATTAGGCATTACACCGCACCCTTCATTTATCATTAAATTTTCAGGTTCCTTCTCAGTTACTCCATCTCTAACTCATTCAACTTGTGTGTCCCTAATAGAAAATAAAACATTCATGTACATACCACTTTAAATAAAAATATAATACCAACCTTCACTTTTTGTTCCTAATGTAATGAAATCCAACATAACATTCACAACCACCTTTTACAACATGACCTAACAAGTATCCAAATATTGTTGTTCAAAAACATTGTTACTCCAAAAATTCAGCAGCTACTATATTTATATTGAACATGCATTGAAATTAACATGGATTAAACCAATTCAAGTTTAAATCTAAATTGAACAAAATTATATTACCTCCCACACATTTCATGGATTTCAACCTCCAGATTGTCTTCCCACTGAAAACCCTTAATGAATTTTTCTTTCCATCTAAAACACTTGTGTAGATTCTAAATATTATTGATCATCTTAACCGACTTCATGCTTAAAAAATTATTGTTCAATGTAACACTAACATAATGATGTTCATTCAATGTTTACCTACATTGTGCATTTCAGCCATCACTTCAGATTACAAGATAATGGATTTTATTACATTTGGGGTTTTTCACCTACATTTTGCATTTCAGCCATCACTTAAGTTTCTCCGACCACTATTTCGATCGCCTGCTTCTCCTTTGACGAAGTTTCTCCGACCACTATTTCAATCATCTGCTTCTCCTATGACGAAGTTTCTCCCAGTCTGAAACAAAAAGACCATTGTTACTATGTTTTTCTCTTTTACAAAAAAAAAAAACATGCAAGACGTTGAAGAACCGAAGTATTACAAGCTTGAAGAACCCTTCTGATTGACCATTTTTCACACAATGACGATACCCTTCAATGGTGAATGGTGTTTGTGACTTCTGGAAAAATAAATGTTTCTTACTACTTATACTCAACTCATTTAACCAGGTTTTTGTTCCCAACCAACCACTAATGAAAAGCCACCTTTTACTATTTTCATTTAACATCTCCTCGAATTCCACTTCAGGAGTTATAATCAATTTAATCTTTTTTTCCTGTTATGTTTGACTTTTCCTTTCAGTTTTTTAGTTTTTTATAATATAACTGGATTATACTTTATTTTTTGTTCCAACATATGTACAATGTGCCTTTTGTTATTCTATTTAGAATGATATACAATTTTTGTTTTTGTTTTTTATTATATAACTGTATTATATTTATTAATATCAGTTTAAACATTTATTTTTGTTACTTTCAAATTAAATTATTTAAAAACGAACTACAAATTTAAGGAAGTATGTTGTAACTGGATTATACTTTATTTTTTGTTCCAACATATGTACAATGTGCCTTTTGTTATTCTATTTAGAATGATATACAATTTTTGTTTTTGTTTTTTATTATATAACTGTATTATATTTATTAATATCAGTTTAAACATTTATTTTTGTTACTTTCAAATTAAATTATTTAAAAACGAACTACAAATTTAAGGAAGTATGTTGTAAATATGTTTATATTTTAAACTCCAATTAGACAAAAAAATGTTAATAATAAAAATGTTTTCAATTTTTTAATAGAAATAATAAATAAAATGATTGTATTGAAATTAAAAAGAAATAGGATAAAATATACAAATAAATAAAATGATTTTTTTGAAATTAAAAAGAAATAGAAAAAAATATACAAAGTTTTTTCTGAAAATAAAAATAAAAAGATAATAAAAATAATAATAAAAAATATTTGTCTAAATGAGAATATAATTAATAATAAAATGAAATATATAATAATAAATAAAATCTTGAAATTAAAAATTCATATTAAAAAAATATTCTACGTCTTTTTAGAAATGAAAAAATCTATAAAAAGAATAAATAAAATAAAATTTGTGTTTAAGAGAATATATTAAAAAGAAAATATGGAGTTTAGAGTATATGAAGAGATGTGCATGCATCCAAAATAAAACACTAGACAAACCAAAAGTCAAGGAGTTAATGTTTGCAATTTCAAATAGGTAACCTAACTTTAACGTATCCAAAGCAGAAAGAAGCGGATAAGTTATCGACATCAAAGAAGTTCGAATGGAGGTATCTGGAAGTGAATGGGTTAAGGATAGCGGCAAGATGCTCGTCCGCCAGGTTAGGGAAAGTGATGAAATCCTGCGCACATGGACAAAGAAGTTCGAGCTGGGGCAACGTTCTTCAAGAATTGTTGCGAGGTTTGTGAAATCGTTGCATGCAATTCATTGATTGAAAGTTTTTTGAAGTTCTCTAAGAATTGGTTTTCTTTCTTTCTGCAGATATCGTGTAGAAACCAGTGCTGGGATGTATAAAGAGTCGCAAGACTTCAAAGCAAAGGGTGCCAGGTAAATCGTGATGTTATGTACTTAGATAGTTTGATAAAAATCATGTAGAAAGTTTTGATGTGTTGTAATCTTGATATTTGTTTTGAACATGATTAAATCTTGATGTTTTGTACTTAGAAAGTCAGATAAAAATCATGTAGAAAATCTTAATGTATTGTATTTTTCATATTTGTGTTGATGATCATTAAATCGTGTAGAAAGTCTGATTAAAATACATCCATGTTAGTTTACTTGTTGTGGTTTAATTGAAACTCATAATAAAAATCTAAATTCTTCAAAATATGGTCAAAACATCCTGAGTGGATCAAGGTGGTTTAAAATTATTGGATTACTTATATTTTTGGTTGTCCTGTGTTCATATTATCTCAAAAGCACAAACTCCTCAAAAGTACACTTAAGATTTGGAATAAAGAATGCTTTGGCAATGTTCAGGAGCTGTTAAACAAAACATCTGCAAATCTGGTGTCAATTCAAACCAAAATCCAATTAGTATACCAAAATGAAAAGCTTTTTGATAGGGAACAAAAGGCTTAAGTGGATATAGAAACTGCTCTTAAACTATAAGAGTTGTTTTGGCAAGAAAAATCAAAGGTTAAATGTCATAATGAAGGGGACATAAACACTACATTTTCCCACAAGATATCCAAAATAAAAAATTGCACCAAATTAAGTGTCTATCTATAGTTTCTGCTCAATCTTGATACCACTTAAACTCTTTTGTGACTACAGTGCTGATGAAAAGGGTAAACAGAAGGCTATGAAGTCTACTAAAGAGGCAGGACGTCGGCCCGGAAAAAGGAAAAGGTAACCGTAATGTGATTTCAATTAGAATTAGATTTTAAACTGCAACTATATAAATTAACATACTACTGTGTATAATTGGATATTTCACATCACCAAATAGTTCATAATTCTTTTGACTTTCACCATCGCTCCAAAATAGATTTTGCATCGTTCCATCCGCACCCACCGCGTGTGCAACAAACATCAATGGATCTTTAACACGAAGATCCCTAAGATACCTAACAACTCCTTTAGCATAAGAAGCAATCTCTTTTCTTTATCTTGCAATTTGATTATGTACGTCCCTATTCAAAAATCCTACCTTATCATACCCCCGGACAACATTTGCAAATGAACCAATCATTTGAGTTACGTTGATTCTGGCATTTCCAAAATTCTTAATTTGTATCTTATCTGACTTAATAAGCTTCCTATGAGGTGCCAACAACATGCAGTGCCTCTCCTTTAACATTTCATGATTGTGCTCAAAGGTAAAAACTGTGACATACCAACGATGTGAAATTACATTGATATGAACCCGAAATTTTGCTCCACATCCACACCGGGTCACGTGCCTTGGACCACGCTTGGGAGGCACTACTCTTTTTTCCTAAATTCTACAAGGTTACAAACAAATGTTTGTTGAATAACATCTCCATTATTTTTTTTAATAACTTGACCTTTACAGACCGCGAAACTAATCATCTTTGCAAACCAACAGTAAAATTTGTAGGCAATTTCCAGACTTCCAAATTGCAGCTTCAAAACATCATTATTTTGCAAGTTAAACATGTCCATCTTTGCAAAGTCGTCAATCTCGTCAACAACAAGTGATTCGTTCAAACTCCACTCCAAACCTTCCCCACCAATTCCATCACTATTATCATCTGTATTCCAATACTCGTCATCGTATTCACCACCATCAAATTCACCATCTTCATCATCGTATTCACCACCATCAAATTCACCATCTTCATCGTCGTATTCACATTTGTCAAATTCACCATCTTCACTATTGCATTCACATCCGTCAAATTCACCATTTTCATCATCGTATTCTTTAAACTCATAATCTTCATCAACAACTGTGTTGCCATATACAACAATATTCAGTCCGACATCAACATTAACACGACCATTCTCATGTAAACTCTCATTGAGTGCTTTCTAAAAAATTATAAATAACTAAATCAATAAATCATCATACAAATGGGTTACAACCACAAGATAAGATTGTTCGGAAAGTTTACCTAAAAAATTATAAATAACTAAATCAATAAATCAACAATCAAATGGGTTACAACCACAAGTTAAGATTGTTCGAAAAGTTCACTTACAAAGTTAGATTGTATTACCTAATGCCCAATAACGTCACCACCATCCATCTTCGATTCAATATTTGTGAGTTACTTTTTTGATTCGGAAAAACTTGCTGAAGAAATCAGAAGAAAGATGGATAACTTGCTGAAGAAATTTGTCTTTTCAAGTTGCAGAGTGAGATGGAGAAACAAAATGTGGGATGGAGGCGTGAGAGAGAAGATGAAAGCAGTGCATATGAAGTCTTAAGAGAGAAGATGGAGGCGTGAGAGAAGATGAAAATATTATTTTTTTTGGACAATAATGTATTGAAGACAGCATCAACGGTATCCAACAGTATTCCTGCACTGTGTGTAACTGAATCCAACAGTGTATCGTGTGAGAAATAAAAGAGTAAATATCCAAAGGTGAATATTCATTTTAATAAAAAAAGAAAAGATCTCTTAGACATAGTGCAGTATAAACACCACCACCGTGCAAAGACCCGCCACGGGATTCTAGACGTGTTTGAGAGGAGGATGCATTAATTAACATCTCATCAATTTCCGAAAATGATTTATACCAAACGTTGCTGTATCATAGTGGGTTACCTACAGGACACACTTTTTACACGTGTCAGAATTTGATTGGCAAAGCTGCCGTGCTGTAATGAAACCTCCTTTGATTTTTCCCTATAAAACCATACCCTGTAATTTTATCATTGCTACAAGCTCTTATATTTCGTTTCAGAGAAAAGAGATTCATACATATACATATCACACAACCTCGTTTCAAGGTATCATCATCTTCCCCTTTCTTCCCCGTTAAGACTTCGATTATCGTTTAATAGATCTTTCGTTCCGTCAACTTTTAATTTGATATGGTTTTTAGACATCGATTATTAGGGTTTTGTGTTTTCTATTTAATTGATGTTTAGATTTGTCAGCTTAGTTTTTCAACCGTTTTTTCAAGTGCTGGAAATTCTTCTGAAAACTGTTTAATTGATTCATTCAATTTTTGTTGTTCAAAGACGACCTTCAGTTCTTTGTCTGGTCTGGATTATATATTATTTGATTCTAAAATTTCCTTTAATTACACCACTTCATGGATATTTATTTCTATTGACTAATTGATTGGAAGCTATTTATAAAATTGTAATCTTGTATCCAGAGTTGTTACCCGATTTATTGGTAGTTAAGGATAATTTGATGAGTGGGTTTTTAGAATGTTCTATGCAAATAGAATTGATGATACTAGTTGATCTTGTTCTTTCAGTCCTCTGTAACATGTAGTCTGTTTACAAAAATTGGTGATTGATTCATTTCTTTTTGTTTGTTTTTGATATTATAGATGCAAATCTTCGTTAAGACCCTCACTGGTAAGACCATCACTCTCGAAGTTGAGAGTTCAGATACCATAGACAATGTTAAGTCAAAGATTCAAGACAAGGAAGGGATCCCTCCAGACCAGCAGCGTCTCATTTTTGCTGGCAAGCAACTCGAGGAGGGGCGTACCCTTGCTGATTACAACATACAGAAGGAATCAACTCTCCATTTGGTGCTCCGTCTCCGTGGTGGGATGCAAATCTTTGTCAAGACTCTCACTGGAAAGACCATCACCCTCGAGGTTGAGAGCTCTGATACCATTGACAATGTCAAAGCCAAGATTCAGGATAAAGAGGGCATTCCTCCTGACCAACAGAGGCTCATCTTTGCTGGCAAACAACTTGAGGATGGTAGAACTCTAGCAGATTACAACATCCAGAAAGAATCCACCCTACATCTGGTACTTCGTCTCCGTGGTGGTATGCAAATCTTTGTCAAGACCCTCACAGGAAAGACCATCACACTTGAGGTGGAGAGTTCTGACACCATAGACAATGTCAAGGCCAAGATACAGGACAAAGAGGGTATTCCACCAGATCAACAAAGGTTGATTTTTGCTGGAAAGCAACTCGAAGATGGAAGAACCCTGGCTGATTACAACATCCAGAAGGAGTCAACTCTTCATCTTGTTTTGAGACTTCGTGGTGGTATGCAGATTTTTGTGAAGACCCTTACTGGCAAGACAATTACTTTGGAGGTAGAGAGCTCAGACACTATTGACAATGTGAAGGCCAAGATACAGGACAAGGAGGGTATTCCCCCAGACCAGCAAAGATTGATTTTTGCTGGAAAACAACTCGAAGATGGACGAACCTTGGCCGATTACAATATCCAGAAGGAATCCACCCTTCATCTTGTCCTTCGTTTGAGGGGAGGTATGCAGATCTTTGTGAAGACTTTGACAGGAAAGACCATTACATTGGAGGTAGAAAGTTCTGACACAATTGATAATGTGAAGGCAAAAATTCAGGACAAGGAGGGAATCCCACCAGATCAGCAGAGGTTGATCTTTGCTGGGAAGCAATTGGAGGATGGAAGGACCCTTGCTGACTACAACATTCAGAAAGAGTCTACTCTTCACCTTGTTTTGCGCCTTCGTGGTGGATTTTAAGTATCTGAATGTTGCATATCTGTAATATAATATGTGGATGTTCTACATGTCTTTGGTTTTTATGTTTTAGAACTTGGGTATTGGGTCCATGGTGGTCCTTGAAAACTATTGTTTGATCTGATTTAAGTATCATATTACTCTTGGTTGTTTTATCAGAGTCTACAAGAATTTCCCCCGATTTTATGTTTACCTTGAAATTGGTTATCCATAAGTTTCATATTACTATCCTGAAATTGTCCTCCTATCAAGAAGGAAAAATAAATGTCCTATCTGTAGTGCAGTAGTTTGTTCTGATGAAAAGCTCCGATATATTACCCTTGGTGGAAGGATCACATGCTAAGCAGTGAGGATTGACACAGCTCCTTCAGTCTGGCAATGCATTATATGTTCTTACTAGTTTCATAGAAAATGCTATAATGCATTAGATGTTTTTACTAATTTCATAGAAAATGCTATAATGCATTAAGGTTTAAATCAGGCACTGAATGATCTACAATAAGACTGGTACTGTTGGGTTCATGTTTGTTAAAATTTAGTTTTAACCAGGCCAATATTGAACCAAACTATTGAAATTTGATATTAATTTGTTTTGACAATGGTTTTTCGACTCACAAATTTGGGGTTTTGATAATTTGTCCATAAACTCGGCTACTCTAATAAACTATAACTAATTTGAATAATTCATATCATTTGTTGCCTTGCATGAGTCATGTTAGATGACTTGAGCAACAAGTTTGATAACACTTGCATCTCCTTCAAATCTTTGGATTTTTCATCTCCAATCGTTATCTCAAAATCCTAGCAAGTTTTGTTCTAATTGCCACCAAAAATCCTAATACTCCACTATAAATAGAGGTTATTTCGTGAGAAATGTGAGATTTTTTAGAGTAAGGAAGTGTAGGAAAATTTGAGAGAATCCTAGCAAGTTTTGTTGTAATGGCCACCAAAAATCCTAATACTCCACTATTAAATAGAGTTTCTTTATTGTGAGATTTGAATGAATAAAGTTTTATTTTTTGCAATAATATATTGTGTTGTTTCTATTTAGATGCTATATAGAATATAGTGTGTATTATACGTGAATTAAATGTGTGTTAGTCTTGTATATATGTTGCTCGTGGTAATTGGTTACATATTTTAGTTATTTCATTTTTTAAATCTTGGAATTAACTATAACTATTTTTGTTAGTTTTCATTTTCCCCGATCCCACACCAATCAGAGTTACTAAACTTAGTGTCTAAACAAAAAGTTTTTATGATTGAAATGTTAAAGAGATACACGCAAAAGAGGCAGATTTAAAAATTTGTGATTCGAATGATCAAATCAGAATTTTATGACTCAAATCAAATTTTAATGCTTGATTTGTGATTCAAAACAAATGGCTTAGGGCCCATTTGTTTTAAATTTAAAAATAAATATTTTTTTTTTTTATATTTTCGAAAATAGATTTTATAAAATCATTTTTTTTAATATTACAAATTTTTTAATATTCATTTTTTTAAAATTAAAAGATTAATTTTGACGTTGTAAAACATAAATATATATTATTTAAAATCAAAACATAGTTGAAATCACAATTTTTGAAAAAAGTTGTATCTTGATAATGATTTTTATAAAAAACTATTTGAAACAGTTTCAAAATTAAGTGATTTTTTGAAATTTTGATATCCAATTTTTTTCCGATAAAATGATGAAATACCTAAATAATATTTTAAGAATAACTATTCAAACAAAATTTGCATTTGAAACTTTTATGAAAAGTTTCTATTAGTAAGTGCTCTGCGCCCAATTAACGCCTAATCCAACTTACCTCTAGGCATAAGTCCAACAAGGGATTCACGACCTCATGGCCGTTGAGAAATAGAGTCGTTAGAATATAGCAGTCGGGGGACTTCCCCCACACGTGTTCTAACGCCTCTCACGCGACCAACTGCCATTCTGAAACTATTGGAAGCGGTTACACCCAGTCAAGGGCTACACACCCGCAATCCACGGCCAGATGCCCTTATAAATATTCTCCATCTTTGGAGGATCAGGTATTCAATTCTAATCACTTACATATTTTATTAACGCTTTAGTTTGCTTCAACCCGAAACTTACTTGAGCGTCGGAGTACCTTGCAGATACACCACCCCCTCTCCTACCACATCGTTGCAACCCCAACTGAAGGCCACGATGACCTGTCGGGATCATTTATGTACAGTGGCGCTGTCTATGGGAAACAACAACTCCCCTCATCTTTCTTGAACAAGATCATTTCTTTTCAATGCAAGATCAAAGCTCATCTTTTCTTTTCGTCTTCATGACTTCCCAGCTCAATGAGACTGTGAACGACCCTATCACCATCCTCCTCAATGGTGGTGACAATCCCGGTAACCGTGTAACAAACCACCAAGATGCTAGTTACCATGAGGGACACCCCCTCCTCGACATCTAACAATCTGAAGTAGTCGTCGGCCCTTCACGGTGTTCGAACCGATCTCTGTCCCGCCAGACGCCGACGCCAGTAAACAGACTCTCATCATTGCACTCAACAGTGCAAACCTCACTCTCTTCCAGAAAAGCGAGCGCATACAGGTGCTCGATGGTGATCGTCGTTCTCCTTCTCCTGCTAGGAAACACTATTGCAGGGACTCTCGCAGACGTTGCTCACGGTCTCCTCCGTGAAAGCACGCGGAGAAAGATTCCAGAGATCTCTCTTGTAACAATCTGTTTTTTTAATTAATTATTTAATTACATATTTCTGTATTATGTTGTTTGGTTAAGTGTCGAAGTTGTCAAAAAGTTGATTTAAGTTGTTTTTGGTTGGTCGAATTAATTAAGTTGATTTAAGTTGTTTTTGGTTGGTCGAATTAATTAAGTTGATTTAAGTTGTAGATTATCAGCAGAATGATATCATTATATTTAGTAGGCTTGTTGGTGAATAAAAGTAGTAAGAGTGAGGGTTTATGAGTTAGGCTCATTAGAATTATTAAAATTAATAAAATTATAAGATTAATTGGGATGATAAAAGTATAAGCAAAAGTGATTTGTACTTGACTGAAGCTTTTAAGTAAGACAAAGGATTGTCTTTGAAGTATGTCTTCTTTTTATTAGTTATTAGTTTGTCATCATTATTGTGATTGAGGGGGAGTGAGAGGTGTCTCTTATCTAAGAGTTCTTAGATAGAAATTGCATTGGGTAGTGATTAAGAGACGAGGTTAAACTGAGTGGTTTAACTCTGAATTGATACTACTGATAATGGATTTCCTTCCTGGCTTGGTAGCCCCCAGAGTAGGTGTGTTTGCACAAAACTGGGTTAACAATTCCTTGTGTTCATTTATTTTCTACAACTATTTTTGTGTTCTTGTCACTGTGTTAAGTGAAGAGATCAGTTGTTCTGACATCTCATAGGACATCTGTAATCTGCTATACCAGAATTTCAAACATTTTCTTCAAATCTTTATCAATCCAAAACAGAGCCAAGAAAACTCATTGTCACAAAAATCATAACCACGTTCCATAATTCTCAAAAACCAAAATCTAAACCCATTGTTTCCCCTATAAATACAAAAATTCACAAACACAAACCACCACAACTTTATTGAACAACACAAAAATATCATCATTGAAATAGATTGAATCAAACATGGAAAAGATGAGTAATGGAACTTATTTCCAGAATTTTGAAACATATGAGAAAAAGATGATATTGTAGTCCAAATATGAGTTTCTCGAAACATTCTTTACATCATAATATTCCAATTATGTAAAGAAATATTTATAAGACCTTAATGTTATCTAATTCAGCTAAACACTTTCTAGATTCCTTTTTGTCTGCATCTAATTTTTTATGCAAGATCTTCTGTTTGTAAAGTCACTGTAAATATCACACCAAAACATGTCACGTGAAATATTCCAAAAAAATTATAATCAAGAGTACCTATCTTTGACGATCCTAATATTGTTCTGCAGCAAATGCATCCATATTGCTCTCGTAATGACCCGAATCAACCAAAAACTGGAAAAAAATTGTTATCATTTCAAGAGAAACTATGTGAGCGTGAAAGTGAACAATAACTCGCATCCAACATTCAGATATAAGCAAATTGTACCCTACGAACAAACACATATCTCCAGTAACTGTATCCGACGGTAAAACATGAAAACATAAAATGAATATCTAGATTAGATTTAAATCTAGCTTAAAATCAAGAAGAGAAAAAAGATGGGTACAATAAAACGCTAATTTCTTCTTTTTCGTTTGCTACAGAAAAAAAAACCAAACATACTCATATCAGTTTTTAGTTAGGGTTGAACAAAATTATGCTCAGATTCACCTTTTCTCACACAAAAGAGGTTAACAATCATAATATGTTTTGTATATTTAATTGAAGTTGGAGAAAAAAATTCAAAAAAAAAATTAGAAAAAAAATGTTATTCATGTATATCTGTAAATATCCACGGATATCTTAAAACCCGTGAATTATTTGTTTAAAGGATACCCGCATGAATATGAGACGAATATAAATATCATATTTATCCAACAGAATGAAGACGAATATCATATTATATGTCCCCATTAATATCAATTTCCATCCTTAGAGACAAGTATGATTTTTCATAAAATCAAAATCAGCTATGCTATTGTTACACTCAATTCCTACACCAATACATACACCGTATGTACTGTTCACCGTATTTATACGGTGAACAGTGTATTTTTCAATTAAAAAAATATTTTTTAATGAATAGTGTCAGTGAACAGTAAAATCGTACATGAACAGTGACATATGAATAGTACAACGCATGAACAGTACACGTGAACAGTATTTCTGAACAATGATTTTAAAAATAGTGAAACAAGTTGGTTAATGCAATGTAAAAACTTGGTTAATGCAATAATGAAGTTGGTTAATAACGTTCAGGCGTTAAAAATAATTTTAGCAGTCACCAAAGTTGGTTAATATAGTGTAAAAACTTGGTTAATGCAGTAATGAAATTGGTTAATAAATGTTCAGAAAAATTAAAAAATATTAAAAAAATAATTTTTTATATAATTTAAAAAATATATATATTATTATAATATTTCACTGTTCACCGTATTGATGAACAGTGAAATACGGTGTAGATGTATGATTTTGGTGTAAGAATAACATTTCTCAAAATAATATTTGTAGAAGAGATGATCCACGTGGACAGTGTAGAATAGGTTTTTCAACAAATTAAAAGAAAATGAAAACTTTGATCGGAAGAAATCTCTAAAGGCGGTGGAAGACAAACTAGGCCAACAGATTCTAGACGTGGTTGGAAGGATGATGTATCTACTACCATCTACTCCACGACAAGTCATCAGTTGCCGAATACGACTTTGATACCAAACGTTGCCGTATTGTAAGGCTTGACCCCTCTTTTTTATCCATGTGTAATTTTTTTATTGGTAGACCTGCCGTTGCTGAAACCTATTGTTAATCCGTTTTTTTGCTATAAAACCAAATCCGGCATAGCAATTTTCTCATAGTTTTATCCCAAACAAACAGGTATTCATTTTGTTGTGGAAAAAAGAGATTCATACCTAGCACACAAAATCGTTTCAAGGTATCATCTACTTTTCTTCGCGTCTTAATTAACACATCGATTATTATTTGCTATTATTTTATCGATCATTGTTAACTTTGAATTTGAATTTGAATTTGATATATGTTTTTAGACATTGATTAGGTTTTTGTGTTATCATTTTAATTGATAATTCGATCTGTTCAATTTCTATTTCATGCGATGGAAGTTATTCTGATTTGAATTGTCAGATCTGGATTATGTATTGTATGATTCTAAAGTTTCCTTTAATTAGATTATTTCATGGATAGTTGATCGATTGATTCATTGATTTGATAATTTTTATAAAATTGTAGTCCTGTATCCATGGTTTTACCCGATTTATTGATTGTTAAGTAAGTTTTGTGATTGTTTCGTGTGAATTGAATTTATTAGTCTAGCTGATCTTGTGCTTTCACTTCTCTGTAACATGTAATCTGTTCATAGTAATTGATGATTGATTGATTTGTTTTTGTTTGTTTTGGATAATTTAGATGCAAATCTTCGTTAAGACCCTCACTGGCAAGACCATTACTCTCGAAGTTGAGAGTTCGGATACCATAGACAATGTTAAGGCCAAGATTCAAGACAAGGAGGGGATCCCTCCAGACCAGCAGCGTCTCATTTTTGCTGGCAAGCAGCTGGAGGACGGCCGTACCCTTGCTGATTACAACATACAGAAGGAGTCCACCCTGCATTTAGTGCTCCGTCTCCGTGGTGGGATGCAGATTTTTGTGAAAACTCTCACTGGAAAGACCATCACCCTTGAGGTGGAGAGCTCTGATACTATTGATAATGTTAAAGCCAAGATTCAGGATAAAGAGGGTATCCCTCCAGATCAGCAGAGGCTCATATTTGCTGGTAAACAACTTGAAGATGGCAGAACCTTAGCAGATTACAACATCCAGAAAGAATCTACCCTCCACCTTGTGCTCCGTCTCCGTGGTGGTATGCAAATCTTTGTCAAGACCCTCACAGGAAAGACCATCACACTTGAAGTGGAGAGCTCTGACACCATTGACAATGTCAAGGCTAAGATCCAGGACAAAGAAGGCATTCCACCTGACCAACAGAGGCTCATCTTTGCTGGAAAACAACTCGAAGATGGCCGAACTTTGGCCGATTACAACATCCAGAAAGAATCAACTCTTCATCTTGTTTTGAGACTTCGTGGTGGTATGCAGATTTTTGTGAAGACCCTTACTGGCAAGACAATTACTTTGGAGGTAGAGAGCTCAGACACTATTGACAATGTGAAGGCTAAGATACAGGACAAGGAGGGTATTCCCCCAGACCAGCAAAGATTGATTTTTGCTGGAAAACAACTCGAAGATGGACGAACCTTGGCCGATTACAATATCCAGAAGGAATCCACCCTTCATCTTGTCCTTCGTTTGAGGGGAGGTATGCAGATCTTTGTGAAGACTTTGACAGGAAAGACAATTACTTTGGAGGTAGAAAGTTCAGACACAATCGATAATGTGAAGGCAAAAATTCAGGATAAGGAGGGAATCCCACCGGATCAGCAGAGGTTGATCTTTGCTGGGAAGCAATTGGAGGATGGAAGGACTCTTGCTGACTACAACATTCAGAAGGAGTCTACTCTTCATCTTGTATTGCGTCTTCGTGGAGGATTTTAAGTTGGGAGATTGCGTAGTGGTCTTTTAATGTCTGTGCAGGTCTTTGGCTGTTATGTACTAGAAATTGTTATTGCATGGGTCTTGATAGTGGCTTAAAACTGTAGTATGATGTGCATGTGGTACTCGTATAATTCTGTTCTCATAATTAACTTAATGAACAATGAACTGTTTGAATATAAATTGTACCTTCGATGTCATTACTGTTTACCTTAAAATCGGATAGTAGAAGTTGTGTGTTATATATATCTTGGGTGGTATAGCCTGGCAGGCATTTCTCTCAGTCTCCCTTGCATATGTAATAACAAATTGTGGAATATAAGGCATAGGCGACGAATCAAAGTGGTTTGAATATAAATTGTACCTTCGATGTCATTACTGTTTACCTTAAAATCGGATAGTAGAAGTTGTGTGTTATATATATCTTGGGTGGTATAGCCTGGCAGGCATTTCTCTCAGTCTCCCTTGCATATGTAATAACAAATTGTGGAATATAAGGCATAGGCGACGAATCAAAGTGGTTACATTAAGAATATGCAAATGACATACATTTTCGGTGGAAAAAACAGGTATTGAAATAATGAGGTTTATTCTGTTCAATACAGATGGAAAAAAATCTCGCGCAGGAGATGCAAACACTCAAAGTAGTTAAAATAAGTTAATTTTCAGTTTTGTTAGTCCCTCAATAAGTAGTTAATTTTGAGTTTCGTTAGTCCCTCAATTTGTGTAAAAAATTGTGTAAAATTATTGCATATTACTGCACCTCAATTTGTGTAAAAAATTGTGTAAAATTATTGCATATTACTGCATAACTATCGGACAATATTTAACGTTTTTTTTTAATAGTGATTTGTTTGACTAAAGCATAATGTTTGTTTTAAATTTAACAAAATGATTTGTTCGACTAAAGCATAACGTTTGTTTTAAATTTAACAGAAATGATTTTTCGGTTAACAAAGTATTTTAAGGGACTAAAACTTTCTTTTTCAATTAAGAGATTAAATCAAAATAATAAATTAAGTTACAAGATGAATTATAAAATTAAAATGATATTTTGAAACATAAAGTACTAATGTTTGTTTTAAATTTAACAGAAGTGATTTGTGACTAAGTTTGTTTTTCAATTAAGAAACTAAATCAAATAATAAATTAAGTTAGAAGATTAACTAAAATCGCAAATGGTGGAATTGCATAAGTGTAAAATTAAAAATCAATAATATTAGTGAACAAACAAATATTAAATCGTTAAAATATTTATGTAAATTCAAATTCATATTTATATAAACTTAAAATTTAAAATTCTTTTTAAATATTATTTAAATTTAAATTCATTAATTATAATTGTATAATCATTTCAAATATATTTCTAAGATTTCAATTCAACCAATATAGTAGATAATTAATAAAACAAGCAATAAGGGGGAGCATCTTCATTGGTGGGAATTTAATGGTCTTTTAATATTAAGTTGGTTGTTTATTCTTTTAATCATTGAAATATGATGATGCGATAATATTATCTCCTAAATTTAAAGGAAGGAATTTGCTTAGACAATGTCAAAAGTTGAGAATTAATATTAAATATTATTAATTTTAAATCAATTTAATTTAAAAGTGATTATTAATACACATAAATATTATAAAATAAAATTTTATTAAAAAACTATAAACTAATAGAACCAAATATAGATTATTTATTTATAATTACCATCAAAGCAAAAGTAATTGAAATTATTTAGAGATTTTGTAAATGCAGTGACAAGATCCATAAAATATGATACAAAAAATTATACAAAAAATAAAAAAAAGCTGGCAATTTTTTTCTCACAATCTCTTGGTAAAAAAAAAAGTCTTTAAAGTGTATTTTGTACGTAAGTCATCCATATCATACTTAATTTTAATCTACAAATGCATGTCGAAAGTGTATTTTGTATAATTTAAATACGCATATCCAAAAGTGTATTTGATATAATTCGGAGATGCATATCCAAAAATGATCATGATACTTCAGATCAGAAACAAAGACTGTATGAACAAGATCTAGAAATAAAAGCAACTTGTTATAAAATTAAAATATTCATCATTACATAGATAGTTGTTAACATAAATTTAACATTACATATCGTTATAAACTAGTAGTTCTTGCAATCGTCGGTAGATCTTGCAATCTTCATATCCACTTCAATCATACCCTTTGATGCATAACGACAAATTGTACTCCACATGACCTTTAAATCTTCATTCGTCTTTAGTTAAAAGTTAGTGAACTGTATCTTTCTTTCGTTGTCAAACGAGGGTGAACAATACTTGAGTTTGACAACTCTCTGATTTTCTGGATAACTCAGGAGAGTATTCAACTTGGTTTTCAGATCGACGAGAAATATGTCTTCTTAGATTCAATTTATTTTATAATCAAAGCTTCATATATAAACACATTAGAGCACTAGACGTATTCTAGCAACCAAAATACAAATTAGACACAATGTACCAGACCAAAAAAAACAACACCCTTACAAAAAAATCCAAATTGAAGAGGAGACTTTGCACCAAATTTTTATTAGTTATGGATCACAAATTAAACAAAGAATAATGAAGAAATATTGGTAATGTGTTGAAATAGACACTAACATTATTCACTAAACCAACTTAAAAATACATTGAAAATGTGAAAACATAACATTGAAATACCCTAATTCGAATTGAAATACATTGTTACAAACACAAGGTTCAATCCTAAGCTCAACATCCCAATCACAATGGACATTTTCAACCATCCTCTAGTGTAGATAACATCACTCTTTAATTTGTTAATTTTCTTCTATTGTCTTTCAAGCTTCAAATTCCTTTCATAAAAAAACTTATCACCTAACCCCTTGAACAAATTACAACCCTTATCCATGTGATTTATGTAATTTCTACAACCCCTGAATTTTCTCCCGTTGTTGACATTGCTCACATTAACAGTTTGAATAACACTTCCATCTTTGTAAAAACACTCAATTCTCTTGTTTCTACGAAGCACAGATCCATATGTACCATAACTTTGGTTGTTTGGAGTAGAAGCATTGCTTGCAATCTTTGACATTGAACCCTAATTTGGAGAAGAAAATGGAAGACAATGATTTAACCATAATTTGGAGAAGAAAATGGAAGATGGAGGAAATATGGAAGAACACTATAAATGGAAAATGGAACCATGAACCCTAGAGCATTTATAACACATAAGTTGAATGTTCAATTTACCATTTGCTTACCTGGCATATCCCCTCAGTCATAATTAACGTTTTTTCACACAAACTTTCGGTTGAGACCAAATAGCTTAACGAAAGTGAAGTTAAGGGATCATTATGTAACATTTTTTAGTTCAGGACCAAAGCGAAAATTCACTCAAAATTAAGGGACTTAAGGACTAATTATGGTTGTTTGATAAATACAATTATACTTTTGTAACTTTAAAAAACAAGTATTAAATCCTAAGTTGAACAAACTCTTAATTAAATATATAGGAAAATAACATAAGAACAAAACATCCCAAAAAACAACAAATAATCACATTCAAAAGATAACTATATTATTAAACTTCAACTTTTCCAACACAAGAGTATCCCTCATGGTAAGCTTATCAATAGTTAAAGATAGAAATATTCATATTATATGTTTCTAAACAAAAAGTTATGAAAATGTTAAACCAAAGTAATCACAACAATCTCGTAAAAATAGGTTGAGAGAGATGGTAAGTGCAGCCAATTCCTTCTACTTCATCCTCTTTTAATGTTATCCGTAATATAGTTTTTTTCTTCTTTTTATTTTATAACTCTTCTCTTAATAATTGGGTAACAATTAGGTCCTTAAGTTGTTATTTTAACAGGTTAAATTTTGAGACAAATTTATATTAGTTATGTATCACAAATACAACAAAGAATAATGAAGAAACATTGGTAATGTGTTGAAATAGACACTAACATTATTCATTAAACCAACTTAAAAATACATTGAAAATATGAAAACATAAGATTGAACTACCGTAATTCGAATTGAAATACATTGTTACAAACACAAGTTTCAACCCTAAAATCAACATCCCAACCACAATGGACATTTTCAACCATCCTCTAGTGTAGATAACCTCACTCTTTAATTTGTTAATTTTCTTCTTTTGTCTTTCAAGCTTCAAATTCCTTTCATCAACGAACTAATCACCTAACCACTTGAAGAAATTACAACCCTTATCCATATGATTTCTGTAATTTCTACAACCCCAGAATTTTCTCCCGTTGTTGACACTGTTCACATTAACAGTTCAAATAACACTTCCATCTTGGAAAAAACACTTCATTCTCTTGTTTCTACGAAGCACAGATCCAGATGTACCATAACTTTGGTTGTTTGGAGTAGAATCATTGCTTGCAATCTTTGACATTGAATCCTAATTTGGAGAAGAAAAAGGAAGATGGAAGATGGAAGAAAGAAAATAGTGATTTAACCCTAATTTGGAGAAGAAAATGGAAGATGGAGGAAATATGGAAGAACACTATAAATGAAAAATGGAACCACGGACCCTAGAGCGTTTATAACACATAAATTGAATGTTCTATTTACCATTTGTTTACGTGGCATGCCACCTCAGTCATAGTTAACGTTTTTTCACACAAACTAACGGTTATGACCAAATTGCTTAACGAAAGCGAAGTTAAGGGATCATTATGTAACGTTTTTTAGTTCGGGACCAAAGCGAAACTTCTCTCTAAGTTAAAGGATTTGAGGAATAATTATTAGGGGTGGCAATAGGATCCATTAAAACAAAATCCATCCAATCCATCCACTAAAAAATCCCTTCAATCCATCCATTTTGCCACCCCTACTAATTATGTCTATTTAATAAATACTATTATACTATTGTAACTTTAAAAAACGAGTATCAAATCCTAAGTTGATCAAACTAATAATTAAATAAATAGAAAAATAACATAAGAACAAGACATGCCATAAAACAACAAACAATCACATTAAAAAGATAACTAATTTATTAAACTTCAATTCATCCAACACAAGAGTATTACTCATGGTAAGCTTAGCAATCGTTAAAAACAGAAAATTCATATTATATGTTTCTAAACAAAAGGTTATGAAAACGTTAAACCAAAGTAATCACAACAATCTCTTAAAAATAGGTTGAGAGAGATGGTATGTGCAATCAATTTCGTCTACTTCATCCTCTTTTAATGTTATCCTTAATATAGGTTTTTTCTTCTTCTTATTCTTTTATAACTCTTCTCTTAATAATCGGGTAACAATTAGGTCCTTAAGCTGATATTTTAACAGTTTAAATTTTGAGACAAATTTGTATTAGTTATGTTTCACATATAAAACAAAGAATAATGAAGAAACATTGGTAATGTGTTGAAATAGACACTAACATTATTCACTAAACCAACTTCAAAATACATTGAAAATGTGAAAACATAACATTGAACTACCATAATTCGAATCGAAATACATTGTTACAAACACAAGGTTCAACCCTAAGCTCAAAATCTCAACCACAATGGACATTTTCAACCATCGTCTAGTGTAGATAACCTCACTCTTTAATTTGTTAATTTTCTTCTTTTGTCTTTCAAGCTTCAAATTCCTTTCATCAACGAACTCATCACCTAACCACTTGAAGAAATTACAACCCTTATTCATGTGATTTCTGTAATTTCTACAACCCCATAATTTTCTCCTTTTGTTGACACTGTTCACATTAACAGTTCGACTAACACTTCCATCTTGGAAAAACACTTCATTCTCTTGTTTCTACGAAGCACAAATCTAGATGTACCATAACTTTGGTTGTTTGGAGTAGAAGCATTGTTGCAATCTTTGACATTGAACCCTAATTTGGAGAAGAAAATGGAAGATGGAAGAAAGAAGATTGTGATTTAACCCTAATTTGGAGAAGAAAATGGAAGATGGAGGAAATATGGAAGAACATTGTAAATGGTAAATGGAACCACGAACCCTAGAGCGTTTATAACACATAAGTTGAATGTTCAATTTACCATTTGTTTACCTGGCATGTCACCTCAGTCATAGTTAACGTTCTTTCACACAAACTAACAGTTGAGACCAAATAGCTTAACGAAAGTGAAGTTAAGGGATCATTATGTAACATTTTTTAGGACTAAAGCGATACCTCGCTCAAAGTTAAGGGACTTGAGGACTAATTATGTCTATTTAATAAATACTATTATACTATTGTAACTTTAAAAAACGAGTATCAAATCCTAAGTTGAACAAAATCATAATTAAATATATAGAAAAATAACATAAGAACAAAACATGCCATAAAACAACAAACAATCACATTCAAAAGATAACTAATTTATTAAACTTTAATTAATCTAACACAAGAGTATCACTCATGGTAAGCTTAACAATAGTTAAAGACAGAAAATTCATATTACATGTTTCTAAACAAAAGGTTATGAAAATGTTAAACCAAATAATCACAACAATCTCTTAAAAATAAAAATAGGTTGAGAGAGATGGTATGTGCAGCCAATTCCATCTACTTCATCCTCTTTTAATTTTATCCTTAAAATATGTTTTTTTTTTCTTATTCTTTTATAACTCTTATCTTACTAATAGGGTCAGTCTCCTTTATCTAATAAATCTTAGCCTAAAAAATAAAGAATATATTTTGTGTACTAGGATAGTACACTTCCACATGCTGTGACAATTTCTTATCCTTTTCTTTGTAGCATTTCATACTCAAATATATCAGCTCATCACATGATCTTTTTTTTAAAAAATTTCTCATGTCTCAAATGATACTCAGGTGTCACGAATCTTTTCAGCTTGTTCTGACAATTAAGTTTGTTGACAATTGACATATATGTATTATTGGACACAAAGGACTAATGCAGAAAATCCGCAGATATGAAAAGAATGAGACTCACATTATTTGCATCCCATAGTTTTACTGTTGTATCAGCTGAAGCTATTGCAAATATATTTGATCCTGGTTGAAATCTAACATCTAAGATAGTACATGAATGCGACTTGACTGAAGTAACAGAAAGAGGAGTTCCCACATAGCAAATGAAAGGCTACATAAACCACAACATAAAGATAAAAACAATGAGCAAACACGTAGAGGTAGCGACCGTAAACAGATGGAATTATAAATTTTATCGCTTTGATTATTCACCTTCATCCCATTCCCGCCACTTGCAATGACATTTCCATCTGATGAAATATCGCAGGACAAACGTGTCTGACCGCTTTCAAAACCTTGTGTTGTGTTACAAATTAAAGAAAACATTGAATTGTCCATTAAGTTGAGTTTCAATTTGGAGAACCTCGGCGATGTTTGATAATCTTCTCTTCTTGAGGTAATCATAAAAAATGATTTGTAAGCTACGTAGAAGAAGACACGCATAAGAAAGAGAATAAAATAAAGCATTGCAAGAAAATGAAAGAACGTGCATGCTGCATTATACTCACAGATCTTCATTGGGAAGTTTTGGGTCCATGATGAAGAAAATTGCAGTTGGATTAAGAAGAGTAATGAAGATGAGAAAATTAGTAGGAAAGAAATGTAAGGAACGATAATGAAGTAAGGTAGAATTTTAGTGAGCATGCAGAGTCATGCAAAAGAAGAAAAAATCATTATAATTTGATCTCATAATATTAATTATGTTACACTTTGTCCGGTAATATTTGTTTTGTTAGTACCATTAGTTTAGTTAAGAAAATATTAATTTTTGTCAGCGTCACATACCAACGGTATAATGACTCAGCAAAAGAATCAAATTGAAACCTTTAAATTATTTAAAGGAACAAATCAGAAAAATTAGGCATTTGTAACAATTTCACAATATTACTTTTATCTTCAATTGATGGTTCATCAGAAAAAAATTATAGCCAAATTTCAAATCATCTTCAATTATTACTCATCCTGAAAATTATTAACAATTACAAATCAGAAAAATAATTAATTAATTAACATAAAAAAATTATAGTCAAATTCATCTTCAATTGATGGTTCATCTTCAATTGTTTTGATAAAATGTATAACCAAGTTTAACCTCTAACCTAAGTATTTTCTACACATAAAGAAGCATATTTGTTTAAAGAGGGTTAATTCGGACTGCTATTATTATCACGGGAGCATCTCTATTCAAAGAACCAATCAAATAACCTTTCATGTATGCATCATAAGCTTTGAGAATGTAATGACTACACCTCTTAAAATATTCTTTAATAAGTACTCCAAAATCCTAAATAATGACCTTTAATGAGTACTCCAGATTTAATAGGTACTCTTTAATAAGTACTCAAAAATCTAAATAACCTTTCTTTTAATGCATCATAAGATTTAGGGTTAATCCGCCAACCACACAAAATCAAAGAAAAACAATCCATCTTGGTAAGGTGAAAATCAAACAATTCGTGAACTACGACAGAGAAGATTCATTCAGAATTGGAACAGGGAAGTTTCGACGCAATTGTTACTCCTAATTTTTAGGTGGTATGGTGCAGACTCCCAAATACAATAGTTGACCCATTTGTGTTTTTGTTTCAGCTTTGTGATTTCTTCAATCTTTTTAGATCCTGCAATGTGAAAATTTTGAAACAGAGAAAGAAGGTCTAAGAGGGGAAAGAGAGAAGAAGGTGGCTACTAGGATTTTGGAGAAGGGAGGAGAGAATGAGATAAATTTGTATGTTAAAAGATAAGAATAATAAAGGCACATAGTTAATAGTTTCAAAAAAATTAAAATTAAAGTCACATAGATAATAAAAATCCAACTAGAGTGCCATGTAGATAAAAGTTAACATTTTCTAACGGAAAAGACTAATTAGATTAACAGAATCATTCTAAGGAACTAATATGTAATCGACTAATTTGATAAAGTAATAAATAATTTAAGTATTCATTACTTTATTCCTTATACTTATGAATCGAGTATTTTAATAAAGACAAATGCTAACTAACGTGTGCCCAAAGGTACAAGTTAATTTTTTTAAATACGTATATTTAATTTTTTGAAACTTTAAATATGACTTAATTTAATTAATTTTTTTCTTCTAATTGTAGTATCTTTATATGATTCTTTAATGAATTTTATTTAGCTATTTCGAAACTAAAGGTATTTTGTTTTTTAGTTTTATATATTATTATTTCTTCCTTTTTCAAAATTTCCAAATATATCTAAACCCCACTTCACTTATTGTTTTTGAGATTTTGAAATACTATAGAAATTCAAAACTAATTACTAACAAAACATCAAATCTTAGTTCCGAATATACAACAGTATTAAATTTTTTTAAAAAGAATTTTATCATTCTTTGTAATCCTACTTAATTCGAGAGTTAAATCTCTGCCATTACGTATAGAGAATACTTGAATTCTACTAAAAAAAACGTAACATCAAATACCAACCAAAACCTTGTGAAGACTAAAATAAGAACATTATTGAAATGAGAAAAAATAGCTGGCATTGCATAATGAAAAAGGAGTTACAACAAACCTACTATACAATGATCAAGTTCACCATATTTATATCATATATAATTAGTTATCATTATTAACTAACTTTCAACAACTTATAACAACCTATTGCAAGTTAATTATTGATAAGTTAAACTAAAGATCACATCAATGCTTAAGTTTACTTGCTAAGCAAGCAATTGTATCAACCACCATTAATCTCCATGCTTAACACCCCCCTCAAGTTAGAGAATATTCACCATTCCTAACTTGCTTTGAAGATTGTTGATTAGCCCTACATGTAGTGATTTTGTCATGATGTCAACCACTTAATCTTTTAATGCAATATAAAGCAAGTGAAGAACTCCTTCTTGGACCTTGTCTTTTACCACATGGCAATCAATCTCTATATGCTTAATTCTCTCATGAAAAAACTGGATTTGCAGCTATATGAAAAAGCATGTTTCATGAGATAATGCTCTATACTCAACCTCTAATGATGATTTGGAAACTACAATTTGCTTCTTACTTTTCCAACTAATTAAAGAGTTTCCAAGGAAGAAGCACAAACCAGTTGTAGATCTTTTAGTATCGGGACATGCTCCCCAAATAGAATCAGAGAATCTTTTAATTGTCAATGTTAATGATGAACTGAAGAACAAACCATTATTAGAGCTACCTTTGAGGTATTTCAAAACATACAAGTCTACCAGCATATGTTCATCAGTTTAACAACTAGACTAAAGATGTCTAGTTAGTCAAGTCCTTCAGTTTGAATGAAGCCCTTGGCAACTAACCTTTCCTTATATCTCTCTACAGAGCCATTAACATGTAGTTTGAGCTTAAACACCCATCGACATCCAATAGCTTTCTTATGATTAGGCAAGGTTACCAGTTTCCATGTGTTGGTATCCATTAGTGCAGTCAGTTCAGATTGAATAACATGACTCCAATTTGTCTCACAAATGGCCTCTTCATATGAATGATGATAAAAAATTGAGAATATATTTGGCATTAGAAGTAGGAACATTATGGTAAGAGATGAAAGAGGATAAAGGAAACTTACTTGGAATCTTCTAGGAAGAAAAATTTAACGACAAACTTGATACTTAATTTGTAGTTAAATAATTAATTAATATCTTCATAGTGGAATGTTATTCTAAAATGATTAAATTTTCAAAATCTCCCATGTTACCACCATCGGCATAATCCTGGTCTATTATATATATATCAAACTCATTAATCTCTAAATGTCATTAGTTTCTTTTACAATTTTTCTAGATTTTTTTTTAACTGCTAGTGATTCGACTTTTTTCTATATAATCTACTC
This sequence comes from Lathyrus aphaca, assembly GCA_963966055.1. Classification (NCBI taxonomy): domain Eukaryota; kingdom Viridiplantae; phylum Streptophyta; class Magnoliopsida; order Fabales; family Fabaceae; genus Lathyrus; species Lathyrus aphaca. Next base: position 118,587,502 of record OZ014521.1, on the reverse strand, counting down.
TCCATACTACAAAATCTCCTTAACTTCTCTCTATCATTACCCTTATAAAATACAAAAGGAGAATATATACCACTTGCGGCGGCACATGCATCCTGAAGCCACATCAAATGGAGGAGAGTAAAGTATTTACAAAAATTGAAAATATAAATTGAGCCGAGTGTTCTATGTTCACCATGTACTCTAATTTGGTCATTTATCAGAGATCGTGAAACACAACAAGATAATAGTTATTCGTCCTTTTTGTTTGTCTCTACAGAAGCCTTAACATCCAAGCCCATCTCTCGCATTTGATGTTCAACAGAGACTAAACCAGTTTCTGCAAGAAACCTGCAGAAAAATAAATGCATTGGATGATCAACAGAACAATCATAACCAACAACTGAAAAAGCATATGCAATTATGATACACCGACTACTCATATATGAACTTAAGTTTTTCTTCCTAGTTTAATGCGACATGGAAAAAAAACACACTAACTAAGCCCACGACTAATGATATTACCAGTCCATCACAATGCATTTGACATAGCAATACACAGGGCAACACACACACACACACATAAAACTTCACTAATACTTCCAAGTATAAAACTAACACCCATTCCAATTATATTACTTCCAAACTAGAACAATTAGGAACTCATACGGGCAAATGTTTGCAGAACATCAACATGATAAAAATAATGTCACATTACATACATAATGCCAACAAAATGAAGGGAAAAAAACAGCAATTCAATTGCAGATGGAATGGAAAAGATAGGTTTTATATGTTGTTTTCTCTAACTCTTCTAGTGAAACTGAGATGTAGTACCTTTTTATCTTCATATTCCTAGATAAGCTATTTTTAGTGAGACCAGATGGCGGACAAACTAGAAGTCAAAGATAGGGAGACAAAGGAAAGGTTAAACCATTTGAAAGGATAGATCTAATGCTAAATGATTCATCATTAAAGATGATTCATGGTAGGACGTTATAATTAATCTGTCACATACACAATGAGAAAAAAAATTCGCCAATAGTCGTTATTCTGCTTTGTTTGGCTGAATTTTTAAAGCATAACAAATGTAGAATATAACTCACATCCAGCTCCACACCAATCTAATATGCCTATAGAAAACTACTTCAGACTAGTTTCTTCCGAATCCAGATTTCCTCCGGTCTAGTAAAATATGTAGTCACAGAGTCAAGAGACGAGATCTCGACCATTGGATGAAGATCAGACAAGTCATATCTAGTTTCACCAAACAAGCTTTAAAATACAAGTCATCGGATCAGCACCCAAAGACAAAATAAAACCCAACTCCTTATATTATGGCTAGCAGATTATGTAGCAAGCGACTCAACAATCAATCAGATGCACCCAGAAATAAAAAAACAAAAGGAATATGAATTGGTTCATGTTCAATTTATACTTCAGATGAACTTTGCATACAAAACATGAATGATAAACAAAGCAATTACAATTACAGAAGGGATAAATTAGTCAAAGGGTAAGAGTAAAATTACCAGCTAAGAAGAAAGAAGAGGGTAACGCAAATTAGAACAAGAAACGCAACATGAAGCACCAACCACGAATCACAAGAAGAGAATGCTAAACCCAACATAACAGCAAGACATAGACCCAACATTAAAAACGCAAACTTTAATGTATTCCATGTAGCTCCCTGAAACAATAAACAAAAAAAAATCGATTAATCGTAAAATCTAATGTAACTGAACAAAAAAAATGAAATTGAGAAATTGGGGGGAAAAGAGAGTAGAGACGTTAACACCGGGAGCAAGAGCTCCTAGTAGAACTGCTGTTGCTGAAGATACTTCTCCAGTACTTGATTTTGATTCTGAAGGGTGGTGCTGATCCATTTTGAGATTCAAATTTATTTAGGGTTTTGTTTTGTACTGCATTGGGTACAAATCAATTAACTAAGAACATTAACATATGGATTCGGCGAGTTATGAAGCTCAATATTTAAAATCCAATTTAATATTTAACTAGATTGCCCACGAGTTCGAGTATATTAGAAATAATTTTTTATTTAATTATAAAATTATTTTAATCCATTTAGATAATGTTTGTAATTATACTATTAATTTTTTTAAATAAAAAATAATAATAATAAAAAGTGTTTTATATTATTGTTTTTTTTTATTAGAAGATCTATTATATTTACATTTATATATTAATTAAAATAAGTAATTTATTTATATATAAAAATATGAGTATGATATTATAAATATAATTTTATTAAGAATATGAATATAATTTTAATACAAATGAATATAATAGTAACAATAGTAATAGTAATGTCGTAGAAATGAAAAAATATTATGAATAAAAATAGATGTCAAAAACAATCTCATAGATCTTCAGAACAACAATGATGGAAGAATTAAAATAAAAATAAAAATCTCATATATTTTGTGCTCCAGTTTCATATGAAAAAATACTTATATTTATGTTAACCAATACAAAAATGAGGAAGAAAGATAGAATAATCAACTAAGACAAAAATATATCAATAAAAAGAAAAAATTTAAATGAGGAAAATAATAAGGGTATAGACATGTACTTACCTAAATATAAATATAAACATAAGTTTAAATAATTGTAATAGAATAATTCGAATTTCTATTATGTGACAAAACAAATGGTAAGACAAATATAAAGTTAAACAAAAACAATTATAAAAAATGCGAGGAGCACCACCAGTCATCAACAATGATTTGTTTTCATATTGAAGAAATTGAAATGGTTAAAAAGTTATCATTATAATTAACATCACAAATTATACTTTACACAATAAAAGCATTTAATGGGATACAATTTTATTTTTAATATAATTTACTATAGAAGTAATTCCCAATAGTCGTAAATTATTGATCTATTATAAATAGAATAGTAAATAAGATTAATTATATTTAAAATTTTAAAAACGTTACACATAAAATTATTAGTTATAATGATTTAAAATGAATTAATAATACAAATCGTTAGTTGGTCCAGTGGTGATTGACCCTGGACTTGGTAGTGAGAATCACTGACAGATCTCCCGCAACTGCGATCAGAGGGAGCTAGACTCACTTGATGCCAGAACTGACCTCCGAACCAGGTTAAACTGGTGGTGATAAACCAAAAAAAATGAATTAGTTATAATGCTTTAAATAAAACAACATTTGAATTAGTAATATTATTATGTAGATTGGTAATAAAAAATTTAATTGTTATTATTTTTAGATGAATATTATATTATAATTTCTTATTTATATTATTATTATTATTATTATTATTATTATTATTATTATTTAGATTGGTAATAGCATTTTTAATTGTTATTATTATTAGATGAAAATTATATTATTATTATTATTATTATTATTATTATTATTATTTATACAATAAAAATATTTAATGGGGTACCGTTTTATTTTCAATATAATTTGCTTTAAAAGTAATACTCAATAGTGGTAAATTATTGGCCTGTTATAAATATAATAAATAGTAAATAAGGTTAATTATATTTAAAATTTTAAAAATGTTACACATAAAATTATTAGTTATAATGATTTAAAATAAATTAGTTATAATGCTTTAAAATAAATAAATTATAATTAGCTCTAGTAATATAAAACCATTACACACTAAAATAATTAGTTATAATTCTTTAAATAAAATATCATTTGAATTAGTAATATTATTATTATATTAATAGTATTATTATTATATTGTTAATAGCATTTTTAATTGTTTTTAATATTAGATGAATATTATATTATAATTATTATTTATATTATTATTATTATTTACATAATAAAAACATTTAATGGGGTACCGTTTTATTTTCAATATAATTTACTATAAAAGTCTTACCAATATTATATTATTATATATTATTTATATAATTATTAATATTGTGGCTGAATAATCCTTCTAAAATATAATATTGATATTATTATTATAATTAGAAATAATTTATTATCTATATTATAATATTTTTATTATTATTTATATTGGTGATTTAATTTTTATATTATTTTTATATTATTATTATTATTATTATTGTTATATTATATATTAATTATATGATTATTAATGGTGGTGGTTCAATAATCCTTTTTATAATATAATATTGATATTATAATTATGATTAGAAATAATTTATTATTTATATTATTAATATTATTTTTGATTATTTAATATTTAATATTATTATTATTATATTAATATTATTATGCATATAAATATAACAATAATATTAATATTATTATTATAAGGCGAATGGTATGAGCCTTAAATTCATTGCATCTAAAGTAGTTAATGGAATTTTTTTTGTAGAAATTAAGGAAGAAGATATAGAATCTGGGGTACGATACTGGGATTGCACCTTGATCATGTATGTTCTGGGAGGGAAATTAAGCATGAATATGGTGAAACAGTTTATGATGAAGAATTGGAACACAGTCCAATTACCAGATCTTCTCTACCATGATGAGGGATACTTCCTCATTAGGTTTAAATCCTTCAAAGAGAAGGAGGAGATCCTTATGAATGGACCTTATACGATCAAGAACATGCATATGTTGCTGCGAGATTGGAAATCGGATTTCAATATGAAAAAATATATGTTGAGAACCATTCCACTATGGGTGAAGCTGCCTCAACTGCCTTTGGAATTATGGGGAGCCAATAGTCTAAACAAGATAGGGAGTGCTATTGGAAATCCAGTTGTAACAGATGAATGTACTGCACAAAAGATTCGAGTCTCCTATGCAAGGATGCTTATAGAAGTGGATGCAACCCAGCCAGTGCCAAAGGAGATAACAATCAAGAACCATGAAGGGAACCTAGTAATACAAATCATTGAATATGAGTGGCTTCCTAAGTTTTGTGGGCAATGTCAGAGATTTGGTCACAATTGTATTGAGAGAAGAAGCATGCCACGGTGGAAACCTAAGAAATTACCTGAAGTTCAAGTGATTCAACAGGCTGAAACAATGATTCAAAAGGAGACAAAAAGCAACAATACAGACAATGAAATGCAAAGAGTAGTTGGGGAAACTAGTGGCAATGATAAGGCTCAGGAAGATGATATGATCAAGCTGGTAGAAGATTCAGGTTGGCTAACACCTAGAGGGAGAGTAACTGATAAAAGTAAGAAATCCTGGCCTCCACAAGCTTCAAATGGAATTAGTTGTAGCAATGGTTTCATTGCTCTAGGGGGATTGATAGACCCTCAAGGGCATACAACCATTGTTCCATGATTGTGGCATGGAATGTTAGGGGCTAAATAAAGGAGGTAAGCTGAGAGATATTAACTCCCATCTCTCAAACTTACAGCCTGATATTTGCATTTTACTTGAAACTAGAGTGAAACATAGTAGATCTAGTTTGGTAAGAAATAAACTAAATCTGCAGGGAAACTATATAGATAACTACAACAAGCATGAAAATGGTAGAATCTGGATCAATTGGAATTATTTGAAGTTTCACATAAAGATGGAAAGGTGTAGTAGCCAATACATTCACTCCATTGTGGAGGATATTACCAGGAAAACAACTTTCAGATTGACTGCAACCTATGTTTTAAACACTTTGGAGAAAAGAAGGCAGTTATGGAAAGAGTTGGTTAGCTTGCCTATAATCACCACTAAGCCTTGGGGAATCATTGGATACTTTAACAATGTCCTCAAAAGAAAAGACAGAATATGAGGTAGAATGGTTACTGGAAATGAATTCAGAGATTTACAGGATATGATGAATGCTTGTAATCTGGCTGAAATGGATAATATAGGGGAATATTATACTTGGCACAACAAACAGGTGGATGACCCTATCTACTCAAGAATTGATAGAGTAATTGGCAATGTGAATTGGTTCCAGGATATGGATTTCCAGTTGAAGCACCTGCCCCTCAGTGTGTCTGATCATGCTATCCTACAGCTTGTAAAACAGAATCAAGTGAGACCAAAAAGAAGCAACTTCAAGTTCATCAACTGTAAAGTGGAACTTGAGGGGTTCCATGAAGCAGTTGCAAAGAGCTGGGAAGAACTTATTGGTGGGAGCCCCCCTTACATCCTGTGGGGAAAACTCAAGAGATTAAAGCCAGTGATTAGACAACTAAGCAAACCCCTAATTTATATTCAAAGGAGCTTCTTAGCTGTCAGAGAGGAGCTGGAAAAGTGGAAAGTTGAGCAAGGTAGAGACCACATGAATCCTAACACAATTCAGAAAGTCAAAGAAAAATCAGAGGAGATCATAAAGTGCCAGAATCTAGAGGAAAACGTTTTGCAGCAAAAATCAAAGATGGACTGGATTAGGCTTGGAGATGGTAATAACCATTATTTCCATGCTTCTTTAAAAGCTAAAAATAAATCCAGGAAGAATATGATTGTCTGCAGAGAGGATGGTACTGAACTTCAAACCAGAAGTGAAAATGAAGATGAAGTACTGAAGTATTATGAAAATATTATGGGAAGAGATGATATGGTAATGACTCATATTGATTTGAATGTTATGAGAGAGGGAGCCCAACTAAATTCTAAGAAGAGACAGAAGCTGATAGCCACAGTCCAAGAAAAAGAGATTTATGATGCTCTCCATGACATAGGAGATGCTAAGGCCCCTGGGATAGATGGATATAATGCCAAGTTTTTCAAGAGTTGTTGGAGTATAGTGAAACAGGAAGTGATCAACACTATTAGATATTGGATTAGGTATAACACTATGTACAAGGATTTCAATAGCACAGTGGTAACTCTTATTCCAAAGACTGATTCAGCAAAATATCTTAGAGAATATAGGCCTATAGCCTGCTACTCTATTGTGTACAAGATATACTCTAAGATTCTAACTACCAGACTTTCTTTGGTCATAGGATCTGTTGTCAGTCACAATCAAGCTGCTTTTGTGCCTGGACAACAGATCCATAGCCACATCCTCTTGGCTTTTGAGCTCATCAAAGGCTACTCCAGGAAGAATGGAACTCCAATGTGCATGATGCAGCTGGACCTACACAAAGCATATGACATGCTTAATTGGAGAGCTCTTGAATCTATTTTGCTGGAAATTGGTATACTTGAGCAGTTTGTGAAGTGGATCATCAAGGGAGTTACTACTGTGTCCTACAGGTATAACATAAATGGATAAAATTCCAAATTGATGGTAGCTAAGAGGGGCATAAGGCAGGGTGATCCCATTTAGCCTTTCCTGTTTGTCCTGGTTATGGAATATATGAGCAGGATTTTCACTAAAATGCAACAAAATCCCAATTTTAACCATCACTCCAAGTGTGAGAAGATGAAGCTCACCCATTTAACCTTTGTCGATGACCTCCTCCTTTTCTGCAGAGGAGATGTGGGATCTGTTGAGTTGATGGCACAAACTGTGAATGAATTCTCTAGCACCACTAGATTGATAGTCAACCCCTCAAAATGCAACATTTACCTTGGAACTGTGGATGAAAATGAGAAGCAGAAGATTCTGAATTTTACTGGCTATAAGGAAGGAGCTCTCCCTTTCAGATACCTAGGGGTCCCCATCACAAGCAAGAAACTATCAGTGAATCATTACCTCCCTTTCATGGACAAAATTCTACAGAAGATACATCATTAGTGTAGATGTCTTGAATTGGCAGAATTTTTGACCAACAAGAAATATTGAATTCAGTTCAGAATGTCCTATCAAATGTTGGGACATTATCAAACAGAGTATATGAACTTATTTCAGGATGTCTCACCAGATGTTGGGACATTGTGTAAATGACTTAAGTTCAGTTTTTCAGGATGTCCCAACAGATGTTGAGACATCTCAAACCTGCTACCAGAATTACTTAATGTCTAACTGATCAGAGATATTTAAGGAGAGTTATCTGGAATTGATTATTGATTGATAAAAAACAGAACAAGGCGCATCTGTAGGGAATGTTATATTGAGGATTCAGATTAAAAACAGAAGACCTAATTCACCTAGAATCTAGGAAGTAACAAACCCTAATTCAAGGTGGAAGCTGCATGCGCATTAGGGCTGGATCATTCTACAGAAAGCCCAAAATTTCAGATACCTATTTAATGAACAGAAACTCACAGAATTGAGTAAGAATTTCAGAAGACTAAATAGTGTGTCCAGTGTTTTAATAGCAGGTGTTTTATATTGTACCACTTTATGAGCTTTTAAGCAAAAGTGCATTTGTGACTTGATTGAAACTGTGAAGTAAGATCAAGCTGTTTTGTTTGAAGTATGGCTTCAATTTCATTAAACTTGTAAACAAAATCACTGTGTGATTGAGGGGGAGTGAGTAGGATACTCTTATCTAAGTTGTGTCTTAGGTAGAAATTGCATTGGGTAGTTATTAAGTGATAGATTAAACAGGGTGGTTTAAGTCTAGAATTAATATTACTTATAGTGGATTTCCTCCTGGCTTGGTAGCCTCCAGATGTAAGTGTGGTTATACACTGAACTGGGTTAACAAACTTCTGTGTTGTTTACTTTTCTTGCTTTTTAAGTTTTGGTTAAATCTGTCAAGTGTTGGGACATCTCTTAGGACATCTCATACCTGATCACAGAATTTCAATTGGCATCAGAGCAGGCACCCTGCCTGTTTATACTGGGTGAGATCTAGGGAATACAAATTCTGTAACATGGACAGAGATATAGGGTCAGTAAATAGACCACCTATTCTGGATGGATCTAACTATGACTACTGGAAGCCAAGAATGATTGCATTCTTAAGATCACTTGACAACAGAGCATGGAGAGCAGTCAACATTGGATGGGATCATCCTGTCCAAGATACCAAAGATGGATCAAAAGTGCTGAAACCTGAAGAAGAATGGAGTAAGGAGGAAGAAGATTCAGCACTAGGCAACTCAAAGGCCTTAAATGCTCTATTCAATGGCATTGATAGGAACATCTTTAGACTTGTGCATCATTGTGAGCTAGCCAAAGATGTGTGGGATACTCTCAAAACAACTCATGAAGGAACATCAAAGGTGAAGATGTCAAGACTTCAACTTCTCACCACTAAGTTTGAAAACTTGAGAATGAAGGAAGATGAGACAGTTCATGAATTCTACATGAACATATTAGAAATAGCTAATACTTCTGGAGCTTTGGGAGAAAAGATGACTGATGAAAAGCTTGTAAGAAAAATCCTCAGATCTTTGCCAAAAAGATTTGACATGAAAGTCACAGCAATAAAAGAAGCTCAAGACATATGCTCTATGAAAGTTGAAGAACTCATTGGTTCTCTTCAAACTTTTGAGATGGGAATGAATGACACAAATGTTAAGAAGAACAAAAGCATAGCCTTGGTGACAAATACTGATGAAGTAGAAGATGATGAATCAGAAAATAATAAAAGCTTATCAGACAATCTTGCTATGCTTGGAAGACAATTCAAACAAATTCTCAGAGGAATGGAAGGCAAATCCAAACCCAGTGGAAGATACACAAACTCTTCTGAGAACAGGAGACCTTATGATGCTAACAGAAGGTCAAATTATGCTGAAAAGACCAGTCAAGAAAAAGAAGTCAAATGCCATGGATGTGAAGGATATGGACACATCAGGAATGAATGTCCTACCTACTTAAAAAGGCAAAAGAAAGGACTCTCTGTGACCTGGTCTGATGAAGACTCAGGAGGTGATTCAGAAGAAGAATCATCTAAGCATATTACTGCTTTAGCTGGATTATGTGAGTCTGAAAGTGAATCCAGTGATGGAGAACTTACTTATGAAGAACTTGAGCAAGCATTCAAAGATCTATACAAATGAAGCTCTGAAATATGCAGTGAGGTTATAAAGCTAAAGAAGCAGAATGAGGCATTAGAAGATGAAAAAGCAAGTGATCAAGAGATCATTGACACCTTGAAAAGTGAAGTAAGTCTCCTCAACTCCAAGTTGGAACATATGTCCAAATCTGTTAGAATGTTGAACAGCAGCTCAAATACACTGGATGTTATTCTCAACAACAATAAGCACTCAGGGGATAAAAGTGGACTGGGATTTAACAGAGTACATAAAGATGAAGCTAGCTCTAGCAAAACAACTTCAAAATCCATACAGTCAAACAAGATGTCCCAACAGATGCTTCAACATCAGGAAAAGAACACAAAGTCAAACATAATGTTCCAACAGATGTCTCAACATTCTGAAAAGAACAAAATGAAGAAGAAGTATCAAAGATGGAGATGCCATCACTGTGGAAGATTTGGACATATCAAACCTCATTGTTATAAGCTGCATGGATATCCAAATCAGATGTATCAGCAACCTTCCAAGAATAAAATAGAAGTTAACAAGAAAGTGCTGCATAAACATCAAAGAAATCAGCAACCTCCTAAGCAGAAGACAGAAGTCATCAAGAAGGTATGGAGACCAAAAGCTAGCACTGAGGCTGATCAAAGCTACAAGAACAAGATCAACAATCAAGCTTGGAGATCAGCTGATGAACAACACACAGGGCAGAGGCATCAAAAGAAATCTCAACTCAAATGGTCAAAGAAAAGTACTGCATATATAGCACATACATCACTAAGAGTATCAGCTAAAGAAGACTGGTACTTTGACAGTGGATGTTCAAGACACATGACTGGATTGAAGAATCTGCTAGTAAACTTAAAGTCACATTCATCCAGGTATGTAACCTTTGGAGATGGAGCTAAAGGAGAAATCAAGGGAGTTGGGAACTTGGATTATCAAGATGTTCCAAGACTAGATGATGTGCTGCTAGTTAAAGGTTTAACTGCTAACCTGATCAGCATAAGTCAACTATGTGATCAAGGGTACAGTGTAAACTTTACCAAAACTGAATGCATAGTGACTAACAAAGAACAAGAGGTTGTCATGAGAGGAGCCAGATCTAAAGACAACTGTTACATGTGGGAATCCCAAAATCTCAGTCTCACTTCAACTTGTTCTTTAGCTAAAGAAGAAGAGGTGAAACTATGGCACCAAAGACTAGGTCATCTTCATTTCAGAGGCATAAAGAAGATAATATCTATGGATGCTGTAAGAGGTATTCCTAAACTGAAGATTGATGATGGCAAAATATGTGGTGAATGTCAAATAGGCAAGCAAACCAAGATGTCCCATCCAAAGCTCCAACATCTGACAACTTCCAAAGTTTTGGAACTTTTGCATATGGATCTTATGGGACCTATGCAGGTTGAAAGCCTTGGTGGTAAGAGGTATGCCTATGTGGTGGTTGATGATTTTTCAAGATATACATGGATAAATTTCATCAAAGAAAAGTCTGATGTATTTGATGTATTCAAAGAATTATGCCAAAGATTACAAAGGGAAAAATCCAGCTGTGTGATCAGAATAAGAAGTGATCATGGAAAAGAATTTGAGAACCAAAAGTTCTTAGATTTCTGCTCTTCAGAAGGAATCAATCATGAATATTCTTCTCCTATCACTCCTCAACAGAATGGGATTGCTGAGAGGAAGAATAGAACTATTCAAGAATCAGCAAGAGCTATGATCCATGCTAAAAAGTTACCTTTGCACTTCTGGGCTGAAGCTATGAACACTGCTTGTTACATCCATAACAGAGTTACTTTAAGGAAAGGAACTTTGTCCACAATATATGAAGTCTGGAAGGGCAGAAAACCTACAGTTAAGTACTTTCATGTGTTTGGAAGCAAATGTTATATTCTGGCAGATAGGGAGCAAAGGAGAAAAATGGATCCTAAAAGTGATGAAGGGATTTTCCTTGGATACTCTATAAACAGCAGTGCATATAGAGTATTTAATTCTAGAACCAAGGTTATCATGGAGTCCATAAATGTGATAATTGATGATGCTCCTACAGATGTCCCAGAAGATGTTGGAACATCTGCTGATATCAAGATTGAAGCTGAAGAAAAGAATGATCATGATAACTTCACTCAAAATGATACAAGGACAGAAGAATCCAGCAAACCTCCCTCCATCAGAATACAGAAGGATCATCCCAAAGATTTGATAATTGGTGATCCTAACAGAGGTGTGAGCACTAGATCAAGAGAAGTGATTTCAGGTTCCTGTTTTGTTTCTAAAATAGAACCTAAAAACATCAAGGAAGCTCTTACTGATGAATACTGGATTTGTGCTATGCAAGAGGAATTAGGTTAATTCACAAGGAATGAAGTGTGGAATCTTGTTCCTAGACCTGATGACATAAATGTAATTGGAACAAAATGGGTGTATAAGAACAAGTCAAATGAACAAGGAGTTGTTACAAAGAACAAAGCTAGACTTGTAGCTCAAGGATACACTCAAATTGAAGGAGTAGACTTTGATGAAACCTTTGCACCAGTAGCAAGGCTTGAATCAATCAAACTACTTTTGGGAATTGCTTGTATCTTAAAGTTCAAGCTATTTCAAATGGATGTGAAGAGTGCCTTTTTAAATGGTTATCTTAATGAAGAGGTATATGTAGAACAGCCTAAAGGATTTGTTGATCCAAGCTGTCCAAATCATGTATACAAACTAAAGAAGGCACTTTATGGTCTGAAGCAAGCTCCAAGGGCATGGTATGAAAGACTGACTACATTTCTTATCAAGCAAGGATACAGAAAAGGTGGAATTGACAAAACCTTGTTTGTTAAAGATGAAGAAGGAAATGTCATGATTGCTCAATATGTTGATGACATTGTTTTTGGTGGAATGTCTGACAGGATGGTCAAACATTTTGTCAAGCAGATGGAATCTGAATTTGAAATGAGCCTAGTAGGAGAGTTAACCTACTTTCTTGGTCTGCAAATAAAGCAAATGGAAGACTCAATGTTCATTTCCCAAAGCAAGTATACCAAGAACATAGTCAAGAAATTTGGAATGGAAAATGCTTCTCATAAGAGAACTCCTGCCCCCACACATTTAAAGCTGACTAAAGATGAAAAGGGTGAGAATGTAGATCAAAGCTTATACAGAAGCATGATTGGAAGCTTGTTATACTTGACTGCTAGCAGACCAGACATAGCATTTGTAGTAGGTGTATGTGCAAGATATCAAGCTGATCCAAAAGTCAGTCATCTCAATCAAGTCAAGAGAATTCTTAAATATGTTAATGGTACTTGTGACTATGGCATAATGTACTTTCATGGTTGTAAACCAATTCTCACTGGCTTCTGTGATGCTGATTGGGCTGGAAGTGCTGATGACAGAAAAAGCACTTCAGGAGGATGCTTCTTTCTAGGAAACAATTTGATTTCTTGGTTCAGTAAGAAACAAAATTGTGTATCCTTATCTACAGCTGAAGCTGAATATATAGCAGCTGGCAGCAGTTGTTCTCAGTTGGTTTGGATGAAGCAAATGCTCACTGAGTACAATGTCCCACAGGATGTCATGACATTGTACTGTGACAACTTAAGTGCAATAAACATATCAAAGAATCCTATCCAACATAGCAGGACCAAGCATATTGATATCAGACATCATTTCATCAGAGATCTTGTAGAAGAGAAGGTGATTTCATTGGAACATGTAGCTACAAATCTGCAGTTAGCTGATATCTTTACCAAAGCATTGGATGCTACACAATTTGAGAACTTAAGGGGCAAACTGGGAATCTGTTTATGTGATATTTAGCAGTTAATGAGATGTGCCAACATGTCATATGACATTGTATGGCATAAGTTCCAGATGGCAAAACCAGTCTGGACAAGAACCTTGGGAATTCCATTCCTAATAATTTGCAATGTAACAGCTACTTATTTAGTAACTGCTTATAATCAGCTATCAAGATTCTCATCATACTATCACAAGTGAATCACATTAACTAGCTGTACTTCAGAAATCATCAACCCTAAAGCTCTTCATCCATCTTCCTTAACAATGTCTCAAAACCCTAATACTCCTGAAGAAGTTCTCAACAAAGAAGACGTAGTTCTTGCAACTCCCATCTCTGTGGTACCAATGAAATCAACCCCATTGGACGAACTCAGAGGAAGTGCTTCTCATGCTAAAAAGCCAAGAACCCCTAAAAGAGCTAAAGATCAAGTCTGCAGCAAATCCAAAGGAGGCATTCCTTCTCCAGCAAACATGCCTCCAAAATCTTCTGACTATGTGGATGCTTCCATCAAGGAGATAGTCAACAAGATTCTTTTTGAACAGAGAGTGGTTAGTGGGATTTCTATTCCTCTGAACACCATGCCTGCACCTCAAGAAGAGCAAGCTCAAGCTGCAGAGGACACTCCTGTTCAACAGGATGTCCCAATAGATGTTGGAACATCTGAAGATGAGAAAAAGAACTCAGCTGATGCTGATATTGAACAAACTGAGGACCAGAAAAAGGCCTCAAATGAAAGTAATGAAGAAGTCTCTGAGGATCAGACCAAAGCCTCAAATGAAGATCAAATCTCTGCTGATCAACCAGCTGAAGAGGAGACTGCTCAATCTCCTCCAGTGGTAAACCTGGAACAGGACTCTGATACAGAGATCATAGCCTCTGTTAGACCTAGCATAGCCAAAAGGCTCAGGTCCAGGAAAGGAAAGATGCAAGCTGAACCTGAAATTCCTGAGAAGAAGAAAGCTACACCAAAGAAAGGCAAAGCTAAAGCTGCCTTTGGTCCAACAAAACAATGGAGTAAAGTCCAAACCCAGAAGAGGAAAGCTGTTACCCCATCAGACTCAGATGTTGAATCAGATGTCCCAACATCTCCTCCCAAGAAGAAACCAGCACCATCTAGGGCTTCAATTGCTGTTCCAGAAGCTCCATTGGACAACATCTCATTCCATCTTGTCTCCAGTGTTAACCGATGGAAGTTTGTGTACCAAAGAAGGGTTGCCCTTGAAAGAGAACTGAGCAGTAATGCACTTGAGTGCACTGAACTGATAGATCTCATCTCTGCTGCAGGCCTCTTCAAAACAGTCTCAGATCTCTCTCCCTGCTATGAACTTCTTGTCAAAGAATTCATTGTTAATCTTCAGGAGGATTGTGCCAATGGTAAGTCCTCTGAATTTAGAAAAGTCTTTGTTAGAGGTAGGTGTGTAGAGTTCTCTCCTCAAATCATCAACCAATACCTAGGAAGAGAAACAGATGGACCAAATGAGCTAGGTAAAACAGATAACCAAGTCTGCAAGGTTATCACTGCAAACCAGGTCAAGGCATGGCCTGTTAAAGAAAAGCTCTCAGTGAGCATGTTAACAAGAAAATATGCCATGCTGAACAGGATTGGTACAGCAAACTGGGTGCCTACCAACCACACATCTTCAATATCCACTGGTCTGGCCAGGTTTATCTATGCTGTGGAAACTCAGACTAAGCTGGATTATGGTGCTTACATTTTTGATCAGACCTTGAAGCATGCCAGCTCTTCTGCAACAAAGCTGCCAATAGCTTTTCCCTCTTTTCTATGTGGTATAGTTCTAAGTCAATACCCTGGGATTCTCACTGAGAAAGACACAGTCTGCAAGAGAGAAAGCCCCCTGGCATTTCACTACAAACTGTTCCTCAGTCATCATGCAGCAGATGTTGAAGCACCTTCTGGGACATCTGCAGGTCCTTCAACTGCTAAGACTCCAATCTCCAAGAAGGCATTAATTGCTGAACTCAAGAGCACTTGCAAAGAGCTTGAAGCTAGAAAGCAGAAACTTGAGGAAATCATTCAAAGGCTGGAGAGTGAAGGAGATCAGAAAGCTGCATCTGATGAAGAAACTGCCTCTGATGAAGAAACTGAAGCTGATGAAGAAACTGAAAGTGAGGAGTGATCATTGTATGTGGCCCCATAATTTGATGAAAGTGAGGAAATCATTCAAAGTCTGAGTGATCATTGTATGTGAGGCAAATTGTAATGACAACACTGCATTGTATTTCTTGATTAGTGTCTTTGGCCCCATAATTTGTGACTAACAAGGGGGAGAACAACAACAACAAATTGTATTGCTGTTTAATTATGAATGAAAAATCTGTTTGTTTAAGTCTGAACTGAATCAGTGTGTTTTGATAAATATTTCTGTTGCAACAAGACTGGATACACATATGTTTGAGGGGGAGTAATCTCAAATATGAATCAACAGAAAAGTAATGTTATACTCTGATAAAAAGAACTTCTGCTGCACTCTGAAAACCAGAAAAGATGTTAGCCAAAAATTAGCCAAAGGGGGAGTTTGTAGATGTCTTGAATTGGCAGAATTTTTGACCAACAAGAAATATTGAATTCAGTTCAGAATGTCCTATCAAATGTTGGGACATTATCAAACAGAGTATATGAACTTATTTCAGGATGTCTCACCAGATGTTGGGACATTGTGTAAATGACTTAAGTTCAGTTTTTCAGGATGTCCCAACAGATGTTGAGACATCTCAAACCTGCTACCAGAATTACTTAATGTCTAACTGATCAGAGATATTTAAGGAGAGTTATCTGGAATTGATTATTGATTGATAAAAAACGGAACAAAGCGCATCTGTAGGGAATGTTATATTGAGGATTCAGATTAAAAACAGAAGACCTAATTCACCTAGAATCTAGGAAGTAACAAACCCTAATTCAAGGTGGAAGCTGCATGCGCATTAGGGCTGGATCATTCTACAGAAAGCCCAAAATTTCAGATACCTATTTAATGAACAGAAACTCACAGAATTGAGTAAGAATTTCAGAAGACTAAATAGTGTGTCCAGTGTTTTAATAGCAGGTGTTTTATATTGTACCACTTTATGAGCTTTTAAGCAAAAGTGCATTTGTGACTTGATTGAAACTCTGAAGTAAGATCAAGCTGTTTTGTTTGAAGTATGACTTCAATTTCGTTAAACTTGTAAACAAAATCACTGTGTGATTTAGGGGGAGTGAGTAGGATACTCTTATCTAAGTTGTGTCTTAGGTAGAAATTGCATTGGGTAGTTATTAAGTGATAGATTAAACAGGGTGGTTTAAGTCTAGAATTAATATTACTTATAGTGGATTTCCTCTTGGCTTGGTAGCCTCCAGATGTAAGTGTGGTTATACACTGAACTGGGTTAGCAAACTTCTGTGTTGTTTACTTTTCTTGCTTTTTAAGTTTTGGTTAAATCTGTCAAGTGTTGGGACATCTCTTAGGACATCTCATACCTGATCACAGAATTTCAATCAGAATGCAAAGATGTTGAGTCAAGCTGGGAGAGTGCAGTTAGTTAAATTTGTCTGTTTTGCTATAGCTAACTACTGGATGACATGTTTTCCCACCCCAAAAGTAGTTATAAAAAGAATCCGCAATGCCTGCAGAATTTTTATATGGACTGGGGGAAATTCTCATAGCAGGAAAAGTCCAGTGGCATGGAAGAAGTTGTGCAGACCCATCAAGAAAGGTGGACTGGACATCATTGACTTGGAAAGCTGGAATGTCATAACAATGATGCAGTTGCTCTAGAATTTATGCAGGAAGAGTGACAATCTTTGGGTAAAATGGATGCATATATATTTCATTAAAGTTGAAAATGTTTTAACCATGGATAGTAACAAGTGCACCTCCTGGATTGTTAGAGGTATCTTAAAGGCCAAACAAGTTATTCCTGAAATACAAGAGTAATGGGAGCAGAGTTTAAGGGATGGAAAGTTCAGGATGGGGGTTGGATATAACAGACCTGCACAAGGATGATTCTGAAGTGAACTGGTATGGTTTGGTTGCAGGCAATGGAGCAAGGCCTAGAGCTTAATTCTGCCTTTGGCTAGCATGTCACAAAAGGCTTGATACCATAGATAAGATTGAGAAATTGGGTATCCACATTGATACGAGATGTTGTTTTTGTCAAGAAGTGGAAAGTAATAGCCATTTGTTGTTTGCTTGTCCCAAGATGAAGCAGGTTTGGAAACAAATTCTGCTATGGATGAACATAGATCATGAAACTCTACATTGGGAGGGAGAACTTGATTGGCTTAGAGAGTTTTGCAAAGGGAAAGGGAAAAGAGTGGGGGTGATGAAGATAGCTATAGTTGAAACAATTTATCATTGTTGGAATTATAGGAATAATGTCTGTTTTAATAGTTCTTACAAGTTAGATAGTCACATGGTTGTAAATAATATCAAAGAAGTTATTACTCAAAGGGGGTGGAGCAATAGGAAGTATAAACATTACATAGCTTTACTCATGATATAGTGAATCTTTGTAATAGTTGTTTCTTTGAATTAATCATATACATTTTATTGATTAAAAAAATTTATTATGCATATTATAATGCTTTTAAATAAATAAATTATAATCAGCTCTAGTAATATAAAAACGTTACACAATAAAATAATTAGTTATAATGCTTTAAATAAAATATTATTTGAATTAGTAATATTATTATTATTATATTATTATTATTATTATTACTATTATTATTATTATTATATTGTTTATAGTATTTTTAATTGTTATTGTTATTAGATGAATATTATATTATAATTTATTATTTATATTACTATTATTATTATTATTATTATTATTATTATTATTATTTAGATAATAAATCATTTAGTGGGGTATCATTTTATTTTCAATATAATTAACTATAGAAGTATTACCAATATTATAATTAACTATAGAGATTGCCATCCTTTTACAATATAATATTTATATTATTATTAGGATTAGAAATAATTTATTATTTATATTATTATTATTATTGGTCATTTAATATTGACAAAATACTCGTTTTGGTCCCTTAACTATACCATTGGATTCATATTGGTCCCTTAATTTTTTTTCGTGTCAGATTGGTCTATTATCTCTTAAAACGTGTCAATTTAGTCCTTTTTGGAACTGTAGCGACGGATTTTTGAATTTTTCGTCGCTAATTTGACGAAAAGGACTAAATTGACACGTTTTAAAAGTTAAGGGACCAATCTGACAAGAAAAAAAATTAAGGGATCAATTTGAACCTGAGGATATAGTTAAGGGACCAAAAGGGTATTTTGCTTTTAATATTAATATTATGATTATATTCATATTATTATTATGTATTATATTATTATTATTATTATTATTATTATTATTATTATTATTATTAGTACACGTAGGCAATTAGGGTATAAATAATATTGAATATTCTAAGAAAATGTCACATAGATAATTAGAGTTAGGGAAATTGCCACGTAGAAAATTAGGGTTAGGGTTGTCATTAAAGTTGTCATGATGGCAACCTTGGATTTAGATTAAGTTGATTTACACATATTTAAATTATATCTAAAGAAAAATAATAATAAATGTTACTATATAATAATAATAATAATAACAATAATAATAACATTTTAAAAATTTAAATTTAAATTTTATCATCATTTTTTTATTTGTATGATTATATAGTAATATAGTAATATGGTAATAATTATTATTAATTTTATTTATTGTAACAAAGATGATAATAATAATAATAATAATAATAATAATAATACTTATTATAATAATAATAATAATATTTATAACTTATTTGTAACTTATTTTATATATTCATAGTATTTATAATTTATTTGTAACTTATAATAATAATATTTATAATAATAATAATAGTATTTATAATAATAATAATAATAATATTTGTAACTTAATATTTATAATAATAATAGTATTTATAATAATATTAATATTTGTAACTTATTTTGCATGTATATTATTATTATTATTATTATTATTGTGTATATTAATATTGAATATTCTAAGAAAATGCCATAGACATTTAGAGTTAGGGTTGTCACCAAAAGTTACATATCAGTCTATTATTAGAGGTCTATTCACGAAAATGTAACATTTGTTGAGCTTTATTCATAATGAAAAGTATTTATGTTAGACTAGAAAACAGGGGGAACTCAGATGTTAAGGGTGATATATTTTGGACACATCTAAACTTAGAGAAGCTATTGAATATGTTTCAACTGGTTTCGATATTTGATTGTACGTATAAAACCAACTTGTATAGGCTACCACTACTTTAGATTATTGGTGTTACGTCAACTAAGTTTACATTCTCTGTTGAGTTTGCTTACTTGGAACATGAAAGAGATGTAAATTTTACATGAGCATAAGAGAAGTTAAAGAAGTTGTTCATATCCAAGAAGTTGTTTTCCAAGGTCATGTGGATTGATCGGGAACTTTCCATGATGAATGTCATTGAAGTTGTTTTCCCATCCTCAGTCCACCTCTTATGTGCTTTCCATGTTGCAAAAAATATTGGTGCAAAGTGCAAGAAGTTTGTCCAGGTTAATAGACAAGAGTATGTAATAAAATAGTGGAATAAGATCATGTATTCAAATGGGGTGTTTGAAAATAAGAAACACTTGAAGCTGCATATCCCTAGGGGAGACAAAAGTTGCATGTCCCTAACACATTCAGGGGATGAACCCTAATATCATGGTTTTGTTGTTTGTTTTATCGCTTTCATTTAGTTTCATTTATTGAATCTCCTTCATCATTGCACATCATCTCTCAATCAAGTTTGAATCGATTCGAATTTTAGCCTGCATAAACCAATGATTATATTTGAACTTGATCATTATGCTTTTAGTCAATTGCACGAGTCAGTGGAATAAGGACTATGTGTTTTATTTATTCAAGATAGGTGGAAAGAAAAATCTCAATATTTTGAAAATCATTAAAAAGTGAGATTTTGTGTGGATGATCAAATCAAATTGAATAGAGGCAAACCAAAAAATTTCAAACACTCTAATTCGAATTAGACTTTTAACGTGATTTTAATCAGGAAGCTTTGTGATTTGAATCATACTTTACACTTGATTCAAATCAAAATGATTTGGGTCACCTCTGCTTATTTTAATTTGAATCATACTTTACACCTGATTCAAATCAGACAATTTTATTTCACATTTCTCGTCTGGCTATGTTTGAATCTATGTTGTTAATCTCAGAAAGCGGTGCGGTGCGGCGAGGACAACTCCAAAATGGGAATGGCGCGGAAGCGGAGAGCGGCGTGGGTGCTATCTTAGCGATGCGAACACTAAAAACATACTAATTTCATAAAGTCTCAAGCAATAAAATACTTCCAATTCCATAAGTTTTAAGCAAAACATTCCAACATAATTTCAAAATCTTAAAATAACTAAACATTCAATCAAAATCTTAAAATAACTAGCATCCTCTTCATCCACTACCACTTCCTTTGCTTTTGACTTAGATTGATGAGTAAGGTGGATGTGGTGGAGGAGCAGTTGCCTTACGAATTGCTTCAACCATTAATTTGAAACTTTCTGAATTTTCAATATTGAAATCAATTTCATTCTTATAACAGAAACAAGCTAAGTATGTTCTTGCTTTCTTATCAAGTCGTTCAAGCTTGTTTGCTTTTCTTTTGTCATGGTTGTTGGAAAATAAACATAACAAAAATAGAACATAATATATATATATATATATATATATATATATATATATATATATATATATATATATATATATATATATATATATATATATATATATATATATATATATATATATATATATATATATATATATATATATAAGAAACATATGAACTGAGGAAAACAATAGAGGGGGAACATATGAGCAACATAAGTAAAAAGGAAAATAAAGGAAGAAGAAGAAAAATATGATGAGAAGAGAGGAAGAAAAAACAAAGGAAAAAAACAGAGGAAGAAGAATAAAAAAAGAAAAAAGTCATACCTGACGACGACGAAGAAGAAGAAGAAGAAGAAGAAGAAGAAGAAGATGAATTTGCACCGGAAGCAGAAAGAAAAAGAAGGACGATGAGAAGAGAGCCCAAGAAGCAGAGAAAAGAGAGAAGAGAGCCGTTAGGAAGTCACAAAGGAAAAAAGAGAAATAATCGGTCAAAAAAATTAGGGTTTTTTCAAGTTCTTAAATAAATGGGCCAAAAAATTAGGGTTCTGCAAGTTCTTGAATATCAGCCGCTACCGCACTGATCTGCACCCAGAAAAGTGGTTGTGCAACCCGCAATATTGTCGATATGCCCTAAAGCACCGGACCATCTTTGCTTGACGCGATGAGGTCGTTTTTGTCGCGGAGCGCGGTGATCGCGACCACATCAACCGCTATTGATAACATACGTTTGAACTGATTCGAATCTAAATTTATACTTAATTTCAACCAGAATTTACACTTGATTTGAATTATAAGCTTTCTGATTTGAATCCGACTTTGTTATTAATTAGAATTTGTTGAGAAATGGGTCTAAATCATTTTACTTTCTTGTTGTACATCACTTACTCATTTAACTCAAATCATGAAATGATCTTGATTTGAATCTAACTAACTTTTTCTACTCGTTCTTGTGCTTAATCACAAGCATACATAAACTCTTTTTGTCGTCATTTTACAAAAAATTGTAAACAAACTTACAACGTTTTTGCATTGTGATTTTGTGAAATCAACACTCTCTATTTTTGAAAGTTCTCTTGCAACAAATTGTTACATCTTCAACCTCTCGTTTGATTTCAGATCTTGATCATGAGAGATCTGTTATTGATTGAGGGAGACATCATCTTTAAGCTATTCGTTCTTGAAGATTTGGATGAAATTTTCATGTAGCTTGCAAGATTGAGATTTTTTCCAGTGATACTGACAAATTCTAGTGAAAAGAATGAGGTTCAAATCTCCAGATTACCTTGGTAATGATTGTGTCGAAGGCTACAAAAAATCCAGAGTTCTTCTCAAATCTTCAAACAATTCACTACTTAAGGAATCTGTAGGATCAAACAGTGATTGTTACACACGATGGGTTAGAGAAGATCTATGAAGTTAGAAGATTCAAGAAGTGTGAGTCGAGTAAATATTACATGGAAGAGTTTGGGATTATGTTGTATACAAGTCAAGATCCAGATAAGAGATTCATTTTTATCAGCATTATTGTAGATTAACGATTGTATGAACTCTTGCAATATTTGTCAAAATAAAAAGGAACAAGCATGTTCCAATGGGAAACCATTTTAGAATGCAATAAGAAAAGCGAGGACGAACATTGAAGTGCTATAAATCTCGGTGTAGTCTCTCTCTCTCTCTCTCTCTCTATCTCCCCTCTCTCTCTCTCTCTCTCTCTCTCTCTCCTCTCTCTCTCACCTTTAATTTTTGTAGGATATTGCATGCTTAGATTTTCAATTCTTAGCGTAGTTTATCGTTTATTCAATTAGTAGTGATTTATTATGTAAGGTTAGTTTTTGTTAGATTTGGTGCCTAATCTAGTTTTTGTATTGATTAAATTCTGAGAAACTATTAAGGTTAGAATTCATTGAAATTGAATCATTGTATAAACACATCTCATGAAGTATACAATTGATTCAATTGAGTTCCTTTTGTGTATCATCATAAACCATCTTTGGTATTTGTGAATTGATTAAGTGTTAACGTGATCAAGTTCCAATAAAATTATAATCTTTATATTTTCGTTTTAAAACCTTTCGCGCACAATTTTGAAAACCCTATGATATTCTATTTTGGGAAAATTAGTTGGAGTTTTTTTTGGGTCTATTCACCCCCTCTAGACTGTTTTCCTACTCCATTTTCTCACCCAACAATTGGTATTAGAGAAGGTGTTTTTATTAAGTCTAATTGACTCCAAAAGTTTTGAGAATATGACGGACAATGACAACTAAATGAAGCGTATAATAGAGCACCTGATTTAAGGAAAAAATTATACTTATTTGAAAGAGAACATGTACGTACATTTATTATCAGTTGAAAAAAATATGTGGTGTACCATCACCGAGGGACCATTTGTTTTCAAGGATGATGACGTAATTGTTAAACATCCAAAAGATTGGATGGATGATGAAACCAAAAAGTCTTCATATGATTTGAAAGTGAGAAACATATTTATCTCTGCTTTAAGCGTAAAAGTATTCTACTTAATTTCACATCATAAGAGTGCTAAATGTATGTGAGACACTCTCCAAACTCTCTATGAGATAATGGATGACATCAAAGATTCTAAGGTCAATATGTTTACATAGACGTTCAAACTATTTGTATGGAACCCGAAGAATCCGTGAATTCCATGCAAACTAGATTCCTCCACTTATTAACAAACTAAGAGACTTGGGTAAAACCTATTCTAACAAAGATTATACTAATAAAATATTGAGATCTATGTTTAGGGAGTGGCAACCAAAGGTCATCGCTATAAAATAATATAACATTCTTAATACTTTGGATATTACAAAGTATTTTGGGAAGTTAGTCGAGCATGTGAACTGAAATGACTCGTCGATAACGATGTAAAGTCGAAAAAGAAAGAGAAATGTAAATAAGAGAAACACGATCTTTCTTTGAAATCTTTTCCATCAAAAGCGAAGAAGTTAAAGGAAGAAAGTGATAACTTCGACGAAGAAGCTCCTAATAAGAGTAGATGGGTTTATTATTTAGACGCTACAATAGATACTTAACTATAAACAAGCTCAAGCATTTCGAAAAAAGTTTTTATAAATTTTAGAAATACTCACACGCTTAAAAGAGAACGCTAGAAAAAGGATGATGAAATTATGTGTTATGAGTGAGAAAAATCGGGACATTTTAAAACCACTTGTCCAAGTCTCACCAAACATCATAACAAGAAACATAGGGAATTCTACAAGACCAACTACCTGATAATAACCAACTAACTTAGTGTTCATTAAAATCTATGTCAAAATAACTTGATTGTACAAACTTTCTCTGCTTTTCAGAAGCTTTCCTTTTTTCCTTTCTTTTCTTTGTCACAAACTTTCTTTTTGGAGTTATCTCCTTCCCAATCATAGATGGTTTACCAAATGGTACTACATCTTTTTCATCAATCTTATTTTTTGATTCAGGAACCCTATATTTCTACATTGATGCTTTCCTCCCCAACTTGTTTCCAAGAATTTGGATCCCATTGGCATTTGTAATAGATTCAGTAGTCTTAGCTTATTCATATGTTTGACTTATATTCGAAAGAGATTGAAGAATTCATAGAAAAGTGAATGAACCGTTTTAAGATAATAACATAGAGTGATGCATATTTGATGACGAGAAATCGTATCATATTTTTAGGATCATTACGCTTATTATTCGTCCATATTTTATCGAGTTATATTGCTTATTACTTTGTTTTTATTATGTTTTGCCTATGTTAGGTCAAACTTTTGCGGATCCATGAACAATCGAGAAGAATAGCGGAAGAAGAATAAAAGACATCAAAAATCAGCATTTCTGTGTATTTTCCTGATATGGCATTCTCCATAGGGAGATGACATTCGCCATTCCCTTTAGATAGTCGTATTTCAGAAAGGAGCCAATGGTTTTCGCCATGGCTAATGTCGTTCGCCATTGGTTTTCACATAGCAGTTTTATCCAACAGTTCAACAGTTAGCAGCAGTTTCTCCATTTATTTTCCATCCTCTTTTTGAACGTGCAGGTGTTTGCACGTGGATTTCGCGCATATAATTCAATGGCATTCTCTGCGTGAGATTTATTTGCAGGACCGACTAAACAAGTCCCATGACTGCTCTGTCTGATTAGTTATGCTGCAAACTCTTGTAATGTTGAATGGTAATAGGGGTTCTTGTGTATATTTTTGGTATTTTTGTGTTTATAGCAAACACACGCGGAATGCTTGAATGAAAAGACAAGAAAATCGGAAAAAAAAACTGGATAAAAAGGATAAAGACAAAAGGTAAGTATTTTAAATTGAATTAGAATTAAAATGACTTGAAATACATAAGTATTTAGACGCTATTATACATTTGCGTAGGGGGTTAACTCGTTTATCTGATGCTCGATACTTTGAATGTGTCTCTTTTACAATGTGAAGAAATGTGACCTCAAATGATGAAAATAAAATCTACTTATATAGATAAATAAAATAATGGTTGGAAACTTTCCAACAAATCAGGCTTTGACACATGTCAACCTATTCTCTTAGTAACCACCCACTACTTTGTTCCACTCTTTGGAGCAGTTTCTTTTCCATGTCTTCCTGAACGGCTCTGTCGAAATATCTTCGACCTGGTGGTGTCTGGGGGTGAATCGAAGTGCTTCGACTCCCTTCTAGATTCTTGCCTCTGGCTGTCGACCCATGGTTGTCTTTTCCTTCTTTTTGGCTGGGTCGAAATCCTTCCTTTTTGGCACATTCCTGAACTTGCTTCTGAACATACTTTTCTAAGTAGGTATAAATCTCTAGCAAACAAATTGCCCTCCAAAAGGCCAGTTTCGACAGGGAGGTAGTCGACCAAGAAGCTTGATCTTTTGGGGTTTCTTGAGAGATTTCGACGCATTCTTTGATCATCGATTTTCCCCAACAACTGTTCACATTCTGTCGGACCGAGACAAGTTGTCGCACCTGTCATGATTCCACTTTTAGCGCCACAACTTTCTCACAACATGGGGATCTTCCAGATTCCTACTAAAATAGCTCAAACCTCATAAATGCCTTTGTGTCGCATGGCCTTGGGTATAAATATCATCTCCCTTAGCCTGTTTGTAACTGGAGTGGAGATAATGGCCTGAATCCACTTCCTTTAAATCATACCTTTACATTAATTGAACCCTAGAGACACCATTTCCAAGACCTATAAAAAGCTATGTTTTCGGGCGACACTCTTTTCCAAGATTGATTGCACACCTTTCAAGAACCTACCCTACCGCTAGGTGATTCATTCGAGGAATATTGCTCCTATAAAAGGCGTGGTTTCATGCATCTTCTTGTTACACTCATTCAAATCCTCCATGAGCTCTTTTGCCAATTCTCTCGTAGACCAAAATGTGGCCAAGAAAGACCCAAAGCCTTCCAAACCAACCACTTCAAAGGCTACTGCGCCGAATACTAGGGCTAAAATTGATGGGAAGATGTCGGTGACCCAGATGAAACCACCCAAGAAGAGGCTACCTCAAAGTTATGACTTCGATTCAGACGCTGATGAAGACTGGATGAGATTCCTCAATTCAGGAGCATGGAGAGGCATGAATGAATAACCAATTTTTTTGCCAAACTCCGTCGGGTTGTTTGTGCATTTCATTTTTTGCACTTCGATAGCCTACAAGTTTTTTTATGTTTAATTTGTAATGCATTATGCCATCTTTGTATGCCAGTTTTAGTTGTTGGTCTGTTATGACCATTATTAATGGATTTTTTTTATGCGTGAATGTGTACTTCTTGTAGCATAGGTTTATTTCATTTTAGATACTTCACATTTACTCTCAAGATTCTCTCATCAATGCTAATCTCTTTTATCTCATATGTATTGTTTCTAAAGGCTTGAATTATTTTGAATGGTCTTCCCAATTGGGTGACCATTTTCCTAAGGTTCGATCTCCCCTATCCATGGTTAAGATGACCTTCCACACATAATCATTAACTTAAAAGCTCTTTGTCTTGACCTTCTTATTGTAAGTTTTTTCCATTCTTCCTTTTTGATGCAATAAAGCGTTCAACGCCCTTAACCTCTCTTCGTCCAAGTCTGTGATCTCGTCGAACATCATATTGTGATATTGTTCCGACGAAATCTCTAATTGACATTGGATTCTTATCGGCTGGAAGTCAATCTCTGAGGGTAAGACGGCATCATGACCGAAAGTTAGACGAAACGACATCGAATTCATTGACTCTTTTGGGGATGTTCTCCATGCCCATAGGATTTTGTCCAAAGTCTTGTGTCAATTTCTAGGTTTTTTGGCAACATGTTTTTTAATTATCCTGATCGCCACCTTGTTCGCAGCCTCGATCTGCCCATTCACTTGTGCGTAGTAAGGTGTCCACGTGACGAGCTTAAATCCCATTTCTGCTGCAAACTCTTGCATCTCTTGACCCATAAATATTGAACCTTGGTTGGTGGTTATGGTTTTGGAAATCCCAAACTTATATATTATACGACTTTGGATAAAGTCGATAACAGCTTCCTGGTCCACTTTTGTCATAGGCATCGCCTCTATCCATTTAGTAACGTAATGTATCCCTACCAAGATGAATTTTTGTTGTTTCAACGAGGCAGGTCGAATTTCTCCTATTACATCCAAAGTCCATCCTCTAAACGACCACGGCTTGACGATGGCATGTAATTCACTGGTCAGGACATGTTTGATGTTGGCATGTTCTTGAAACTCTTGACATCCCTTAGCAATGTCTATACAATATTTGAGCATGCTTGGCCAATAGACGCCTTGTCTAAACAATAACCATTTCATTTTTTGGCCAGCTTGATGGGCTCCACAAGCCCCACTATGTACCTCTAATATGGCTAGATATACTTAGAAGTCTCCTAGACACTTAAGTAAAACCCCTTCTGAGGTTTTCTTCATGATCTCATTTCCCATTAACACATAACTCAGAGCCCTGTATTTCGTCTTCTTGTCAGTTCCCCCGACAGGATTCTCTAAGTATTTTATGATGGGTCGCCTCCAGTCCATCACCGACAATCCATCGATGACGAGGACTTCACCATACCATGTCTCTTTGGCCTCTAAGCCATCAGAAGTCAGTAATGGTGGCGCATTCGACACCATTTTCGCTTGAACCTCAATGAAGTCCTTCAATTTGTCCTTCGACACTCTATATCCTGACACAATCTGTGCTAGATCATTCGTCTCCTGGTTCTCCATTCTGGGCACGTGTACGATACTTGCTACATCGAACTGCTCTAATAATTGCTTCACCATAACAAAATAGGCTAGTAAATGCTCCTTAATACACGTGTACTCTCGCATGCATTGCTTAACTACTAGCTCCGAGTCACCCTTGATCTCAACTCTTTGTGCCCCTATTTTCTTTAGTATTTTCAACCCGGTGATTAAGGCTTCATACTCAACCTTATTATTTGAGAAATTTCCTTCGACCCTGCATTTGAATTTTGTTGGAAGGCCCTGTGAGGAGATTATCATTACCCCTATGTGTGTTCCATGCTTATGGCTTGACCCATCAAAATATAATTTCCACGGGTTCACGTCAATTATGAACACCTAAGGTTCTGCTATTGCATGGTCGATGATGGGTTGGCCACTATCTGACCTTTTGTAGCTCTTAAAGGTTTGTAAGTTGTCGCTCCCGACAAATGAAAATGGATCAGATGAAGGTACAGACGCGAACGGTCGGCGAAGGGAACAGTGAGAACACACAGCCGTGAACTCACTGGAGATGAATAGAGTCGCCAGCTAGGCATTTTTATCCCGGAGGAAAGGCAATGCTGCATAGGCCTAGAAAAAGATGGATAAGACGGTTTGCGAACCAGAGAGACTGAGAAAGGGGGTTGGTTACAACCTGGGAAGGTATTAGCACCCAGATTGTCCGTCGTACTCGACGGGATCCACGCTTGAAAGATTTGTGTTATAAAGGGGTAGTGTCAGTGCAATTTGTGTGTCAAAGAGCTGGAAAAGGATGTACAGGTGTCAGTGTAAGGAAATGTGATGTGTATAAATGTGCAGTGTCAGTGTGAGATCAGGAATGAAATGCTCAAGAATATGAGGCTAAAGAATGAAGCTGGAAGGAGGGGGAATGTACAGAGACTTTTGTTCGATAACTGTTAAGTTATGCCTACGTATCCTCTCGTGCAATGAGGAAGTCAGAACACCGTAGTTCGACCCAAAGAGACTGAAAGATGAATTGACTTGTGAACTGCTTATTTGCCTATGCTCAAGTGTATGACCTGTCTGGCTCAGGTGCTTACTGTCTTGCATTAGACGGAAGAAGCAAGTTCTCGCTTGTGAGTGAGTGTGATGAGAAAAGAATCCCGAAGGAGACGATTATTGCTTGTTTTTGAGTTTTCAGTCTTTTATTTCTTTTTGGATTTTGTCATAAGATAATGAGCTTAAGTCTAAACCGATGGGTTAGTAAACTCATCACATCTTCCCTCTGATTAGGGGTAATGAGAATACCTTAAGTGTGAAGTCAGATTCTCACACTTAATCACCTTTGATGTAGGGTTAAGATCATTAACCTACTTGTGATTACTTAGATGTTTTTGTGGTTTTTGTTTAGTGTTAAGTAATGAGGTTAAGCCATAATCAGGGATTTAACAGACTCATTACACCATCCTAAAAGAAGGATAATAGATGAGAATGTTTAAGCTGAGGAAGACTCCTCAACTTAATCCATGATTAGGGATTAAACCCATGACAAAACAAACCTTTATTAGATGGATTTTAATTAGTGGTATGATGATGAAGTGTTTTTTATGATTTGTAAGACAACTTGAGGGGGACTTGTCCATTAACTTTAGGGTTAGTCCTTCTTAACCAATTAAGGAAGAATTAGAACCCTAATGCAAGGCCCAAGTTACAAGTGTACTGTCTTGATGTTTATTAAGTGAATTGATTAAGAGAGTTCAACACCTTAAGGGTCCAAGACTTAGGATTAAAGTTATACACTCCATCCTAAAAGAAGGATGCAGGCATGATCTTAATCACAAAGTCTTAAAGCCTTGAGGGTTTAGTCCCTGACTATGAGGTGAGGAGAGATGACTCGAGGAGAGACACAAAGGTAAAAACTATGGGGGAGACTAATCAAAACCCTAATTCATTATCATGCTTGGTTGGTCCTAATGTTTGTGAGGTTTTCAAGAACAATCTTCAGATGAACCACCAGAAAGCAGATGAACAAGATCAAGAGAAACAAAGTGACTTGCTTCATTCAAGAAGTCAAGTCACTTGAAGAAAGAAAGTGGGAGGAGGAAGAATGAGCAAGCTCAAGCTCAAACACAAGTAAGAATGCAGCAAGGTATGCAAAAGAAGATGAGAAGAAAAGTTGTGAGAAGTGAAGGCAAATTCACTTCTCAAGCTTACTTACCACCTGAAATGTTAGAAAGAAATGCAATGCAATGCTAAATGAAATGAAATGACATGATGCTAGGCCAAACCAGAAGCATGCACATGATGATTATGATGTTATGAAATGCTATGAACATGAAACAAGACAAAGGGATGCTCATACAAGATCATGAATGCAAATGATGCAAGTTAAGGAGCATGAATGAACATGAAAAGTTATGAATCATGCAAGACAAATGACATGGCAAATATGTAATGCAATGGTCAAACATGCTTTCTATATGTCTTAAGATGTCAAATGAATCATAAGAATGCACAAAATGCAATGGCAAGTCAAATTATGCAAGGAAATGCAAGAATGATGCAAAGGGAAAGCCCAAATTAGGGTTCATGGATCAAACATCACACACAAACCAAAAACAGAAGCAAACCCTAATATGAAAAATGGAAAATGGTACCCAAAGAAACCTTAGACCTATAACAAACCACTGCCCAAAGGGGAACTCTCAACTCTCAACCAATCTTGAGTTATGAATTTTGCAAGTTATTAGGGTTTTTTAGGGTTTGTAACAAAAGAAATGCCAATCAATTGGAAAAATGTAAGATCAAATCTTGGCCTTTTTATCCTTGAAAGTACATGTCAAATGGAAAACAATGCAAAAAGAATCAATGTCTCAACCCTTACCAAAAGGCAGAAATGAATTTTTAAACATATGATCAAAATAATGCATCAAAAATGATTTAATTCAATGAAAAATTCTTAAAATGCATCAAGATCAAAAAAGAAATTTGGTTTGAAAGTTGGACAATGTTTCTAAATGTCTTAGAACATTTCATGAATTTTTTTGTAATTTTTAAATACCTAAAAGTATTTTTAATTAATTAATTCTCATTAATCAATTAAAAATAATCTTTTAAATATTTAAAAATACTTTTTAAGTGATAAAAAATAAAATAAAAATGTTTTTGAGTCATAAAAATTAATAAAACCTTAAAGAAAAAGTTTCATAATTTTTATGATTTTTTTGCTATTTTAAATAATTGATACAAATTAAATGAAAATAAATGAATTAAAAATTGAATAAAAAGAGAAGTAATCAGATTGGACGCGTGAGATTGATTCTGGGGATAAATTCATTGACCACGCGCCACATCCAATGGTCCACGTTTGAACTGACTAAATTAAATAAATTAAGATTAATTAACCCTAACACGTGGATTAGGGTTAATCAAACACATCTGGGCCACTCAATCTGGAGGGAAGTCAAACATTCCACGCGTATCAACGGACCAAATTCAAACTTGACTTAATGACTGTAATTAGGGCAAACTAAACTCAGGTGGCCGGAGAAGACTTCCGGTCATCTTCTCCGGCCAGAAGGTCACCTGAAAATTCTCAAAACCTCTCAAAACGTAAAATAAATGAAAACTAAGATCATGGAAACGTTCCTCTCATCCTCACGAATCAAAGCCCTATCCTAAAACAAATTTATTTAACCTAGACAAGCTGAATCGAAGAGGGAGAGTTCTAGGGTTCGTGAGCTTCAAACAGCAATTAAATTCTCAAAACACATCCATTTCAAAAACTAAAAGCATCAGCATGATCAGGAGAACATAAGGAACAAGTTTGTAACTAAAAAAGAGATTTCTGGAAAAAATTATTTGGAGCTACCTGAGATTTGCAACCTCTGACTTAGGAACTTTCAGGCCCTTTCTTTAAGTGCAAGCTGTTCCTCTTGGCCCTCCAAAGATGTCTGGATGCTCAAATGGAGTTTAGACTTGCTGGATGATGCGTTTCGAAGAGAACTGCTTCAGTTCAGTCAACAATGGCAGTTGAGCTTTTGGCACTTTCAGGCTATGAGAGATGGTTGTTTGAGGTCTATGCAATGTGCAAAGAAGATTGGTGGTGTTGGTTTATGTGTTTGTGGGCTAGAATGAGGGATTCGAATGAAACTGCAAAAGGGAGTGTGAAATGGCAGTGAGGTGTTTTGGTTGTTTCAAGCTCTGGTTCTTGATGCTTTGTGTTCTATGGATCAAGGTGAGATGAATGGAGGAAAAAGATTTTGTGTTTGCAGGCTGTGTAATGAGATTCGAAGGAAGTTGCAAGTTGGGGTGTTTTCTTGTAAGTGATGAGTGAGTTGGTTTCAGCCTTGGTTTCCCTAGTGTTATGGCCAGCAAAATGAATGGATAAAATAATGCAAGTGGCTGTGAGATGTGACTTGTACTTTATGGATTGGTAGATCAACTTTTGCTCAAAAACCACTTTTGTGTAAGATAGGGCATGGCATGATACTAGGCAAGTACAAGTTGGGTGCTGGTGCAGCAAAAGGTGAGGGAGAGGCTAGCCCAAAGTCAGCAGCCAATGTCATAAGTTGGTGAAGTAGCCATGAGTGAAAATGCAAGTTGGCTAGCTTTATGGTTTTCCATGGAAATGCCTTGTTACATGAACCAAACCATGAGCAAACTTGGTCCATTTCTGATTTTTGTGACTTAGAGAACATTCACATGCTGGTTTGACATGAATTTGAGGCAGCAATCATGCATTGATTCAAGACTTAGCAAAATTTCCACTTGGTGCATGACTTGAAAAACAATGATTTTTGGCAACTTTGCATGGCCATAACTTCTGATCCATGAAGAGTTAGATCATGTTCTTGTACTTTTTGAAAAGGGAAAGATGAGATCTACAACTTTCATGACCAAAGTTTTTCCATTTGAAGCCTTTTTGGATCATGAATCAAGGCTTGAAAATTGACCTAAAATGGTGCATTCTTGAAAAGTCAACAAAACCCAAAAAGTCAACTTTTGCCAAAACCCTAAATTCTTGATTTTTATGAACTTCCAACTCCTTCCATGATCAAATAAAGATCATATACACTCAAAATGATGAAGATCACCCATTGGTTGGGTCATTGGGGGCCCCAGATGCCCTGATTTTGCACTGACTTGTCTGAAAAGTCAACTCTTGATCAGATGACTTCCCCATGGAATTTCTTCATGAAAATTGATATGCATACTCCCTATATCATATAGAGACCAATGGAAACAAGAATGACCAAAAAAATTGGAGTTATGGCCTCTGAAACCAAAACCCTAATTTTCAGTCAACTGTGCAGTTCATCCTGGCTCTGCATCCACTCAAACCCTAGTTCTTGTGATCCCTCTGCAATTTTGACTTTGTGGGGATGTAACATGATATAAGAACACACATGGACCACTTTGAATTGATTGGTGGCCTTTGGAATGGCTCAAGATGCTTTGGGATTGCTCAGATCACAAACCCTAGGTGCAGATGCCTTAGAAGCTATGCAGTGAATCAAAATGAGATGTGAGATGATATGTTTTGTGTATATGGATATGAGATGATCACAAGCCATGGTGTGAATGGGTGAGGGCAAATTTGGGGTGTTTACAGCTGCCCCTATTCAAGCATGAGTTAGCTGTGCAGGTTGTAAGCGGCGGCTTAACAGGCAAACAAGATAACTTGTGGTTGAATACCAAAGACAGTCCAAAATTTGCACTCACAAAATGAAGAGGAAAAGGGATATAGATTATAAAAGCAAATAAAGCATATTATAAAGTGTGTGCGACGGAGGACGACCGTCGAGCAGAGGACGACTGCTGGGTAAATAGCAATGACGGGGACGGCCGACATACTGGGAAAAGTGTGCAAAATAAAGCAATGACGGGGACGGCCGACATGCTGGGGATAGAAGGTAAAGCTAAGACGGGGACGGCCGACTAGCTGGGGAAAATAGGATATCATGATGGGGACGGCCATCAAGATAAAGCTGTAACATTCTCTGGGGATTGGTGAAACATGACGGGGACGGCCATCAAGTTCACAAAGGTAAAGTAACCAACGATGGGGACGGCCATCGGGTTAAAAAAAAGAAAAGGGACCACGACGGGGACGGCCATCGGGTTAAAGAATAAATGAAATAAACAGATGATGGGGCACGGCCATCAAAGGTGAAGGACGATCACCTAGCAGGGGACGGCTGCTCTGTTGGGCATAAAAGAAATATGATGGGGACGACCATCAAAGGTGGAGGACGACCACCTGGCAGGGTACGGCTGCCAAAATATCAACGATGGGGACGGCCATCGGATAGAAAAGGTCGACGATGGGGACGGCCATCGGACGAGCATGATGGAGGACGACCATCAAGAAGTGGAGGACGACCACTCAGCAGGGTACGGCTGCTCTCGAGGTTCATCATAACACAGGACGAGTGTTAGATAACCAAAATCAACAATGGGGACGGCCATTGGATAAAGTGATGAAGGACGATCATCAAGAGGTGGAGGACGACCACCTAGCAGGGGACGGCTGCTAAAATCAACGATGGGGACGGCCATCGGATGAGCATGATGGAGGACGACCATCGAGAAGTGGAGGACGACCACTCAGCAGGGTACGGCTGCTCTCAGAGGTATCATAACACAGGACGAGTGTTAGATAAAAAGAAAATTTGTTGGCAATCTACTGGGGAGATAGTAAACACGGGCGAGCGTTTACATCCAAGAAACAAAAGGTATAAGTGTTCGGTATTGTGTATAGATTAAAGGTGCGGACGAGCATCCTTAAGACTATGATACGGACGAGTATCATGTAGAAACAAACTGACACGTGCTCAGAGCTGATGATACGGACGAGTATCAACTGGTTAACAAGGAACACGGACGAGTGTTGCATCTGAAAGTATCCTTCTGGGGAATAGTAGACACAGACGAGCATCTATATTCACGAAGACATAAGTGTTTGACACGGTGTATGGATTAAAGATGCGGACGAGCATCCTTAAGACTATGATACGGACGAGTATCATGTAGAAACAAACATTAGACGCAATGTTCTGAGATGATGGTACGGACGAGTACCAACTGGTTAACAAAGAACAAGGACTACTGTCGAATCTGCGGGGATATAAATGATGTATACAAAATACGGACGAGTATTTGCATAAGTGTACCAATGGGTAGTGGATATGTATAGATGAGCATTATCTGCTGGGGAGAGTGACACGGACGAGTGTCAAGAAAGAAGAGTATAATATTAACAAGTATATGGGTGATGAAAGTGTAAGTGAACTTGCTGGGGATGCGACACGGACGGGTGTCAAGAAAGTGTATACAGGCATAGGCGACCATGCTGGGGATATGACACGGACGGGTGTCAAGGATGAGTATATATGGGTATATGTGAGTGCAAAGAGGGTGTCTTTGGCTTTCTGCTGGTGATTTGACACGGACGGGTGTCAGGAAATATCTGCAATACTGGTGATCTTGTTTGTAAAGTATATTCAGGCAACCCGCTGGGGAAAGATGACACGGACGGGTGTCAAAAGGGGTTATGCACTGGTGTTTGTGATTTGAAAGGCAGCTGCTTTTGCTGGGACTCTGATGGGGATGTTTCTGTATATATTCTGTACGCTGACAGGTTGTCAATACCTACAAGTGTTCGATTCACATCATGACTTATGATTATGCTATGCATTTGATTTTTGCCGTAATGCTCCGTATTAGACGGAATGCTACGCTCTGAGGGTATAATATGGTGCAAATGCTATGATTATGCAAAGAGGCACAGATCCGGGATTTGGATCCCGTTGCTGCAAAGATCTCTGGTTGATCTGCTTGAAGTGAACATCCCAGCTGGGGATGAGATCATTGGTAGATCTATTGGTGTATCTGCTTGGGGATATACGTCGTCGATTGACATATTCTTATAATACAGGACCCAGCTGGGGTTTGTAGAAGCTTTCTCTCTCTCTGTTGTGACTTCTTCGTGCGCTGCTCTTCTGAATAGATGCCTGAAGCTCTATGGGGAGATGATTCCTCGATTCTCGCATCCTGCTGAGGAGGGATAGTTGGTATTTTAGTCGGGGAAATGCTATTGGTAAATCAACTGGGGAGAGCAATGGGAAGCAACTCAGCTGGGGATAGAGCATTTCGGATGCTGATATCTTTCGTTGATTTGCCAGCTTGCTGAGATATACCTTGCATGCCCCAAGTTGCGTTCTGGATACCTGCAATCCTGCAAAGATAAGGAAACGCACAAATGGTCCCGAGGTATCCTTTACTGGATTCCGTCATAGGAGATAAGTACTTTCGAGAGTAAGTATATTCCCTGTAAGCATGTGCTTTATTTTTAGAGAAAGGCATCTGTACTTATGCAATTGTGTTTTTAGAGATATCAGACAATTCTTTGCGAAACATAAAAATGTAAAAAACGAGGCATGACTGAGAATCTGATTTTATTAATTCATGTGCCCTGAATTGGCAAGATACAGTCAAAGAGACATATCTCCTGAAATGAGGAGAATGTTACAAATTGAGAAACAAAGTGCTGGCAG
Organism: Lathyrus aphaca; assembly: GCA_963966055.1. Classification (NCBI taxonomy): domain Eukaryota; kingdom Viridiplantae; phylum Streptophyta; class Magnoliopsida; order Fabales; family Fabaceae; genus Lathyrus; species Lathyrus aphaca. The sequence continues at coordinate 118,550,513 of OZ014521.1, read as the reverse complement.
TGTTGATGACGCTTTGAGGAGCTTCCTCTCCCGCTATGACTCGTATGACAATGACGTTCTTCTCGTCTTGCTTTCTGGAGAGAGTTGATTCTGATCGGAGCTTGATTCTGTCAAAGCTTTCCAAGTTGTAAGTGATACAGACGAATTCAGAGTGCAGTTGTTCGCTTATTCCCTTATTTTGCATGGATCGCCCTTTCGGGTTTTCAATCCATCGGGATACCCATTTTTGCCTGAGTTGTCCAATGCGGCTTTTCAACTCAGCGGGTGTACATTTTTTGTTTATTTCCCTTATTTTTGCCCGAGTCTTTTATTCTGTTTTTGACTCGCCGGGATGCCCTATTTTTGCCTGGACTTACATTCTGTTTTTATGTCCAGCGGGTCGTTTTATGCGAAGTATTTTTTAACCGCATCTGAATTCACAGGGGATGGAAAATCTTCACCATCCATGGTGCTGAGCATCAGTGCTCCGCCAGAGAAAACTTTCTTTACAACGAATGGTCCTTCATAATTTGGAGTCCATTTGCCCCTGTGGTCTGTATGAGGAGGGAGTATTCTTTTCAGCACAAGATCTCCTACTTGGTACTCTCGGTGCCTGACTTTCTGATCGAAGGCTCTCTTCATTCTCTTCTGATATAACTGCCCGTGGCAGATTGCAGCCAATCTCTTCTCTTCGATCAGACTCAGTTGCTCGTATCGGGACCTAACCCATTCTGCTTCACTCAGTTTGACATCCATCAATACCCGTAGCGAGGGTAATTCAACTTCAACTGGTAGGACTGCTTCCATACCATACACAAGCTGATACGGTGTTGCCCCAGTGGATGTCCTGATTGATGTGCGATACCCATGCAAGGCAAATGGTAGCATTTCATGCCAGTCTCTGTAGGTGACTACCATCTTTTGCACAATCTTCTTGATGTTCTTATTTGCTGCCTCAACAGCGCCGTTCATCTTTGGCCTGTAAGGAGAAGAATTGTGATGTTGGATCCTGAAGTCCCGGCATAATTCAGCCATCATTTTGTTGTTGAGATTAGAACCATTATCAGTAATGATTCGCTCGGGCACTCCATATCTACAGATGATATCTCTTTTCAGAAATCGAGCTACCACTTGCCTGGTGACGTTTGCATATGAGGCTGCTTCAACCCACTTGGTAAAATAGTCGATGGCGACCAGGATGAATCTGTGGCCGTTTGAAGCAGTTGGCTCAATCTTGCCAATCATGTCAATGCCCCACATGGCAAAAGGCCATGGTGAAGACATTATGTTCAAAGGGTTTGGAGGCACATGTACTTTGTCTGCATAGATCTGGCATTTGTGGCATCTTCTGGCATAAGCACAACAATCTGCATCCATTGTGATCCAATAATAGCCTGATCTTAACAATTTCTTAGCCATTGCATGTCCTCCAGCATGGGTACCAAAGGACCCTTCGTGCACTTCATGCATCAGTAGATCTGCTTCCGTCTTGTCAACACATCTGAGGAGTACCATATCAAAGTTCCTCTTGTATAAAGATCCATCAGTGTTCAGAAAGAAACTTCCAGCAAGTCTTCTTAAAGTCTTTTTATCATTGGAAGATGCCCCAGGTGGGTACGTTTGGTCCCCCAAGAAGCACTTGATGTCATGGAACCAAGGCTTATCATCTTTAGCAATATCTGCTGCAAATACATATGCTGGTCTATCAAGTCTCGATACTGAAATCTGAGGTACAAAGTTGGCGGTTTGAACTTTGATCATGGACGAAATGGTAGCCAAGGCATCTGCAAACTGATTCTCGTCCCGAGGGATATACTCAAGTTTGACTGTTGTGAAGAAAGTCAGTAACCTTCTCGTATAATCCCTATAAGGTATCAGATGATCTTGGTGCGTGTACCATTTTCCGTTGGTCTGATTGACTACCAAAGCTGAATCTCCGAATACGGTCAATGTCTTGATCCTGAGGTCAATGGCTTCCTCAAGACCCATAATGCAAGCTTCGTATTCAGCTTCGTTGTTAGTGCAGTTGAAAGTGAGCTTTGCCGAGAAAGGCATGTGAACCCCTTTAGGTGTAATGAGTACTGCACCAACACCACGGCCATTCATGTTGACAGCCCCATCAAACATCATAGTCCATTCTTCTTCTGGGTCAGGCCCTTCAGTGTGAATAGGCTCTTCATGATCTTTTGCTTTAATGAACATGATGTCTTCATCGGGGAAGTCGAACCTCATAGGCTGGTAGTCATCAATGGGTTGCTCAGCAAGATATTCAGACAGTACACTGCCCTTGATGGCTTTCTGAGATGTGTACTGTATGTCGTATTCTGTGAGAATCATCTGCCATCTTGCAACCCGTCCGGTAAGAGCTGGCTTCTCGAAAATGTACTTGACTGGGTCCATTTTTGAGATTAACAAGGTAGTGTGGGTCAACATATACTGCCTTAGTCGGCGAGCAGCCCACGCTAAAGCACAGCAAGTTTTCTCGAGCAGTGAATAACGTTGTTCACAGTCGGTAAACTTTTTGCTTAGGTAGTATATTGCATACTCTTTTCGACCAGACTCGTCATGTTGGCCCAACACACACCCCATCGATTCTTCCAATACTGTCAAATACATAATCAGAGGTCTTCCTTCAACTGGCGGCATAAGGATTGGAGGTTCTTGCAGATACTCTTTGATCTTGTCAAAAGCCCTTTGGCAATCTTCGTTCCACCTGACTGTTTGTTCCTTTCTTAACAGCTTGAACAAGGGCTCACAGGTTGCTGTGAGGTGAGATATGAACCTTGAAATGTAGTTCAATCTACCTAAGAAACCTCGAACCTCTTTCTCAGTTTTCGGTGCAGGCATCTCTTGGATGGCTTTGACTTTATCAGGGTCAACCTCGATCCCTTTCTCGCTTACAATAAAGCCCAGCAGCTTACCGGATCGCACCCCAAATGTGCATTTGTTGGGGTTTAGCTTCAGCTGATACTTCCTCAGACGCTTGAATAATTTGAGCAGATTCACCAGATGGTCTTCCTCTGTAAGGGACTTGGCAATCATATCATCCACATAGCATTCTATTTCCTTATGAATCATATCGTGGAATAATGTTACCATAGCCCGTTGATAGGTGGCACCAGCATTCTTCAGTCCGAATGGCATCACCTTATAACAGAACGTGCCCCAAGGTGTAATGAATGTTGTCTTCTCCATGTCTTCAGGTGACATTTTGATCTGGTTGTATCCTGAAAATCCATCCATGAAGGAAAATACCGAGAACTGAGCCGTGTTATCCACCAATACATCAATGTGAGGTAATGGGAAGTCATCTTTCGGGCTGGCTCTGTTCAGATCCCGGTAGTCAACACACATTCTTACTTTGCCATCTTTCTTAGGCACAGGCACAATATTAGCAACCCACGGTGGATAGCTAGTTACAGCAAGGAACCCGGCGTCCCATTGCTTTTGTACCTCTTCCTTGATTTTCATAGCCATGTCTGGGCGAGTTCGGCGCAACTTCTGTTTGACTGGTGGGCATTCTTCCCTCAAAGGCAGCTTATGCACAACAATATCGGTATCCAACCCTGGCATATCTTGGTAGGACCAAGCAAACACATCAACATACTCTTGAAGCAGATCTATCAGTTGTCTCTTCACTGAGTCTTGCAGGCAGGCCCCGATCTTGACTTCTTTCACATTTTCCTCTGTACCAAGATTAATCACTTCAACCTCCTCCTGATGAGGGGTAATAACCTTTTCCTCTTGTCTTAACAACCTGGCTAGCTCTTCAGGAAGCTCGTATTCTTCTTCAACCCCTTCGTCAGCTTGATTGATCGGATTGTCAAAGTCATACGATGTCATAGCCGTGCTGTTGTCGGTGCGGTCAGGATGGCACTCTCTGCAAGGGTTAGGTTGTTTATTTTAGTGATCTGATTTTAGTCTTGCTTTAGAAAAAAAGTGAAATGAAGTTATCATTTTGAAAACACCGCCATTTATTTTTGTACAAAAAGAAAAATGGAAAAACAGTGAGCAGAAAAGAAAAAGACTCGTTTGCAAAAAGATTGTCTGATATTTCATTAATTTAATCTTGTTTGCACAAAAGTACAGATGGCCCTGGTTACAAAATGAGTCTTGTCATCTTGGGCAAGATGCAAGACTTTGATGCATGCTATAAAAGATACAGGAAATAATAATTACTCTGCTCGAGTAACACTTATAATTCCCTGGGAAGACCAGTTCGAGACACTGCTCCCCGGGACCTTTGGACGAATCCAATTCTCCAGGTTGCGCTCCTCTTCCAGCTCGTCTTCCAGGCAGTTGATAGCATCGGGGGTAAGCATTCCCCCACTGACAAAACCAGGCTCTCCAGCAGCCTTCACTTGATGTTGAGTTGGTTTGTAACCCAACCCAAACTTGTCCTTCTTTTCCTCCACAGCTAAGACCTTGCCCCAGCCTAGGGCAGTTCCTTCCTCAACAACCTTCCGGGCTTGTTGGTATGACGACATGGAGATCCCTGAAACAGCAGATGCTTCATTCACGTTCAAGGCCTCAAAACCTTGGCTCATGGTTTCAACGATCTCTCCATCCATTTCAATATACTTGTAAGTAGCCAGATGGCTAACAAATATATCCTCCTCCCCGCAGATTGTGACAACTTGGCCTTCCCACTCATATTTTAACTTTTGGTGAAGGGTAGACGTTATTGCGCCAGCGGCGTGAATCCAGGGTCTACCCAACAAACAGCTGTAGGCGGGCTGAATGTCCATCACATAAAAGATAGTTTTAAAGGTCTGCGGGCCAATTGTCACGGGCAGCTCTACTTCTCCCAGAACCGATCTCTTCGAGCCATCAAAAGCTCTAACCACCAGGTTGCTGGGTCTCAATGCCAGTCCATCATATTCAAGCTTCACCAGGGCCTTCTTTGGTAAGACATTCAGGGATGATCCTGTGTCCACCAGCACATGTGAAAGGACAGCTCCTTTGCATTCCATGGTTATGTGCAAGGCTTTGTTGTGATTGCGGCCATCCACTGTCAGGTCAGAATTGGTAAACCCTAGCCCATTGCTAGCAGTAACATTACCAACCACGGTTTCCAATTGGTTGACAGTAATCTCCTCGGGCACGTAAGCTGCGTGCAGTACCTTCAGTAGTGCATTCCGATGGGCTTCGGAGCACATGAGCAGTGAGAGGATGGAGATTTTGGACGGCGTCTGATGAAGCTGATCCACAACTTTATAGTCACTCTTCTTGATGATCCGCATAAACTCATCAACTTCCTGATCAAACGGAGTCTTCAGGGCTTCTTTGACAGCTGGATCTCCCTGCACCGGGCCTTTCCCTTTTGCCTTGGCAGCAGCTTCTGCTTCGGCATTAGGTCTTTGGACTTGTGAAGCAAAGAGACGTCCGCTTCGGGTGAAGCCTCCGCCTCCGCCCACATTATCAATTTGTGGTGCAGGTGCTGATGTTTCCAGAGTGATTCTTTTCCCTTCACAGTACACGTCAGAGCCATAGTGCCAAGGGATGGCCCTATTGCTTTCATACGGTACAGGTCCAGGTACTGTGACGGTAACCGGACTGATTGATGCTGCTGAAGGGACTGCAATTGTTTGTGGATCATAAAAGATAGTAACTGGTGCTCTAGTGGGAGCAGCACTCTCTGAATGGTAGGCGGAGTTATTTTCTGGATCGTAGAAGATGGTAACAGTAGAGACATCTTCATGATCGTTTGCTGGAGTTGTAGGAGGTCCTGATGGAAGGACTGTTGTTGTTGTAGATGGAGAGTCGAAATGGAATGAAGCTGATGTTGTAGCAGGAGAAACTGTTGAAAACTGGTCATTTGGAAGGACAGATGAAGTACTTGCTGATGTGGTTGTTGAATTATTGGGAACAATAGTTGTTGCATTTGTAGGGGGGTCTGAAACCGTTGTTGATGAAGCTGCCGGATGTGCCGGAAATGATGTAGTGATTTGTAAGAGGCCACTCTTGATAAGGCTGTCAATGCCATTCCTCAAGTCTTCACACCCATTCCATGAAATATTGCAATAAGGGCACCCCAGCTCACACCCTGGAAATATTTGATTTTCACGGAGTTGAGCCTTGATTTCCACCAATGGTGTCCTGATCTGATCCACACTAGTTATCAAATAAGACTGTTGGTCTTCTTCAATAGCATTAATCCGGGGACCACCATGGTGTGGCATTGGGTTTTTGTTGACGTTGGGCGGAGGTGCAAAATTCAAAGCCTTGGAGTCTACCAAGTCTTGTACCTTCATATGCAGAGCCCTGCATTTTTCTGTACTGTGACCAGGTGCGTTGGAATGAAAAGCACACCTAGCGTTGGAGTCATAGTTTCTTGGTAGACTGTTTGGATCCGGAGGTGCCAACGTTCTTAGCTCAACTAGGTTGAGTTTCAGAAGTTGTGGCAATAAGGCAGTATATGGCATTGGAATCGGGTCTATCACCCTGTTAGCTTGAGAGGGCCTCTGTTGGAATGGCCTCTGTTGATTGTTGTTGTTGGAGTTGTTGTTGTAGTTGTTTCTTGGAGGATATTGATTTTGCTGGTACTGGGGTTGTTGTTGGAAATTTTGTTGAGGAGGTTGATAAACGGGCTGAGGATGAGCTGGAGCAGGGATTGTGACTGCTGCTATTGTTCTTGGAACATACTGGGGCCTGCCCCTGTTGGTGTGAATGGCATTGGTCTCGCCAGATCTTCTCGGGCCTGCAAAAGGCTTCCTTGTACCACTGGACGAGCTTGCACCATTATCAGATATCTTACCCATTTTCAACAGGCTTTCGATTCTCTCCCCAGCTATGACAACATCGGCGAAGCTGGTGGAAGAGAAAGCAGCCAACCTGTCAATATACGTTCCCTGGAGAGTGTTCATAAACATGTCTGCCATTTCTCTCTCAGACATTGGTGGTTGAACGGCAGCAGCCAATTGCCTCCATCTTTGAGCGTATTCACGGAAACTTTCCCTTGACGACTGTGACATGCCCATCAGGAGAGTCCTATTGGGTGCCATGTCTAAGTTGTATTGATACTGTCGGATGAAGGCCTCTGCCAGGTCCTTCCAGCATCTCACAGTTGCCCTTGTCAAGTGGGAATACCATTCCCTTGATGCTCCAGTCAAGCTATCTTCGAAGTAAAACATCCAAAGTTTCTCATCCATCGTATAAGCTTTTAATCTTCCCAGGAATGACTGCAAATGAGTTCGGGGGCATGAAGTCCCATTATACTTTTCGAAACATGGAGGCTTGAACTTATGGGGGATCCTGACCCCGTCTACCAGCCCCATGTCCATGACGTCGAAGCCCAGAGAATTTTGAGACTCCAGTGATCTCAATTTTTCAGCTATCTCATCCAAACGCCTATCATAGGCCTCTTCTCCAGCACCCATGACTGTGAATTGGTCCTCCTGAGGATCCTCTTGAAGCACTCTGGCTGCAGTAGCCGTTCCCTGAACGTTTGCGGGGATGTGGATCTCAGGATGTAAATGTGGGCCAAACACTGGGGGATTAACATGTGGTTGCACCCTTTCGTTGTTGCTTGTGCCAGCAGTTCCTACATGGGGGTCCTCTTGAGTTCTTCCCTCTACCAAAACTCTAAGCCTCTCCTGACTCTGAGCTAAGTTATTCATCACTTCCATGAATTGAGTGATCTGGGTTCTCATCTCCACCCTTTCGTTAGCCATCTGGGTTCTGGCCTCGTTGAGATCTTGCTGCAACTGGTCCATTTGGATGCCCGGAAGGTTGCTTCTAGTTGGGTACCTGTGTGGCCTGTTGAGAGGAAACACCCGGCGACGAGCAATACTGCCTGAGATTCACAACAGAGGTTAGTAACAATAAATCAAAACCTACAAAACAAACAAAAGGGTTAGTATGCAATGCAGTTGTGCTTATTTGCTATCAAGGGTATCCGGTTTGGTCTTCAGTTTTGACCCTTCCAGACCCTTGAAGATGATACTGCTTGAGGTTGTTTCTGAAATGAGCTCAGATGGAAACCAACAAATATATTACATAAGATGAAACAAATACAACTTGTTCATTCTTACAACACCAGCCCTCTAGGGGTCAAAATACATAATCAAAAAGCAAAAGTACATGAAAAGAAATAGCAACAAGCAAATGATCAAACTCCGAGGCCAAACTCATCCTCACGAACTTCCTTAAGAAGTGCTTCGGTCACAGGATCAGTCGGACGCTCCGTGAGACTTCTGATGAGAAGGTTCCTTGTTGCAACAGCTGCAGTCAACCTCTTGTTCTGACTTTGATCTTTGGATTTCTTCACTCCAGCTTTGATTCTTAGCTCTGAATTTTCCTCCTGGGCTGCTGCCAGGGCTTTTTCCATCTGCTCCATCTTATCTTGAACTCTCTTGTCTTCTAGAGTACGGGCCTCAGTGATCCGGACCCACCTGGCCTGACTTTCCTTCAAGTACAAGTCTGTTCTTGCTCTTTGGAACTGGGCTTCTTTACAAGCATTCTTCAGAATCTGCTCACCAGCTTTAGACTTGTTGATATAATCCCCAGACTTCTCAATCTTGGTCAAATGCTCCACTCTCAACTTTTCCAATCTTTCAATCTCCCTCACACCTTCACTCCTCTCCCTGAGGGTCTTCTGCAAGGCTTGGGATAACTTCTCATTTCTGTCCTTCAAGCTTTCAAACTCTTCCAGGCTGACTATTGCTGGAGGTGGTGCTGAAGATGACTCAGGCATGTCTTTGATGGTGAAGGGCAATCCTGAGATTTGGGCCCTAGCATAGGACCACTCATGATATTGGGCTGATGCCACATTATTGCACTTCCCCAGAATGGTGATTCCCTTGGTTTGAACATGATCCCAGGCCCAGGCAGCCTGTCTAACAGTCGCCAGACTAACCTTGTTCTCACAGTAGAGGGTCTCAGCCAAGTCCTTTTCCCTAGGAGCATGAACCAGTGCATAACCCAATTGCCTCTTGAACAGCAGGGGGTTGTAATTGATACTTCCCTTGACTCCTACCAAAGGCACATTAGGAAAATGCCCACAGCTAGTGATTATGTCTCTGCCCTTGGTACTTTGATTGCACCACCTGATATCTGCTGTAGTTAGGACAGAAAGTCTCCTTGCCCAGTTGCTTTGCTGGTGAGGGTTTAGGAATGCATCTGTCTTAGGTAGATGCTTGAGAAGCCAGGCATGGAATAGTGGAGCACAAATCCTCACTAACTTCCCTCTCTGTTTCTCATTCCTCTGATGTACTGAGTAATAGAGATCACCCAACAAGGTAGGCACTGGGTTCTTCAAGATGAACAAATGGATTGCACTCTTGCTGATGAATCTGGGCTCATCTGCAAATAACACAATTCCATACACACTTAAAGCCAACAGAGCACAAACAACTTTCCACTCCCCCAGGGAGGCCTTCAGACTAGCTTGAGAGATTAGGAAGTCCAGCTGTAATCCAGGGACACTAGATTTAGAGGTCATGTGTTGTTCAATCAAAGCAGGTTCCAGGTGCAAAGCTTTGGCTATCTCCCCACTGCTGGGAAAATCCATTTCAGGATTGAATGGGATCTCCCTCTTGATAGGCAAACCAGTCAAAGATGAGTATTCTTCCAAAAGAGGACCCAACTGGAAGTCTTGAAATGTAAAGCATCTCAATGGGGGGTCATAGAACTGAATGCAGGTATGAATCAGGCTCCTCTGAGACGGGTCCATGTCCATAACTAGGTCAAGTATGTCCCCATAATGTTCCCTGAACAAAGGGATGTAATCTGGTGTAATCAGGGTTTGGATCCTCCTGAGGTCTGACAAATCTGGTTGGAAGAAATGATAGGTGATGTTGTTCTTCTTTGGAGCCATGATGTTGAAGACTGAGCAGAATGCTGAAGCAGGGAGAGCCACTGATTGGCTGGTGCTGAAGCAGACAGATAAAACTGAAACAGATGCTGATGAAGATGGGTCAAAGCTGCAGATGGGGTCAAAACCAAAACCTGATGAACAATGGATACCCTGAAAAACAAATAAGCACATGTTAATATGATGCAATGAGTATGCCTGCAAATGAAATGCAAGGGTCTGTGACAGAGCTGGATCTGAATAAATGCCTTGGTATAGATCCATGTGTGTCTAAGAATTCCAGATGGAGGTCTAAGAAATCCAGTAACCAAGGTAGGGGACTCAAATAAAGAGCCACATGTCCAGGGTTTTAGAATCACAAGAACTATCCAACATGAAGCATTCTTAACAAAGTCAAAGTAACAGGGTATTCTGAGGTCAAGGTACCTGCAAACCTGTAAACAGCCCAACCCCCTCACAGGTAGTGATCTAGAACAAGGATCCTCAGACTTGGATCTGTTATGAGAAGTGTAAGCACTTCTAACCCGGAGGTACAGTGTTTACAATTACCATAACAATTCCTCCTCTAATTCACCTCAATTTCTGAAGGTCAATACTAAAAGGTCATCCAGACTTAGCAGGCTTCCCAGATCCCCCTAGCATTGCAGGAAATCTGCAACACAAAGTTCTCAAGAAGAAACCCATATCTGAACCGTGTTTCATATTCCCGCACCAGACTGAAAATTGACTGGGAAAGAATATGATTCACTCTAGCCTAGGTGTCACTCAGGTCCCAGGTATAGGACCTAAACTCTCAATGGAACCCCAACCCACCAAAACAATCCAGATCCAACACAGACAGCATGACAGTATGATATATATGAAAACTGTAAAGAAAGCAATAAATAAAGCTGTGCAGAAAGCAGTAAATAAAGCAAATATACAAACACAAATAACACCTAACACCCCAGTAAACACAAATCAAACAAGCGCTAGGAGGAACCCACAAAAAGGAACCAGAAGCCCTGGTTGCAGAAGTTCTCATCCCCAGCAGAGTCGCCAAGCTGTCGCTCCCGACAAATGAAAATGGATCAGATGAAGGTACAGACGCGAACGGTCGGCGAAGGGAACAGTGAGAACACACAGCCGTGAACTCACTGGAGATGAATAGAGTCGCCAGCTAGGCATTTTTATCCCGGAGGAAAGGCAATGCTGCATAGGCCTAGAAAAAGATGGATAAGACGGTTTGCGAACCAGAGAGACTGAGAAAGGGGGTTGGTTACAACCTGGGAAGGTATTAGCACCCAGATTGTCCGTCGTACTCGACGGGATCCACGCTTGAAAGATTTGTGTTATAAAGGGGTAGTGTCAGTGCAATTTGTGTGTCAAAGAGCTGGAAAAGGATGTACAGGTGTCAGTGTAAGGAAATGTGATGTGTATAAATGTGCAGTGTCAGTGTGAGATCAGGAATGAAATGCTCAAGAATATGAGGCTAAAGAATGAAGCTGGAAGGAGGGGGAATGTACAGAGACTTTTGTTCGATAACTGTTAAGTTATGCCTACGTATCCTCTCGTGCAATGAGGAAGTCAGAACACCGTAGTTCGACCCAAAGAGACTGAAAGATGAATTGACTTGTGAACTGCTTATTTGCCTATGCTCAAGTGTATGACCTGTCTGGCTCAGGTGCTTACTGTCTTGCATTAGACGGAAGAAGCAAGTTCTCGCTTGTGAGTGAGTGTGATGAGAAAAGAATCCCGAAGGAGACGATTATTGCTTGTTTTTGAGTTTTCAGTCTTTTATTTCTTTTTGGATTTTGTCATAAGATAATGAGCTTAAGTCTAAACCGATGGGTTAGTAAACTCATCACATCTTCCCTCTGATTAGGGGTAATGAGAATACCTTAAGTGTGAAGTCAGATTCTCACACTTAATCACCTTTGATGTAGGGTTAAGATCATTAACCTACTTGTGATTACTTAGATGTTTTTGTGGTTTTTGTTTAGTGTTAAGTAATGAGGTTAAGCCATAATCAGGGATTTAACAGACTCATTACACCATCCTAAAAGAAGGATAATAGATGAGAATGTTTAAGCTGAGGAAGACTCCTCAACTTAATCCATGATTAGGGATTAAACCCATGACAAAACAAACCTTTATTAGATGGATTTTAATTAGTGGTATGATGATGAAGTGTTTTTTATGATTTGTAAGACAACTTGAGGGGGACTTGTCCATTAACTTTAGGGTTAGTCCTTCTTAACCAATTAAGGAAGAATTAGAACCCTAATGCAAGGCCCAAGTTACAAGTGTACTGTCTTGATGTTTATTAAGTGAATTGATTAAGAGAGTTCAACACCTTAAGGGTCCAAGACTTAGGATTAAAGTTATACACTCCATCCTAAAAGAAGGATGCAGGCATGATCTTAATCACAAAGTCTTAAAGCCTTGAGGGTTTAGTCCCTGACTATGAGGTGAGGAGAGATGACTCGAGGAGAGACACAAAGGTAAAAACTATGGGGGAGACTAATCAAAACCCTAATTCATTATCATGCTTGGTTGGTCCTAATGTTTGTGAGGTTTTCAAGAACAATCTTCAGATGAACCACCAGAAAGCAGATGAACAAGATCAAGAGAAACAAAGTGACTTGCTTCATTCAAGAAGTCAAGTCACTTGAAGAAAGAAAGTGGGAGGAGGAAGAATGAGCAAGCTCAAGCTCAAACACAAGTAAGAATGCAGCAAGGTATGCAAAAGAAGATGAGAAGAAAAGTTGTGAGAAGTGAAGGCAAATTCACTTCTCAAGCTTACTTACCACCTGAAATGTTAGAAAGAAATGCAATGCAATGCTAAATGAAATGAAATGACATGATGCTAGGCCAAACCAGAAGCATGCACATGATGATTATGATGTTATGAAATGCTATGAACATGAAACAAGACAAAGGGATGCTCATACAAGATCATGAATGCAAATGATGCAAGTTAAGGAGCATGAATGAACATGAAAAGTTATGAATCATGCAAGACAAATGACATGGCAAATATGTAATGCAATGGTCAAACATGCTTTCTATATGTCTTAAGATGTCAAATGAATCATAAGAATGCACAAAATGCAATGGCAAGTCAAATTATGCAAGGAAATGCAAGAATGATGCAAAGGGAAAGCCCAAATTAGGGTTCATGGATCAAACATCACACACAAACCAAAAACAGAAGCAAACCCTAATATGAAAAATGGAAAATGGTACCCAAAGAAACCTTAGACCTATAACAAACCACTGCCCAAAGGGGAACTCTCAACTCTCAACCAATCTTGAGTTATGAATTTTGCAAGTTATTAGGGTTTTTTAGGGTTTGTAACAAAAGAAATGCCAATCAATTGGAAAAATGTAAGATCAAATCTTGGCCTTTTTATCCTTGAAAGTACATGTCAAATGGAAAACAATGCAAAAAGAATCAATGTCTCAACCCTTACCAAAAGGCAGAAATGAATTTTTAAACATATGATCAAAATAATGCATCAAAAATGATTTAATTCAATGAAAAATTCTTAAAATGCATCAAGATCAAAAAAGAAATTTGGTTTGAAAGTTGGACAATGTTTCTAAATGTCTTAGAACATTTCATGAATTTTTTTGTAATTTTTAAATACCTAAAAGTATTTTTAATTAATTAATTCTCATTAATCAATTAAAAATAATCTTTTAAATATTTAAAAATACTTTTTAAGTGATAAAAAATAAAATAAAAATGTTTTTGAGTCATAAAAATTAATAAAACCTTAAAGAAAAAGTTTCATAATTTTTATGATTTTTTTGCTATTTTAAATAATTGATACAAATTAAATGAAAATAAATGAATTAAAAATTGAATAAAAAGAGAAGTAATCAGATTGGACGCGTGAGATTGATTCTGGGGATAAATTCATTGACCACGCGCCACATCCAATGGTCCACGTTTGAACTGACTAAATTAAATAAATTAAGATTAATTAACCCTAACACGTGGATTAGGGTTAATCAAACACATCTGGGCCACTCAATCTGGAGGGAAGTCAAACATTCCACGCGTATCAACGGACCAAATTCAAACTTGACTTAATGACTGTAATTAGGGCAAACTAAACTCAGGTGGCCGGAGAAGACTTCCGGTCATCTTCTCCGGCCAGAAGGTCACCTGAAAATTCTCAAAACCTCTCAAAACGTAAAATAAATGAAAACTAAGATCATGGAAACGTTCCTCTCATCCTCACGAATCAAAGCCCTATCCTAAAACAAATTTATTTAACCTAGACAAGCTGAATCGAAGAGGGAGAGTTCTAGGGTTCGTGAGCTTCAAACAGCAATTAAATTCTCAAAACACATCCATTTCAAAAACTAAAAGCATCAGCATGATCAGGAGAACATAAGGAACAAGTTTGTAACTAAAAAAGAGATTTCTGGAAAAAATTATTTGGAGCTACCTGAGATTTGCAACCTCTGACTTAGGAACTTTCAGGCCCTTTCTTTAAGTGCAAGCTGTTCCTCTTGGCCCTCCAAAGATGTCTGGATGCTCAAATGGAGTTTAGACTTGCTGGATGATGCGTTTCGAAGAGAACTGCTTCAGTTCAGTCAACAATGGCAGTTGAGCTTTTGGCACTTTCAGGCTATGAGAGATGGTTGTTTGAGGTCTATGCAATGTGCAAAGAAGATTGGTGGTGTTGGTTTATGTGTTTGTGGGCTAGAATGAGGGATTCGAATGAAACTGCAAAAGGGAGTGTGAAATGGCAGTGAGGTGTTTTGGTTGTTTCAAGCTCTGGTTCTTGATGCTTTGTGTTCTATGGATCAAGGTGAGATGAATGGAGGAAAAAGATTTTGTGTTTGCAGGCTGTGTAATGAGATTCGAAGGAAGTTGCAAGTTGGGGTGTTTTCTTGTAAGTGATGAGTGAGTTGGTTTCAGCCTTGGTTTCCCTAGTGTTATGGCCAGCAAAATGAATGGATAAAATAATGCAAGTGGCTGTGAGATGTGACTTGTACTTTATGGATTGGTAGATCAACTTTTGCTCAAAAACCACTTTTGTGTAAGATAGGGCATGGCATGATACTAGGCAAGTACAAGTTGGGTGCTGGTGCAGCAAAAGGTGAGGGAGAGGCTAGCCCAAAGTCAGCAGCCAATGTCATAAGTTGGTGAAGTAGCCATGAGTGAAAATGCAAGTTGGCTAGCTTTATGGTTTTCCATGGAAATGCCTTGTTACATGAACCAAACCATGAGCAAACTTGGTCCATTTCTGATTTTTGTGACTTAGAGAACATTCACATGCTGGTTTGACATGAATTTGAGGCAGCAATCATGCATTGATTCAAGACTTAGCAAAATTTCCACTTGGTGCATGACTTGAAAAACAATGATTTTTGGCAACTTTGCATGGCCATAACTTCTGATCCATGAAGAGTTAGATCATGTTCTTGTACTTTTTGAAAAGGGAAAGATGAGATCTACAACTTTCATGACCAAAGTTTTTCCATTTGAAGCCTTTTTGGATCATGAATCAAGGCTTGAAAATTGACCTAAAATGGTGCATTCTTGAAAAGTCAACAAAACCCAAAAAGTCAACTTTTGCCAAAACCCTAAATTCTTGATTTTTATGAACTTCCAACTCCTTCCATGATCAAATAAAGATCATATACACTCAAAATGATGAAGATCACCCATTGGTTGGGTCATTGGGGGCCCCAGATGCCCTGATTTTGCACTGACTTGTCTGAAAAGTCAACTCTTGATCAGATGACTTCCCCATGGAATTTCTTCATGAAAATTGATATGCATACTCCCTATATCATATAGAGACCAATGGAAACAAGAATGACCAAAAAAATTGGAGTTATGGCCTCTGAAACCAAAACCCTAATTTTCAGTCAACTGTGCAGTTCATCCTGGCTCTGCATCCACTCAAACCCTAGTTCTTGTGATCCCTCTGCAATTTTGACTTTGTGGGGATGTAACATGATATAAGAACACACATGGACCCCTTTGAATTGATTGGTGGCCTTTGGAATGGCTCAAGATGCTTTGGGATTGCTCAGATCACAAACCCTAGGTGCAGATGCCTTAGAAGCTATGCAGTGAATCAAAATGAGATGTGAGATGATATGTTTTGTGTATATGGATATGAGATGATCACAAGCCATGGTGTGAATGGGTGAGGGCAAATTTGGGGTGTTTACATAAGTTAATGAAAACTCAGTTAACGCTAGTGCTGATTTACCTATTCGACTATGCAGAATGGGTTTATACAACATATGCTTGATGACATTGCAATGAGACGAAACATAAATGTCAACAAACTTTATATATTGCGTCAATTTCATACATGATAAGTACAAACATAGGCATAATTTTTCAATCATAATGTACCTTGTTTCAGCATCTATCAACATTCTACTAATGTAATAAATGGGTCATTCGACACCATTGTTGTCCTCTTACGCTAACATACTTCCTATGGTCGTATCTGACACAACATTATACAATGTCATATTTTTATCCGTACTAGGTGACAATAACTTAGGAGGCTTCAACAAATAGTATTTGATTGCGTCGAATGCCTCTTATTGCTTCTCTCCCTAGTGGAACTCATTGTCCTTCTTGATCTTCAACAATGGCGAGAAAACTTTTGTTTTGCCACTTAGGTTGGAGATGAACCTTCTCAAGAAGTTGATTTTCCCCAACAAAGATTGAAGTTGCTTCTTCGTCGAATGAGGCTTGAGATCTAAAATAGCCTTCGTCTTATTTTGATAGATCTTGATGCCTTTCTTGTGGACGACAAAGCCCAGAAAATCTCATGCACGTACACCAAAAGCACATTTTAGTGGATTCATTTTTAATCCATATTTCCTCATCCTCTCAAAAGAGTGTTGAATGTGATTTAAATGATCGTTCTTTGATGAGGACTTTATTACGATGTCGTCAATATAGACCTACATGAACTTCTCTATAAAGTCATGGAATATTGTGTTCATGGCTCCTGGGCATCAAAACGCCATTTTAGACCAAAGGGCATTACTACACATTCATATGTACCTATGGCTCCTGGGCATTGAAACGCCATTTTAGGAACATCATCCTCTTCTATGAGGATTTGATTATACCCCGAGTATCTGTCGAGCATACTAAAATACTCAAAACCTGCGGCTAAATCGACAAGCATCTCTACCACAAACATTGCGTATTCATCTTTAAGGGTTGAATTGTTGAGATCTCTGAAATTAATGCAAATGTGAAGTGTTCAATTTTCTTAATTACATGAACTATATTGGCGAGCCATTCAACATACCTTGCAGTTCCGATGAAACGACTTTTGAATAATCTCTCGATCTCTTGTTTGATCTTTTTAGTCACCTCTAGGGCAATCCGACGAGGCTGTTGATTCATTGGCTTTTTGTCTGGCTGTATAGGAAGTTGGTGCTCCACTACACTTCGATTCAAACTCGATATTTCTCCATAATCCCAAGCGAAATAGTCTTTGTATTCTTTTAATACTTCGACCAACTTAACCTTCAATTTTGACCCTATTTTAGTACTTATGTACGTGGGTTTCTTAGCAGTCCCATCTCTTATATCAATCTATTCGAGTGGGTCCTGATCCTGCATTTTTTGTAGCTCATTTGTTGGGTCCCTTTCGAACCCCAAAGGCCCATTGTCATAAATACAATCTAGCCTCCGACTTTCCGAAGTTGTTGTCTGACCCATTTGTCCACAGGTTCTGGCTTTATCAGTTAATATTTGACGCTTCCTATTCTCTATAACCATTTCTTTTTTTGTTTTCATCCAAGTAGGCCGAAATTCGAGTCATGCTTTATGACTCATAGGTCATTTTCGACGACCTCCGACCACCCAGCAGGTGGAAGTTCACTCGGCTCCTCTGGTATGTCAACATCATCCCAGACAAAACCATGGTCGGGATCCAAGTTCAACATGCGGCCAGTTTCGGCGGAGGTGTAAGAACCTGATCCATCATCGCAAGGGGCCACATTTCAATTCTTTGGTGTCGTCGACCTTATAATAGCTCTGGTCAGCTTCAATGTTCTCGAAGATACCATCTTTTCTCCAGATACTAAGTCTTTGGTTATTCCCACAGCCAGGTCGACTTGGATTACTCCCAAAATGTTGTTGGTATTGCCTTCATAATTGGACAAAACCATGTTGTGTTGTCGAAGGTCTTCATTGGTCTTTCCACTTTTCTTGAATAGAATGTAGGGCATTAAATTCACAGCTGCCCCACCATCGACAAATACATTGTTGACCGCCATTTTGTCGCCTTTGCTTTTATGAAAAGAGGTTTTAGATGATATATCATGTCAGCGCTAGGTTTCTCAAACATTTCTCTCTTTTATTCGACTACCTCGTCATTCATGACGTAGTAGCATATCGGTTTATCTTCAAGAATTTCATTCGCCATAAAGTCTTCCTCTGTTTCAGACACTTCAGAAGCAATGTCATATTCGGCTGGCAACACAGATACGATGCCACTGTTGACGACGAGGTCTTCTCCATATGTATCGTCATTGATATCATCATACATGTCCTCATTGAAGTCATCTTCTAGTGACGTGGTATACTCTCGTCAGACTGAGGTGAATATGTAGGCTCTTCTTCGTTAGATTGAGGGGTATATTCAGGTTCCTTCCCCTTTCTGACAGCAGGAGTACATTTTGCCTTTTGTTTGGATATTACCTTTTATCTCTCAGAGGTTCCAATAGCCAACGTCTGGTTCACCATAATATTTCCTTTCTCGACCCACCTGGCTTTTGGGCATTGCTCCTTTGATCCAAGGGCTTCTCCTTGCCTTGGTTGAGATGTTAAGGCCCCTTTTCCGGCCTTCTTATTTCTCTGGTAGAGCCTCCACTGGGTCTTGGTCATTGGGTTCTTCCATTTGCAATTAGGAGAAAACATGTAACCCCTAGGTTCGTTTTTCTTCCCAATCTCTTTCTCAAAGTCCAACACCCTCCATTTCGGCCTTTTGCAGCCATTTTGATTAATTGGTTCGATCCATTTATCACGTGGGGTGTCAGATGGTGGCACTAATGTTTTAGGCCTGGCTGAATTGGCATGTCTTTAGAATTCTTCATTTCGACGTAGGTTACCACCCTGGTCGAACACAAACTTTGGGATACGAGACCGCTTAATGGCTAAAGTCTCCTTTTTTCCAGCTTCATATTTTTCTGCTTCCTTCTCGTGGAACACAACATTGCTCCTTGGGCATAATATTGCCCTCGATCCACCCACTTGGAATTTATTTTTGGAAATCATCCAAACTTTCATCATCCCTTGGGTAAACTGACTCCAATTTTTCCTCAGTGTTCTTTTTGTCACCTTCAGTGGTGTCGACCATCATACACACCATGTTTTCGACATGGGGTATTTTGGGGAAATCCTCAGTGTCTTCCACAATCATACAATCATTCATCTCAGAATAGAGTGCTTCTTCGACTCTTAGAGGGTCGGAGTCAACCTACATCTTTGGCCTTTCTCCAAATTGAAACATGCCATCCTTCAGAGCCTTTTGCACCAAATCCCTGAAAATAACACATTGAGAAGTTTTATGACCAAGATAATTATGAAACTTGAAAAATCCCCTCCTTTTCTTTTTATCTAGAGGGGGATCTTTTAAACCAGGTGGAACAACAATTTGACTATCTTTTACTAACAAATCGAAAATTTCATCGCATTTAGATATATCAAAGGTATATGTCTTGACATATTTGTCGGATTTCCACTTTTCGACAGTTTCTTTTCCTTTCGATGGTTTCAATACTTTGCAACTGTAGGAAGGTCCTGGCTTAAGTTCAGCCACATGAACCTCACTTTCGTCGAGGAGTTCTTCGTCGTCGGACGAGAACTCGTTGGTTGCTAAGTATGCAACTTTCTTATGGAATCGACCAACCTTAGACTTCCACCTTTTAGGATTTAGACCTGTCGAATTCTATCTTCCAATTTGGCCATATCCCTAAGGTATTGGGTATCTAACTTATTTCTAATCGAATAGTCGAATCTGCCTGCGACCATTTCGACTAACTCATGTTCAAGGACTTGAGTAAATCATCTAGCTTTCAAAAGTCTGAACCTGTTTAGATATTGTTCGACTGACTCACTATTCTTTCATTTCACACTAGCCAATTCCTTTAGCTAATCTTGGATTGTCCCATATAAAACTGTTTGTGGAAGAATCTTTCTAGTTGAGTCCATGTGTGAATGAACTGAGGAGGAAGCGTTGTTAACCAGGTAAACGCATTCTTGGTGAGGGAACTAGGGAAATACTTCATTTTTAAATCCTCATTATTTGTTATATCCCCATCCCTAGTCTGGTAATGTGCCATATGTCGATTGTGGACTCTTCGGTCTCAACAACAAATTTGGTGAACTTTGGAACTTTCCATCCCCTGGGGAGTTCCGTTTGTAGCACATAGTTAGGTAATGGGTACGTGTAGGTTGGCCATCGAAGGCCTGGTTTGGCGCCATTTCAGACCATAATCCTCTCTACTATAGTTTCAAGGAACGACTCTCCGACCATGGCATCCTGACGAACCTGTCCTAACACATCTCATTAGTCTTGATGTCGACGTAACATCATGACCGGAGGCCTTTGGGCCATCATGGGTATTTGTTCAACCTCTTTGTAAGGTTGTTCTAAAATCTCTTCATACTCCTCTTCCTGTCGGATCGATGTCTCAGGATGAGGAGATGGGGTTTGACGTTGTGGGGCAGTTGGTGCCCCCAAAAATTCCCCTATTCGAGTCATCTAAGTTGCCAACTGTTGGTAACTTTGTGTCGAATCTTATATTAAAGGTCTTAAAATGGTCCCGATTTGTTGTATTAACATATGGACCATCCCATGGTTACTCTCATCCATCTGCTGCCTTACAACGACCACAGTGTTTGGAGTAAACATTGGAATTGACTGAGATAAATAATTGTATCCAGTCATTCGACCTTATTGGTTCGTCAAAGGCCCTAGCCCTTGGTTTAGGGAAAAAGCTCCTGATGAACTATCTGCAAATGTCAATCCAAAATTGTGGAAACTTGGCATGAATTCGGGAGGCATGCCAAAGATTCTGGAAAATGGAATGGTGAAACTAGGGCCCCGTGGCCCCGAAGTTACACCCACATTTGGCCTGATTGATTTAGGTCGAATCGGAGTAGTGGTCGATCCACTAGTAGCAGTCGGTACTGCTGTCGTAACGGGTTCAGTTGTGTTCATAACAGCTAGACTTCCTATCGAAGAGGGTTCTTTGTTCGGACGTGGCTTTACCATTCGGCCACTGCGCAAGTGCATATAACTAACCCAACAGGTCCCACTGGGCGTGCCAATTTGTTCACATGTGGATTTCGCGCGAACAATTTGTTGTCCTCCTCTGTGCAAGGTTACTAGCGGGACCGGCCAAACAAGTCCCAAGACTGATCTGTCCGATTAGTTATATTGCGAACTCTTGTAATGTAGAATGGTAATGGGAGTTCTTGTGTATACTTTTGGTATTTTTGTGTTTATAGAAAACACACGTGGAATGCTTGAATGAAAAGACAAGCAAAGCGAATAAAAGCTGGATAAAAAGGATAAAGACAAAAGGCAAGTATTTTAAATTGACTTGGAATTAAAATGACTTGAAATACATAAGTGTTTGGACGCTATCATACATTTGCATAGGGGGTTAACTCGTTTCTCTGATGCTCGGTACTTTGAGTGTGTCCCTTTTACAATGTGAAGAAATGTGACCCTAAATAATGAAAATAAAATCTATTTATATAGATAAATAAAATAATTGTCGAATACTTTCCAACAAATCAGGCTTTGACACCTGTCAACCCATTCTCCTGGTAACCACCCAATACTTTGTTCTACTATTTGGAGCAGTTTATTTTCCACATCTTCCTGAATGGCTCTATCAAAATGTCTTCGACCTGGTGGTTTCTGAGGATGCGTCGAAGTGCTTCAACTCCCTTCTGGATACCTTCCTCTAGCTGTCCACTCATGGTTTTCTTTTCCTTCTCTTTGGTTGGGTCGAACTCCTTCCTTCTTGTCACATTCCTGAACTTTCTTCTGAACATACTTTTCTAAGCAGGTCGAAATCTCTAGCCAACAGCAGGGCAGTTACAGAGCCATATTTTCTCTATTTATAGTACCCCTATAGCAATTTTAGGGTATCTAAGTTGTGTGGAAGATTTGTCAAATTCTCGTTAGAATTCTTAGGCATAAAATTACTTGTATATAGATAGTAAATCACATCGAGGGATTGTCGCACTTGTTATTATTTTCATTCTTGTATTGTACTTTTGAATCGTAATACAATTATGCCAGGATTTTTATTCCAGTTCTAGTTTCTTCGTTACTTTAATTACATGTTTTTTATAACATATTTCTTTTACTTATTATTGCTTTAACATGCTAGTATTAGGGATTGTATGCTTTAACATGTTAGACTTAAGAATACATATGTTCGACTAATTGTGATTTAGACCGTCGTATGAAGGTCGTCATCATTGACGGGACTCTGTAGAAAACATTAGGTGTGAAACTATGATTGTATGAATTTTTGGTTTTAGTTTCAAAATTGCATGCTTATTATTTCGACACGAGAGTGAGGAATAAACTAAAGTTCGAACAGAAAGAAAGAGAGAGAGAGAGAGAGAGAGAGAGAGAGAGAGAGAGAGAGAGAGAGAGAGAGAGAGCATGAGGATCGAACTAGATAGTGGCAACTAGGCATCAATTCTAAGAATAACGAGAGCACTTTGTCTCTCCCGAGATTTTCATCCTAGTACAAACGCGAAAGTGGCATGGAAAAAGGTAGAGTCGCCAGCCAGATATTTTTATCCTGAATGAATGAGAAAGGTAATGCTGCACAAACCGAAGAGAAAGGAAAGGACAAGATTCTGGGAACCAAAGATCCGGGTTCAGGAGTCGGTTACGACATAGGAAGGTATTAGCATCCAGACTGTCTGCCGTACCCGACGGGATCCACGCTTGTTTGTCTGTTTCAAAGGGTGAAAGAAAAAAGTTGCTGAACAAATGAACTGCTAACTGGAACTGGAAATGAGAAAGGGAACTAAAAAAAGAGAACGAAAAAAAAGGGGGAAATGTAGGGAAAATAAAGAATATGCTCGAACGGGCCCTACCCCGCTGCCTACGTATATCATGGGATATGAGAATCAGAGTCAACGTAGTTCGCCTAACTAAGGCGGGGACTTGCTTGTGTGTTTTAGTATGATGTTGCCATAGCTCTAACTCAGGTGTTGTCGGCTCGCTGAATCGAGGGCATTATCGTGTTGTTATCGAACTGTTGAGACAAGTCATATTCGTCCGCAAAGAATGGGACATGATAAGAGAAGAGAAGACGTGGTGTCTTTGTTTATTGTCTTTTAGAAGAAGTGTTTTAGTTGTTTTTGTTTGTGAAAATATTCTCATGATCAGACTTGTACATCATGATAAACAAGCTTGCATTATCCCAAGATGGGATGAATACAAGTGCTCCATGGAATAAGTCTCTGCATCTAAGACTACTTCAATCTTTATTAAAGTGTTTTTTTAGCTTTTCTTTGAGATGAGAAAGATGACTCATGTTGAGAAAGGTCAAAACTAAGGGAACTAAGACTCACCCTAAGTTGTTTATTGTATGGGAGACCTTATGATTTGTGAAGTTTTCTAATCCTAATGAGAAAAAGGAAAGAAGAAGAAACTAGAAAGAAACTTACTTCTCTAAAGAAGTTAAGTTGTTTCTAAAGAGGGATTAACATGAAGTTGTACAAAAAAAACCCTCAAGGGCTTGGACAAACACAATTTGAAAGTATAAATAAGATGAGGAAAGAAGTTGTATGAACAAAGCTTACCTTAACCTCCCTACAAAACAAAGTTAGCCACACAATTCATATTGAAAGTATAAGCAAATAAAAAAGATAAACAAGTCATGAAAATATTATCAAATTAAGTTCTTAAGGTCACTAACCAGAAGACAATAACACTCTAAAAAATCTCACAAAAATTTACAACTAAACCCCTCCAAATGATTATGCAAAGTCAAGCTAGGGTTTCAAGGCATTAGGCTCAAATAAGAGATTCAAAAGGATACCTAAAATGACCTAAAAATTATGGAAAAAAATTCTTTTCAATACTTCAACATATCCTCTAAATAAAGCAAAAAGAATGGACTGAAAACTATGTTTGGAGTGGGAGAAATAAAATGGACAAAACAAAGTGTTAACATGAAAATCCAATGAAAAAGAAATCAAATGAAAAATCAAATTAAAAATGAAAAAATCAATGAAATCAGCAAGTAAAAAATCACAAAAATTATGGAATGGGTTAATATGCTTCTGTAATTTTTGTATAATTTTATTAAGAGTTATAGCATTTTTTATGGATTAAAATGAAACTAGGTGAAAAAAGAAATAAAAAGGAAAGGAAATGAGGAAGGGGGTGTGGAGTTAGTAATTTGTTAGTAAAAAAGTTACATGGGCCTGCAACGTGGGGTGCAAATAGTGGTTTGGCCTTAGCCCATGGGCGCGGACTTGATGGTGCATGGAACGGTTCTTAGGTCAACTCATTGACTCTATCTGGACCGTCTGATTAAAGGGCCAAATATGATGATGGATTAACGCCATAATGAAGGCTGTATCATTACTTATGGTGGAATTGCACGCTAAACAATAGAATCCGGTGGTCCTACTGGACGGTGACAAGTGTCACCGCCGGATTGGACCACCCAAGGGGAACTTTATCACTTCAGAAATCCAAAATGACGGTGGGAGTTATTTATTTTTACGATTTCCAATTTTCATTCAGCCCTCTACTCTCTCAATGCAACGCTCACTCATTCTTCTTCTTTATCAACCTCAAACTCTAATCTCGACGGAGAGGCGGCGGCCGACGGTGGCACCGTTTTCCTCTTCGGCGGCCACCCTCCCTAAATCAACAAATGTTTAACACTAACCCCCTCCATTATTTGCCCTCTTTCCGAATCTTAAAGCAGTTTCTCCAAATTCTTAAAAAAATAATGGGATCGCCACACTCAGAATCCTAAATCTCAATTGATTCTATCTATCTCAAACATCAAATCAAGCATAGTTTTGAGTTAAAACCTGAGAAAAGGAGATGACGATGCCGAAGGTGAATCCGCGGGTACGAACGCCTTCAAATCTTCTTGCGTGAGTTTTCGAAACGTTGAAATATCTCCAAATCCGTATTCTTCTTCTCCGAACCTGCCTTCTCCATCCGCAAACTCAACACTCACTTGCCTCTCTCCGATCAGAACTTCGATACCTCTTCAACGTCAATTCGTAACTCTTAGCTTAAGTTATATTTACATTCATTCTGCCTTATACTTCGTGACTTTTAGTTTCTTTTGTAGTGATGCATTCTTCATCTTCTTCTTTTATACGTGTCTACTACAATTCTGTTACTGTGAATCATGTGGTGGATTTCAGAATTCTTGCTCGATTACTGTGTTTTATTATTGTGGTTCTAAACTTGTAATTCTCAAATTGTTGTTTCTGTTTCAAATTGATAATGATTGAAAGTGATGCTGGTGATGGTGCTAATGGATGATAAAGATCGAAGAAGATATGAAGAAGATGATGGTGTATGAAGTATGATGAAGAAGCTCAATGGAGTGAGGGTGACGATGATGCAGGTCTTGGTGAAATTTTGAAAAAGATTAAAGTTCGATGAAGATGAATTCAGAGATTTTGAAGGAGATGAAGTCATGGTGAAGATTGAGGAGCTTGGAGTGAATGAATTCCATGTTCAATCTGTAGCAACAACAATTTATAGATGATTATTAGTAAGGGCATATTGGTATTTTCAAGTAAAATTTCGGTTAGAGATTAGTTAGAGTTAGTTATGGTTTATTAATAATTAGTTAGAGGTAGTTGTAGGATGGAAATTAGAAGAGGTTGGGAAATGTTGGTGTTGAATTGGAAATGTTACAAAAAATTAGTACTAAAGCTCCCAGTGAATTGAAGCTATGTAAGTTATGTTGGCATGTGTGAATGGACTGAAATGTCAAGATTGAATTGGGTGAAATGTGCATTTAAGTGGTTTTTTGAATTTCATGACAGTAGGTGAATTGAAAGTAGGCCATGTTATCTTGGTTTTCTTTTCTTTCTGTTTGAATTTGAATTAATATGAAACTAGCATTGCTTGTGTGCTTGACCTTGAAGTAATCTAGAAGATTGGTTAACTTGTAGAAATGTTAGAATTAGGATAAGTTAACATTAGGTTAATGGAATAATTAGTTAGCTGATTAAAATGATTTGGAAATGTGAAAACTGATTTTGGTCTTTGTTTGATGCAGGTCTGGTAAGATAATGTTGATGTGATTGGTGATTCACCCTGCTACAATTTGAGGATCATGCATTACTTCCTGAAGGATTGGACATGGAGGAGTTATCAAGAGAAACAAGTAAGTTGTTTTTTTGTGTGTGTGTTGAGCTGATTGAAGACATTGTTAAATCAGTCCTCTTGCACTTCCATTCTATTTTGGAGTTTTATTCACTACTGTATTTTGACACAATGTAGCTTGTTTGATGAAGTCTTGAGGTTTTGGCAACTTTGCACATGGAGGAAATGGAATGGCTCCTTAGAATGTATTCAAAAAATCATAAATTCTTAGGCATTACAATCCTTAGGTTTTGGCCTTTGTAACTCGGTAGTACATAGGAATTTCTTCTCATTTAACCTCATACAAATAACATTGTATTTAACTTTGGAATTGGAAATGTAACTTTGTGTTCTTCTGGCTTATCTTCAATAATTGTCCAATAATTGTCATCTTCAATAAGCTCCCAGTTTTAAGCAAATTCTCAGTACATGTTTCGTCGTGAGTCATTTGTAACACTAGAATCGGTAATCATGATAGTTCCAAGAGTAATTTTGTATAATTCCACACTATATCACAACAGCTACCAAGACCTTTTTCCTACTCCACATGGCCTTTAGTAAAAACAAACTTATGGATGGGGATCTAGAAAATATATGACTCAACCCTTGGAAAGAAAATGGTTTATAGATGTGAAAGAAATGACCACTGGTCTAAAATATGTAGGAAAATAGTTTAATGTGAATGATATTGGATTTTGAAAATGAATAGGGACACTGATTTGGAATTGAATTAAGACGGATATGGATGCTAGTGTGGAATTTATTGATCTTGGAAAATGGTCTAAAATGGGCTTGCAAATGAAATTGGACACGAGAAAGAAAATTATTTAGTTAGTCAGATATTTGAAATGGACGTCCGAATGCAGGCCTTTGAAATTAAATTGAGAAAAACGGATAATAACGTTGACCCACAATCTCAAAATGAATGCCTTGAGAAAACCTTGAAGATGACAATGCAATCAAAGCGACAAATATGTCCAAGCAAACTTTCATCCTGAAACCCTAATCTCATGACTTTCAAAAAATAAAAACACTATAACTGGATATTAAGAGTAAACAATGGGTTGAACACTTAAGGAATCTTGGTACAAACATTTATGACGATAAAAGCTCCAAAGTCCATCTCTAAACTTGAGTCAAATAAACCTCAAAGATTCAAGGATCCCTGACTCATAGAAATTCTTGATCCCATGATTTAAGAAAGCAAATGAAAATGTATGATGGCAAATGTTATGACCTAATGAACGATGCATATGAACAAAGCATAAGCCAGTTAGTAGTAATAAATAAGAGGGAAAATTTTGGGGTGTTACAGTTTCCCCTATTCAATAACTGTAGACCTGGATGGATGATAGCGGTTGCTTTCAGACGTTTGAGGTATGCAGGGATTGAATACCCGAAACAACCAGAAAATTTGCACTATGTGGAAGAAGAACAGGGAAATAAACCCAACCATATGAACATTGCTCAGATATATTTCTAATGGGAAGAATAGTAAATGAGGAATGCCCTTTGAATGATGCCAGAAGACTACTGACTTGCCACACTGCAGGTGGATTTTCAAAGTCTGCCTTTTTAAACCATGCCAGACGACTACTGGCTTGCCACACTGCATGTGGACTTTTGATAGGCTGCAATAGTGCCTTAATGATGTCTTTTGGATGGAGTCGAACGACTAACGAATTGCCACAATGCGGGTGGACCTTTGCCAATCTGTGATCGAATTTCAGATACTTTGCCACCCGGAGGACGGGCTTTCGCCAATCTGCAGTTGGACTTCGGATATTTTGCCACCCCGAGGAAGGAATTTTGCCAATCTACGGTTGGACTTGAGATATACTTTGCCACTCTGAGGATGGACTTTTTCCAATATGCGGTTGGACTTCAGATACTTTACCATCCTGAGGACGCACTTTCTCCAATCTGCGGTTGAACTTCAGATATACTTTGCCACCCTGAGGACGGACTTTCGCCAATCTGTGGTTGGATTTCGGATATTCTGCCACCCTGAGGATGGACTTTTACCAATTTGTGGTTGGACTTCAATATACTTTGCCACCCTGAGGACGAACTTTCTCCAATCAACAATTGGACTTCTGCCACACTACGGGGGACTTTTGCCAACTACGAGGGACTTTTGCCCACTACGAGAGACTTTTGCCACACTACGGGGGACTTCTGCTTATTGTGGGGGACTTTTTCTCACCTCGGGAGACTTTTGCCACACTACGAGGCACTTTTGCTCACTGCAGGAGACTTTTGCTCACTGCCGGAGACTTTTTCCCACTGCAGGGGACTTTTTCTCACCGCGGGAGACTTTTGCTCACTGCGGGACACTTTTGCCACACTACGGGGGACTTTTGCCAAACTACGGGGCACTTCTGCTCACTGCGGGAGACTTTTTCTCATTGCGGGAGACTTTTTCCCGCTGCGGGGGACTTATGCTCACCGCGGGAGAATTTTGCCCACTGTGGGGGACTTTTGCTTACTACGGGAAAATTTTGCCCACTGCGGGGACTTTTGAAATTTGCCACCTTGGGGATGGACTTTGGCTAGTCTGCAGCTGGATTTTAGAAATTTTCCACCTAAAGGATGGACTTTGGCCAATCTGCGGTTGTACTTTAGAAATTTGCCACCTGGATAATGGACTTTTGCCAATCTACGGTTGGACTTTGGAAAGTTGCACCCAAAGGATGGACTTTGGCCAATCTACGGTTGGGCTTTGCAAGATATCAATCATGGATTATGTATGCATATGCACATGTTAAATCGCATGGCATGATGCCCCATGACACTAGGGATGTTATGTTTTGAGTATATCGATGAAACGATGCAAATGCAAAGGGAATTCCTGATGAGGAAGTAACAAGTCCATGCTGACTCTTCCGAGAATGCAATGATCGCTGATTCGGTCTCGAGAAGCCCTGCGGGGATAACATCTCTGCTAGAGAAGAGCGTGAATAATATGTCTGTCTCGAATTATCACCTTTGCCAAAAATAAATTGGACTTTTGATTTGAGGACCCTGCTAGGGGATACTTCAACTACTGGAAATTGAAACTTACCCATAACTCCTTTAGGGGATCGACAACTTTCCAACTTAGTCGGGAAAGCTCTTGTCAAGGCTCTGTTGAGGAGAACTCTCTGTCTATCTGAATTTTATGAACGGGGAAGGGAATCGTTCAACTAGCTACCGGGAATACTTGAATTCTTTTAAGAAATACTTCACCGTGGGAAGAAGACTCTTTATTTGGGGATTATCAATCCTTACTGCTCTGCCGGAGCAAGGAAATCTTCGAGATCTGTTAGGGGAGAGAAAAATTTGTCTGAGATCTATTGGGGGAATAGGAGCCACCCTAAATCTGCTGAGGAACAGAATCATGGAAACCTATTGAAGAGAAAAAAGTCTGTGATGTACTCCGCTGGACATAACTTCTATCCATCTGTTGGGAATACCAAAACTGAAACACATCCTGTTGGGGAGGAAAGATTTCAAGTAGTTTCATGTTGGGAATCATTTGCTTTTGTCCGAACTTTACCTTAAGAGGATTTTACAAAAGACTTAGTGTCTTTAAACTCTTAAGTATCGCAGTGACTACATGAAATGGCGTAATGACCTTGCTGGGGAGGTATCCATTGTCAACACAAATGAGCTTGTAGTTGTTGGACGTATTGAATGAGAGAATTGGTTTGGCGAGTGACTGCTAGATGAGTAATGGACTCAATCATTAAAAGTTGTGACAAAAATGTGACACAGAAACTCTTCAGGAGCATAGATGTCCCGGTACTCTGAACTCTGGATAGGTGCTTCTAATTGCCTGTCTTCAGGGAAGAATGAATTCTCGTGCTATTGGGGTGGCCTGCCCCAGTACGAGTATTTGAATAGTTTTACCATTGGCTGGCTAATCTTTGAGGGAATACATGTACTACTTGTTCTTAGAGATTTAAATCTCGAAATGATTGCCCCAGATTGGCTGAATTTTGAAGAGATTGCTTGACATAACTGCCCCAGATTGGTTGGCTCTTACCACGACTGGTTGAGAAAGTCCTCACTCAATGGAACTTCCTGGAAAAGTGCACCTCGACCTGATTGTCTTTCAGAAGTTTGAGACTTCTCAACTTGGCAAAATTAAACTTCTGGACTGAATTTCCGTATGTGAACTTCTTATGATGTCAAACAAATGTATGCAAACAGAAAATGTTTATTCCTAGAATGATTATTCTAATGCAACACACCTGTTAATCTTGACATTCTTATTGAAAAGATGTCGCAAACCTTTGTGAGAAAATCACTAGTTGAGATACGACATTATTTTTGAATAAAAGAGAGCATGCACATGCAATACCAACAAAGGCCTTTTAGCACAACTCATAGGAGTCAAAAACACGGTCTCGTGGTAGTACGCTCTCAAAATAACCCTGTTTCAGTTAGGACTTTTGAGGGTTGTATCGAGGCCTGGTTCACGGTTATAGAAACAAAGGATATAGGCTCGAAGTTTATAGGTACCCACCCCTCTTCGTGATGTCCTTCATTCCTATGTTCAACTAGCTTTCACAAGCGCTCACCTTTCAAAAAGGATTTTGTGATGGTTGAGGAACCATTGCTGCTAACAGTTTAAGCACCACTTAAGTTGTTGTTGGGAGTCAGTCACCCTTCTGTCTTTCTATCTGTGCCACACGACTTTGTTCTTGTTTAGGGATCTTTCTTGTGTAATCCTTTTTGTCTTTTTCTTTTGCATTCTTTTGCTTATTCCTAACTTTTGCCTGGACTGATTCTTGTGAATCTTTGATTGTGAAGTCCTTCAGGATGCCCTAATTTTTGCCTAAGTCCCTTGTTTTCAAGTTTCAACTTAGCGGGGTTTTTCCATCTTTTTTTTTCGATTCTTTTTTTTTTGGAACAAATCGTGTGACATTATTTGTCTTGATTGCTTTGTGAGGGTTGTGACTGCCTCATTCTTTGGTCGATGAAGGATAACCATTGTGGCTTCTAGTCTTTGGACCTCTTGATCAATATAACCATTATGGTTTCTGGTCTTTGGACCTCTTGATCAATATAACCATTGTGGTTTCTAGTCTCTTGACCTTTTGATTTGGTACAACGAAAGGTAATGGATCCTCAGATATGCACTCATTTAGGAAAGTCTGAATGCTCGGTCCAACTAGCTGACACCTATCCTGCCTCTAGGTTACATGTGAGGGTTTTTTCGTGCGAAAAGAAACTCCTACTTTAAGGCTCAAAGGGGTTAGCGAGGGTCTATCTCCCTTATATCTCCAGTGTTTAGGGATTTGAAATAAAGCATGTACATCGTCAATAGTGTCTTATTCAAGAGCATACAATTAGAGATTCTTTGCATTTTTGTTTCATCATTCTCCCTCATAGGGTTTAAGCACGATAGTTGGTATTGCAATGCACACATACAAAATTATAAGTGACAAATGAATTACTTCAAGAAAAACATGTGAGCTTTATTATGATTAATATTCAAAACAAACAAGTTTCATACATGTAGACAAATGTTTAGCAAATAAAAGGAACTACAAATGGAAATTCAGTAAAGAATCTGAATATTGTTGTAGTCGAGGAGGCTTGACTCCGTCTGGACCTATCAGTCTTGGATACTTTCAGTGATCAATAGTTTTTTCATGGACTTGTAATCTTCAAGTAAATGGTCACACGCCCAACACGACAATCATGCCTCTTCTTTCAGTTATTCTGACCTTAAGGCTCTGACACGAGACATCTGGAGGAAAGAGTAAAGCTGGGGAATAAAGTTGCCCCATAAGGTTGCTCGGAAAGACCTGGCAATCTTTTGTATATGTATCTCCATTGACCCATGACCAATGAAGAATCAAAGCGGCGTAGTTCCCCTCACTAGGGAAGAAAATGCTTTGAAGAAAGACAAACACACAATTGCCATTAGTGAGAGTATTTGAATACTGCTGGCTTTATTTGCTTCTGCGAATACCCTTGCAAGCCTGGGTGATTAATTTGAAGACTTCCGCTTAAAATGGACCATCTGGTATAACAACCTTGGCACCTTCATTCGCAAAGTTCACACCGGCTCCACCGTGATTAGGCATTGGGTTTCAGAGTACTTTTGGGTGAGGGGAGAAATTGATTGCCTTGGAGTCAATAAGGTCCTATACCTTATTCTGAAAAGCCTAACACTTCTCAATATTGTGCCCCTGGGCGCCCGAATGGAATTTGCACCTGGAGTTTGCATCAAAATTTGGTGGTAGATTATCAGGAGAAGGAGCCCTCATGGTACGGAGCTCGACCATGTTCAATTTAAGCAGCTCTGGAAGCAATACAACATACAGAAATGGGATAGAGTCAATTTTACGGTCCCTCGCTCTTGCTCTTTGTTGAAATGGTCTTTGTACCTGTTGTTGCTAACCCTAAGGTTGTAGTTGAACCTGTGGCATAGGAATAATCATTGTAGCTGCTTGGTAGTATCCTTGAGAACGATCTCTGCCACGGCCCCTATACACAGCATTGGTCTCTCATTCTCTTCTTCTTTGGCCGTTGCCAAAAGGCTTTTTCACACCAGAAGAACTAGCACCACTTACATCCTGGATGTTTCCCAATTTCAACAAGTTTTCTATCCTTTCTCCACCAATGACGATATCATAAAAAATGATGGACGAACAAGCGGCCGGACGATCAAAGAATGCACCTTGCAAGGTGCCCATAAATATGTTCGCCATTTCCCGGTCCAGCAGCAGGGGTTGGACCTATACAGCCAGCTCACGCCACCTCTGGGCATATTCCTTAAAACCTTCTTTAGATCCTTGAGACAAGTTCTATAACTGGGTGGGATTTAGAGCCATATCAATATTATATTGATACTGTTTGAGAAAGGCTTCAGCTAAATCTTTCCAACTCCGGATAGAGACCCTGCTTAGCTTCATGTACCAGCTCAATGAAGCTCCAGATAAACTATCTTGGAAGAAATGCATCCAGAGTTTCTTGTCATTAGTGTGAGCCGAGATTCTTCCAAAATAGGCATGAATGTGAGTTCTAGGATATGTATTGCCATTGTACTTGTCGAAAGATGGAACCTTGAACTTAGGAGGGATTCTGACTCCTGGCACTAACCCCAGATTGGTTACATCAATGCCCAGGGAATTCTGACATTCCATGGCCTTAATCTTTTCTGCCAGCTTTTCATACCTTCGATCATTGATCTCGTTCATATTACCCGTATCAGCATTCAGTAGAATAAACTAGTCCTCTTGTGTGTCTTCTAAAACCATATTACGAGTCACGGTCCCATTTGGATTTGGCCCTCTGTTACGGGCAGCGTTCAGATCCACATTCTCATCAAGTGTTCCATTATTAGCATTTACCCGAGGTTGCTCAACCATCAATCTGAGACGCTCCTGGTCTGGGTCATTCTAGTCATCATTTCCATGAACTGATCCATCCTCTGTCGGAGCTCATTGAGATCATTCTACATTCGCTCAGCCATTCTTACTCGGTTTCTGCGAGTTGGATATCGATGAATGCATTGACCTGCTATACTGCCTGTAGTTGAATAAGTTAGGAAGTGCGGATAACCTGTCAAAATGCAAATATGAAATGCATGCAATGAATGCGTATGACATGTCCATACATTTTTAGGAAATGAGGATGTGACATGCAACCCTGCAAATGAGTAAACATGGATTAGGAATGCAAGCATGCAAATGATGTTATGCAATGCACTGGCTTGTGATCAATGGTTTGATGTTGGTACTAAGAAGATAACCACGTGTTGGTGAAGAGTCATAACAACAGTATCTCTGTGCAGAACCCCACAATTAGGAACTAAGGAACCACATAAAACTGGATTATCACAAAGTAACACTGGTGAAACGAGTATGTTGATATTTTAGGGTTCTTGCAAACATGTAAACCCCTCCCAATCTCACGGGTCTGCTACCTTGGGTCAACATCACAGACTCTTAAAAGCTGAATAGCAATAATACGTTCACCATTTCCGAGAAATGGCTCATGACCAAATCAGGGAATCAGTCAGGCATTATGTACTACTCAGGGAGGTCTCAGCTGAGTCCGGGAAAAACAAGCATCCCTCATAAGTTCCCAGCTTCAAGCACTGAATCGAGAAAGGATAGTACATTCAGCCCTTGGGATATAGTACTATCGTCATACGAATAATTTGCTTTGACTGAGTTCCTATGAGTGAACCAGGCTATTCTATGCGAGTTCCCAGTAGGCCCTCAGATGCGAATGGGTTTGCTAACAAATGTGGTCTGCCACTTTCATCACTAGAGAGAGATGTTTCCACAAAGGTCATCAATGATCGGTCACCAGATGCACATAACTATCAAGGTTGTGTGACATGGCATGGTTTTAATGTGTCAAAAACTTGGCATGTTTCGATAGCTTGACAGGTTCAAAATGAAAAAGCAAGGATTGGCATTTTTGGAAAAACATACTGAATGAGCCGACTCAAATCCAACAAAGAGCCGACTCATTCAGTGTTAAATTGATGACAAATGCACGGGTCCAAACAGGCTGCCTGATGCATCATTTTGGTCGACTCATAAGTGTGGATGGGTCGACTCAAAACCCTTTATGAGCCGACTCATTCAATTGTAAAATGGTGGCAAACGCACGGGTCCAAACAGGCTGTATGGGGCATGATTTTGGTCGACTCATGAGTATGGATGAGCCGACTCAAAATCCCTCATGAGTCGACTCATCAAGAAGTGTTTTCTCCTCATTTTCCACAGGTCTCAACAGGCTGCCTCTCTGTTGATTTTGGTCAACTCATCTGTAAGTTTGAGCCGACTCATTTAATGATTTGAGTCGGCTCATTACTGTGCTGACTCATTTTTTCATTTATTTTTCCCTCTCTTATGTTCATTTTTCTCTAACCAATATAAATAGCTGCTTAATTTCTTTTGAGAGGTTTTAACAAGGAAAGTGAAAGATATACACATAGCTCTCTTCATCTTCTTCATTCTTGCATCAATCAAACAATTACACACAACAATCTTTGTTCGATCTTGGTGTACGTTTTAAAGATAACGTTCAATTGTGAATCATAATTTCAGATTGGGTTTAGAGTGTGTGGGTTTTCCTTAGAAAAATACGTAGGGTTTTATCCTCCAAGATCATTGAAGATTTGGGGGTTTTGCACATATCGAT
Source organism: Lathyrus aphaca (assembly GCA_963966055.1). Classification (NCBI taxonomy): domain Eukaryota; kingdom Viridiplantae; phylum Streptophyta; class Magnoliopsida; order Fabales; family Fabaceae; genus Lathyrus; species Lathyrus aphaca. The sequence continues at coordinate 118,515,179 of OZ014521.1, read as the reverse complement.
CGGTCGTAGATTCAGCCGAGTGAGGTAGATTGAAGATCAAGTGGATCGTTCTCTCATATCACGGTAGACAGAGGATTGCGAAGGTCTTTGTGGGTTCACAAGTGTAGGAGAAACTCAGTCGTGCTCAAAGTTTGAAGAATCATGTATTCTTGCAATAAGGGAGAAATTAATCAGAGGCTTTCTCGACACGCGTGGAAGACTTGATTCTACTTTGGATCAAGGGACAAGAAGAAGATTTGACAGCACATTCAACGTGGTTTGGTTTGTTGGTTAATTCATTTCTATTCTTGTAAAACAATTGCAATTTAATAAAATTTCCCAATTCAATTTCGAATTGGGGGTAGAGTACTTCGAGCGAGGACGAAGAAGGAACTGCCTCAACAAATTCCTTGTGTTCTTATTATTTCTCGCATTTTTAATTTTGTTCATATTGATATTGTGTGCTTGAAAATTCTGGTGTATCAATTAGTGCAAACAAGGTGTTTGATAAATTGCTTCACTCAAAAGTGTTAATTAGAGTGAGTAAGATTCTGCACTAGTTGATACAACAAAATTTCCTTTGGAGTGTGCACTCCAAGTGTTTGATAAAAAGCTCAATCACACAAAATCAATATATTTGTGCTTGATTTCTTCTCCAATCATTGTTAAGAATAGTTTTATCAAGTGTTGAATATTCAAGTATATCATTTGTGAAATATTAATTCATCTAGTCATCATTTCATTCCAATTGAGTTTTACGCATATCCGATCTCCGGTGACTTCTAATTTGAACTAGATGATTTTCCGGGAAACTTCCGCTATTCGCTTTCAACTTAATTTTGAAAAGATAATTTTTAAAAAGGGATCTATTCAACCCCCCTTCTAGATCCGCGCTGTCGTCTAACAAGTGGTATCAAGAGCACCGGTTCATCTAGTGTTTCACATACAACTTATTGAAAAATGGACAACGATCCAACGGGGGCGTACAATAGAGCTCCAGTTTTTACCGGAGAAAACTATAGTCACTGGAAAGATTGTATGCGTATCCATATCAACTGTGTTGATAGAAAAATTTGGAAAGTTATCCAAGAAGGCCCTTTTCAAATAACCATGGCCGGACCAAATAATGTCCAAATTGAGAAACCGGAAGCACAATGGGATGATAATGATGAAAAGAAATATAGCTACAATTGGAAAGCTCGAAACATACTCATAGCTTCCTTGGGAGCTGATGAATATTTTCGAGTTTCTCATCACACATCGGCTAAAGCTATGTGGGTAGCCTTATAAGTTGCCCATGAAGGAACCGATGATGTTAAGCTTGCTCGAATTAATACTCTACAACAAGAGTTTGATTGTTTTCACATGAGCCAAGGGGAAACCATTGGTGAAATGGGAAAAAGATTTTCTCACTATACAAATCGATTAAATGCTCTTGGTAAAACTACTCCTAATGATGTTGCAACTAACAAGATTTTGAGATGTCTTACTAGGGAATGGTTGTCAAAAGTTATGGCAATCAAAGAAGCCAATGACGTAAGAACTTTGAATCTAACCACTCTCATTGGAAAACTACAAGAGCACGAACAAGAGCTCTTAAACTTAAATGAGCATGAAGACAAAGAAAAGAAAGAAAAGATCGAGAAAAATAAAGATCACGAGAAGAAGAAGAAGTCTATTGCATTAAAAGCTTCTTCCTCAAAATCCTCCATAAATAAAGATAGTGGGAGTGATACGAGTGATGATGAAGATGAATCAAATGAAGATATGGGCTTATTCGTAAGAAGATACAATCGGTATCTCAAAAAGAATGAAATTTCTCATTCGGACAAGCGTCTCATCAACTATCGAAGAAAATCTAATCCTTCCAAGCAAGAGTATGTTAAAAGTACTAAAGGCAAGTGATCTTGTTACAACTGTGGAAAACCGGGACATTACAAACCGGATTGCCCTATGTTAAAGAAAGACAAGGCAAAAGACAAATATCAAAGAAAAGGCAACAAGGCTAGAAGAGCATATATTGCTTGGGAAAGCGATAGTGAGTCGTCTAGAAAAGATACCTCAAGCGATGAGGAAGAAAGAGTAAATATTTGCCTCATGGCTCATAAGAAAGGCAAGAAAGAGGTAAGACATGCTAAATATGATTATGCTGAAAAATTGTCTTATAATGATTTGCTTAGTACATTTAATATTCTCCATCAAGAAGTTAAAGAAGCTTTCAAGCGCATTGCATCCGATAAAAGAATTTTTGCACTTTTAGAAAACAAGGTTTCTGTTAGTGAAAATGCTATGAAAGCTCTTAAGGCATCAATGGTAGAATCTATAGTAGAAGACGAATGAGAATGGCACAACTTTCATGGTTGTGAAACATGTTGGATTTGGCAAAAGGAAGTCAAAACTCTTCAAGCCAAACTAGACAAGTTGTCACAACCAAAAATGACATTTACTATTGATCGTTAAAACTTTAGGGAGTCAATGAACAATCCATATCAAAAATATACCTTTGTTGTGAAGGATCAAAATAGTCAATGCAAATCAAAACCATTCTTGAAATGTCACTATTGTTGCAAGGAAGGTCATATAATTGCCAAATGTCGTTTTAGGAGATACTTGGTCCCAAAAGGCATTTGTCAATGGTTGCCTAAAAGCAACAAAATTTTCACTCACACTCTAGGATCCAATGAAAATTGGGTACCTTTCTCTCTTGTCTAATCATATAGGTGGAGTGTCTTGAGACTAAGGAGAAACTGTGGTTTCTTGATAGTGGATGCTCAAGACATATGACAAGTGATATTTCCCTATTCTATGACTTTGTGGCTAAGAAGAAGGGCTTTGTTACCTATGGTGAAAACAACAAGGGAGCTATACTCGGTAAAGGTAGTGTAGGTAATCCCTCTTTTACATCTATCTCTAATGTACTTTTAGTTGAGGGTCTTAAACATAACCTTGTTAGCATTAGTCAATTATGTGATAAGGGATATAATGTCTCTTTCTCTAAAGAAGGATGCATAATTGAATACAATGACAACAAAGAGGATGTGTTTAAAGGCCTGAGGGTTAACAATGTTTATATGCTTGATTTGAATTCGATGACCTTGAGTGATCCTAAATGTCTTATTTCCAAAAGTGAAGAATCTTGGCTTTGACATAGACGTTTAGCTCATATCAACTTTGACTTGCTAAATAAGGTTGTGTACAAAAACTTAGTAGTCGGTTTGCCTAACATAAAGTTCACTAGAGATCATCTTTGTGATGCTTGCCAAATGGGTAAGCAAACTAAGATATCTTTTAAATCAAAAAATCTAGTCTCTACTTCTAGACCTCTTGAACTTCTACACATGGATCTTTTTGGTCCTTCTAGAATCAAAAGTATATGAGGGAACTATTATGGTTTTGTTATTGTTAACAAATACTCTCAATTTTGTTGGACAATCTTCTTAGCTAGTAAAAGTGATACCTTTTTGGCCTTTGAAACATTTGCCAAATTATCTCAAAACAAACTTGGCACAAACATTGTAACTATTAGAAGTGACCATGGAGGTGAGTTTGAAAATCATCTCTTTGAAATTTTTTGTGAAAATCATGGCATTGATCATAACTTCTCCACTCCTAGAACACCACAACAAAATGGTGTTGTGGAACGTAAAAATCGTGTGTTGGAGGAATTGGGAAGAACTATGATTAATGATAGCGGTCTTCCTAAATATTTTTGGGTCGATGCTATTAGCACCGCTTGCTATGTTTTGAATAGGATCACTATTCGACCTATTCTAAACAAAACACCCTATGAACTATTAAAAGGAAGAAAGCCTAATGTTTCACATCTTCATGTTTTTGGTTGCAAATGCTTTGTGCTTGATAATGGAAAAAAAATCTTGGTAAATTTGATTCAAAGGCGGATGAAGGAATCTTCCTTGGATACTCTAATTCAAGAAAAGCATATAGAATATTCAATAAAAGGTTGCTTATAGTTGAAGAATCTGTACATGTATCTTTTGATGAAGCTTATCCAAATGTTGTCGAAAAAGGTAGTAGTGTTATTGGTGCAGGTGCCTCCTCTAGTGAGATTATTAAAGACTTTGATGTTTCTCGTGTTGAACCCTTTCCGGATGTTGTTAATAAGGAGCCGGTTGATGTGTCTAGTCTCAAAGATGAAGGTCAAGCATCCCTTCAAAATGATCTACCATTGGAATGAAAGATATCAAAAGATCATCCTATCGATAACATCATTGGAGATATCTCAAAGGGTGTCATTACTAGATCAAGGCTAAGTAACTTTTGTTTTTATCATGCCTTCATATCTCAAATTGAGCCTAAGAATGCCAAAGAAGCCTTACTTGATGAAAATTGGTTCCTAGCCATGCAAGAGGAACTAAATCAATTTAAAAGAAATGAGGTTTGGGACCTTGTTCCACCTCCATTAAATTATCGAGTAATTGGCACCAAATTGGTTTTTAGGAACAAATTGGATGAAAACGGTACTATCATTCGCAACAAGGCTCGTCTTGTTGCTCAAGGGTATAACCAAGAGGAAGGCATAGACTATGAGGAAACTTATGCTCATGTTGCCCGCCTTGAAGTTATACGCCTTTTACTTGCATTTTCTTGTTCACAAAACTTTAAACTATATCAAATGGATGTTAAGAGTGCCTTCCTTAACGAATATATAAATGAATAGGTTTATGTATGTCAACCTCCTGGATTTGAAATCTTTGAAAAACCAAATCATGTTTACAAACTAAAACGTGCTTTATATGGTCTCAAACAAGCTCCTAGAGCTTGGTATGAGCGCCTAAGCAAATTTTTAATCAATCAAGGATTTTCAAGAGGAAAGGTTGACACTACTCTCTTTGTTAAACGTGAAGGAAAACATTCTATCTTAGTTCAAGTATATATAGATGATATTATCTTTGGATCTACTAATATGAAGTTGGTTAAAGAATTTTCAAGTTCTATGCTAGGTGAGTTTGAGATGAGTATGATGGGGGAGTTAAATTTCTTCCTCGGACTTCAAATTAGACAACTAGAAGATGGAACCTTCATAAGTCAAACTAAATATTGAAATTAGTTGCTCAAGAGGTTTTTTATGACAAACTCCAAGTCTATTGATACACCAATGCCTACGGCAGAAAGTCTTGATCGTGATGAAAAAGGTAAGGATGTAGATATAAAAAGGTATCGAGGTATGATTGGCTCTCTTCTTTATCTTACTACATCGCGTCCCGATATTATGTTCAGTGTATGTATGTGCGCTAGGTTTCAATCTTGCCCTAAGGAATCACATTTAAAATCAGTTAAACGCATACTTAGGTATCTTTGTGGTACGTCTAAGTTTGGTTTATGGTATCATAAGGGTAGTGATTGTTCCTTGGTAGTTTTTTCCGATTCCGACTTTGCCGGTTGCAAAGTGGACTGGAAAAGCACTAGTGGAACTTATCATTTCTTTTCAAACTCTCTTGTCAGTTGGTGTCGCTCCCGACAAATGACACGGGGTCAGATGAAGGTACAGACGCGAACGGTCGGCGAAGGGAACAGTGAGAACACACAGCCGTGAACTCACTGGAGATGAAAAGAGTCGCCAGCTAGGCATTTTTATCCCGGAGGAAAGGCAATGCTGCATAGACCTAGAAAGATATGGACAAGACGGTTTGCGAACCAGAGAGACTGAGAAAGGGGGTTGGTTACAACCTGGGAAGGTATTAGCACCCAGATTGTCCGCCGTACTTGACGGGATCCACGCTTAGAAGATTTGTGTTTTAAAGGGGTAGTGTCAGTGCAATCTGTGCATAAAGAGCTGGAAAAGGATGTGTACAGGTGTCAGTGTAAAAGAAATGTGATGTGTATAAATGTACAGTGTCAGTGTGGGAACTGGAATGAAATGCTCAAGATCATGAGGCTCAAAAAATAATGCTGGAAGGAGGGGGAATAGACAGAGACTTTTGTTCGATAACTGTTGAGTTATGCCTACGTATCCTCTCGTGCAATGAGGAAGTCAGAACACCGTAGTTCGACCCAAAGAGACTGAGAGATGAATTGACTTGATGAACTGCTTGCTTGTCAATGCTCAAGTGTATGACCTGTCTGGCTCAGGTGCTAACTGTCTTGCATTAGACGGAAGAAGCGAGTTCTCGTTTGTGAGTGAGGATGATGAGAAAAGAATCCCGGAGGAGACGATTATTGTTTGTTTTTGAGTTTTCAGTCTTTTATTGCTTTTTGAAGTTTGTCATAAGATAATGAGCTTAAGCCTAAACCAATGGATTTAGTAAACTCATCACATCTTCCCTCTGATCAGGGGTAATGAGAGTACCTTAAGTGTGAAGTCAGATTCTCACACTTAATCACCTTTGGTGTAGGATTAAGATCATTAACCTACTTGTGATTATTTAGATGTTTTTGTGATTTTTGTTTAGTGTTGAGTAATGAGGTTAAGCCATAATCAAGGATTAAACAGACTCATTACACCATCCTAAAAGAAGGATAATAGATGAGAATGTTTAAGTTGAGAAAAACTCCTCAACTTAATCCATGATTAGGGATTAAACCCATGACAAAACAAGCCTTTGATTAAGTGGATTTTATTTAATGGTATGATGATGAAGTGTTTTTTATGGTTTGTAAGACAACTTGAGAGGGACTTGTCCATTAACACTAGGGTTAGTCCTTCTTAACCAATTAAGGAAGAATTAGAACCCTAATGCAAGGCCCAAGTTACAAGTGTGATGTCTTGATAATTATTAGATGAATTGATTAAGAGATTTAAACACCTTAAGGGTTTAATACTTAGGATTAAAGTTATACACTCCATCCTAAGAGAAGGATGCAGGCATAAGCTTAATCACAAAGTAGTAAAGCCTTTAGGGTTTAGTCCCCGATTATGAGGTGAGAAGAGAAGACTCAAAGAGAGACACAAAGGTAAACTATGAGGGGATACTAATCAAAACCCTAATTCATTGTCATGCTTGGATGATCCTAAGGTTTGTGAGGTTTTCAAGAACAATCTTCAAAGGAACCACCAGGAAGCAGATGAACAGGATCAAGAGAAGCAAAATGACTTGCTTCATTCAAGAAGTCAAGTCACTTGAAGAAAGAAAGTGGGAAGAAGAAGAATGAGCAAGCTCAAACTCAAACACAAATAAGAATGCAGCAATGGATGCAAGAGAGATGAAAAGAAAAGTTATGAGAAGTGAAGGCAAATCCACTTCTCAAGTTTACTTACCACCTGCAATGTTAGAAAGAAATGCAATGCAATGCTAAATGAAATGAAATGACATGATGCTAAGCAAAACCAGAAGCATGTTGATGATGATTATGATGTTATGAGGTGCTGCAAACATGAGGCAAGACAATGGGGATGTTCATACAAGCTTATGAATGCAAATGATGCAAGCCAAGGAGCATAAACAAACATGAAAAGTTATGAATCATACAAGACAAATGACATGGCAAATATGTAATGCAATGATCAAAGATGCTTTATACATGTCTTAAGATGTCAAATGAATCATAAGCATGCACAAAATGCAAAGATAAGTCATGTTATGCAAGGAAATGCAAGAGGGATGCAAATGAAAGCCCAAATTAGGGTTTATGGATCAAACATCAAACACAAACCAAAAACAGAAGCAAAACCCTAAAGTAAAAATGGAAAATGGTACCCAAGGAAACCCTAGACCTATAATAAACCACTGCCCAAAGGGGAGCTCTCAACTCTCAACCAAACTCAAGATATGAATTTTGCAAGTTATTAGGGTTTTTTAGGGTTCTTAACAAAACAAATGCCAAACAATTTGAAAATGCAAGAACAATTCATGGCCTTTTTATCCTTGAAAATACATGTTAAACACAAGACAAAGCAAAAAGAATCAATGCCACAACCTTCACCAATAGGCAGAAATGATTTTTGGAACTTATGATCAAAGTAATGCATAAAAAATGATTTAATTCAATGAAAAATTCTTAAAATGCATCAAGATCAAAAAATAAATTTAGTTTGAAGGTTGGACAATGTTTCTAAATGTCTTAGAACATTTCATGAATTTTTTTGTAATTTTTAAATACCTAAAAGTATTTTTAATTAATTAATTCCCATTAATCAATTAAAAATAATCTTTTAAATATTTAAAAATACTTTTTTAATGATGAAAAATAAAATAAAAATATTTTTGTGTCATAAAAATTAATAAAACTCAGAGGAAAAAGTTTCATAATTTTTATGCATTTTTTGCTATTTTAAATTAAATATGCAAAACAAATGAGAAAGAAATGAATTAAAATTAAATAAAAATGAAAGTAATCAGAATGAGAGGCTGGGATGCAATCTGGGGAGGAGATGGTTGACTTGGCGCGTGATCCAGTGGTCCAAATTCAAACTTGGTTAAATTAAAATTATGAATTAATTAATCAGGAATTAAATGGATAATCAGGATTAGGGTTTCTAATGGCTCATCCCAGCCTCTCATTCGCGCGCGGGAGAGTCCATCCAAGGGACCAGATTCAAAGTTGCCTAATTAATGACAATTAGCCCTAATCAAACTCAGGCTGCCGGAGAAGACTTCCGGTCGTCTTCTCCGGCGAGCAGCTCACCTGAAAATCTCCCAAACCTCTCAAATCACAACAAAAATGAAACCTAAGACCAGGTAAATGATCCTCACATCCTCACGAATCAAACCCCTATCCTAAAACACATTTATATTTCCTAAATCAACTGAATCGAAGAAAATGAGTTCTAGGTCACGCAAGCTTCAGACACAAATTAAATGCTTATATCACAACCATTCCAAAAACTAAAGGTACCAGAATGATCAGTGAATCATAAGGAACAAGTTTGTAACAAGAAAAACAACTTCTGGAAAAATTATTTTTCGAGCTACCTGAGATTTGGAGCTTTCAGTTTGGGAACTTTCTGGCCTCCTCTTTATGTGCAATCTACTCCTTAAAACCCCTTGATGATGTTTGAATGCTCAAAATGAGTTTGAGTTGGCTGGATGATGAGATTCGAATGCTCCTGCTTCAAGCTCAGCCAACAATGGCTATGGTGATTCTGGCTCTTTCAGGTCATGGTGAATGATGGTTTGAGGTCTGAATGATGTGTGGAGAAGCTTTGCAAGGTTTGTTTGGCTGTTTGTGAGCTAGGGAAGGAGATTCGAAAGCAACTGCAGAAATGGAGTGAGAAATGGCAGTGGGATCTCTTGGCTGTTTCAGGCTTGTGCTTTGGGTGGTTTGAGGTCTATGGAGCCAGGTGAGATGATTGGTGAAGTTAGCTTGAATGTTTAGTGGCTGTGGAGAAGAATTCGAAGCAAGTTGCAAGATGGGAGGTTTTTGTGAATGTTGTGAATGAGGAAGCTTCAGCCTTGTGTGTTATCATGTTTTGCTTGCAAATTGTTTGTATAAACAATGCTGATTGGCTTCTTGATGTGACTTGTGCTTTTGTGATTGGTAAGTTTGCTTTTGCCAAAAAGTCAACTTTTGTGTAAGTGAGGCATGGCTCAAAGTCTAGGCAAGTACAAGGCATGGGCTGGCGCAGCAAGGATGAGGGAGAGGTCTAGCAAAGCTCAGCAGCCAATGTATCAAGTTGGTGAAGTGATCATGATGGTTTTTGCAAGTTGTGACATTTTGGTTCACATGTGATAAAGCCTTGTTACACAAACCAAACCATGAGCAAAATTGATCCAATTCTGATTTTTAGGACTTAGAGAATGTTTGTGTAATGGTTTGAAATGAATTAGAGGTCACATGATGCATTGGTCCAAGATTTTGCAAAGTTTCCAAATGAGGCATGCCTTGAAAATTAATGATTTTAGCCAACTTTGCATGGCCATAACTTTTGATCCAAGAAGAGTTTGATCATGTTCTTGTACTTTTTGAAAAGGGAAAGATGAGATCTACAACTTTCATGACCAAAGTTTTTCCATTTGAAGCATTTTTGGATCATGAATCAAGGCTTGAAAAATGACCTAAAATGATGCATTCTTGAAAAGTCAACTATGCCCAAAAAGTCAACATTTGCAAAAACCCTAAATTATTGATTTCTATGAACTCCAATCTTCTTACATGATCAAATAAAGACCATATACACTCAAAATGATGAAGATCACCCATTGGTTGGGTCATTGGGGGCCTCAGATGCCCTGATTTTACACTGACTTGTCTGAAAAGTCAACTCTTGATCAGATGACTTCCCCATGGAATTTCTTCATGAAAATTGATATGCATACTCCCTATACCATATAGAGACCAATGGAAACAAGAATGACCAAAAAAAATTGGGGTTATGGCCTCTGAAACCAAAACCCTAATTTTCAGTCAACTGTGCAGTTCATCCTGGCCCTGCATCCACTCAAACCCTAGTTCTTGTGATTCCTCTGCATTTTTGACTTTGAGGAGATGAAATATGATATAAGAACACACATGGACCCCTTTGAGTTGATTGGTGGCCTTTGGAATGGCTCAAGATGCTTTGAGGTTGCTCAGATCACAAACCCTAGGTGCAGATGCCTTAGAAACTATCCAGTGAATCAAAAATGAGATGTGAGATGATATGATTGTGTTTATGCATATGAGAATGATCACAAGCCATGGTGTGAATGGGTGAGGGCAAATTTGGGGTGTTTACAGCTGCCCCTATTCAAACATGAGTTAGCTGTGCAGGATGTAAGCGACGGCTTAACAGGCCAAACAAGATAACTTGTGGTTGAATACCAAAGACAGTCCAAAATTTGCACTCACAGAATGAAGAAGAAAAGGGATATAGGTTGTAAAAGCAAAATAAAGTATATCGTGAAGTGTGGGCGACGGAGGACGACCGTCGAGCAGAGGACGACTGCTGGGTAAGGAGCAATGACGGGGACGACCGACATGCTGGGGAGAGTGTATGAAAATAAAGCAATGACGGGGACGGCCGGCATGCTGGGGATAAAAGGTAAAGCTAAGACGGGGACGACCGGCTAGCTGGGAAAAATAAAATCATGATGGGGACGGCCATCACGATAAAACTGCAAAATTCTCTGGGGGTTAATGAAACATGACGGGGACGGCCATCAAGTTCATAAAGGTCAAGTTACCAACGATGGGGACGGCCATCGGGCTAAAAAAGGAAAAGGGACCACGACGGGGACGGCCATCGGGTTAAAGAATGAATGAAATAAACAAATGATGGGGTACGGCCATCAAAGGTGAAGGACGATCACCTAGCAGGGGACGGCTGCTCTGTTGGGTATAAAAGAAATATGATGGGGACGACCATCAAAGGTGGAGGACGACCACCTGGCAGGGTACGGCTGCCGAAAATATCAACGATGGGGACGGCCATCGGATAGAAAAGGTCAACGATGGGGACGGCCATCGGACGAGCAAGATGGAGGACGACCATCAAGAAGTGGAGGACGACCACTCAGCAGGGGACGGCTGCTCTCGAGGTTTATCATAACACAGGACGAGTGTTAGATAACCAACATCAACAATGGGGACGGCCATTGGATAAAGTGATGAAGGACGATCATCAAAAGGTGGAGGACGACCACCTAGCAGGGGACGGCTGCTAAAATCAACGATGGGGACGGCCATCGGATGAGCATGATGGAGGACGACCATCAAGAAGTGGAGGACGACCACTCAGCAGGGTACGGCTGCTCTCAAAGGTATCATAACACAGGACGAGTGTCAGATGAAAAGAAAATTTGTTGGCAATCTACTGGGGATAATGTAAACACGGACGAGCGTTTACACCCAAGAAACAAAAGGTATAAGTGTTTGGTGTTGTGTATAGATTAAAGATGCGGACGAGCATCCCTAAGACTATGATACGGACGAGTATCACGTAGAAACAAACTGACACATGTTCAGAGACGATGATACGGACGAGTATCAACTGGTTAACAAAGAACACGGACGAGTGTTGCGTCTGAAAGGATTCTTCTGGGGAATAATAGACACGGACGAGCATCTATATTCAAGAAGACAAAGGTGTTTGACACGGTGTATGGATTAAAGATGCGGACGAGCACCCTTAAGACTATGATACGGACGAGTATCATGTAGAAACAAACACTAGACGCAATGCTCTGAGATGATGGTACGGACGAGTACCAACTGGTTAACAAAGAACAAGGACTACTGTCGGATCTGTGGGGATATGAGTGGTGATGTATACAAGATACGGACGAGTATCTGTATAAGTGTACCATGAGTATCGTATTGTATAGATGAGTGTTTTAAATGCTGGGGAAAGTGACACGGACGAGCGTCAAGAGAGAAAAGCATAATATTAACAAGTATCTGCTATACAAAGTCCAGGCGACTGCGCTGGGGATATGACACGGACGGGTGCCAAGAAAATGTATAAGTATATGTGAGTGCAAAGAGGATGTCTTTGGCTTTCTGCTGGTGATGTGACACGGACGGGTGTCAGGACGTATCTGTGATGAGGGTGATTTTGTTTGTAGAGTGTATTCAGGCGACCTGTGGGGAAAGATGACACGGACGGGTGCCAAAAGGCGTATATACGGGTGTTTGTGATTATGAGGCAACTGCTTTTGCTGGGACTCTGATGGGGATTCTGGGGGAAAGTAATCTGTATCCTGATGAATGGTTACTAGTCACAAGCGTTCAATTCACAACATGACTTATGATTATGCTATGCATTTGATTTTTGCCGTAATGCTCCGTATTAGGCGGAATGCTACGCTCTGGGGGGTGAATATGATGCGGATGCCATGATTATGCAAAGAGGCACCGATCCGGGATTCGGATCCCGTTGTTGCGAAGATCTCTGGTTGATCTGCTTGAAGTGAACATCCCAGCTGGGGATGAGATCATTGGTAGATCTAATGATATATCTGCTTGGGGATATAGGTCACTGGTTGACATATCCTCGTAATGCGGGACCCAGCTGGGGTTTGTAGAAGCTTCTGTACTCTGTTGTGATCTCTTCATGCGTTGCTCTTCTGGATAAAGGCTTGAAGCTCTGTGGGGAGATGATTCCCTGATTTCTGTATTCTGTTGAGGAAGAAAGGCCACTCGGCTGGGGAATTGAGAGGCAAATCAGCTGGGGAGAGCAACGGGGAGCAACTCAGCTGGGGATAGAGCATCTCGGATGCTGAGATTGAGTGTATGCTGATTTGGCAGCTCTGCTGGGGAAATGGGCACCTTCTAGTACCATGTGGAAGATAGACCGAGTTGATAATGATTCGCCTGCTTGCTGAGACGTAACCTGCATGCCCCTGGTTGCGTTCTGGATACCTGCAATCCTGCAAAGATAATGGAACGTACAAAAGGTCCCGAGGTATCCCTTACCGGATTCCGTCATAGGAGTTAAGTACTTTCGAGAATAATCACATTCCCTGTAAGCATGTGTTTTCATCTTTAGAGAAATGCATCTGTACTTATGCAATTGTATTTTTAGAGATATCAGACGACTCTTTGCAAAACGTAAATGTAAAAACGAAACATGACTGAAAATCTGATTTTATTAATTCATGTGCCCTGAATTGGCAAAGATACAGTCAAAGAAACATATCTCCTGAAATGAGGAGATTGTTACAAATTGAGAAATAAGGTGCTGGCGATGCTGACGACGCTTTGAGGAGCTTCCTCTCCTGCTATGACTCGTATGACAATGACGTTCTTCTCGTCTTGCTTTCTGGAGAGAGTTGATTCTGATCGAAGCTTGACCCTTTGGAAACTTACCAAGTTGTGGGTGATACAGACGAATTCAGAATGCAGTTGTTCGCTTATTCCCTTATTTTGCATGGATCGCCCTTTCGGGTTTTCAATCCATCGGGATACCCATTTTTGCCTGAGCTGTCCAATGCGGCTTTTCAACTCAGCGGGTGTACATTTTTTCACTTATTTCCCTTACTTTTGCCCGAGTCTCTTATTCTGTTTTTGACTCGCCGGGATGCCCTATTTTTGCCTGGACTTACATTCTGTTTTTATGTCCAGCGGGTCATTTTATGCGAAGTATTTTTTAACTGCATCTGAATTCACAGGGGACGGGAAGTCTTCACCATCCATGGTGCTGAGCATCAGTGCTCCACCAGAGAAAACTTTCTTTACAACGAATGGTCCTTCATAATTTGGAGTCCATTTGCCCCTGTGGTCCGTATGAGGAGGGAGGATTCTTTTCAACACAAGATCTCCTACTTGGTACTCTCGGTGCCTGACTTTCTGATCGAAGGCTTTCTTCATTCTCTTCTGATATAGCTGCCCGTGACAGATTGCAGCCAATCTTTTCTCTTCGATCAGACTCAGTTGCTCGTATCGGGACCGAACCCATTCTGCTTCACTTAGTTTAACATCCATCAATACCCGTAAGGAGGGTAATTCAACTTCAACAGGCAGGACTGCTTCCATACCATATACAAGCTGATACGGTGTTGCCCCAGTGGATGTTCTGATTGATGTGCGATACCCATGCAAGGCAAATGGTAGCATTTCATGCCAGTCTTTGTAGGTGATTACCATCTTCTGCACAATCTTCTTGATATTCTTATTTGCTGCCTCAACAGCGCCGTTCATCTTTGGCCTGTAAGGAGAAGAATTGTGATGTTGGATCTTGAAGTCCCGGCAAAGTTCTGCCATCATTTTATTGTTGAGATTGGAACCATTATCAGTAATGATTCGCTCGGGCACTCCATACCGACAGATGATATCTCTCTTCAGAAATCTGGCTACCACTTGTCTAGTGACGTTTGCATATGAGGCTGCTTCAACCCACTTGGTGAAATAGTCGATGGCGACCAGGATGAATCTGTGGCCGTTTGAAGCAGTTGGCTCAATCTTGCCAATCATATCAATGCCCCACATAGCAAAGGGCCATGGCGAAGACATGATGTTCAAAGGATTGGGAGGCACATGCACCTTATCTGCGTAGATCTGGCATTTGTGACACTTTCTGGCGTAAGCACAACAGTCTGCATCCATCGTGATCCAGTAATAGCCTGATCTTAACAACTTTTTAGCCATGGCATGCCCTCCAGCATGGGTACCAAAAGATCCTTCATGCACTTCATGCATCAACAAATCTGCTTCCGTCTTGTCAACACATCTGAGGAGTACCATGTCAAAGTTCCTTTTGTATAAAGACCCATCAGCATTCAGGAAGAAACTACCAGCAAGCCTTCTCAAAGTCTTCTTATCATTGGAAGATGCCCCAGGTGGGTATGTCTGATCCTCCAAGAAGCACTTAATGTCATAGAACCAAGGCTTATCATCTTTTACAACATCCGCTGCAAATACATATGCTGGTCTATCAAGCCTAGACACTGAAATCTGAGGTACAAAGTTGGCCGTTTGAACTTTGATCATGGATGAAATGGTAGCAAGAGCATCTGCAAACTGATTCTCGTCGCGAGGGATATACTCAAGCTTGACTGTTGTGAAGAAAGTCAGTAACCTCCTTGTATAATCCCTGTAAGGTATCAGATGATCTTGGTGGGTGTACCATTTCCCATTGGTTTGATTGACTACCAAAGCTGAATCTCCGAATACGGTCAATGTCTTGATCCTGAGGTCAATGGCTTCCTCAAGACCCATAATGCAAGCTTCGTATTCAGCTTCGTTGTTAGTGCAGTTGAAAGTGAGTTTTGCCGAGAAAGGCATGTGAACTCCTTTAGGTGTAACGAGTACTGCACCAACACCACGGCCATTCATGTTAACAGCCCCGTCAAACATCATAGTCCATTCTTCTTCCGGGTCGGGCCCTTCAGTGTGAACAGGCTCTTCATGATCTTTTGCTTTAATGACCATGATGTCTTCATCAGGGAAGTCAAACCTCATAGGCTGGTAGTCATCAATGGGTTGCTCAGCAAGATATTCAGATAATACACTGCCCTTGATGGCTTTCTGAGATGTGTACTGTATGTCGTATTCTGTGAGAATCATCTGCCATCTTGCAACCCGTCCGGTAAGAGCTGGCTTCTCAAATATGTACTTGACTGGGTCCATTTTTGAGATTAACAAGGTAGTGTGGGTCAACATATACTGTCTCAGTCGGCGAGCAGCCCACGCTAAAGCACAGCAAGTTTTCTCGAGCAGTGAATAACGCTGTTCACAGTCGGTAAACTTTTTGCTTAGGTAGTATATTGCATACTCTTTTCGACCAGACTCGTCATGCTGGCCCAGCACACACCCCATTGATTCTTCTAATACTGTCAAGTACATAATCAGAGGTCTTCCTTCAACTGGAGGCATGAGGATTGGAGGTTCTTGCAGATATTCCTTGATCTTGTCAAAAGCCTTCTGGCAATCTTCGTTCCACCTGACCGTCTGTTCCTTTCTTAATAGCTTGAACAAGGGTTCACAGGTCGCTGTAAGGTGAGATATGAACCGGGAAATGTAGTTCAATCGACCTAAGAAACCTCGAACTTCTTTCTCAGTTTTAGGTGCAGGCATTTCTTGTATAGCCTTGACTTTATCTGGGTCAACCTCAATCCCCTTCTCGCTTACAATAAAGCCCAGCAGCTTACCGGATCGCACCCCGAATGTGCATTTGTTGGGGTTCAGCTTCAATTGATACTTCCTCAGACGCTTGAACAATTTCAGCAGATTCACCAGGTGATCTTCCTCTGTAAGGGACTTGGCGATCATATCATCCACATAGCATTCTATTTCCTTGTGGATCATATCGTGGAATAATGTCACCATAGCCCGTTGATATGTGGCACCAGCATTCTTCAGTCCGAATGGCATCACTTTGTAACAGAACGTGCCCCAAGGTGTAATGAATGTTGTCTTCTCCATGTCTTCAGGTGACATCTTGATCTGATTATATCCTGAAAATCCATCCATGAAGGAGAATACCGAGAACTGAGCCGTGTTATCCACCAATACGTCAATGTGAGGTAATGGGAAGTCATCTTTCGGGCTGGCTCTGTTCAGATCCCGGTAGTCAACACACATTCTTACTTTGCCATCCTTCTTAGGCACAGGTACTATGTTAGCGACCCACGGCGGGTAGCTAGTCACAGCAAGGAACCCGGCGTCCCATTGCTTTTGTACCTCTTCTTTGATTTTCATAGCCATGTCTGGGCGAGTTCGGCGCAGCTTCTGTTTCACTGGTGGGCATTCTTCCCTCAGAGGCAGCTTGTGCATAACTATATCGGTATCCAACCCTGGCATATCTTGATACGACCAAGCAAACACATCAACATACTCTTGAAGCAGATCTATCAGCTGTCTCTTCACTGAATCTTGCAGGCAGGCCCCGATTTTAACTTCTTTCACATTTCCCTCCGTACCAAGATTGATCACTTCAATCTCCTCCTGGTGAGGAGTAATAACCTTTTCCTCTTGTCTTAACAACCTGGCTAGCTCTTCAGGAAGCTCAAATTCTTCATCAACCCCTTCATCAGCTTGATTGATTGGATTGTCAAAGTCATACGATGTCATATCTGTGCTGTTGTCGGTGCTGTCAGGAAGGCACTCTCTGCAAGGGTTAAGTTCGTTCATTTTAGTGATTGATTTTAATCTTGCTTTAGAAAAAGTGAAATGAAGTTATCATTTTGAAAACACCGCCATTTATTTTTGTACAAAAAGAAAAATGGAAAAACAGTGAGCAGAAAAGAAAAAAGACTCGTTTGCAAAAAGACGTCTGATATTTCATTACTTTAATCTTGTTTGCACAAAAGTACAGATGGCCCTGGTTACAAAATGAGTCTTGTCATCTTGGGCAAGATGCAAGACTTGGATGCATGCTTAAAAAATACAGGAAATAATAATTACTCTGCATGAGTAACTCTTATAATTTCCTGGGAAGACCAGTTCGAGACACTGCTCCCCGGGATCTTCGGACGAATCCAATTCTCCAGATTGCGCTCCTCTTCCAGCTCGTCTTCCAAACAGTTGATAGCATCGGGGGTAAGCATCCCCCCACTGACAAAACCAGGCTCTGCAGCAGCCTTTTCTTGATGTTGAGTTGGTCTGTAACCCAACCCAAACTTGTCCTTCTTCTCCTCCACAGCTAAAACCTTGCCCCAGCCTTGGGCAGTTCCTTCTTCAACAACCTTCCGGGCTTGTTGGTAAGATGACATTGGAGTACCAGATACAGCAGATGCTTCATTCACATTCAAAGCTTCAAACCCCTGGCTCATTGTTTCATGGATCTCCCCATCCATTTCAATGTACTTGTAGGTTGCCAGGTGGCTGACAAAAATGTCCTCCTCTCCACAGATTGTGACAACTTGGCCTTCCCACTCAAATTTTAACTTTTGGTGAAGGGTAGACGTTATTGCGCCGGCGGCGTGAATCCAGGGTCTACCCAACAAACAGCTGTAGGCGGGCTGGATGTCCATCACATAAAAGATAGTTTTAAAGGTCTGTGGGCCAATTGTCACAGGCAGCTCAATCTCTCCCAAAACCGATCTCTTAGAACCATCAAAGGCTCTTACTACCAGGTTGCTGGGTCTCAATGCCAATCCATCGTATTCAAGCTTCACCAGAGCCTTCTTTGGTAAGACATTCAGGGAAGAACCTGTGTCCACCAGCACATGAGAAAGGACAGCTCCTTTGCATTCCATGGTTATGTGCAAGGCTTTGTTGTGGTTGCGGCCATCCGCTGTCAAGTCAGAATTGGTAAACCCTAGCCCATTGCTAGCAGTAACATTTCCAACCACGGTTTCCAATTGGTTGACAGTAATCTCCTCAGGCACGTAAGCTGCGTGCAGGACTTTAAGTAATGCATTCCGATGGGCTTCGGAGCACATAAGCAGTGAGAGGATGGAGATTTTGGATGGCGTCTGGTGAAGTTGATCCACAATTTTGTAATCACTCTTTTTGATGATTCTCATAAACTCATCAACTTCTTGATCGAACGGAGTTTTCAGGGCTTCTTTGGCAGCTGGATCTTCCTGTACCGGGCCTTTTCCTTTTGCCTTGGCAGCAGCTTCTGCTTCGGCAGTAGGTTTTTGAACTTGTGAGGCGAAGAGACGTCCGCTTCGAGTGAAGCCTCCGCCTCCCCCCACATTATCTATTTGTGGTGCAGGTGTTGATGTTTCCAGAGTGATTCTTTTTCCTTCGCAATACAAGTCAGAACCATAGTGCCAAGGGATGGCCCTATTGCTTTCATATGGTACTGGTCCAGGCACCGTGACAGTGACTGGACTGATTGCTGCTGCTGAAGGGACTATTATTGTTTGTGGATCATAAAAGATTGTAACTGGTGCTCTTGCGGGAGCAGCACCTTCTGAATGGTAGGCAGAATTATTTTCAGGATCGTAGAATATGGTAACAGTAGAGACATCTTCGTGATTGATTGCTAGTGTTGTAGGAGGTACTGTTGGAAGGACTGTTGCTGTTGCTGATGGAGAGTCGAAATGGAATGAAGCTGAAGTTGTAGCAGGAGGAACTGTTGAAAACTGATCATTTGGGAGGACAGGTGAAGTACTTGTTGATGGTGCTGATGAATTGCCGGGAACAATAGTTGCTGTATTTGTAGGAGTGTCTGAAACCGTTGTTGATGAAGTTGCCGGATTTGTCGGAAATGATGTAGTGATCTGTAGCAAGCCACTCTGAATAAGGCCGTCAATGCCATTCCTTAAATCTTCACACCCATTCCATGAAATATTGCAGTATGGGCACCCTAGTTCACACCCCGGAAATATATTGTTTTCACGGAGTTGAGCTTTGATTTCCACCAATGGTGTCCTGATCTGATCCACACTGGTTATTAAATAAGACGGTTGGTCTTCTTCAATAGCGTTAATTCGGGGACCACCATGGTTTGGCATTGGGTTTTTATTGACATTGGGCGGAGGTGCAAAATTCAGAGCCTTGGAGTCTACCAAGTCTTGTACCTTCATATGCAGAGCCCTGCATTTTTCTGTACTGTGACCAGGTGCGTTCGAATGGAAAGCACACCTAGCATTGGAGTCATAGTTCCTTGGTAGACTGTTCGGATCCGGAGGTGCCAACGTTCTTAGCTCAACTAGGTTGAGTTTCAGAAGTTGTGGCAGCAAAGCAGCATACGGCATTGGGATCGGGTCGATCACTCGGTTAGCTTGGGATGGCCTTTGTTGGAATGGCCTCTGTTGATTGTTGTTGTTGGAGTTGTTGTTGAAGTTTCTTGGAGGATACTGATACTGATGATACTGAGGTTGTTGTTGGAAGTTTTGTTGAGGAGGTTGATAGACTGGCTGTGGATGAGCTGGAGCAGGGATAGTGACTGCTGCTATTGATCTCTGAGCATATTGGGGCCTACCCCTGTTGGTGTGGATGGCATTGGTCTCGCCAGTTCTTCTCGGGCCTGCAAAAGGCTTTCTTGTACCACTGGACGAGCTTGCACCGTTGTCTGAGATCTTTCCCATTTTTAACAGGCTTTCGATTCTCTCCCCAGCTATGACAACATCTGCGAAGCTGGTGGAAGAGAAAGCAGCTAACCTGTCAATATAGGTTCCCTGAAGAGTATTCATAAACATGTCTGCCATTTCTCTCTCAGACATTGGTGGTTGAACAGCAGCAGCCAGTTGCCTCCATCTTTGAGCATATTCTCTGAAGCTCTCCCTAGATGACTGTGACATTCCCATTAGGAGGGTCCTGTTGGGTGCCATATCTAGATTATACTGATACTGTCTGATGAAGGCCTCTGCCAGGTCCTTCCAGCATCTAATAGTTGCCCTTGTCAGATGGGAATACCACTCCCTCGAAGCTCCAGTCAAGCTATCTTCAAAATAGAACATCCACAATTTCTCATCCATTGTATAGGCCTTCAGCCTTCCCAGAAATGATTGCAAATGAGTTCGGGGGCATGAAGTCCCATTATACTTTTCGAAGCATGGAGGCTTGAACTTGTGGGGGATCCTGACCCCTTCTACCAAACCCATGTCCATGACGTCGAAGCCCAAAGAAATTTGAGACTCCAGTGATCTCAACTTCTCAGCTATTTCTTCCAACCGTCTATCATATGTTTCCTCTCCAGCACCCATCACCGTATACTGGTCCTCCTGAGGATCTTCTTGAAGTACTCTGGCTGCAGTGGCTGTTCCTTGAACATTTGCAGGAACGTTAATCTCAGGATGTAGATGTGGGCCAAACACAGGGGGGGTAACATGTGGTTGCACCCTTTCATTATTGCTGGTGCCTGCAGTTCCTACATGAGGCTCCTCTTGATTTTGCCTCTCCACCATGGCCCTCAGTCTTTCCTGGCTCTGAGCCATGTTGTTCATAACTTCCATGAACTGCGTCATCTGCGTTCTCATCTCCAACCTTTCGTTTGCCATCTGGTTTCTGACCTCCGTAAGGTCCTGCTGCATCTGATCCATCTGAATTCCCGGAAGGTTGTTTCTAGTTGGGTACCTGTGTGGCCTGTTGAGAGGAAATACCCGGCGGCGAGCAATAATTCCTGAGATTCACAACAGAGGTTAGCAACAACAAAACAAAACCCTACAAAACAAATAAAAGGTTAGCATGCAATGCAGTTATGCTTATTTGTTCTCAAGGTATCCGGTTTGGCCTTCAGTTTTGACCCTTCCAGACCCTTGAAGATGATGCTGTTGAAGTTGCTTTTGATGTGAACCCCAACACAAATATATTACAAAGGTGAAATAATACAATTTGTTCATTTTACAACACAAGCCCTCAAAGGGGCCAAAATACATCACAAAAGCAAAAGTACATGGAAAAGGAACAACAACAAGCAAATGATCAAACTCCAAGGCCAAACTCATCCTCACGAACTTCCTTAAGAAGTGCTTCGGTCACAGGATCAGCCGGATGCTCCGTGAGACTTCTGATGAGAAGGTTCCTTGTTGCAACAGCTGCAGTCAATTTCTTATTCTGATTTTGGTCCTTTGACCTCTTCAATCCTGCTTTGATTTTCAGCTCTGATATTTCCTCCTGGGCTGCTGCCAGGGCTTTTTCCATCTGCTCCATCTTGTTCTGAACTCTCTTGTCTTCTAGAGTACGGGTCTCAGTGATCCGGACCCACCTGGCCTGACTTTCTTTCAAATACAAGTCTGTTCTTGCTCTTTGGAACTGGGCTTCTTTACAAGCATTCTTCAGAATCTGCTCACCAGCTTTAGACTTGTTGATATAATCTCCAGACTTCTCAATCTTAGTCAAGTGTTCTACCCTCAACTTCTCCAGTCTCTCAATCTCTCTTACACCTTCACTCCTCTCCCTGAGGGTCTTCTGCAAAGCCTGGGTTAACTTCTCATTTCTTTCCTTTAAGCTTTCAAACTCCTCCAAACTGATAGTGGCAGGGGGTGGTGCTGAAGATGACTCAGGCATGTCTTCTATGGTGAAGGGCATTCCAGAGAATTGGGCCCTAGCATGGGACCACTCATAATATTGGACTGATGCCACATTATTGCACTTCCCTAGAATGGTGATTCCCTTAGTTTGAACATGATCCCAGGCCCAGGCAGCCTGCCTAACAACAGCCAAACTAATCTTGTTCTCACAGTAGAGGGTCTCAACCAAGTCTTGTTCCCTAGGAGTATGGACCAGTGCATAGCCTAATTGCCTTTTGAACAGCAGAGGGTTGTAGTTGATACTTCCCTTAACTCCTATCAAAGGCACATTGGGAAAGTGCCCACAGCTGGTGATCATATCTCTGCCCTTGGTGCTCTGAGTACACCATCTGATATCTGCTGAAGTGAGAGTAGTGAGCCTCTTAGCCCAGTTACTTTGCTGATGAGGGTTTAGAAATGCATCTGTCCTGGGTAGATGCCTGAGGAGCCAAGCATGGAATAATGGAGCACAAATCCTCACTAACCTTCCCCTCTGCTTCTCATTCCTCTGATGGACTGAGTAATAGAGATCACCCAGTAAAGTTGGCACAGGGTTCTTCAGGATGAACAAGTGGATTGCATTCTTGCTAATGAATCGGGGCTCATCTGCAAACAACACAATTCCATATACACTTAAGGCCAACAGAGCACAAACAGCTCTCCACTCTCCCAGGGAAGCTTTCAAACTAGCTTGAGAAATCAGGAAGTCCAGATGAAATCCAGGGATCCCAGCTTTAGAGGTCAAGTGTTGTTCAATCAATACAGGTTCCAGGTGCAAAGCTTTTGCTACCTCTCCATTGCTAGGAAAGACCATTTCAGGGTTGAATGGGATTTCTCTTTTGATGGGCAAACCAACCAAATATGAGTATTCTTCCAAAAGAGGACCCAACTGAAAGTCTTGAAAGGTGAAACATCTCAATGGGGGATCATAGAACTGAATGCAGGTGTGGATGAGGCTCCTCTGAGATGGGTCCATATCCATAACCATGTCCAGTATATCCCCATAATGCTCCCTGAACAAGGGTATGTGATCTGGAGTGATCAGGGTTTGGATCCTCCTGATATCTGATAAGTCTGGTTGGAAGAAATGATAGGTGATGTTGCTTTTCTTTGGAGCCATGATGCTGAGGACTGAGTAGAGTGCTGATGAAGATGCTGAAAGAATGAGCCACTGATTGGCTGGTGCAAGTAACTGAAGTATGGCTGACAAACTGAAGCAAGTGCTGGTGGAGACAGGTCAATGATGCAGATGGGGTCAAAACCAAAACCAGAGATGAGAGTGGATACCCTGAAACACAAATAAGCACATGTTAATATGATGCAATGAGTATGTATGCAAATGAAATGCAAGGGTTTGTGACTGAGCTGGATCTGATTAACTGCCTTGGTATGGATCCATGTGTGTTCAAGAATTCCAGATGGAGGTCTAAAAATCCAGTAACCAGGGTGGGGGACTCAAATAAAGAGCCACATGTCCAGGGTTTTAGAATCACAAGAACTGTCCAACATGGAGTACTCTTAACAAAGTCAAAGTAACAGGGTGTTCTGAGGTCAAGGTACCTGCAAACCTGTAAACAGCCCAACCCCCTCACAGGTGATGATCTAGAACAAGGATCCTCAGACTTGGATCAGTTATGAGAAGTGTAAACACTTCTAACCCGGAGGTACAGTGTTTACAATAACCATAACAATTCCTCCTCTAATTCACCTCAGTTTCTGAAGGTCAGTACTAAAAGGTCATCCAGACTTAGCAGGCTTCCCAGATAGCCCTAGCATTGCAGGAAATCTGCAACACAGAGTTCTCAAGAAGAAACCCATATCTGAACCGTGTTTCATATTCCCGCACCAGACCGAAATGGAATGGGAAAGAATATGATTCACTCTAGCCTAGGTGTCACTCAGGTCCCAGGTATAGGACCTTAACTCTCAATGAAACACCCACCCACCAAAGAAAAACCAGATCCAGCCAGCACAGTATGACAGTATGAAAAATATAAAGCTATAAAGAAAGCAATAAATCAACTGTACATAAAGCAATAAACAAAACAGATATACAAGCACAAATAGCATATAACACCCCAGTAAACACAAATCAAACAAGCGCTAGGAGGAACCCGCAAAAAGAACCAGAAGCCCTGGTTGCAATATAAGGGTCCCCAGCAGAGTCGCCAAGCTGTCGCTCCCGACAAATGACACGGGGTCAGATGAAGGTACAGACGCGAACGGTCGGCGAAGGGAACAGTGAGAACACACAGCCGTGAACTCACTGGAGATGAAAAGAGTCGCCAGCTAGGCATTTTTATCCCGGAGGAAAGGCAATGCTGCATAGACCTAGAAAGATATGGACAAGACGGTTTGCGAACCAGAGAGACTGAGAAAGGGGGTTGGTTACAACCTGGGAAGGTATTAGCACCCAGATTGTCCGCCGTACTCGACGGGATCCACGCTTAGAAGATTTGTGTTTTAAAGGGGTAGTGTCAGTGCAATCTGTGCATAAAGAGCTGGAAAAGGATGTGTACAGGTGTCAGTGTAAAAGAAATGTGATGTGTATAAATGTACAGTGTCAGTGTGGGAACTGGAATGAAATGCTCAAGATCATGAGGCTCAAAAAATAATGCTGGAAGGAGGGGGAATAGACAGAGACTTTTGTTCGATAACTGTTGAGTTATGCCTACGTATCCTCTCGTGCAATGAGGAAGTCAGAACACCGTAGTTCGACCCAAAGAGACTGAGAGATGAATTGACTTGATGAACTGCTTGCTTGTCAATGCTCAAGTGTATGACCTGTCTGGCTCAGGTGCTAACTGTCTTGCATTAGACGGAAGAAGCGAGTTCTCGTTTGTGAGTGAGGATGATGAGAAAAGAATCCCGGAGGAGACGATTATTGTTTGTTTTTGAGTTTTCAGTCTTTTATTGCTTTTTGAAGTTTGTCATAAGATAATGAGCTTAAGCCTAAACCAATGGATTTAGTAAACTCATCACATCTTCCCTCTGATCAGGGGTAATGAGAGTACCTTAAGTGTGAAGTCAGATTCTCACACTTAATCACCTTTGGTGTAGGATTAAGATCATTAACCTACTTGTGATTATTTAGATGTTTTTGTGATTTTTGTTTAGTGTTGAGTAATGAGGTTAAGCCATAATCAAGGATTAAACAGACTCATTACACCATCCTAAAAGAAGGATAATAGATGAGAATGTTTAAGTTGAGAAAAACTCCTCAACTTAATCCATGATTAGGGATTAAACCCATGACAAAACAAGCCTTTGATTAAGTGGATTTTATTTAATGGTATGATGATGAAGTGTTTTTTATGGTTTGTAAGACAACTTGAGAGGGACTTGTCCATTAACACTAGGGTTAGTCCTTCTTAACCAATTAAGGAAGAATTAGAACCCTAATGCAAGGCCCAAGTTACAAGTGTGATGTCTTGATAATTATTAGATGAATTGATTAAGAGATTTAAACACCTTAAGGGTTTAATACTTAGGATTAAAGTTATACACTCCATCCTAAGAGAAGGATGCAGGCATAAGCTTAATCACAAAGTAGTAAAGCCTTTAGGGTTTAGTCCCCGATTATGAGGTGAGAAGAGAAGACTCAAAGAGAGACACAAAGGTAAACTATGAGGGGATACTAATCAAAACCCTAATTCATTGTCATGCTTGGATGATCCTAAGGTTTGTGAGGTTTTCAAGAACAATCTTCAAAGGAACCACCAGGAAGCAGATGAACAGGATCAAGAGAAGCAAAATGACTTGCTTCATTCAAGAAGTCAAGTCACTTGAAGAAAGAAAGTGGGAAGAAGAAGAATGAGCAAGCTCAAACTCAAACACAAATAAGAATGCAGCAATGGATGCAAGAGAGATGAAAAGAAAAGTTATGAGAAGTGAAGGCAAATCCACTTCTCAAGTTTACTTACCACCTGCAATGTTAGAAAGAAATGCAATGCAATGCTAAATGAAATGAAATGACATGATGCTAAGCAAAACCAGAAGCATGTTGATGATGATTATGATGTTATGAGGTGCTGCAAACATGAGGCAAGACAATGGGGATGTTCATACAAGCTTATGAATGCAAATGATGCAAGCCAAGGAGCATAAACAAACATGAAAAGTTATGAATCATACAAGACAAATGACATGGCAAATATGTAATGCAATGATCAAAGATGCTTTATACATGTCTTAAGATGTCAAATGAATCATAAGCATGCACAAAATGCAAAGATAAGTCATGTTATGCAAGGAAATGCAAGAGGGATGCAAATGAAAGCCCAAATTAGGGTTTATGGATCAAACATCAAACACAAACCAAAAACAGAAGCAAAACCCTAAAGTAAAAATGGAAAATGGTACCCAAGGAAACCCTAGACCTATAATAAACCACTGCCCAAAGGGGAGCTCTCAACTCTCAACCAAACTCAAGATATGAATTTTGCAAGTTATTAGGGTTTTTTAGGGTTCTTAACAAAACAAATGCCAAACAATTTGAAAATGCAAGAACAATTCATGGCCTTTTTATCCTTGAAAATACATGTTAAACACAAGACAAAGCAAAAAGAATCAATGCCACAACCTTCACCAATAGGCAGAAATGATTTTTGGAACTTATGATCAAAGTAATGCATAAAAAATGATTTAATTCAATGAAAAATTCTTAAAATGCATCAAGATCAAAAAATAAATTTAGTTTGAAGGTTGGACAATGTTTCTAAATGTCTTAGAACATTTCATGAATTTTTTTGTAATTTTTAAATACCTAAAAGTATTTTTAATTAATTAATTCCCATTAATCAATTAAAAATAATCTTTTAAATATTTAAAAATACTTTTTTAATGATGAAAAATAAAATAAAAATATTTTTGTGTCATAAAAATTAATAAAACTCAGAGGAAAAAGTTTCATAATTTTTATGCATTTTTTGCTATTTTAAATTAAATATGCAAAACAAATGAGAAAGAAATGAATTAAAATTAAATAAAAATGAAAGTAATCAGAATGAGAGGCTGGGATGCAATCTGGGGAGGAGATGGTTGACTTGGCGCGTGATCCAGTGGTCCAAATTCAAACTTGGTTAAATTAAAATTATGAATTAATTAATCAGGAATTAAATGGATAATCAGGATTAGGGTTTCTAATGGCTCATCCCAGCCTCTCATTCGCGCGCGGGAGAGTCCATCCAAGGG
Source organism: Lathyrus aphaca (assembly GCA_963966055.1). Classification (NCBI taxonomy): domain Eukaryota; kingdom Viridiplantae; phylum Streptophyta; class Magnoliopsida; order Fabales; family Fabaceae; genus Lathyrus; species Lathyrus aphaca. The sequence goes on along the minus strand of OZ014521.1, from coordinate 118,487,787 downwards.
ACCAGATTCAAAGTTGCCTAATTAATGACAATTAGCCCTAATCAAACTCAGGCTGCCGGAGAAGACTTCCGGTCGTCTTCTCCGGCGAGCAGCTCACCTGAAAATCTCCCAAACCTCTCAAATCACAACAAAAATGAAACCTAAGACCAGGTAAATGATCCTCACATCCTCACGAATCAAACCCCTATCCTAAAACACATTTATATTTCCTAAATCAACTGAATCGAAGAAAATGAGTTCTAGGTCACGCAAGCTTCAGACACAAATTAAATGCTTATATCACAACCATTCCAAAAACTAAAGGTACCAGAATGATCAGTGAATCATAAGGAACAAGTTTGTAACAAGAAAAACAACTTCTGGAAAAATTATTTTTCGAGCTACCTGAGATTTGGAGCTTTCAGTTTGGGAACTTTCTGGCCTCCTCTTTATGTGCAATCTACTCCTTAAAACCCCTTGATGATGTTTGAATGCTCAAAATGAGTTTGAGTTGGCTGGATGATGAGATTCGAATGCTCCTGCTTCAAGCTCAGCCAACAATGGCTATGGTGATTCTGGCTCTTTCAGGTCATGGTGAATGATGGTTTGAGGTCTGAATGATGTGTGGAGAAGCTTTGCAAGGTTTGTTTGGCTGTTTGTGAGCTAGGGAAGGAGATTCGAAAGCAACTGCAGAAATGGAGTGAGAAATGGCAGTGGGATCTCTTGGCTGTTTCAGGCTTGTGCTTTGGGTGGTTTGAGGTCTATGGAGCCAGGTGAGATGATTGGTGAAGTTAGCTTGAATGTTTAGTGGCTGTGGAGAAGAATTCGAAGCAAGTTGCAAGATGGGAGGTTTTTGTGAATGTTGTGAATGAGGAAGCTTCAGCCTTGTGTGTTATCATGTTTTGCTTGCAAATTGTTTGTATAAACAATGCTGATTGGCTTCTTGATGTGACTTGTGCTTTTGTGATTGGTAAGTTTGCTTTTGCCAAAAAGTCAACTTTTGTGTAAGTGAGGCATGGCTCAAAGTCTAGGCAAGTACAAGGCATGGGCTGGCGCAGCAAGGATGAGGGAGAGGTCTAGCAAAGCTCAGCAGCCAATGTATCAAGTTGGTGAAGTGATCATGATGGTTTTTGCAAGTTGTGACATTTTGGTTCACATGTGATAAAGCCTTGTTACACAAACCAAACCATGAGCAAAATTGATCCAATTCTGATTTTTAGGACTTAGAGAATGTTTGTGTAATGGTTTGAAATGAATTAGAGGTCACATGATGCATTGGTCCAAGATTTTGCAAAGTTTCCAAATGAGGCATGCCTTGAAAATTAATGATTTTAGCCAACTTTGCATGGCCATAACTTTTGATCCAAGAAGAGTTTGATCATGTTCTTGTACTTTTTGAAAAGGGAAAGATGAGATCTACAACTTTCATGACCAAAGTTTTTCCATTTGAAGCATTTTTGGATCATGAATCAAGGCTTGAAAAATGACCTAAAATGATGCATTCTTGAAAAGTCAACTATGCCCAAAAAGTCAACATTTGCAAAAACCCTAAATTATTGATTTCTATGAACTCCAATCTTCTTACATGATCAAATAAAGACCATATACACTCAAAATGATGAAGATCACCCATTGGTTGGGTCATTGGGGGCCTCAGATGCCCTGATTTTACACTGACTTGTCTGAAAAGTCAACTCTTGATCAGATGACTTCCCCATGGAATTTCTTCATGAAAATTGATATGCATACTCCCTATACCATATAGAGACCAATGGAAACAAGAATGACCAAAAAAAATTGGGGTTATGGCCTCTGAAACCAAAACCCTAATTTTCAGTCAACTGTGCAGTTCATCCTGGCCCTGCATCCACTCAAACCCTAGTTCTTGTGATTCCTCTGCATTTTTGACTTTGAGGAGATGAAATATGATATAAGAACACACATGGACCCCTTTGAGTTGATTGGTGGCCTTTGGAATGGCTCAAGATGCTTTGAGGTTGCTCAGATCACAAACCCTAGGTGCAGATGCCTTAGAAACTATCCAGTGAATCAAAAATGAGATGTGAGATGATATGATTGTGTTTATGCATATGAGAATGATCACAAGCCATGGTGTGAATGGGTGAGGGAAAATTTGGGGTGTTTACAGTTGGCATAGCAAAAAGCAAGTTTCTGTTGCCTTATCAACTGCAGAGGCGAAGTATATTGCAGCCGGAAATTTGTTGTGCCCAAATACTATGGCTAAAACAACAATTGCTCGACTTCAATATCTCTCTCAAACAAATTCCAATCTTGTGTGACAATACTAGTGCAATTAATCTTACCAAGAATCCTATTCTTCATTCACGCACTAAACATATTGAAATCAGGCATCATTTTCTTAGGGATCATGTAGAGAAAGGTGATGTGGTGTTTGAGCATGTTGATAGTGTAAATCAACTAGCCGATATTTTTACAAAACCACTCGCTACCGATCCTTTCTTCTTTATCCGTAGGGAACTTGGTGTTCTTGACATATCGGATAGATCTTAGTAATCATTTTTTTGATTATATATTATTCTTTGAGTTAACTTATCTTGTCTCTAACATCCTGTTATGAAGTGTTATCTTTTATCCATCTCTCATATACTCGAGGTAATATCACTCTTTACTTAGTTACCTTAATTCATTCTTGATATATGTATTTAGTAAGAGTGTGGTGCATGTATTTTGTTTGTACATTTATCTATTTCTTCTATTCTCGTGGATTATGAGTGATTGATTGTCAAATAATTTGCATACATGATGATATTTTCATATTTTGAGGTATTTTAAGTGGTTTTTGGTGAAATGTGGTGTTGAAAATTGCCGGGTCCCAACAGGCCGACTCATGAGTTGGCTCATGGATTCTTCTGCGTCGACCTATATGCTCCTTTGAGCCGACTTATTTCAAATTCAAATTGAGTCGACTCATTGATGAATTTGAGTCGGCTCACTGTCGCCTCGACTGACGTGTGGCTGTCTTGAAAAGACGCGCCACTTGTCTTTTCGCCTCCCTAGGTCGGCACATCAATGCACCCATCCACTTTTCACCTTCCATTTATGATTTCTTTAATTCTTTTTTATTAAAAACTCATTATCATTTCATATTATCATTACCAACACATAACATTCTCATATTCTCTCAAGTTTCCATCATCTTCCTCCATCCCTCAAATCTCTCTCAAAGCTTCATTTTCCTTCAAAAATGGCATAAAAAACTACAGGGAAAACGTCACGCGGCTCCTCTTCTCAATCATCTCTTCTGGTTAGTGCCCTGTCTCTTCTTCCATCTGATCTGGTTGAAGTCTACAACAAGAAATTCAAGAACAGGAAGGTAATTCCTCAATATGTCTACTTAAGAACAACTGCTACTCAAATGCACATTCCCCACATTATTGAACTTATGGACTTCCAAGGTATCAATCCTTTTCTATCCTGTCATATTGAATACAATGAGGATTTGGTTAAGATGTTCTATGCTAGGTTGGTTGGCACTTTTAAGGGTTTCGAATTCAATTTCCGTATGGGCTCCAGAATGTTTGTCGTCAATGCTCAAGTGTGGAAAGATCTATTTTGCATTGATCCTGAAGAAGCTAGTATTTTGATGACAGATACTTCTCAAGTTGACAACTACATCTTCCGTAATAAACTCAATGGTATGCTTAAAGAACCTTTTGTTGATTTCATTGTTAATTCTGAATTGTTTCTGAATACCATTACTACTGGAAAAGTTAAGCTGGTGGATCGTATCCTGCATTGGAAATTTGCCCACAACTTACAGCCCAAGAAAGGCGGATTCTCTCGTATTGATATGAGTGAAGTGCATTTGGTTTATATTCTTCGAAACAAGGTTAAAGTCAATTGGCCTCACTATTTTACGAGTCGTATTTTTCCCTTAAAGGAAAAGAAAGGCGTTGCTCTTGCTTATCCTTCCATTATTCAGAAGATTATCGACAAAGCTGAGATTGTTGGTTTTGATGTACCTTTGGTGTTCGTTCCGGATACAAATCGGTTTCAGCAAAAGACCCTAAGCCTTATGGGTCACATATGGGACTCTCAAGAACGCCGGTATCAGTATGTGGGAAGAGGTGATCAAAATCAACCACTTGAAGATAATTCTGATGGAGCTGATCCTGAAGATCAACTTGAACCAAATGAGATTCCGAATGAAGACTTGCCCGCTGACAATGAAGAATGGCATGTCATACACTCAAATGACTCCTATGAAAATCAAGGCTGGGGTGAATGGAAAAACACCGGGTGGACTAACACCACTACTCGCTTTGCTCCTCCCTCTCAACCGCAACAAGATGATCCGTCGAGAATAATGGCGATGCTCCAAAATATGCAACTTCAACAGCATGCTTACTACAACACTCAGGCTGAGAGATACACCGATATAGAGCGGCGTTTAACTGAGCAAGACACCACCTTTGCTGAGTATGTGTCTGTTCAAGACACTAGGTACACTGTGTTGCAGGATCACTTGGTTGCTCAGGACACTGCCTTCAACTCGCTTAACAGTAGTTTTCTTCAGTTCACAGAAAATGACATGGATGATTCACAGCCCATCACCTATCATCACCGTTACCCTTCCACTAGGGATCGTTATCCACACCCTTGAGAGAATAGTTGCATCATATGTAATTGTCATGACTATGATTTTGGTTTATGTAATGTTTGCTTTGTTTGTTTGAATGAACTTTTATTTCTCGTTAATCCCATTGTTTTGTTTATTCTCATTTTTTTTACTCGTCTTTCCAAATTGTGTGTTTGTGAATGCGTGGTTCTATCGCAATTGGCTTGTTAATTGACATTTGTTTCAGCTTGCTATCTTTATTGATTCGATTCACTCATATGGTTTCTCTTCTTTTTGATGTTGTCAAAGGGGGAGATGATATTGAGATTGTAAGATCGGGTCACATAATCAGGGGGAGTTTGGCGATTGATTCATCAAGTTTTTGCCATCATCAAAAAGGGGGAGTTTGTGTGACATGGCATGGTTTTAATGTGTCAAAAACTTGGCATGTTTCGATAGCTTGACAGGTTCAAAATGAAAAAAGCAAGGATTGGCATTTTTGGAAAAACATACTGAATGAGCCGACTCAAATCCACCAATGAGCCAACTCATTCAGTGTTAAATTGATGACAAACGCACGGGTCCAAATAGGCTGCCTGATGCATCATTATGGTCGACTCATAAGTGTGGATAAGTCGACTCAAAACCCTTTATAAGCCGACTCATTCAATTGTAAAATGGTGGCAAACGCACGGGTCCAAACAGGCTGCCTGGGGCATGATTTTGGTCGACTCATGAGTATGGATGAGCCGACTCAAAATCTCTCATGAGTCGACTCATCAAGAAGTGTTTTCTTCTCATTTTCCATGGGTCTCAACGGGCTGCCTCTCTGTTGATTTTGGTCGATTCATATGTAAGTTTGAGTCGGCTCATTTAATGATTTGAGTCGGCTCATTACTGTGCTGACTCATTTTTTCATTTAATTTTCCCTCTCTTATGTTCATTTTTCTCTAACCAATATAAATAGCTGCTTAATTTCTTTTGAGAGGTTTTAACAAGGAAAGTGAAAGATATACACATAGCTCTCTTCATCTTCTTCATTCTTGCATCAATCAAACAATTACACACAACAATCTTTGTTCGATCTTGGTGTATGTTTTGAAGATAATGTTCAATTGTGAATCATAATTTCAGATTGGGTTTAGAGTGTGTGGGTTTTCCTTGGAAAAATCCGTAGGGTTTTATCCTCCAAGATCATTGAAGATTTGGGGGTTTTGCACACATCGATCGGTCGTAGATTCAGCCGAGTGAGGTAGATTGAAGATCAAGTGGATCGTTCTCTCATATCACGGTAGATGCAGGATTGCGAAGGTCTTTGTGGGTTCACAAGTGTGGGAGAAACTCAGCCGTGCTCAAAGTTTGAAGAATCATGTATTCTTGCAATAAGGGAGCAATTAATCGGAGGCTTTCTCGACATGTGTGGAAGACTTGATTCTACTTTGGATCAAGGGACAAGAAGAAGATTTGACATCACATTCAACGTGGTTTGGTTTGTTGGTTAATTCATTTCTATTCTTGTAAAACAATTGCGATTTAATAAAATTGCCCAATTCAATTTCGAATTGGGGGCAGAGTACTTCGAGCGAGGACGAAGAAGGAACTGCCTCAACAAATTCCTTGTGTTCTTATTATTTCTCGCATTTTTACTTTTGTTCATATTGATATTGTGTGCTTGAAAATTCGGGTGTATCAAATTAGTGCAAACAAGGTGTTTGATAAATTTCTTCATCAAAAGTGTTAATTAGAGTGAGTAAAATTCTGCACTAGTTGATACAACAAAATTGCCTTTGGAGTATGCACTCCAAGTGTTTGATAAAAAGCTCAATCACACAAAATCAATATATTTGTGCTTGATTTCTTCTCCAATCATTGTTAAGAATAGTTTTATCAAGTGCTGAATAGTCAAGTGTATCATTTGTGAAATATTAATTCATCTAGTCATCATTTCATTCCAATTGAGTTTTACGCATATCCGATCTCCGGTGACTTCTAATTTGAACTAGACGATTTTCCGGGAAACTTCCGCTATTCGCTTTCAACTTAATTTTGAAAAGATAATTTTTAAAAAGGGATCTATTCAACCCCCCTTCTAGATCCGCGCTATCGTCTAAAAAAGGTCGTACCCTGAAGTGGAGGAAATCCCCACACATAATAGTTCTAAGACGGTCGCAGTCTGGGTGAGGAACACATCGCCACTCATCATGGTGAGATACCATGGAAGTACAATGTCTATCCACGCTAGTCCTAGGGTGCATTCAAGTCGGGTATTTGGCTTATCTCACAGTAACCCCATCCCACAGAAAAAATTCAAACCAACACAGACAATCCAGTATATATATGATGCATGGAAAATAAAATACTGAAAGCGATAAATAAATGTTGTAAATAAAAGCTGTAAATAAAGCAGTAAAGCTAAGCTAAATCGCACAACAACAAACAACTAAACACCCAAAGAAACAAAAATAGACAAGCGTTAGGATTGACTCTCAAAGGGGAAACCAGAGACTTTGGGTTCGTTCCCCAACAGAGTCGCCAGCTGTCGCTCCCAGGATTTTCATCCTAGTACAAATGCGAAAGTTGTTTGGAAAAAGGTAGAGTCGCCAACCAGACATTTTTATCCCGAATGAATGAGAAAGGTAATGCTGCACAAATCAAAGAGAAAAGGAAATGACAAGGTCCTGCGAACCAAAGATCTGGGTTCGAGAGTCGGTTACGACTTAGGAAGGTATTAACACCCCAGACTGTCCGCCGTACCTGACGGAATCCAAGCTTGTTTGTCTGTTTCAAAGGGTAAAATAATGAAGTTACTGAACAAATAAACTGCTAACTGGAATTGGAAATGAGAAAATGGAATTGGAAAAAGAGAACGAAAAGAAAGGGGGAAATGTAGGGAAAATAAAGAATATGCTCGAACGGGCCCTACCCCGTTGCCTACGTATCTCATGGGATATGAGAATCAAAGTCGACATAGTTCGCCTAACTAAAGTGGGAACTTGCATGCGTTTTTAAGGATGTCGTTGTCATAACTCTTACTCAGGTGTTGTCGGCTCGCTGAATTGAGAGTGTTACCATGTTGTTGTCGAACTGTTGAGACAAGTCATATTCGTCCGCAAAGAATGGGAGATGAGAAGAGAAGACGTTGTGTATTTGTTTATTGTCTTTTAGAAGAAGTGTTTTGGTTGTTTTTGTTTGTGAAAATAGTCTCATGATCATACTTGTACATAATGATAAACAAGCTTGCACTATCCCAAGATGGGATGAATACAAGTGATCCATGGAATAAGTCTCTGCATCTAAGACTACTTAAATATTTATTAAAGTGTTTTTTTAGCTTTTCTTTGAGATGAGAAAGAAGACTCGAGTTGAGAAAGGTCAAAACTAAGGGAACTAAGACTCACCCTAAGTTGTTTATTGTATGGGAGACCCTATGGTTTGTGAAGTTTTCTAATCCTAATGAGAAAAAGGAAAGAAGAAGAAACTAGAAAGCAATTTACTTCTCTAAAGAAGTTAAGTTGTTTCTAAAGAGGGATTAACATGAAGTTGTACAAAAAAACCTCAAGGGCTTGGACAAACACAATTTGAAAGTATAAAGAAGATGAGGAAAGAAGTTGTATGAACAAAGCTTACCTTAACCTCCCTACAAAACAAAGTTAGCTACACAATTCATATTAAAAGCATAAGAAAATACAAAAGCTAAACAAGTCATGAAAATATTAGCAAATTAAGTCCCTAAGGTCACCAACCAGAAGGCAACAACATTCTAAAAAATCTCACAAAAATTCACAACTAAACCCCTCCAAATGATTATGCAAAGTCAAGTTAGGGTTTCAAGGCATTAGGATCAAATAAGAGATTCAAAAGGATACCTAAAGTGACCTAAAAATTATGGAAAAAATGCTTTTTAATACTTCAACATGTCCTCTGAATAAAGCAAAAAGAATGGACTGAAAACTATGTTTGGAGTGGGAGAAATAAAATGGACAAGACAAAGTGTTAACATGGAAATCCAATGAAACATAAATCAAATGAAAAATCAAAATAAAAATGAAAAAATCAATGAAATCAACATATAAAAAATCACAAAAATTCTTGAATGCGTTAAGATGCTTATGTAATTTTTGTAGAATTTTATTAAGAGTTTTAGCATTTTTATGGATTAAAATGAAACTAGGTGGAAAAAGAAATAAAAAGGAAAGGAAATGAGGAAGGGGGTGCAAAGTTAGTAATTTGTTTGTAAAAAAGTTACATGGGCCTGCAACGTGGGGTGCGGATAGTGGTTTGTCTTAGGGACAATGGTGCTGGACTTGAGGGTGCATGGAACGATCCTTAGATCAACTCCTTGACTCTATTTGGACCGTCTGATTCAGGGGCCAAATATGATGATGGATTAACGACCATGATGAAGGGTGTATCATTACTTATGGTGGAATTGCACGTGTAAGAACATAATTTGGTGGTCCTACTGGAAGGTGAAAAGCGTCACCGCCGGACTGGACCACCCAATGGGAACCTTATCACTTTAGAAATCCAAAATGACGGTGGGAGTTATTTGTTTTTCCGATTTCCGATTTTCTTTCAATTCACAACTTAAAGCTACAGTCAGCCCTCATCTCTCTCAATGCAACACTCACTCCTTCTTCTTCTTTATCAACCACAAACCTTAATCTCTCCGGAGAGGCGGTGGCGCCGTCATCCTCTCCGGCGACCACTGTCCATAAATCAACAAATGTTCTACACTACCCCCTCCATTTTTCGCCCACTTTCCGAATCCTAAACCAGTTTCTCCAAATTCTTAAACAAACGACGGGATCGCCACACTCAGAATCCTAAATCTCAATCAATTTTATCTATCTCAAATAACAAATCAATCATAGTTTCGAGTAAAACCCTGAGAAAAGGAGATGACGATGCCGAAGGTGAATCCGCAGGGACGAACGCCTTTAAATCTTCTTGCGTGAGTTTTTGGAACATTGAATTAACTCTGAATCCGTACTCTTCTTCTCTGAACCTGCCTTTTCCTTCCGCAAACTCAACACTCACTTGCCTCTATCTGATCGGAACTCCAATACATCTTCGACGTCGATTCGTAACTCGTAGCTTAGGTTCTATTTACATTCGTTCTGCCTTATACTTCATGACTTTGAGTTTCTCTTGTAGTGATGCATTCTTCATCTTCTTTTATGTGCGTCTGCTACAATTCTGTTACTGTGAATCTTGTGGTGGATTTCAGAATTCTTGCTCGATTATCGTGTGTTATTGTTGTGGTTCTGAACTTGTAATTCTCAAATTTTTGTTTCTGTTGCAGATTGATAATGATTGAAAATGATGTTGGTGATGGCACTGATGGATGATAAAGATCGAAGAAGATATGAAGATGATGATGGTGTATGAAGCATGATGAAAAAGCTCGATGGAGGGAGAGTGATGGAGTGAGGGTGAAGATGATGCAGGTCTTGGTGAAATTTTGAAAAAGATTGAAGTTCAATGAAGATGAATTCAGAGATTGAAGGAGATGAAGTCAGGGTGAACATTGAGGAGCTTGGAGTGAATGAATGCCAGGCTCAATCTGCAGCTACAACAATTTATAGATGATGATTAGTGAGGGTCGATTGGTATTTTCAAGTAAAATTTTGGTTAGAGATTAGTTAGAGTTAGTTATGGTTTGTTAAGAATTAGTTAGAGGTAGTTGTAGGATGGAAGTTAGAAGAGGTTGGGAAATGTAGGTGTTGAATTGAAACTGTTACGGAAAATTAGTACTAAAGCTCCTAGTGAATTGAAGCTATGTAAGTTATGTTTGCATGTTTGAATGGACTGAAATGTCAAGATTGAATTGGGTGAAATGTTCATTTAAGTGTTTTTTTTTAATTTCATGACAGTAGGTGCATTAAAAATAGGCCATGTTATCTTGGTTTTCTTTTCTTTCTGTTTGAATTTGAATTGATATCAAAATAGCATTGCTTGTGTGCTTGACCTTGAAGTAATCTAGAATATTGGTTAACTTGTAGAAATGTTAGAATTAGGATAAGTTAGCATTAGGTTAATGGAACAATTAGTTAGCTGATTAAAATGGTTTGGAAATGTGAAAATTAATTTTGGTCTTTGTTTGATGCAGGGCTGGTAAGATAATGTTGATGTGATTGGTGATTCACCCTGTTGCAATTTGAGGATCATGCATTACTTCCCGAAGGATTGGACATTGAGGAGTTATCAAGAGCAACAAGCAAGCTACTTTTTTGTATGGTGAGCTGATTGAAGACATTGTTGAATCAGTCCTCTTGCACTTGCATTTTATTTTGGAGTTTTATTTACTACTGCACTTTGACACAATGTAGCTTGTTTGATGAAGTCTTGAGGTTTTGGAAACTTTTCACATGGAGGAAATGGAATGGCTCCTTAGAATGTATTCAAAAACTCGGAATTTCTTAGGCATTACAATCCTTAGGTTTTAGCCTTTGTAACTCGGTAGTATATAGGAATTTCTTCACATGTAACCTCATACAAACAACATTGTATTTAAATTTGGAATTGGAAATGTAACTTTGTGTTCTTCTGGCTTATCTTTAATAATTGTCCAATAATTGTCATCTTCAATAAGCTCCCAGTTTTAAGTAAATTCTCAGTACAAGTTTCGCCGTGAGTCATTCGTAACATTAGGACCAGTAATCATGATAGTTCCAAAAGTAATTTTGTATAATTCCACACTATATCACAACAGCTACCAAGACCTTTTTCCTACTCTACATGGCCTTCAGTAAAAACAAACTTATGGATAGGGATCTAGAAAATATATGACTCAACCCTTGGAAAGAAAATGGTTTATAGATGTGAAATAAATGGCCACGGGTCTAAAATATGTAGGAAAATGGTTTAATGTGAATGATATTGGATTTTGAAAATGAATAGGGACACTGATTTGGAATTGAATTAAGACGGATATGGATGCTAGTGTGGAATTTATTGATCTTGGAAAATAGTCTAAAATGGGCTTGCAAATGAAATTGGACACGAGAAAGAAAATTATTTAGTTAGTCAGATATTTGAAATGGTCGTCCGAATGCAGGCCTTTGAAATTAAATTGAGAAAAACGGATAATAACGTTGACCCACAATCTTAAAATAAATGCCTTGAGAAAACCTTAAAGACGACTATGCAATCAAAGCGACAAATATGTCCAAGCAAACTTTCATCTTGAAACCCTAATCTCATGACCTTCAAAGAAGAAAAACCCTGTAACTGGATATTAAGAGCAAACAATGGGCTGAACACTTAAGGAGTCTTGGTACAAACATTTATGATAATAAAAGCTCCAAAGTCCATCTCCAAACTTGAGTGAAATAAACCTCAAAGATTCAAGGATCCCTGACTCATAGAAATTCTTGATCCCATGTTTTGAGAAAGCTAATGAAAATGTATAATGGCAAATGTTATGACCTAATGAACAATGCATATGAACAAAGCATAAGCCAGTTAGTAGTAATAAATAAGAGGGCAAATTTTGGGGTGTTAAACACTTTAGGCATCATTTAGGCTTTATTGACTTTCAAAATATGTTTTTTAATTACCGGTTGAGCGAGAGAAAAATCGTGGGGTTAGGAAGTGTGGTTCTTACCAATAGCGCGAGAGTGTGAGACCGAGTATTTAAGTTGGTATTTCCTACGAAATTAAGATATATTTGTAGTTAGTACTTGTATTCTACATGTCCCTTAGGTGCACGAAAATCATATTTTGGGCTCGTTTTAGTATTATCAACAATCCTTTAGAAATGAGTTTTTATTTCCATTTCTTTTCCCGTAAACCTCCAGTCTTAGCTTTGCACAACAATAATAGATAACTCTAGTTTGATTATTAGTCTCTCTGGATTCAACAATATTTTAAACTACACAATAATTTGTATTCTTGCATTTGTAATCTGACAGCCACACAAAGTCGCGATCAATATTATTCTTGCTTGTAAAAATGAAGTAGTTATAAGGAAAATTTTAAATAGGACTATTTAACCTTATTTCACTTGCAACAATGATGATGATGATGAGAGAGAGAGAGAGAGAGAGAGAGAAAATATCTCTCGATTCTTGCACGCCTCCTTAGCATTAATTGTTATAAATGCTCACAAATGCAAATACCAAGAGAAACCTTAGCTTTTCAATCTGATCAACATCTAAAGCTTTAGTCTATTTATCAACGAGTTGATTTTCAATTACTACATGCTTAAGGTTTACAATTTTATCTTCCACAAGTTCCTTGATGAAATGATGACGATGTTAGTGTGCTTGATTTTATAACTCCCGAATTCACTTTCAACAGTAACAGAGAACCGTCCAGGGTTTGATTTCCTCCTTCGACGCCTAAATATAATTTTTCAGATTTGATCACTACGAACTCGATGACTATATAATCGAACTGATTATATCCCATGTTGGAGATATCAGGTTCATTTGCAATAGAACCATTTTTACTTAATACATACAACTTAAAATCAGACATATAGGAAACTTGAGTAGCCTTCAAAATGCCATTTCCAAATGCATCTTTAAGTAGCACCATGATTATAGCTTTTGAACCAACTTCAAACTCATATTTCATCCCTTTCCATGATGCCATACACACAAATGGATACATGTTTCCTTCAACCCTTCAACTAATAACACCATAATACGCAAGACAAACAAACATAAAAGTGCTAGTATTTCTGCTAATTAAGTTAGTGTTTTGACAAAACCTAGTTCAACTTGGAAATGCAACGACGAGTCAGAAACTTTGTATTGATCTTGATCAATGAGCACATTGAGCAATCCAACCCAAATGGGAGTGAAGGAAACCTTCCAATCATCAAAGTCTCTTTCAAAATCTGACAACTCAATAGATACATAAGAACTATTTCCTTCCTTTCCATTGATAGTGACTATGGGATGGAAAATATTCCTATGGATTTTATCACAATTCTAAAGTACTTTAATCTTAATGGTTGTAGTTTCACCAACCCTAAATGTACCTACATCATCTCACCAACTAAAAAAATTCTTAAAAAATGTAAAAAAATATCTCCTATGTTTTTCTAAAAAATCGTTATTGAATCCCTCACTTCTTCCCCCTCCAAACTTTCAAATAAAGTCTTACATAAATAAGTGATGATGTCATACACTAATGATACAATGAATGATAACCGATGTTTTGAGTTGTGCCTTAAAATTTAAAACCTGATTTAAATTTACAAATTTCATCATCAATTAATATATTTATTTTAATATTTTTAAGGGTTAAATATGTTTTTGGTCCCTATAAATATTTCAATTTTGATTTTTAGTCCCTATAAAAAAACGTCGAGTTTTAATCCCTATAAAATTACTTTTGCATGAAGATTTAGTCCCTGTAGAGGGACTAAAATTGCGTACAAAAATAATTTTATATGGACTAAAACTCGATGTTTTTTTATAGAGACTAAAAATTAAAATTAAAATATTTATAGGGAAAAAAATATTTGACTCTTTTTTTAATTATATAATAATCAAACATAAAATCAAGAAGAAAAAAAGAAGTATAAGCTACTAATTTGAATTAACATTATTTTAAAAATAGAAAAACAGTTAAGAATATGGTGTGTTGTATGACAACTCCTCACCACTTGTACCAAAAAAATAAGCACTCTATTCTCGAATATTATTAATAATTAAATCTAATAAACTTCCTTTGATCGAATTAGATTAATGGATTTGAAGATGTTTTGAACCTATATTTAGTAACTGGAGTATGCGAATTTTAGAGTCCAAAGATAAGTTTAGCATCTTACATTGCAAAATTAGTTATGCATTGGTAATACCATGACCACATTCATCATATGTAAGAGAAAACTTAGGAGCCATAAATGGGAGAGTACCCAAAATCACGTTAAATCACAAATAAAACACCACCAACAAACATTCTATTTTTTAAACTTGTATCCTATTTTATCCTCCTATTTCCCACATCTACCAGAAGAGAAGGAACAAAGGCAATAATCACAAAGAGGTTTTCTCTTCTCTCTTCTCTCTTCTCTCAAACAAACAAAAAATCATATATCATGACACATTTTAGGCCATGGCTCGCTTTCTTGGTGCTAACCATGGCGATCACCTTGGTAGCCGCTGAAGCTTCTAAAATTCACGAATTTAGCTTTCATAACCACGTCAGCGTGGGTGATCTCATCGGCGAGGACAATGAAATGATGATGGATTCTGAGTCTAACCGCCGAGCCCTCGGTGGGCGGAAAAAATACATTAGCTATGGTGCACTAAGGGCTAATCGAATCCCGTGTGGTCGTCGTGGACAATCTTACTATGATTGCCAGAAGAGAAGGCGGGCAAATCCTTATCGTCGTGGTTGCAATAGAATCACACATTGTGCCAGAAACACTGGCTAATGATGCTAACAAATCATGGAACATATATATGCATTTATTGGTACAATATATAATAATAATTATATATAATAATATTATGGCTATTTCATTTTCTTTTTTTCAAGAATGAGTTTATTCTTGAAGAATAATAATAATAACATGTATTTCTTGCCACATTTTCTTAAGTATCCATTAAACAACTTACAGTTTTCATATGTTATTTTATTTGTTGAAATGTTGCAAAATAATTTGTGATAATTTCATTGGATGTTAATGTATTAAGGGAACACAATGGTTTGTTCTTGTTTTATTATATATGTATGCAATTTAATATTAAGTATATAATTATTTCCCTTCTTTTTGTTATGTATATGAAAGAGTAAAAATGATTTTTTTTCCTATTTTTCTATTTGTTTTCGGTTTATTCGTTCCATAATAAAGAAAAATATAGAATGAAACATAATGAGATCAACGACATCACTATTAAGGACGACATTATCACTCATAATAAAGATTAAATCCAACAAATCTTCATCCAATTTCTAAAGAGCAATTTAGGTCCTCAAAACCTGATAATCTCAGCAGGATTACTATTATAACCAAGGAGAAGCTCACCGAGGACATGAAAAATGTTCTAAACAGATCTTTCACAGAGGAAAAAGCTTACAAATCCATGACCAACCTAAAAGTCATGTCTTCCCCTAGGCCTGATGGTATCCCAACCCTCTTCTATCAAAACTTCTAGAACATTGTTGGTATCAATGTCATCTTATCTCTACTAATCTTAGTACATCCTTAACAATAATGGTTTCCCCATAATTCTCCGAAGCCCATATAACCCATAATCGATTTAAGGTACGACCAATATAACGCAATCATATGCCTTGGCAAAATCAACTTTTAATAGAATGGTGTTTTTTTTTGCTTTTCTTGGAATAATCGATGATTTCGTTTAGAACCAAGACACCATCTAAAAGATTTATTCCTGCTATAAAAGTTGTTTAATTTTTGGAAATAATATTGTCTATCACCCATTTAATTCTGCCTGCTAACAACTTAGATATGATTTTATACACACGCCCGATTAAACATATCGGTCTATTCTCATCTAAATTGTTTGGCTCTTCCTTCTTAGGGATTAAAGCCATAAAACATGATGCCAACACTTTAGACATACTCCCTTCAGCAAAAAACTATAACACACACTCTGAAAAATCCTTGCCAACCGTCTCCCAGCACACCTTAAAGAAATCAAATGTGAACTCGTCCGGGTCAGGACTTTTATCCCCTACACACGAGAACACAACTTTTCTAATGTCTTATGTATTAAACAGTATTTCTAGTCTCCTTCTCTCAAGATCTGTAATTGAATTTATACCCCTGCTTCCTATCACCGGAATTCTACAGTTTACAGCTGTAAACGCTTTTTCAAAATGCAGGGTTGTCTCCTTCTTTATTTTTTAACATCCATAGTGGTTTGACCATCTACTACTAGTGATCTAATTGAGTTTAAAGAGTTCCTTTGTTTGATTGCAGCATGATAGAATTTTGTGTTTTGATCTCCATCCATAATCCACTTCATTTTTTATTTTTGTTTGAGGATGCTCTCTTTCATCTTGATATTTTTCCACATATCATCCATTGCTTTTATCCTATTACACTTTTTCTCCTCAGTCAATTCTCCATTTGTTTTTGACACTACCTCTTCTACCTTATTGATAACATCCACATTTGTTGCAATCTTGGTTTCTATCCAACCAAAAACATCTAAGTTCCATTGTCGAATTTTGGTTTTCAAGTTCTGCATTTTCTTCGTGAAAACATAAGCTGTTGAACCCTCATCTTCGAATGCCAGCCACTCCTTTTTGACAAAAGAAGAAAACTCATGATGTAAAAGCCAGCATGTCATAAGCTTAAACGGTTTCGGGCCCCAATTAACATTTCTGGCCTTTGGCATCACCGGTCTATGATCTGATATGTCTCTGTCTCCTACACTTTGTGTTACCGAATTCTATTTGTTTAGTAAATTAATCGGGAGAAATCAAAAATCTATCTAATCTGCTGCATGATTTTCCTGAGATATTATACCAAATAAACTTATTTCCCACCACTGAAATGTTAATACATCTAGATGCTCCAATAAAATTGTTAAATTCATTCATGATTCTGTTATTGTATATAACATTTCTACATCATTCATCCCTCCGTTTTATAACGTTAAAGTCACCACCAAATATCCATTCTCCAGCTGGCAAAGTATTTGACAATTGAAGCAATTTAATCCACAATTCTCTTATATCAGAATTTACTCATGGTGAATATACGTTAATGAGATACACATTAGTGTTCTTCCATGTAGAATTTAGACCAATATAGCCTTTTCCCCTGAATGAAGATACAAGAGTGAATATGTTCTTCCTCCAAATTGTAAGAATCCACCAGCTTGTCCAATTGAATTGAGAGCATACTAATGACAGTTATTGTTTCCCTATATGTTGTAAACTAACTCCTCACTCATGTTGGTGCACTTAGTTTCTTGTAAGAAGACCACATCAATATCCAGTCACACCCTTGCTCGCATCAGCAATTTTGTCGGTTTCCCAACCCACACTCTTTGTATAATTCACTGGATATATAGCCACCAATAGTTGTTATGGACACGTTTTATGGCTAAAACAACAATTTCTATATTATGATTTAAAACTTGGTTGCATTGCGATTAAGTGTAATATGTCCATCTTACTAAATGGCAGTCCTACTAAGGACTTCAAGGCTACGAGAGGTCTTCGACAAGGTAACCATCTATCATCGTTCCTCTTTACGATTGTTGCGGAAGGTCTTGCAATTCCGATGAAGAGAGCAGTGGAAGATTCGGTTTTTCAAGGATGTAAGATTGAAAATGACACTTCATTCAATCTCCTACAATACGCCGATGACACACTTATCATTGGAGAAGGCTCTTGGAGTACTCTATGGGCTATAAAAGCTGTTTTAAAAGGGTTTCAATTGGTATCCGGGCTAGACATTAATTATAGTAAGAGTGCTATTTACAGAATCAGAACGGATCAATCTTTCTTGAGAGCGGCTGAAGGTTTTCTCGGATGCAAAATAGATGAATTCCCATTTAAATTCCTTGGAATCTTTGTTGGTGGTAACCCTAGGTTGATTGCTTTTTGGAACCCGATGATTGAAAGAATCAAATCGAAACTTACAACTTGGAAAGGAAGATTCTTATCAATGGAGGGTAGAGCAGTACTCATTAATTCAGTGTTGTCAAATCTACCTATACATTATATGTCTTTTTACAAAATGCCAATCAAAGTTTGCCATATTTTGACATCAATTTAAAGACGATTCCTATGGAGCGGTTCGACGATTAAGAAAGGCATAAATTGGATCAAATGGGAGAATGTTTGCAAGTTAAAGGAACTTGGAGGCCTTGGGATTAAGAACATTAAATTGTTTAATATTGCCTTGGTTTCCAAGTGGTTATGGAAAATAGTCCATGTTAAACAAGGACTGTTGCCATTAATTCTGAATGCTAGATATAATAACTATGTTGCTGAATGTTTGATAGGAAGTGTCTCCAAATATGAAGTAAAACCATCTCTTTGGTGGAGAGACTTGATGTTAATATCAAATGCATTTGGAAACAAATCATTGTATGATTGGACAAGGTTTCAAGTTGGTAATGGGGAGGATTCGATGTTCTGGTTATCAAATTGGACCGAGAATAGTTTGTTTGTCGTTGTGTTTCCTGAACTATGGGAAGCCGCAAAAAATAAATATGGAACCATATCTGACTTCTGTTTTTGTATCAATAATGTTTGCATGTGGCATGTACAGATCAAAGAAGGATACGATAGTGAAACAATGGCATTACAAAAGGAGCTGTTATTCGGTAATTTAGCTGGTGAAACGATCATTGAAAGTACTCTGGACGTTTGCACATGGACTTCAGCTGCAGAAGACATTTTCTCAGTCAAAACTGCATATGAGGTATTAGAATATTTAATGAAAAGTGACATTGCTATAACAACAGAATCTCTAAAAGCAATTCGGCTATGTTGGGTTTCTACGGCACCGGTGAAGGTAAAAACGTTTTTTTGGAGATTGTTTTTTGATAGATTACCTACACGAGACAATTTATGGAAACGTCGCATTATTATAAACCAACATGATCTTCCGTGCCCTTTTTGTTTCTTGGAAGAAGAGGATGGTACTCACCTTTTTATTAGATGTAGTATGATTCATCGAGTTTCGAATAAACTTGCATTTTGGTTGGGAATCACTCTAAACAATCATAATGACTTAGTGGCACATTTGGAAGGGCCGTGTCGAAAGTTGGTTATTCAAAAAGTCCCGGTTAGGAATGCTACGGCCTTATGGATGTCAATTTGTTGGACCATTTGGTGTAGTAGGAATAGTATTATGTTTAGTGAGGAATTTTGGGTTGGTGATCAAATTGTTACTAATTGTATCACATCTACTTGGTGGTTAGGAAAAAAATATAACAATATTTGTAATTATTTGTAATACCCATATATAAAATACATACATCAAAGCATATTTTTCATATATACGTTCAAGTTTGGTACTGAAATACAATAAGTTCTTAGTACAACACGTTGTAAAATTTTAGCCAACTAAATACATAAGGTACTACATCAAAAGGCTAACAATAATACAAGATGTCAAAACAAAAAGGAAACTAATAACTCGATCCGAAGATCTCAAAATATCCACAGCGGAATAAAAGCCATCGATAAGCAAGGATAATCAAACGGCCTTATCCTTACCCTTCGCGGAACCTAAAGTACCTGTAAAATAATAAAAATAACATGGGGTGAGATAACATCTCAATGAGTCCCCTATCTTAGAGTTCTCTCGGCTCTAAAGGTTCGAATCTATCCACTACTCGGGTCAATGGTCACTTTTCTACAAGGAACAGAGACTAGATGGAAAAGTTCATACACACTCTCAACACCTTACGTGGAACTCAGTGGAATATCCATCGTAAGTTTTATCGCCATGAATTCTCGTGGGACTCAATGTAATACCCACCACAAGTCACTACCTAAGTCTTTACGGATGCTTCTCGTAGGACTAAACATAACCCACCTGAAGACTTACTCAAGAGTTCACCGACAAGGCTTCCCTTGGGACTCAGTGTAATACCCACCACAAGCCACTACCATCACCTTACCAACGTTACCTCAAGCCTTTACGGATGCTTTCCATGAGACTCAACATCACCCACCTCAAGACTTACTCAAGACCATACTGTGGTAAACAATGCAAACACACTCAAGTATTTACGGATGCTTCTCGCGGGACTAAATATTACCCACCTAGATACTTACTCAAGACTTCCTGGGCAAGGCTTCCCGTGGGACTCATTGTAATACCTACCACAAGCCACTACCCGCCTATCCAACGTTTTCGCATTAACCTAGGGTAGTCCTAAACATCTCACATGTTATATATTTTTATTTCTAAAAGCTCACAATTTCCTCACTAATATGATTTATGGTTAATAAGAAAAGTCAGGTAAAAGTCGACTCAAAATAATATCTCTTAGTCTCATAAGATAGAACATATTATTAGCTTCAAATCGATATAAAGAACAGTTAAATCAGATAGGGGATGGAGAAGTTATGAATTTTTAAAGAAAGTTCAAACTAATATTTTTTGCACATAACAGTGGTAACCGGTTACTACCCAGAGGGTAACCGATTACCAGTGTAAAAATTGCACCCATAACTCAGTTTTTCAACATGTAACCGGTTACTACCTAGAGGGTAGCTGGTTACTTGCAGACAGTAGCCAAAAATGTTGTGTTTTGAAATACAAAACTTCCCCAAATTCTATCCAAACAACACCAGACCTATAAATAATTAACAACAAAGGTTTCTACACATATAGTCAGCATACTCATGCATTTAATCAATATTTCAACCGTTCAAACTCTCGATTCTACGATTTCTAGCATTTTCCCTAAACATCAAGAACACTAAAATCTCTAAAAATAAAAGCATCTATCTAGAATCCATCTCTACCAAAGATGATTAAGAATATTGAGAGATGAATGGATGATGAACTTCAAGATCAATAGCTTCTTCTTCTTCTTCTTCTTCTTCTTCTTCTTCTTCTTCTTCTTCTCCAAGCTTTTCCTTTCTCCTCACTTTCCTCTTTTTTCTCTTCTTTTTCCCCTTTCTCTTGTTATGTTTCTATGTTTTTAACATAAAGAAAACCAACTTAGGTTTATACGGGAAAAGTATAATTTCCTCCCAACGAGTCCAAATAGAGGGTATCCAAAAATATCTCTTAATAAAAAATTTTAATAAAACCTATGAGTCAGATAATATAGTTAATATAAATTAACTGACTGATTGCTCCAATTATTTTTGTTAAAACATCACAGAGCAACCCGGAACCCTATTGATATCAATTAATATTATTCACAGCATTAAAAATAAATTACGGGGTATTACATCCTCTCCCCTTAAATAGAAATATGTCCTCGAATTTAAAAATTACCTGAACAGGTGAGGATACATCTCCCGCATTTTTGATTCCAGCTCCCACGTAGCATCTCCCGGATGCGTCACATCCCATTGTTCCTTAACAAGTGGAATCTCTTTGTTTCCTAACACCTTGGTTTCTCTTCCAACAATACGACTTGGTTGGGGTTCAAAAGTCAAGACCACTTCTATCTTAATAGAATCCGGCAGAATAGGCTGAAAAGGATCAGGAACAAACCTATGAAGTTGAGATACATGAAAAAATCATGCATTTCAGACAGAGAGGGTGGTAAAGCTAATCTGTAAGCAACTTCACCAATCCTTTCCAAGATCTGATACGGTTCTACCTATCTCGGGCTTAACTTGCGCGACTTGAACGATCCTTTCAATCTCAATCTCGGAGTAACTTTCAAATAAACATGGTCACCTTCCTCAAATTCCAAAGGTCTCCTTTGATTGTCAGCTTAACTCTTCTGATGATCTTGAGCTTGCTTAATTTTCTCTTGAATCATTCGAATCTTTTCCATAGTCTCTTGAATAATCTTGGGTCCCAAAATTCTATCTTCACCCACTTCCGACCAACACAAAGGCGTCCTACACTTTCTTCCATATAAAGCCTCATACAGAGCCATACCAATGCTCACATGGTAACTATTATTATAAGAGAACTCAATCAAAGGTAAAAGTTCCTTCCAATTTCCTCTACTTTCCAACACACAAGCTCTTAACATGTCTTCCATTGTTTGAATTGTTCGCTCAGTCTGACCATCCATTTGAGGATGATTAGAAGTGCTCAAACGTAAGTTCGTACCCATTGCTTGTTGAAACACTTTCCAAAACCTTGAAGTAAACTTTGGATCTCTATCGGACACAATGCTAGACGAGATACCACGCAACCTTACAATTTCAGTAATGAACAACCTCGCAAAATGACTTGCCTTGTATATAGTCTTAACGGCTAAGAAATGTGCAGATTTCGTTAGTCAATCTACAATCACCCAAATAGAATCATAACCACCTTGAGTACTAGGTAATCCCACCGAAAAATCCATAGAAATACTATCCCACTTCCAAATTGGAATATCCAAAGGTTGTAACAAACCTCCTGGTCTTTGGTGTTCGATCTTTACATGTTGGCACACCGCACACTCAAACACAAACATAAACATTGCAATGTCCTTTTTCATACCGAACCACCAAAACTCTTTCTTTAAATCTTGATACATCTTTGAAGAACCCGAATGTATCGTAAAAGTACTTTTATGAGCCTCTTCCAAAATCTTTCTCTTTAACACATCATCATTCGGAATACAAATCCGTTGGTTAAATAGGATAATCCCATCCAACGCTCTTACAAAACCCGGTTGGAGTAACATCTCTTGTAGCTTCTCATCTAGGACTTGTTCTTGTTGAATTGTGCTTCTTAAGGTAGAATTGATATTCAAATTTCCCATGATCACACCATTCGAGTCCAAACAAATTGAAGATTAAGATCTCGAAACTTCTCCAATAAGGCATATTCAAACACCATCAACTCGGCACCATGAATCACTTTCCGACTTAAAGCATCTGCCACTTTATTCGCTTTTCCCGGATGATATTTTAATTCTAGGTAATAATCCTTCAAGTACTCCATCCACCTTCTTTGTCTCATATTCAATTATTTATGATAAAAAAGATACTTCAAACTCTTATGGTCGTTAAATAACTCAAAGCGCACACCATACAAATAATTCCGCCACACCTTTAGAGTAAACACCACGGCCGCTAACTCCAAATCATGAGTTGGATAATTCTTCTCATGAACTTTCAACTGTCGAGAAGCATAAGCTACAACCTATCCTTCCTACATAAGTACACCTCTTAATCCCATCTTAGAAGCATCGCAAAACACTTTGTAAGACTTGTTAGGATTGAGAATGATCAACACTAGAGCAGTCTTCAATCTTTCTTTAGACACATGAAACTTTGTTCATAACCAGAATCCTATTCGTAAGCGAAATCATTTCTAGTAAGCTTAGTCATTGGCAACGCCAACTGAGAAAAACCTTTGATGAACCTTTTGTAGTAACCTGCCAAACCTAAGAAACTTCTAACTTCTGAATCATTCCTCAGTCTCTCAATTAATCACGGCTTCAATTTTTGATGGATCCACTGCTACACCTCTTTGAGATATAACATGTCCAAGAAATTTGACTTCAGACATCCAAAACTCACACTTGCTAAACTTAGAAAAAAGTTGGTTCTCTTGAAATATCGATAGAACAAATCTTAGATGATCTCCATGCTCTTGCGGAGTACTAGAATAAATGAGAATATCATCAATAAATATTACAATAAACTGATCCAAATAGGCTTGAAATATTCGGGTCATGTAATCCATAAAAACAGCTGGAGCATTCGTCACACCGAAAGGCAACACTAGGAATTCTGTAAACACCCCAAATTTGCCCTCACTAAGTTCACACCATGGCTTGTGATCTTTCATGTTTGCATTAGTATAAGCATGTCATCTCATATTGCATTTTTGTTTCACTGCATAGTTCAAGTTCATCTGCATCTAGGGTTTGTGATCTAAGCAATCCAAGGATCCATCTGAGCCATTCCAAAGGCCTCCAAGAATTCCAAGAGGGTCCATGTGTGTTCTATCATCATATTATATCCCTCAAAGATCAAGGAAGTCAAACAATCACAAGAAGTTGGAAAGCATGGAAGCAGAGCTAGGGTTTCATTGCACAGATGACCTGAAATTAGGGTTTTGGTTTCAGAGGCCATAACTCCAAATTTTTTCGTCATTCTTGTTTCTAATGGTCTCAATATGTTATAAGGATCATGTGTACCAAGTTTGATGAAGAAATTCATTGTGGAAGTCATCAGTTCATTGGGTAACTTCTTGAGCAAGTCAGAGCAAAATCAGGGCATCTGAGGCCCCCAACAATGGAACCAAAGTGGAATTTTCATCAAATTGAAGTTATATGATCTTTATTTGATCATTGAAGTGCTTGGAAGTTCACAAAATTGAAGAAATTTGAGCTAAACCAAAAGTTGCCAAAAATGGAAATGACTTGTAATGGAAACTTTCCATTTTGGGAAAGTTCTTCAACCTCCTCTTTCTCAACCAAAAATGCTTCAAATGAAAAATTGTTGGTCATGAAAGTTGTAGATTGGATCATTACCTTTTCAAAAAGTACAAGAACAAGTTCTAATTCATTATGGAACTCAAGTTATGGCCTTGCAAAGTTGGCAAAAATCCTATAATTTTCACTTTCACACCAAAGAGGAGTTTTTGCAATTTCACAAACCAAGTCATTTTGTGACCTCTAATCACTCTCTAAGCATCATACAAACATAATACATTGCATTGTGACCAAAATTGCCCAAAGAATCATAAGTTTCTATGGCTTGCATCACAAGAAATCTCAAAAGGGGAAAATCACATAACATTTGCAAAACCTATGAGATCTTTCCCTCCAAGCCATCCAGCTGCACAATCTCAATCCCATGGCTCTCCTTGATCAATGCTGAGCCAGGACATGCCATAGAACAACTGCTACATGAGCCCATACCTCAAGTACACCATTTGTTGACTTTTTGCAAATCACCTTATACCAATCAGCTGCAGCCACAACCACTCTCTGACCAATAGGGTTATGTTATGTGGACCAAAATCAAGCCATAACACCACACACACAAGCCTGAAACCTCAGATACACCAAGTTTCACAAAATCACCTTCAAGCTTCAAACTTTCGAAACACTCTGTCCAGCCACTCAAACTTCAAATAAACTTCACCATTCAACTCACCATCATCAATAGAACATTTCCCAACCATCAAACAAGCCTGAAACCCCACAAACACAAAACACGATTTCAGACCAGTTGAGGTGCAGCCACTCAATCCAGCCATTTTAAACTCATTCTAAGCATTGCAACATCATCAGGGGGTTAAGGGAGGTAGATTTGCACAAGAGAGAAGGTCCAAAAGCTCCAGAAGTGAAAGCTTCAGCTCAGGTAGCCACCTTCAAATTTTTTTCCAGAACTTCTCTTTTATGTTATAGAATGATTCTATGTGTTCCCCTGATTGCCATGATATGATTTGTTTCGAAAATGGTTGAGTTTTAAGCATTTCACAAGCTTATGAAATTTTTGGTTGATTTTCTGTTTTGCTTCGATTCATGCTGTTCATGTGAAATAAATGGATTTTGTTGATTGATTCTTGTTTAGAGTGATGTGAGGATCATTTATGGAGAGTTTGATGCGTTTCTATGGAGTTTTGAGAGAGATAGGTAAGAGGAGTGGCCGGAGAAGATGACCGGAGCTTGCTCCGGTCACCTGAATATGGTTAGGGTTAATTAATTAGGGTTAGTGTCCAGTTTGAATAATAGCCTAAGGATCTTGCTTAGCGCGCGTTTCTACGGCCCAAATCATTTCACTTAAACCCTAAACCTTAATTAATTTAATTAATTAGGTTAATTAATTCAAAAATTCCAGAACACATCCCAGCCTTTGATCTGCGCGCGCAGTCAATGCATCCCCCCCAATTTGAATCTGATCCATTGGATTGGATTACTTTCATTTATTTTAATTTTATTTTCATTTAAATTGCATTTTCTTTACCATTTTATTTTAAATACCTAGAAAAATTATAAAAATATTTCCTTCTGCATTTAAATTTCAAATATTTTTCTTCACCCAAAAACATTTTTTTTTTATTTTTTGCATTTAAAAATCATTTTAAAAATATTTAAATGTTTATCTTAATTAGTTAATGGAAATTAATTAATTAAAATACCATTTAGGTTTCCAAAAATCACAAAAAAATTCACATAGCATCTTAGGACATTTAGAAACATTGTCAAACCATTCACACAAATTTCTTTTTGGTTTTGATCCAATTTTGACATTTTTCTTGAATTTAGGGTTCATAAAATTCCCTTTTTGGAACCCTAACTTTGAAAATTCTTTTCTGCCTAACCATGAAGGGTTTGACAATGGTTCTTTTTGAATTGTTTTCCATATAGCATGTAGTTTCTAGGATATTTTTTTCATGAATTTATCTTTCATTTTCAATTTGATTTGCATTTTCCCTCTTAAGGTACCCAAAAACCCTAGTTAACTTAGAAAAATCACAACTTCTTTTAGGTTAAGAGTTAGACCTTCCCCTTTGGGGTATGATATCATATGGGGTTAGGGTTCCTCTGAGTTCATTTGCAATTTTTTATCATGTGTTTTGCTTCTGTTTTGGTCATTTGCATCTCATCCTTTCATGTAACCCTAATTTTGCATCCATACTTGCATCTTACATTGCATTGCATGAACATATGAACTTGCCATGACATTCTAAGAACTTGTATGCCATCTTAGACATCTTAAGACATTGCTTGAACATTGCTTGGTCATTTCTTCATACATTTGCTATGCCTTGCATCCATTTCATTTCATAAACATCCATGTGTTTTCATGCTTCCTACATGCTTCATTTGCATTCTTTCTCTTTGTATGAACATTCATAACACTTGGTATGCCTTTGCATCATGTCATAGCACCATTTGCATCATGTGTTTTCTTCTTGTTTTGGTTTTTACCTTTGAATATGCTTCATTTCACGTCATCTCTTTCCTTATGCTAACATTTTCAGGTGGTAAGTAAATTGAGAAGTGGATTTGCCTTCACTTCTCATTTTTCTTCATCTTCTTCATATGCATACTTGCTGAATTTTTCATTACTTTAGAGTGAGCTTGCTCATTCATGTTCATCTCTCACTTTCTTTCTCTAAGTCATTTATCTTCTTTAATGAAGTAAGTAACTTATTCATCTATTTCTTCCTCCTTTCATCTGCTTCTTCCATTGGTGGCTTCTCTGAAGATCTCTTGTAAGCCTCACAAACCATAGGAAAATCCAAGCATGACAATAATTAGGGTTGTGATTAGTCCCCCTTTAGTTTTCACCTTTGTGTCTTCCTTGTGTCTCTCTTCTCACCTCATCATTAGAGACTAAACCTTTAAGGCTTTAAGACTTTGGAATTAGGGTTATGCCCGCATCCTTCTCTTAGGATGGAGTGTATAAATTTAATCCTAAGTGTTAAATCCTTAATTTGTTTAAACCTCTTAATCAATCAATCTAATAATTACTAAGACATTAACTTGTAACTTGGGCCTTGCATTAGGGTTCTAATCTTCCTTTATGGTTAAGAAGGACTAACCCTAGTGTTTAATGGACAAGTCCCCATCAAGTTGTCTTACAAACTTAAAATCCACTTCTTAATCTCATCCCTTAATTAAAATCCACTTTAATAAAGGCTTGTTTTGTCATGAGGTTAATCCTTAATCATGGATTAAGTTGAGGTATCTTCCTCAGCTTAAGTGTGCTCATCTATTATCCTTCTATTAGGATGGTGTAATGAGTTCACTAATCCTTGATTATGGCTTAAACTCATTACTTAAGACTAAACAAAAACTCAAAAACATCTAAATAATCACAAGTAGATTAATGATCTTAATCCTACATCATCATGGTAATTAAGCTGAGATGTTTATTTCATACTTAAGGTATTCTCATTATCCCTGATCAAAGGGAGGATATGATGAGTTTACTAACCCTTGGTTTAGGCTTAAGCTCATTAACTTATGACAAACACAAAGCAATAAAAAACTGAAAACACAAAAAACAATCAATAATCGTCTCCTTCGGGATTCTTTTCTCACCTTATTCACTCACAAACGGGAACTTGCTCGTTCCGTCTAATGCAAGACAGTTAGCACTTGAGCCAGACAAGTCATAAACTTGAGCATAGGCAAGCAAGCAGTTCACAGTCAATTTATATTTTAGTCTCTTTGAGTCGAACTACGGTGTTCTGACTTCCTCATTACACGGGAGGATACGTAGGCATAACTTAACTGTTATCGAACAAAAGTCTCTGTGTCTTCCCCCTCTTTCAGCATTCTTTTTAAGCCTCATCCCTGAGCATTCACATTTTTGCACTGACACTTGTACATTCTTTTCTAGCATTTGCACACAGACAACACATACACCTACCCCTTTAAACACAATCTCTTAAGCATGGATCCTGTCGAGTACGACGGACAATCTGGGTGCTAATACCTTCCCAGGTTGTAACCAACCCCCTTTCTCAGTTTCTCTGGTTCACAACCGTCTGTCGCTCCCGGGATTTTCATCCTAGTACAAACGCGAAAGTGGCGCGGAAAAGTTTAGAGTCGCCAGCCAGACATTTTTATCCCGAAGGAATGGGAAAGGTAATGTTGCACAAACCTAAGGAAGAAGGAAAAGGACGAGACCTTGCGAACCAAAGATATGGATACGGAAGTCGGTTACGAATTGAGAAGGTATTAGCACCCCAATCCGTCTGCCGTACCCGACGGGATCCACGCTTATAAGTCTGTTTTCAAAGGGTGAGAAATAATATGCTGTTTGAATGAAATAATGGCTATCTGGAATGAAATGAGAAATGAAATGGAATTGGAAAATGGGAATAAAAGGGGAAAATGTAGGGAAAATAAAGATTGTGCTCGAATGGGCCCTACCCCACTGCCTACGTACCTCATCGGGATAAATGAGGATCAGAGACGCCGTAGTTCGTCTAACTAAGGCTTACACTCGTTTGTGATTTTTAGGATGACATTGCCATAGCTCTAGCTCAGGTGTTACCGGCTCTGACTCGAGGGTGTTTACCGTATCGCTGTTTGAACTGTCGAGGCAAGTCATGTTCGTCCGCAAAGAGTATGAGATGAGATGAGAAGACGTGACTTCTTGGTTTGTTGTTTTTTAGAAGAAGTGTTTTGAATTTGTGTTTATTGAATGTACAACACTAAAGACTATGACACATGAGCGAATACTTTCCAAGATTGCCCCCAATGGAACGTTTGTAAAGCATCCTAGAAGAGTGAAGGAGACCTCCACTAGTCATTTCCCATATAGCTTAAGGCTCGTGGCGCATTGTACACCTTTCCTTTATTAAGTGTTTTTGATTTTATTTTAAGATGAGAAGTGAGACTCAAGTTATAAAAGGAAAATTTCTAAGGGAAACTAGACTTACCCTAAGTTAGTTGAATTTGAAGATAACCTATGGTTAGTGAGGTTTGAAATTAAATCTACCTAAGAGATGTTAAACTAAAGATACAAGTACAAGAAGTTAACGGTGAGAAATATGGTCCTCCTAAGTCATGGTGGGTAAAACGTGTATGAAATGTAAATGGGATGAAACAATGGATCGGGTGGGTCGATTGCGTGGTGCTAAGACGCATGACTTATGGTGTGCAACATACAAGGCTTGCTTTTGGTTGAATGGAATGGAACGATGGTAATCGAGGAACCCTAAAGTCACATGAACTTTATTTATTTATTTGAAAACTTACTCGACGTTGGATCGAGTCTTATTTATTTCATTTTTGAGATTTTGTTTTCTATCGATTTGTTTTATCTTTTCTATCCTAATTATAGAAACTATACAAACATACAAGTTCTAAGCTATTACATCACAAAGCACACAAACATAATTGAGGCATAAAAATATCCAAGTCCATAAGCCAATCCTTGAAAAAAATACCTTGCACAAAAAGCAAATAGTTAGTGAATGACATGAATCATGAATATGCATAATGTGATGGAAATGAATTAAAATGCCAAAAATATCAAAAGCCATGGAAAAAATGTGAAATTAATTCCCTAGGGTATCTAACCTGATTATAACACTATGTTAAAAAATATCTTAAAAATTCTAATTCTAGCTATGCCAAATGATCACCTAAATCTATCTAAGGTTCAATCACAAATTTATACAAATCACACTACCAAAACAGTAGAAGAAATGTCCTAAAAAATACACCAAAAATATTCTAGGTACTTTAACTTGTCCTCTAAACAAAGCAAAAAGAATGGCCAAAAAATGTTATAGGAAGTGGCAGAAATAAATTGTACAAATTTATGTGTCCATGTGAAAATTCAATCTAAAAACAATTAAATGAAAAAAACGAAATTAAATTGGAAAATGCAAAAATTCAGAAATTAAAAATGTGGAAAGTTTCTAAATTGAATTAAAAAGCTATCATAATTTTTGAGGATTTTTATTATTCATTTTAATATTTTTTGTAGAATTAATTGAAAACTATGTAAAATAGAAATTAAAAACTAAGAAATAGAAAAGGGGTGGTAATAGCAATATTCTTTAGTTAAGAAGGTTGATTGGGCCTGAAACAGGGGTGCAGATAGCAGCCTGATAAGGTCCAGTTCGCTGGAATTCAAAAGGAGAATGCAAACATTGGTCCAACCGGACGGTGACAAGTGTCACCGCCGGATTGGACCGAAGGAGAAAAAACTTATCCTCAAGAAATTTAAAATGGGCGGTGGAACCTTATGGATTTTCATGAATCTTAATAAAAAAAATTATGGTAATTAAGTGCTTATGGTCTTGATTAATTCAAACCTTATCGATTAATTGGATTTATGGATTTCAATATTTCTTTTAAGGTGGATTAATAACTTATTAATTATTACCTAATATATTTCTTATGCCTCACTTAACATAAAAACAAGACAAATTAAGAATTTCTTCCCACAAACCCTATCTTCTTCTTCTCAACCCTAACCTCTCTTCTCCTTGCGCCGCCGCGACTTCCCCCCTCTCACCTAGTCTCTCTCTCACCTGCTCTCTCTCATTCTCACCATCTTCCTTTCAAACAACAGAAACCCTAAGTTCTCGCTTCCTATTGCGCCGCCGCGACCTTCTTCATCTCTAATCTGAACCCAACGCCGCCGGAGCAAACCCACGGGGAACACCATACTCAAACCATTTCATCACTAACCTAATTAAACTCTACATGAGCCATCATCAACGCCTATTACGACCTGAGAGCGAAACTCTCAATCTCTCTAACATGTCGCTCTATGAAACAAAGCCGCTACGAATCAAGGACACTCAAACAAGGGTGAACGAGGACGCTTACCTTGAATCGGCTCGGATGAACCTCCGACGTAAGCTCGTTGTTCTCGCTGCTACGGCGGAGATGACGAGGACACACGGACCGAATCCGTAAGGACGATAACGATGAGGTATGGATAACTTTCGTTCTTTATCGCCAATGCTTTTCCTTCTCTATGCGTCTTCTTGCGATCCAATACTAATCTTGTTGACGCTTTTGTCAGATTTGCAGGTTGAGTTTTTGTGCTGAAGCTTGTTGATGATGAACGACATTTCCGGCTTGAGGCTGAGCATTTAGTTGTGATTCTCGGTGATGAGCTCTTCGGATTCCTTACTTGTGTAACCACCTTGTTTCGAGATTGTTTCCATTTGTCCTGAATTCGAGTTCTGTTGCACTGATTGACTCCAATGTTGCAGGAACTTTGTAGGTGGTTGGGTGGTTGATCTTTGAGGGTTGTCTATAGCTGTTGAGGTCGTGAATTGCCTTTGGTGCTGCAGGTTGAAGAAATTAGTGACGTAGAGGAAGATTGATTGAAGGTAATCGTCGACACTGAATAGCGAAATTCTGCTTGTTATTGTTTCAATTCTTTTCCTTTCATTGCTTTTCGTTTTTTGTCGATGAATGCCAATTCTTGCATCGTGGCTCTTTAATCCTTGTTGTAACCTGTTGTTGATTGTTTGTTATGCTATGCAGGTTAATGCATATTTTTGAAGAATGGTATTGAAGATGATGAGGATGATAGATGAATGTTTTGAAGGTGAAGAAGATTGTTGAGGTTTGAAGTGAAGAAGAGTGTGAAGATAGGAGGATGAAGAAATGCGTGAAGAAGAAGAAGAAAAAATCGAAGGAAAAGAAAATTGTGAAGAATGATTGATTTATAGAGGATTTCGGATGAAGCTTCCAGAAGAAAAAAAATCGGTTGGGTTTGTTACTTTTCCGTTAAAATTCAGTTTCAATTCTGTTATGATTTGTGTTATAGGATTTTGATTTTGATTCATTTTCCTGAGTTTTTTGTTAACTCTGATTTTTTCCTTTGGTTAATATAGGTCGCTGGTGAATTGATAAGATGATGAAAATTGTTGAAAGAAAATAATGATGCAGCCTTTAGAATGCGAAGACTGAGGGTGCGACGTGACATTGATTGGAGGATTGGAGACTGAAGTTGGAGAGCTCCTCAAAATACTTTTAGTCAATTATCCGTCTTTCTGTCGTTCTTCTTTCTAATCCTTCCTCTATTTACTACTATTGTTCTCTCTTTTTTTACTGAATCGTAACCATTTTCGGTTTTCCAGGTGGTTCCAAAATTGTAAGGTTGAAGCTTATCGAAGGTTGATGTGATGAAGAGGATGTTTAAATACCCGTTGCGATTCACTCAATGCTAGACTTTGCAACTATGTGAAGATCATTATGAAGCGTCTGGAGAAGCTTGTGAAGGAGAATGAACCATTACGAAGTGCGTTCACGACAGCGACGATGTGAACGAATACTTCAGGTATGGAATTCAGATCTGTTACTCCTTTGCCTTCTTCGATTTTTTTCCTAATCCCTTTGCGCGTGGCACTTCCAAAGTTGTTGCATTCTGGCTCTTCGATGATCCGAGTTAATTATCGGTGAATTTGCCTTCTTTGCAGGTTGGAGATCAATTAAAGATGTGTGAAGTTGCTATGAGTTTGACGAATCAGATTTGCATAGGAGATTGGGGTGTTTTGGACAAGAGTGATGAGGTTGCCGAAGAGCTTCTTTTTCTCAGTTTTTTTTTGTGTCCTGAATTCTGGTTTCTTCTGTTAGAAATTTCTTCTTGTTGTAAACTGATTTTTGTTATCAGTTATCACCTGAGTTCTTTTTTTTGTGTTAAATTCTTAACTCAAAACTTCCTTGTAATCAAATATTAAGTGCATTCTATAACCCCCTCTCTAGTTGATAATTTTTTCTGGTTTTTATTTATTTATTATAGTTCTTGATAGTAGAAAACTGAAATGAAAAAGGGTCACTAAATTGATATATATAAAAAAAATGGGATTATATTTCTTCCTTTTTGGGTGCAATGACCATAGCCTAAACAAACTACATGGGCTTTTAAACCTGGGCTAATTAGCTTGTCAACTAGAATTTGAATGACTTAAACAAAAATTTGGTTCATGGCATTGACTTCATATTTTTTTGATAAAAAGATTTGCGAGTGGTATTAAGAATAATAAACACCAATTAATTGGCTTAATCATGGTTTAACATAGAAGTGGGCTCAACTTGGATAAAATATGGATTAGTGTGTAAATCAAAACTAAAAAAAAATAGTTTAAAACAAGTAAAAAAAAAACGAATTTTATGGACACACAAGGATTTTGCATTTGAAATGGGCTAAAACAAAAGTGGGCTTGAAAGGATTTTGGCAAACCAAACTTGAAAGTGGTTATTGTTTAATGGATTAAGTTGGATCGAAAAATGGATATGGAAAACGATAAGGACTTGTGTTTGAAATGGATGTCGAGGACTTGAATTCGAAAGTGAACGATGACTTCCAAATAAATCGTAATCGTGCCCCTTTTTTCAATTCCCCAATATGAGAACCGAATTCCTGGACCCAGACTTTGATGTCATAATAAATCCCCAAAATCGATAGCTTGAACCATGCTTCTTGCTTCACTTAACAATACTATACGCAAATGAATATCTTTATCAAATAATCTCAAAACAGTCTCTATCATAAGAGGCCTCAGTTGGTGAAATGCTCTCACACTCAATCACGAATAAAACCCTAATCCACCTTGACAATGAGTCTGATGTGCCAATGAAAAAAAGCCTTTACGAGCGAGTTTCCTAATCAGAGAAATAAACCATAATCGAATAGCAAGTGCATGAGAAGCCTAGGTTATTAAATAACCACATAACCAAAACTTTGAATTCACCTTATAGACATAGATAGGGTATGAAACCCTAACTTCATATGACATTGATCGCATGCCTTAGGAACTGCTGCACTACATGATTGCTGTTATGACCTAATGGGGAATGCGGATAAAATGTGAAGCATAAGCCAGCTAGGTTATAAATACGAGGGCAAATTTTGGGGTGTTACACCGTCTTATCCATATTTTCTAGGTTTATGCAGCATTACCTTTCCTTCGGGATAAAAATGCCTAGCTGGCGACTCTATTCACTTTCATTTCATTTCTCCTTTCACCGACCGTTTGCGTCTGTACCCTATCTGACCGGGTGTCTTTTCGGGGAGCGACAACTTGGCGACTCTGCTGGGGACCCTTATATTGCAACCAGGGCTTCTGGTTCTTTTTGTGGGTTCATCCTAGCGCTTGTTTGATTTGTGTTTATGGGGGTGTTATGTGCTACTTGTGCTTATTTATTGCTTTATTTATTGCTTTCTGTACATCTTTATTTATTGCTTTCATTTACAGTTTTATGCATTTCATACTGTCATTATCATGTGCTGGGTTTGTGTTTTCCTTGGTGGGTGGGAATCATTGAGTGATTAAGGTCCTATACCTGGGACCTGAGTGACACATATGCTAGAGTGGCTTCATATTCTTTCCCATTCCATTTCGGTCTGGTGCGGGAATATGAAACACAGTTCAGACATGGGTTTCTTCTTGAGAACTCTGTGCTACAGATTTCCTGTAGTACTAGGGCTATCTGGGAAGCCTGCTAAGTCTGGATGACCTTTTTATGACCCTCATCATCTGAGGTACAGTTATTGTAAACATTGTACCTCCGGGTTAGAAGTGTTTACACTTCTCATAACTGATCCAAGTCTGAGGATCCTTGTTCTAGAACATTACATGTAATGGGGTTGGGATGTTTGCAGGTTTGCAGGAACCTTTGGCCTCATCATATCTTGTTACTAGATTTGTTAAGGTTGTATTATTTGGACAGTTCTTGTGATTACCCTGGACTTGTGACTCTTTATTTGAGTCCCCCACCTGGTTACTGGATTTCTAAGCTTCCATCTGGACTTATGAACATACATGGACTTTTACCAAGCCAGATAAACAGATCCAGCACTTGATCACAAACCCTTTGCATATCCTTTTGCATACATCATTTCTGCATCATTTAACATTTGCTTATTTGTTTTACAGGGTATCCATCTTATTATCTTTGGTTTGGTTTTGACCCCTTCTTCTGCTCAGACTTCTTCAGTCATCTTCTCCAGCACCTTCATCAGTTTGTCAGTAATTCTTCTCCAGCTATCTTCATTAGAGACCCATCTCCAGCATCTCATTCAGTGACCTTCATCAGCAGTTGCTCTCAGCTTCTTCACCAGCATCCATTATCAGCATGTACACTTCAAGAAAGAGCAACATCACTTACCACTTCTTTGAGCCCACCCTGACTGGCATCAGGCAGATCCAGTCTCTCATTACCCCTGACCATGTCCCACTATTCAGAGAGCATTATGGAGGCATATTGGACATGTTCATGGATCTAGATGCATCTCAGAGGAGCATGATCCATACTTGCTTGCAGTTTTATGATCCTCCACTCAGATGTTTCACTTTTCCTGATTTCCAGTTGGGAAATCTGTTAGAAGAATTTTCCATGTTGTTAGGAGTTCCTATCAGGAGAGGGATTCCTTTCAACCCTGAGATGGTTGCACCCAAAAATGAGGACATAGCCAGGGCATTGTATTTGGAGCCTGCCCTCATTGATCAGAACATAACAACCAAGGCTGGGGTTCCAGGCCTTCACCTAGACTTCTTGATCTCCCAGACCACCCTGCATGCTGCAGTAGGGGAATGGAAGGCTGTCTGTGCACTTCTAGCCCTCAGTATATATGGGGTTATCTTGTTTGCAGATGATCCAAAGTTTGTGAGCAAGAATGCCATTCACCTGTTCTTATTAAGGAATCCAGTTCCTACTTTGCTTGGAGACTTCCACTACTCGGTACACCAGAGGAATGAGAAGCAAAGAGGAAGACTGGTCAGATGCTGTGCTCCTCTTTATTACTCTTGGCTGCTAAGACACTTGCCAAAGTCAGATACCTTCCTGAACCCTCATCAGCCAAAGAACCGGGCTAAGAGATTTATTGCCTTGACATCAGAAGACATTAGATGGTGCACTCAGAGCACCAAAGGAAAGGACATCATTACTAGCTGTGGGCAATATCCTAATGTGCCTTTGATAGGAGTGAAATGTTGCATTAACTACAACCCTTTACTGTTTAAGAGACAACTAGGGTGTGCTTTGGTTCATCCTCCAAGGGGGCAAGATTTGGATGAGACCCTCTATTGTGAAATCCAGCCCAACTCTGCTGTTGTCAGGAAAGTTGCCTGGGCTTGGGATAACATCCAAACTAAGGGGACAACCATCCTTGGCAAGTGCAATAACATTGCTTCAGCACAATATTCTGATTGGTCTCGTACCAGAGCTCAGATCACCCGGATGCCATTTACTTTAGAAGATGTACCCGGACCTTCTACAGTACAACCTGCAGCTACTGTCAGTTTGGAAGAGTTTGAGAAACTGAAAGAGAGGAATGCTCAGCTCTCTGAAGGTTTGAAGAAAACTCTCTAGGAGAGAAATGACATTCGTCTAGACAATGACAGATTGGAAAGGCTCAGGATTGAGCACTTGACCAAGATTGAGAAGACGGATGACTACATCAGGAAGGCTAGGGCAGGGGAGTTAGTACTGAAGAATGCTTGTAAGGAAGCAAAGACTCAGAAGGCTAGGGAAAAGCACTATCTGGAGGAGAGCCAGGCTAGGTGGATCAGGATCACTGAAGCCCGTTCACAGGAAGATCAAAGGACTCAGGCTAAGATAGAGCAACTGGAGGCTAGTGAGAAGAAGCATCAGGAGGCTTTATTAGCAGCTCATAAAGAGATATCTGAATTGAAACTCCGGGCGGGGTTGAAGAGGTCAAAGGATCAGGATAAGCATAAGAAGTTGACCAATGCCATTGCTACCAGGAACCTCCTCATCAGGACTATCACAGAGCACCCAGTAGGTCCAGTGATTGAGGCCCTCCTGAAGGAAGTCAGAGAGGATGACTTTGGATTAGATGTTTGACTCTTTTGCTTGTAATTTGCTTTTGTTGTAATTTTCTTTTGTTGTTGTATTTTGACCCACCATGGGGATGTTATTGTAATCAAAATATGTATTTTCACTCTTTTTAATATATCAGTTTGTATTATTTTTGGTGGGCTTTATCTATCTCTCTTCATCATCAACATTTCCTCGAGGTCTGGGAAGGTCAAAACCAAAGAACCAAACCGGATACCCTTGGAAGACAAATAGGCATCCTACATTGCATACTAACATTTTCTTTGTTTTGTAGGTTTTTGTTTTATTGCTGTTTCTCACTTTGTTGTGGTTTCAGGAAACATTGCTCGCAGAAGAGTGTTCCCTATCAACAGAACACACCGGTACCCGACAAGAAACAACCTTCCGGGACTCCATATGGATCAAGTTCAGCAAGACTTGAATGAAGTAAGGGCCCAGATGGCTAATGAAAGGGTTGAGATGAGAAATCAGATGACCCAATTCATGACTATGATGACTGGTTTAGCTTAGAGCCAGGAAAGACTAAGGGAGTTGGTTGAGAGACAAACTCCTGAAGAACACCATCCAGGTACAAGAGGTACCAGTAACAACGATCACGTGCAGCCTCGCACTGATCCACCAGAGTTTGGGCCTCATCTAAACCCAGAAATCAATGCCATAAGGAATACTCAGGGTAACACTGCTGGAGGAAGGGTCTTGCAGGAAGATCCCCAAGAAGAGCAGTTTACAGTTGTTGGGGCTAGAGACGAAGTTTACGACCGTAGGCTGGATGAAATTGTAGAGAAGCTGAGGTCTCTTGAATCCCAAAACTCCCTAGGTTTTGATGTCATGGACATGGGACTGGTGGAAGGGGTGAGAAATCCTCACAAGTTCAAACCCCCGTTTTTTGAAAGGTATAATGGCACATCCTGTCCACGCACCCACCTTCAATCATTCTTGGGAAGATTAAAAGCATACACCATGGACGAGAAGCTATGGATGTTTTACTTCGAGGATAGTCTAACAGGGGCATCCCGAGAATGGTATTCCCATTTGACTAAAGCCACAGTGAGGAACTGGAAAGACTTGGCTGAAGCTTTTATCTGTCAGTATCAGTATAACTTGGACATGGCCCCAAACAGGACCCTTCTAATGGGAATGTCCCAATCTTCCCGTGAGAGCTTCAGAGAATATGCCCAAAGGTGGAGGCAACTTGCTGCTGCAGTTCAACCCCCCATGTCTGAAAGGGAAATAGAAGACATGTTCATGATTACTCTCCAAGGAACCTACATTGACAAATTGGCTGCATTTTCTTCTACCAGCTTTGCATATGTGGTGATAGCGGGGGAGAGAATAGAGAGCCTATTGAAGATGGGAAAGATCTCCGATAATGGTGCCAGTTCAAGCAGTACAAGGAAGCCATTTGCTGGACCCCGTAGATCTGGTGAGACAAACTCTGTGCACATGGGAAGAGGGAGACCCCAATATTTACCCAGGACAGTTGTTGTTGTTACTATCCCTGCTCCACCTCCTCAGTATACTCAACAACCACAACACTTTCCGCAACAATAACAATTTCCTCAACAGAGATCTTATAACAATAATAACAACAACCAACAACAACGCCCGTTTCAACAACGACCATCTCAGGTCAACCGGGTAATTGACCCTATTCCAATTCCATATGCTACACTACTGCCACAACTCCTAAAGCTCAATCTTGTTGAGTTGAGGACATTGGCTCCACCTGATCCTCAAAACCTTCCGAGGAACTATGATGTCAATGCTAGGTGTGCTTTTCATTCTAATGCACCTGGTCACTCTACGGAAAAATGCAGAGCTCTGCATATGAAGGTTCAGGATCTGGTAGATTCAAAAGCCCTGAACTTTGCACCTCCTCCCAATGTAATGAAAAATCCTATGCCAAGCCACAGTGGGCCAAGGATTAATGTTGTAGAGGATGGTTCACCCATGAGTTTAATAGAAGACATTGCATGTATTCAGACACCTCTGGCAGAGGTTAAAGCCCAACTTTTAAAGTGCCAAGTGTTCCCAGGTTGTGAGGCCTGTTGTGAATTATGCAAACTTTCTGAGAATGGGTGTGCTAGCTTGAGGATTGGAATTAATGGCTTGATCAAAGATGGCATTCTGCAAATTACAACCACAACTTCTACAACACCAACAACTCTTTTATCAACAACAAGTGAATCTTCTACAAATGCAACAACCGCCTTTCCTACTAGTTCTTCTACAACTGCAACAACCATTGTTCCAACCGATTCAGCTACAACTTCAGCAATCATTTCATCTGTTACTTCAACACACAACAATTCATTTGCACCGGCTACTACAACTTCAACAACTACCAACAATGATGTTTCCACTGTCACTATCTATTATGACCCTACAACGGTCCCAAATCCCAATAACTTTCAACAACCTCAACAACAGTCTCAACAAAGCTTCAATTCACCTCCACCAACATCCACCAGAGGTCCTGTTACTATTTTCTATGATCCACAAACTATTACAGTCCCAACATCTGCTGCAGTGAGCCCAATCACTATCACGGTGCCCAGGCCAATCCCATATGATAAAGATAGTGCTATACCATGGCATTATGGTGCTGATCTGTACTGCAACGGAGAGAAAGTCCTTCTTGATTCTCCAGTTCTTATTCCCCAAGTGGACAATGTTGGGGGAGGCAGAGGCTTCACCCTAAGCGGACGTCTCTTTGCATCACAAGTCCCTAAAACCAACACTGAGGCAGAGGCTGCTGCCAAAGCCAAAGGGAAGAGTGTGATACCTGAAGAATCTGCATCAAAAGAGACTCATAAATCATCCTTTGATCAGGATGTGGATGAATTTATGAGGATAATTAAAAGAAGTGACTATAAAGTTGTGGACCAGCTCCACCAGACTCCTTCTAAGATCTCTATACTATCCCTGCTGCTGTGTTCCGAAGCCCATCGGGATGCACTACTCAAAGTTCTGCATGCTGCCTATGTGCCAGAAGAGATCACTGTAAATCAGCTGGAAACAGTGGTGTCAAATGTCAATACTAGCCATGGACTAGGTTTCACTGATGCTGATTTGACGACAGAAGGACGTCACCACAACAAAGCCTTGCACATAACCCTGGAGTGCAAAGGAGCTGTACTATCCCATGTTCTCGTAGACACTGGGTCCTCACTCAATCTCTTACCCAAGAAAGCCCTTGTCAAGCTCGAGTATGATGGGATTGCTCTCCATCCAAGTAACCTTGTGGTCAGGGCTTTTGATGGCTCCAAAAGATTTGTTCTTGGAGAGGTGGAGCTACCAATGATAATCGGTCTGCAAGTCTTTAAGACCATTTTCTATGTGATGGACATACAGCCTGCTTACAGCTGTTTGCTAGGTCGACCTTGGATTCACGCCGCAGGCGCAGTAACATCGACCCTTCACCAGAAACTGAAGTATGAATGGGAAGGACAAATTATCACCATCTGTGGTGAGGAGGACATATTTGTTAGCCATCTGGCT
Organism: Lathyrus aphaca; assembly: GCA_963966055.1. Lineage (NCBI taxonomy): Eukaryota > Viridiplantae > Streptophyta > Magnoliopsida > Fabales > Fabaceae > Lathyrus > Lathyrus aphaca. The sequence continues at coordinate 118,446,858 of OZ014521.1, read as the reverse complement.
ACATACAAGTATATTGAGATGGATGGTGAAATCCATGAGACAATGAGCCAAGGGTTCGAGGCCCTGAATGTCAATGAGGCTACTGAAGTATTTGCTGCATCCCAGGAGGACAGGATGGGTACTTCAATTGTCTCCTATCAGCAAGCCCGGAAGGTTGTTAAAGATGGTAATGCTCAAGGCTGGGGAAAGCTGCTACCGGTGGAGAAGAAGGAAGATAGATTCATTTTGGGTTACAGACCATTCCGACAAGATCAATCAGAGGCTGTAAAGGAGCCCAAATTCATCAGTGGGGAGATGCTCACCCCAAATGCTGTTAACAATCTGGAAGACGAGGCGGAAAGCAACCGCAACCTGGAGAGCTGGATACGTCCAAGGATCCCGGGGAACCAAGTCCTTAACTGGTCTTCCTAGGAAATTATAAGGGTTACTCCTGCAGAGTAATTATTATTTCCTATCTTTTTTAGCATGCATCAAGTCCTGCATCTTGCCCAAGGTGTCAGGACTCATTTTGTAATAGGGCCATATTGTAATTTTGTGCAAATGATTAATCAATGAATATTAGACATCTTTTGCAAACAAGTCTTTTTTTCGCTCAATGTCTTTTCATTTTTTTTCACTTTTGTACAAAACAATAAAATGACAATGTTTTCAAAATAAATAACTTCATATTCATTTTTTTCTAAACAAGATTAAAACTGATCACTAAAACGAACAAATCTCAACCCTTGCAGAGATTATCCTCCAGATTGCACCGACAACAACACTGTTATGACCTTGTATGACTTCGACAATCCAATTAATCAAGCCGATGAAGGGGTTAAAGAAGACTATGAGTTACCTGAAGAGTTATCCAGGTTATTGAGGCAAGAAGAGAAAGTGATCAATCCTCATCAGGAGGAGGTGGAAACAGTGAATCTTGGTACCGAAGAGGATTTGAAAGAAGTAAAGATTGGGGCCATTCTGCAGGATTCAGTGAAAGAACAGCTTATTGACATGCTTTGAGAATACGTCGACGTCTTTGCTTGGTCATATCAAGACATGCCAGGTCTGGATACTGATATTGTTATGCACAAGCTGCCTTTGAAGGAAGATTGTCCTTCAGTAAAACAAAAGCTACACCGTACTCGTCCAGATATGGCCATGAAGATTAAGGAAGAAGTACAAAAACAGTGGGACGCCGGTTTCCTTGCTGTGACTAGTTACCCGCCGTGGGTTGCTAACATTGTACCTGTGCCTAAGAAGGATGGACAAGTACGGATGTGTGTGGATTACCGGGATCTGAATAGAGCTAGCCCAAAGGATGATTTCCCTTTACCTCACATTGATATATTGGTTGACAACACAACTCAGTTCTCGGTATTTTCCTTCATGGATGGTTTTTCAGGATATAATCAGATCAGAATGTCACCCGAAGACATGGAGAAGACTACCTTCATCACACCTTGGGGCACATTTTGTTATAAGGTAATGCCTTTTGGATTGAAGAATGTCGGTGCTACCTATCAACGGGCTATGGTAACGTTATTCCACGACATGATCCACAAAGAAATCGAATTCTATGTGGATGACATGATTGCCAAGTCCCTCACTGAAGAAGATCATCTGGTAAATCTGCTGAAGTTGTTCAAGCGCTTGAGAAAATATGAGCTGAAGCTAAACCCCAACAAATGCACATTCGGGGTGCATTCTGGTAAGTTGCTGGGATTTATCGTAAGTGAAAAAGGAATAGAAGTTGATCCCGACAAAGTCAAGGCCATTCAGGAAATGCCTGCACCTAGGACTGAAAAGGAAGTTCGGGGGTTCTTAGGTAGATTGAACTACATATCGAGGTTCATATCTCACCTTACTGCAACTTGTGAACCCTTGTTCAAATTGTTAAGAAATGAACAAACGGTCAGGTGGAACGAAGATTGTCAAAAGGATTTTGACAAAATTAAGGAGTACTTACAAGAACCTCCAATTCTTATGCCTCCAGTCGAAGGAAGACCTCTAATAATGTACCTGACAGTATTAGAAGGGTCAATGGGGTGTGTGTTGGGCCAGCATGACGAGTCTGGTCGAAAAGAGTATGCAATATACTACCTAAGCAAAAAGTTTACCGACTGTGAACAACGTTATTCACTACTCGAGAAAACTTGTTGTGCTTTAGCGTGGGCTGCTCGCTGACTAAGACAGTATATGTTGACTCACATTACCTTGTTGATTTCAAAGATGGACCCCGTCAAGTACATATTTGAGAAGCCAACACTTACCGGAAGGGTTGCAAGATGGAAAATGATCCTGACAGAGTATGACATTTAGTATACATCCCAAAAGGCCATCAAAGGCAGTGTACTGTCTGACTATCTAGCTGAGCAACCCATTGATGATTATCAACCAATGAGATTTGACTTCCCTGATGAAGACATCATGTTTCTGAAAGCAAAAGATCATGAAGAGCTTGTTCACACTAAAGGGCCTGACCCAGAAGAAGAATGGACAATGATGTTTGATGGGGCTGTCAACATGAATGGTCGTGGAGTTGGTGCAGTGCTCATTACGCCTAAAGGAGTTCATATGCCTTTCTCGGTGAAACTCACCTTTGCATGAACTAACAATGAAGCTGAATACGAAGCCTGTATCATGGGTCTTGAGGAAGCCATTGACCTCAGGATCAAGACATTAATTGTATTCGGAGATTCAGCTTTGGTAATCAATCAGACCAACGACAAATGGTACACTCACCAAGAGCATCTAATACCATACCGTGACTATACGAGGAGATTATTGACTTTCTTCACAACAGTCAAACTTGAGTACATCCCTCGAGACGAAAATCAGTTCGCAGATGCTTTAGCTACCATTTCCTCCATGATCAAGGTTCAAACTGCCAATTATGTGCCTCGGATTTCGGTATCCAGACTTGACCGACCAGCATACGTATTCTCCATGGACATTGCTAAAGATGACAAAACTTGGTTCCACGACGTCAAATGCTTCTTAGAGAATCAAACATACCCACCCGGGGGATCATCCAATGATAAGAAGACATTAAGAAGGATGGCTGGTAGTTTCTTCCTTAATGCTGATGGTTCATTATACAAGCGAAACTTTGACATGGTTCTGCTCAGATGTGTTGATAAGAAAGAAGCAGACATGTTGATGCACGAGGTGCATGAAGGATCTTTTGGTACCCATGCTGGAGGACATGCAATGGCTAAAAAGTTATTAAGATCAGGTTACTACTGGATCACAATGGATGCAGACTGTTGTGCTTATGCCAGAAAATGCCACAAATGCCAGATCTACGCAGACAAAGTGCATGTGCCTCCAAATCCTCTGAACGTGATGTCTTCACCTTGGCCATTTGCCATGTGGGGAATTGACATGATTGGAAAGATCGAACCGACTGCTTCAAATGGTCACAAATTCATCCTGGTAGCCATTGATTACTTCACCAAATGGGTTGAAGCAGCTTCGTACGCAAACGTCACCAGATAAGTGGTGGCCAAATTTCTGAAAAGAGACACCATCTGTCGGTATGGAGTTCCTGAGCAGATCATTACTGATAATGGTTCCAATTTGAACAACAAAATGATGGCAGAACTGTGCCGGGACTTCAAAATCCAACATCACAACTCTTCTCCTTACATGCTAAAGATGAATGGCGCTGTTGAGGCAGCTAACAAAAACATCAAGAAGATTGTGCAGAAGATGGTGGTTACATACAAAGACTGGCATGAGATGCTACCACTTGCCTTGCATGGGTATCATACCTCAATCAGAACGTCCACTGGGGCAACACCTTATCAGCTTGTGTATGGTATGGAGGTAGTCCTACCTGTTGAAGTTGAGCCACCTTCCTTAAGGGTATTGATGGATGTCAAGCTGAATGAAGCAGAATGGGTCCGTTCTCGGTACAATCAGCTGAATCTGATCGAAGAAAAGAGGTTAGCTGCAATCAATCATGGGCAGCTATATCAGAAAATAATGAAGAAAGCCTTCGATCAGAAAGTCAGGCTTCGGGAATACCAAGTGGGAGATCTTGTGCTGAAAAGACTTCTTCCTCCTCATACAGACCATAGGGGCAAGTGGACTCCAAATTACGACGGTCCGTTCATAGTAAAGAAAGTTTTCTCTGGTGGAGTACTGATGCTCAATACTATTGATGGTGAAGATTTCTTATCTCCTGTGAACTCAGATGCAGTTAAAAAATACTTCGCATAAAAATGACCCGCTGGACATAAAAACAGAATGTAAGTCCAGGCAAAAATAGGGCATCCCGACGAGTCAAAAATAGAATAAAAGACTCGGGAAAAAAATGTGTGTACACCCGCTGAGTTGAAAAGCCACATTGGACAGCTCAGGCAAAAATGGGTATCCCGGTGGATTGAAAACCTAAAAGGGAGATCCACGCAAAATAAGGGAATAAGTGAACAACTGTACTCTGAATTCGTCTGTATCGCTCACGACACGACAAGCTTCGAAAGGTTAAAGCATCGGTCAGAATCAACCTTCTTCAGAAAGTAGGATGAGAAGAGCGTCAAGGTCATACAGGTCATAGCAAAGGAAGCTCATCGGAGCGTCATCAACATTGCCAGCACTTTTACTTTTTCAATTTGTAACAATCTCCTCATTCCAAGGGATTTGTTTCTTTGACTGTATTTGCCAGTTCAGGGCACCCAGATTAATAAAATCAGATTTCAGTCACACCTCATTTCGTACATTTTTGTTTCGTTTGCAAAATGTCCAATATCCATGATATAATATTTGCATAAAACAAATGAGCCATTCTTAAATAAATGCTTAGAGGAAATAATCTTACTTTCAGGAATATCTAACTCCTATGACGGGATCCGATAAGGGATACCTCGGGATACTTGTGCGTCTCTTTGTCTTAACAGGATTGCAGGTATTCAATACACAGCATGGGGCATGCCAAGCATCACTTCCCCAGCATACCTCCTCCAAACAGTATCTGGAATGTTGTTTCCCAGCAGAATTGTCAAGGCTTCCTCATCCCCAACCGGGATCCCCACAGTTATCTCTAGGAAGATCGTTCAATGATCTTTCCTTCCTCAAACAGAGTACCGGGTCCCTCAAAGATAAAAGAATCATCTCCCCACAGAGTTCCAGCCTCTCCCAGAAGAGCAATGCTTGAAACCCTTACACAACAAAGTGACGAAAGCTTCTTCCTTCCCAGCTGGTTTTCTCATTACAGGATAGATCCATCAATGATCTATTTCCCCAAGCAAAGTTGTATATCTTAACAAATCTACCGATGATCTCCCCCAGCTGGGATATCTCTCCAAGCAGATCAGCCAGAGATCTTCACAACAGCGAGATCCGAATCCCGGATCGGTTTCTTTTGCATAATTATAGCATTCGCATCATTTTCCCCATAAAGGCGTAGCATTCCGTCTAATACGGAACATTACGGCAAAAATCAAACATTTGCATGATCACAAGTCAGGCTCAAACCAGTCACCTGCAAATACCACCAACGTTTCATCAACAATGTATATAAAATCTAGATACCCCCTCTGCACTCTTCAACAAATACATGTTCCTATATACCCCTTTTGACACTCGTCCGTGTCTTACTATTCCCCTGCAGATATAAGCCAAATACCCTCTTTGCACTCTCAAAATACAGATACCTATATGCTCTTATGACACTCGTCTGTGTCACCTCTCCCCAACACGGTTGCCCAATCACTTGTTGCAAACCAAACACTCCTTTATCATATACTTTCTCGACACCCGTCCGTGTCATCATATCCCCACAAGTCGCCAGAACACCTTTTACACTCATAAGTTCATAACTTATACGCTTTCTTTTCTGACACCCGTCTGTGTCACCCTTCCCCAGCAAGTTGAACACTCGTCCGTGTCTTGCTCATACTTCACAATACTCATTCATACTTATACAGATACTCGTCTGTATCTTGTATATACACTTATTCCCCACAGATTCGAAACTCGTCCGTGTTCTTTGTTAACCAGTTGGTACTCGTACGTATCATCATCTCTAAACACGCGTCAGCGTTTGTTTCTACCGATACTCGTCCGTATAATGGTCTTAAGGATGCTCGTCCGCATCTTTAATCTATACACATCATCAAACACTTATACCTTTTATTTCTTAGACGTAAACACTCGTCCGTGTTTACTACTCCCCAGTAGGTCCCCAGCAGAACAACTTTTCTCCTATCCGACATTCGTCCTATGTCGTGATACTTTCGGCAGCCGTACCCTGCCAGGTGATCGTCCTTCACCTATGGATGACTTTCCCTCATCCTTTCCCCATCGGAGTCTCTATTATTGGAACCCTTTCCTATCCGGCATTCGTCCTATGTCGTGGTAAAGAGCAGTCGTCCCCTGCTAGGTGATCGTCCTTCACCTCTTGATGATCGTCCTTCATCATTTTATCCGATGGCCGTCCCATTCGTTGATCTTGTTATCCGACATTCGTCCTATGTCGTGATATTTAACAGTCGTACCCTGCTAGGTGATCGTCATTCACCTCTTGATGATCATCCTTCATCATGCTTATCCTATGGCCGTCCATATCGTCGACCTTTTCTATCCGACATTCGTCCTATGTCGTGATAAAGAGCAGCCGTCCCCTGCTAGGTGATCGTCCTTCACCTTTGATGACCGTCCCTCATCATTATTTCATTTATTCTTTAACCCGATGGCCGTCCCCATCGTTGTTTACTTTACTATTGCAAACTTGATGGCCATCCCCATCATTGTTTACTTTACTTTCCGAGCATGATGGTCATCCCCGTCATGATCTCTTTGTTTCCCCAGCATGTCGGTCGTCCCCGTCATTGCTTTATCCCAGTAGTCGTCCTTTGCTCGATGGTCGTCCTCCATCGTCTGCATTTGATGAATCATACTTTACTTTCTTTTACAATTTATAACCCTTTTCTTCTTCTCCCCAGTGAGTGAAAATTTTGGAATGTCTTTGGTATTCAACCACAAGTTATCTTGTTTGTCTGTTAAAGCCAGGCGCTTACATCCTGCACAGCTAACTCATGTTTGAATAGGGGCAGCTGTAAACACCCCAAATTTTCCCTCACTAAGTTCACACCATGGCTTGTGATCTTTCATGTTTGCATTAGTATAAGCATGTCATCTCATATTGCATTTTTGTTTCACTGCATAATTCAAGTTCATCTGCATCTAGGGTTTGTGATCTGAGCAATCCAAGGATCCATCTGAGCCATTCCAAAGGCCTCCAAGCATTACAAGAGGGTCCATGTGTGTTCTATCATCATATTCTATCCCTCAAAGATCAAGGAATTCAAAAAATCACAAGAAGTTGGAAAGCATGGAAGCAGAGCTAGGGTTTCACTGCACAGATGACCTGAAATTAGGGTTTTGGTTTCAGAGGCCATAACTCCAAATTTTTTGGTCATTCTTGTTTCTAATGGTCTCAATATGTTATAAGGATCATGTGTACCAAGTTTTATGAAGAAATTCATTGTGGAAGTCATATGTTCATTGGGTAACTTCTTGAGCAAGTCGGAGCAAAATCAGGGCATCTGAGGCCCCCAACAATGGAACCAAAGTGGAATTTTCATCAAATTGAAGTTATATGATCTTTATTTGATTATTGAAGTGCTTGGAAGTTCACAAAATTGAAGAAATTTGAGCTAAACCAAAAGTTGCCAAAAATGGAAATGACTTGTAATGGAAACTTTCCATTTTGGGAAAGTTCTTCAACCTCCTCTTTCTCAACCAAAAATGCTTCAAATGAAAAATTGTTAGTCATTAAAGTTATAGATTGGATCATTCCCTTTTCAAAAAGTACAAGAACAAGTTCTAATTCATTATGGAACTCAAGTTATGGCCTTGCAAAGTTGGCAAAAATCCTATAATTTTCACTTTCACACCAAAGAGGATATTTTACAATTTCACAAACCAAGTCATTTTGTGACCTCTAATCACTCTCTAAGCATCATACAAACATAATACATTGCATTGTGACTAAAATTGCCCAAAGAATCACAAGTTTCTATGGCTTGCATCACAAGAAATCTCAAAAGGGGAAAATCACATAACATTTGCAAAACCTATGAGATCTTTCCCTCCAAGCCATCCAGCTGCACAATCTCAATCTCATGGCTCTCCTTGATCAATGCTGAGCCAGGACATGCCATAGAACAGCTGCTACATGAGCCCATACCTCAAGTACACCATTTGTTGACTTTTTGCAAATCACCTCATACCAATCAGCTGCAGCCACAACCACTCTCTGACCAATAGGGTTATGTTATGTGGACCAAAATCAAGCCATAACACCACACACACAAGCTTGAAACCTCAGATACACCAAGTTTCACAAAATCATCTTCAAGCTTCAAACTTTCGAAACACTCTGTCCAGCCACTCAAACTTCAAATAAACTTCACCATTCAACTCACCGTCATCAATAGAACATTTCCCAACCATCAAACAAGCCTGAAACCCCACAAACACAAAACACGATTTCAGACCAGTTGAGGTGCATCCACTCAATCCAGCCATTTTAAACTCATTCCAAGCATTGCAACATCATCAGGGGGTCAAGTGAGGTGGATTTGCACAAGAGGGAAGGTCCAAAAGCTCCAGAAGTGAAAGCTTCAGCTCAGGTAGCTGTAAACACCCCAAATTTGCCCTCACTAAGTTCAAACCATGGCTTGTTATCTTTCATCTTTGCATAAGTTTAAGCATATCACATCATATTGCATATTTGTTTCACTACATTAGTTCAAGTTCATCTGCATCTAGGGTTTGTGATCTGAGCCATCCAGATTCATCTGAGCCACCCCAAAGATCCCAAATCACTCCAAGAGGGTCCATGTATGTTCAATCATCATTTTATATCCCTCAAAGATCAAGGAAGTCAAGAAATCACAAGAACTTGCAAAGCATGGAAGCTGAGCTAGGGTTTAACTGCACAGATGACCTGAAATTAGGGTTTTGGTTTCAGAGGCCATAACTCCAATTTTTTTGGTCATTCTTGTTTCAAAGGGTCTCAATATGTTATAAGGATCATGTGTACCAAGTTTGATGAAGAAATTCATTGTGGAAGTCATCTGTTCACTGGGTAACTTCTTGAGCAAGTCAGAGCAAAATCAGGGCATCTGAGGCCCCCATCAATGGACCCATAGTGGATTTTTCATCAAATTGAAGTTATATGATCTTTATTTGATCATTGAAGTGCTTAGAAGTTCACAAAATTGAAGAAAAGTGAGCTAAACCAAAAGTGGCCAAAAATGGAAATGACTTGTAATGTAAACTTTCCATTTTGGGAAAGTTTTTCAACCTCCTTTTTGTCAACCAAAAATGCTTCAAATGGAAAATTGTTGGTCATTAAAGTTGTATATTGGATCATTCCATTTTCAAAAAGTACAAGAACAAGTCCTAATTCATTATGGAACTCAAGTTATGGCTTGTCAAAGTTGGCAAAAATCACATAAATTTCAAGAATGCACCAAAGAGGGATTTTTGCAAAACCTCTTGCCAAGGCATTTTGTGACTTCAAACACACTTCTAATCATCATACCAACATAGCACGTTGTCTAAAACTCAGAATTTCCCAAGGAATTTCAAGATTTCATGCCTTGCCCATGAAGAAATCTCAAAGGGGCCAAAACTTCATGAAATTGCAAAATGACACATAACTTTGTCTCAACTTGCTGAATTGCCTCAAAACCATTTCCATGGACCTCCTTGATCCATGCTGCACATGGACAAGCCAAGAAGCCAACTGCACCATTGCCCATACCTCAAGTACAAAACTTTTGACTTTTTGGCAAGAAGCCCATACCAATCAGCTGCAGCCACCACCCACTCTCTGGCCTATTACATCATGTTATGTGGATCAAACCCGGGCCATAACACACAACATTGCAAGCAAAAACCTCAGATTCATCAAGTTCTCAAAAAATCATCCCTCTTGCAAAATCCTTCGAATCTCTCTGCTCACACACTAAAACTCCAAACCAATTTCACCATTCATCTCAAAATCATTCACTGAACAAAAAGCAACCATCAAACAAACCTCAAAGCACCTTTAACCTGAAACACGATTCTTGGCCAGTTGAGTTGCTACAACACAAACCAATCACTCTCAAAGCTTTTGAAGCATTCCATTGGTCTCAGGAGGGTCAAAGGAAGCTTTTTGCACAAATGAGGGGTCCTAAAAGCTCTCATATGCAATTCTCAAGCTCAGGTAACCATCCAAAAACATTTTTCCAGAACTCTATTTTTATGTTCCAATGTGAAAGAGCATGCTTCACTGATCATTATGTGCTTTGTATTTTTGAAAATGGTTAAGAAATGAGCTTGTATGCATGATCTGAAAGTTTTACCATTTTTGATTTTTCTCTTCGAATCTTGTGATTGAGCCATTATAAATCTGTTTTGAGGTTGGATTTGAGTCTAGGAAGATGAGAGGGTTTGATCTGGAGCTTTAGAGCTCCAGAAATGACCTAGGGGGTGAGGTTTTGAGATTTTCAGGGGAGGAGGCTGCCGGAGAAGACGACCGGAGCTCTTCTCCGGTGGCCTAAAAGTGATTAGTTGTCTAATTAGGGTTAGGGCAAGATTTGAATGAGGGCCATTGGATGTTTACTTCCCGCGTGTAGTGGGTGGACCAGATCATCTCATTAGTTTTTAATCTCCATTTAATTTAATTAATTAGGGTTAGTTAATTAATTAGGCAAGTTTGAATTCCCACCATTAGATCACGCGCCAAGTCAACTCCCGCCCCCCAGTTTTGAATCCTGTCCCTTGGATCATCATACCAGCTCATTAATTCATTTTTATTTCATATTTTCTCATTTGTTTTGCACATTTTATTTAAAATACCTAGAAAATTCCATAAAAAATTTTCTTCTACATTTTGCATCCAAATAATTTTCTTCACCCAAAAATATTTTTATTTTTATTTTTTGCATTAAAAAATCATTTTTATAATATTTAAATGTTTATTTTAATTAATTAATGGAAATTAATTAATTAAAATATCATTTAAGTTTCTAAAAATCCCAAAAAAAATCATATTGCATCTTAGGACATTTAGAAACATTGTCAAACCATTCATACAAATTTATTTTTGGTTTTGAATCATCTTTGACATTTTCTTGAATTTAGGGTTCATAAAATTCCCATTTTTGAACCCTAACTTCAAGAATTCTTTTCTGCCTAACCATGAATGGTATGACATTTATTCTTTTTGAATTGTTCTTCATTTAGCATGTAGTATCTAGCATATTTTTGTCATAAATTTATCTTGCATTTTTGATTTGATTTGCATTTTTTCCCTTAAGGTGCATTAAAACCCTAGATAACTTAGAAAAATCATAACTTTCATTAGGTTAAGAGTTAGGTCTTCTCCTTTGGGGTGTGATATCATATGGGGTTAGGGTTCCTTTAAGTTCATTTGCAATTTTTTATCTTATGTTTTGCTTCTGTTTTTGACTTTTGCATCTCATGTTGCATGAAAACCCTAATTTCTCATGTTCACTTGCATACATCTTGCATATGCATTCATTCAAGAACTTGCCATGACATTTCATACATTCACATGACTCTAAAGACATCATAGGACACATTAGAATCATGTTTGATCATTTCTTCATCCATTTGCCATGATATGCATTCATTTCATTCCATGAACTTTCATGTGCTTTCATGCTTCTTACATGCTTCATTTGAATTCTCATCACTTGTATGATCATCCATTACACTTGACATGCCTTTGCATCATCTCTTAGAATCATTTGCATCCTGAATATGCTTCTGGTTTTGGTTTTCATCCTTGCATACATTTCATTTTCATTTCATTTCATTTCTTTATGCTAACTTTTCAGGTGGTAAGTACTTTGAGAAGTGAATTTGCCTTCACTTCTCACTTCTCACTTCTCATCTCTTTTTTTTTGCATCCTTGCTGCATTTTGCCTTTGCTTTAGAGTGAGCTTGCTCATTCATGTTCTTCCTTCACTTTCGTTCTTCAAGTAACTTATCTTCTTAAGTGAAGTAAGTTAACTTGTTTCTTCTGCTTCTTCTCCTTTCATCTGCTTCTTCCTTGGTGGCTATTCTTGAAGATCTCTTGCAAGCCTCATAAACCATAGGAACACCCAAGAATGATAACAATTGGAGTTTGATTAGTCCCCATTTAGTTTTACCTTTGTGTTTTCTTTTGTGTCTCTCTTCTCATCTCATAATCAGAGACTAAACCTTTAAGGTTTTAAGGCTTTGTGATTAAGGTTATGCCTGCATCCTTCTCTTAGGATGGAGTGTATAACTTTAATCCTAAGTGTTAAACCCTTAATTTGTTTAAACCTCTTAATTAATCCATCTTAATAATCACTAAGACAATAGCTTGTAACTTGGGCCTTGCATTAGGGTTCTAATTCTTCCTTAATTGGTTAAGAAGGACTACCCCTAGTGTTAATGGACAAGTCCCCCTCAAGTTGTCTTACAAACCATAAAATTCATTTCTTAATCTTACCATTAACTAAAATCCACTTTAATAAAGGCTTGTTTTGTCATGAGGTTAATCCCTAATCATGGATTAAGTTGAGGTATCTTTCCTCAGCTTAAATGTTCTCATCTATTATCCTTCTATTAGGATGGTGTAATGGGTCCATTAAATCCTTGATTATGGCTTAAACTCATTAATTAACACTAAACAAAAACTCCAAAAAACATCTAAGTAATCACAAGTAGGTTAATGATCTTAATCCTACACCATGGTAATTAAGTTTGAGGTGCTTACTTCATACTTAAGGTATTCTCATTATCCCTAATCAAAGGGGCGATATGATGATTTTACTAACCCTTGGTTTAGGCTTAATCTCATTAACTTATGACAAACACAAAAAAGCAATAAAAGATTGAAAACACAAAAACAAACAATAATAGTCTCCTTCAGGATTCTTTTCTCATCACCCTCATTCACAAACGAGAACTTGCTTCTTCCGTCTAATGCAAGATAGTTAGCACCTGAGCCAGACATGTCATACACTTGAGCATAGACAAGCAGGCAGTTCATCAGTCAATTTATCTTTCAGTCTCTTCGAGTAGAACTACGGTGTTCTGACTTCCTCATTGCACGAGAGGATACATAGGCATAACTTAACAGTTATCGAACAAAAGTCTCTGTATATTCCCTCTCTTCCAGCATTATTCTCTTTAAGCCTCATTCTTGAGCATTTTCACTTCACTCTCCAGCACTAACACTTGTATATTTTCTTTTTCCAGCTTTTGCACATAGTTAGCACAAACACTACCCCCTTTAAACATAAACTTTTAAGCGTGGATCCTGTCGAGTACGGCGGACAATCTGGGTGCTAATACCTTCCCAGGTTGTAACCAACCCCCTTTCTTAGTTTCTCTGGTTCGCGACCATCTTATCCATATCTTTCTAGGTTTATGAAGCATTACCTTTCCTTCGGGATAAAAATGCCTAGCTGGAGACTCTTTTCACCTTCAATTCATTTTCTCCTCTCGCCAACCGTTCGCTCTTGTACCGGGATGCAAATCTTAGGGAGCGACAGTAGCCACCTTCAAATGTTTTTCCAGAACTTCTCTTTTATGTTATAGAATGATTCTATGTGTTCCCCTGATTACCATGATATGATTTGTTTCGAAAATGGTTGAGTTTTAAGAATTTCACAAGCTTATGAAATTTTTGGTTGATTTTCCGTTTTGCTTCGATTCATGCTGTTCATGTGAAATAAATGGATTTTGTTGATTGATTCTTGTTTAGAGTGATGTGAGGATCATTTTTGGAGAGTTTGATGCGTTTCTATGGAGTTTTGAGAGAGATAGGTAAGAGGAGTGGCCGGAGAAGATGACCGGAGCTTGCTCCGGTCACCTGAATGTGGTTAGGGTTAATTAATTAGGGTTAGTGTCCAGTTTGAATAACAGCCTTAAGATCTTACTTAGCGCGCGTTTCTACGGCCCATATCATTTCACTTAAACCCTAAACCTTAATTAATTTAATTAATTAGGTTAATTAATTCAAAAATGCCAGAACACATCCCAGCCTTTGATCTGCACGCGCAGTCAATGCATCCCCCCCAGTTTGAATCTGATCCATTGGATTGGATTACTTTCATTTATTTTAATTTTATTTTCAATTAAATTTCATTTTCTTTACCATTTTATTTTAAATACCTAGAAAAATTATAAATATATTTCCTTCTACATTTAAATTTCAAATATTTTTCTTCATCCAAAAACATTTTTATTTTTATTTTTTGCATTTAAAAATCATTTTAAAAATATTTAAATGTTTATCTTAATTAGTTAATGGAAATTAATTAATTAAAATACCATTTAGGTTTCCAAAAATCACAAAAAAATTCACATAGCATCTTAGGACATTTAGAAACATTGTCAAACCATTCACACAAATTTATTTTTGGTTTTGATCCAATTTTGACATTTTTCTTGAATTTAGGGTTCATAAAATTCCCTTTTTGGAACCCTAACTTTGAAAATTCTTTTCTGCCTAACCATGAAGGGTTTGGCAATGGTTCTTTTTGAATTGTTTTCCATATAGCATGTAGTTTCTAGGATATTTTTTTCATGAATTTATCTTTCATTTTCAATTTGATTTGCATTTTCCCTCTTAAGGTACCCAAAAACCCTAGTTAACTTAGAAAAATCACAACTTCTTTTAGGTTAAGAGTTAGACCTTCCCCTTTGGGGTATGATATCATATGGGGTTAGGGTTCCTCTGAGTTCATTTGCAATTTTTTATCATGTGTTTTGCTTCTGTTTTGGTCATTTGCATCTCATCCTTTCATGTAACCCTAATTTTGCATCCATACTTGCATCTTACATTGCATTGCATGAACATATGAACTTTCCATGACATTCTAAGAACTTGTATGCCATCTTAGACATCTTAAGACATTGCTTGAACATTGCTTGGTCATTTCTTCATACATTTGCTATGCCTTGCATCCATTTCATTTCATAAACATCCATGTGTTTTCATGCTTCCTACATGCTTCATTTGCATTCTTTCTCTTTGTATGAACATTCATAACACTTGGTATGCCTTTGCATCATGTCATAACACCATTTGCATCATGTGTTTTCTTCTGGTTTTGGTTTTTACCTTTGCTTATGCTTCATTTCACTTCATCTCTTTCCTTATGCTAACATTTTCAGGTGGTAAGTAAATTGAGAAGTGGATTTGCCTTCACTTCTCATTTCTCTTCATCTTCTTCATATGCATCCTTGCTGCATTTTTCATTGCTTTAGAGTGAGCTTTCTCATTCATGTTCATCTCTCACTTTCTTTCTCTAAGTCACTTATCTTCTTCAATGAAGTAAGTAACTTATTCATCTGTTTCTGCCTCCTTTCATCTGCTTCTTCCATTGGTGGCTTCTCTGAAGATCTCTTTTAAGCCTCACAAACCATAGGAACATCCAAGCATGACAATAATTAGGGTTGTGATTAGTCCCCCTTTTTCACCTTTGTGTCTTCCTTGTGTCTCTCTTCTCACCTCATCATTAGAGACTAAACCTTTAAGGCTTTAAGACTTTGGAATTAGGGTTATGCATGCATCCTTCTCTTAGGATGGAGTGTATAACTTTAATCCTAAGTGTTAAATCCTTAATTTGTTTAAACCTCTTAATCAATCCATCTAATAATCACTAAGACATTAACTTGTAACTTGGTCCTTGCATTAGGGTTCTAATTCTTCCTTTATGGTTAAGAAGGACTAACCCTAGTGTTTAATGGACAAGTCCCCCTCAAGTTGTCTTACAAACTTAAAATCCACTTCTTAATCTTATCCCTTATTTAAAATCCACTTTAATAAAGGCTTTTTTTGTCATGAGGTTAATCCCTAATCATGGATTAAGTTGAGGTATCTTCCTCAGCTTAAGTGTGCTCATCTATTATCCTTCTATTAGGATGGTGTAATGAGTTCACTAATCCTTGATTATAGCTTAAACTCATTACTTAACACTAAACAAAAACTCAAAAACATCTAAATAATCACAAGTAGATTAATGATCTTAATCCTACATCATCATGGTAATTAAGCTGAGATGTTTATCTCATACTTAAGGTATTCTCATTATCCCTGATCAAAGGAAGGATATGATGAGTTTACTAATCCTTGGTTTAGGCTTAAGCTCATTAACTTATGACAAACACAAAGCAATAAAAAACTAAAAACACAAAAAACAATCAATAATCATCTCCTTCGGGATTCTTTTCTCACCTCATTCACTCACAAACGGGAACTTGCTCCTTCCGTCTAATGCAAGACAATTAGCACTTGAGCCAAACAAGTCATACACTTGAGCATAGGCAAGCAAGCAGTTCACAGTCAATTTATCTTTCAGTCTCTTTGAGTCGAACTACGGTGTTCTGACTTCCTCATTGCACGGGAGGATACGTAGGCATAACTTAACTGTTATCGAACAAAAGTCTCTGTGTCTTCCCCCTCTTTCAGCATTCTTTTTAAGCCTCATCCCTGAGCATTCACCTTTTTGCACTGACACTTGTACATTCTTTTCTAGCTTTTGCACACAGACAGCACATACACCTACCCCTTTAAACACAATCTCTTAAGCGTTGATCCCGTCGAGTACGACGGACAATCTGGGAGCTAATACCTTCCCAGGTTGTAACCAACCCCCTTTCTCAGTTTCTCTGGTTCACAACCGTCTTATCCATATTTTCTTGGTTTATGCAGCATTACCTTTCCTTCGGGATAAAAATGCCTAGCTGGCGACTCTATTCACTTTCATTTCATTTCTCCTTTCGCCGATCGTTCGCGTCTGTACCCTATCTGACCGGGTGTCTTTTCAGGGAGCGACAAATTCATAATGTCCATAACGGGTTTTGAATGCAGTCTTCGGTACATCAGAACTTTTTACACGAATCTGATGATAACCCGACATCAAATAAATCTTCGAGAACACGCAGACTCCTTTCAGTTGATCCAAAAGGTCGTCTATTCTAGGTAGAGGATACTAGTGACCTTGTTCAACTTACGGTAATCAATGCACAACCGCGTACCATCGTCCTTCTTCGTTACCAACAAAATAAGAGCTCCCCACAGTGAAACACTTGGTCTAACAAAATGCTTCACCATCAAATCTTTTAACTGATCTTTCAATTCTCTTAATTCAAGCGGTGCCATCCGATAAGGGGAAACATATATAGGAGCCGTCCCCGGTATCAGGTCAACTGAGAACTCAACTTCCCTCACAGGAGGCAAGGAAGTGATGTCCTCGGGAAAAACTTCAGGAAACTCATAAACTATTGGGATATTCATAACTTGTTGATCGTTACTCTCCTCTTTAGGAAGGACTAGTAAAACAAATTTCTCTTTTTCAAACAAAAAGTTTACCATTCCAACCGTACCTTCTAAGATTATTGTCAACACATCTTTCGGAGGAGCTTCCACGGATGGAATGATGATTAATTTCTCTTCACACCCGATAAACACAGAATTAGCAGATAGCCAATCCATTCCAAAAATAACGTCGACCTTCTTAAGGGGTAGACAAATAAGATCAATCTGGAAAACTCTACCATCCATAGACAAAGTACAATTTTCACGCATAAGTGGTGTCTCAACGGTTTCATCCATAACGGTAGTAACCACCATAGGAGGAGACAATGGAATAACTCGTAACCCAAGTTGCTTCACACAACGAGTAGACAGAAAAGAATGTGTTGATCCACAATTAAATAAAACAAGACAAGGATGTCCATTAACAAGACATGTACCAGCAATCAGAGAGTTGTCGGCTTTAGTCTTCCTCGCATCCATAGTATAAACCTTTCCTTGAACCTGATTCCTTTTCCGTGGAAAACCTCTAGCAATATGTCCTTCTTTCTGACAATAGTAACAAGTCACACCACCCGGACCACATCCTCCATAAGGATTCTTATGACACTTAGGGCTTGAAGGAGGAGTAATAGGTCTAGGATTCACCATGTGCTTCCCTTTGAAGGATTGGGGGCTGGGCCTAAACGGTTGATTCGCCCTCCCCCGATAACTTTGAACAACTCTTCCAGCATTCCCTTCAGCCTGCACTTTCTTCAAACTATGCTCAACCACATAACATTGCCTCAACAATTCAGAATAAGTAGTGAACTCCCTCTTAGAGACACTATGAGAAATTCCAGCCCTTAATCCAAATAAAAACTGGTTAATTTTCCACTTCTCATCCAGAGCATACATAGCTTGTCTTGAATAAGCAGCCATGTCTTCAAACTTTTCTGCATAGCTGGCCACAGTCATATTTCCCTATCTAAGCTGCTGAAACTCAAACTTCTTCTGGGTCCTCAGAGAACTTGGAAAATATTTCTCCATAAAAGTTTCCTTAAACTATTCCCACACCTTTAGAACCCCTTGCGCAGTCATGAGAAGATTCTCTCCATACCAGTTATCCATTCATGAGCTTTTACCGGATCTAATCCGCCATGAAATTCTTAAGGGTTCATGCAGAAAAAGTCATGGAAAGTTCCACCTTCAGTTTCAGGAACAACCACTTGAGGATGAAGACCCCATTCATTTGGTGAACCATCTCCTGCATAAACTGGTGTTATTTTTGATGCATCTGCTGTATGAACTGATACAATGGAGCATTCCCATTGTCGCCCAGTGGATTCCCAATTGGAGGAGTGGCAATGTGCCAACCACTGGTTCTATGTCCACTAGACATATCCCTAAATGTTATCAAAACAATATTAAGTTAACCAGGCTCAATACCATAAACATAACATATAGTTCTATAGCGAGATTACGTATATGAACGGAAATAAGTACTTATAATATTCCAAGGCTAGGTTGAGGATACGACCTGCTCTGATACCAATTGTAATACTCATATATAAAATACATACATCAAAGCATATTTTTCATATATAAGTTCAAGTTTGGTACTGAAATACAAGTTCTTAGTACAACACATTGTAAAATTTTAGCCAACTAAATACATAAGGTACTACATCAAAAGGCTAACAATAATACAAGATTTCAAAACAAAAAGGAAATTAAGAACTAGATCCTAAGATCTCAAAATATCCACAATGGAAGAAAATTCATCGATAAGCAAGGATAATCAAACAACCTTATCCTCACCCTTCACGGAACTTGAAGTACATGTAAAATAATAACAACAACATGTGGTGAGATAAAACCATCTCAGTGAGTTCCGTATCTTAGAGTTCTCTCGACTCTTAAGGTTCGAATTTATCAATTACTCAGGTAAATGGTCACCTCTCTACAGGGAACCAAGACAAGATGGAAAAGTCCATACACGCTCTGAACACCTTACGTGGAACTCAGTGGAATATCCATTGTAAGTGTTATCGACAAGACTTCCTATGTGACTCAGTGTAATACCCACCACAAGTCACTACCTAAGTCTTTACGGATGCTTCTCGTGGGACTAATTATAACCCACCTCAAGACTTACTCAAGACTTCACCGACAAGGGTTCCATGGGAGTCAGTGTAATACCCAGCACAAGCCACTACCATCACCTCACCAACAGTACCTCAAACCTTTACGGATGCTTCCCGTGGGACTAATCATAACCCACCTCAAGACTTACTCAAGACTTCACCGACAAGGGTTCCATGGGAGTCAGTGTAATACCCACCACAAGCCACTACCATCACCTCACCAACGGTACCTTAAACCTTTACGGATGCTTCACGTGGGACTCAATGTCACCCACCTCAATACTTACTCAAGACCGTACCGTGGTAAACAATGCAAACGCACTCAAGTTTTTACGGATGCTTCTCGTGGGACTAAATATTACCCACCTCAAGACTTACTTAAAACTTCCTGGGCAAGGCTTCCCGTGGGACTCAGTGTAATACCCACCACAAGCCACTACCCACCTATCCAACATTTTCGCATCAACCTAGGGTAGTCCTAAACATCTCACAAGTTATATCTTTTTATTTCCAAAAGCTCACAATTTCCTCACTAATATGATTTGCAATTAATTAGAAAAGTCGACTCAAAATAATATCTCTCAGTCTCATAAGATAGAACATATTATTAGCTTTAAATCGATATAAAGAATAGTTAAATTGGATAGGGGATGGAGAAGTTATGAATTTTTAAGGAAAGTTCAAAATAATATTTTATGCACATAACAGTGGTAACCAGTTACTACCCAGAGGGTAACCGATTACCAGTGTAAAATTTGCACACAGAACTCAGTTTTTCAACAGGTAACCGGTTACTAGCCAGAGGGTAACGAATTACTTGCAGACAGTAGCAAAAAATGTTGCGTTTTGAAATACAGAACTTCCCCAAATCCTATCCAAATAACACCAGACCTATAAACAATTAACAACATATGTTTCTACACATATAGTCAGCATACTCATGCATTTAATCGATATTTCAACTGTTCAAACTCTCGATTCCACGATTTCTAGCATTTTCCCTAAACATCAAGAACTCTAAAATCTCTAAAAATAAAAGCATCTATCTAGAACTCACCTCTACCAAAGATGATTGAGAAGATTGAGAGATGAATGAATGATGAACTTCAAGATCAATAGCTTCTTCTTCTTCTTCTTCTCCAAGCTTTTCCCTTCTTCTCACTTTCCTCTTCTTTCTCTTCCTTTTCCCCTTTCTCTTGTTATGTTTCTATGTTTTTACCATAAAGAAAACCAACTTAGGTTTATACGGGAAAAGTATAATTTCCTCCCAACGGGTCCAAATAGAGGGTATCCAAAAATGTCTCTTAATCAACAATTTTAATAAAATCTATGAGTCAGATAATATTAGTTAATATAAATTAATTCACTGATTGCTCCAATTATTTTTGTTAAAACATCTCAAAGCAACCCGAAACCCTATTGATATCAATTAGTATTATTCAGAGCCTTAAAAATAAATTATGGGGTATTACATTATTATAGTTGGTACAACGTTCCCTGTGAATTTTTGTAGTTTTCCCTGCGGATGTTGATGTATACGGGTAGGGATGCCCCTTTGCATCCTATTTTTTTTTTTGGAATGAAGATTTTGCTTATAAAGAAAAACAATAATGGTTTCCCTAAGAATATTAATGCTAAATATCTAATTCTAAATATCTAGGAAACCTTTGAGTATAGAATTATAGCTTTGTGTAATATTATCGTAAAAATTATCACTAAAAGTATGGCTAATTGAGTTTTAAAAGAGTTCTTCCTTGCATCATTAGTGATAACCAAAGTGCCTTTGTCCAAAATAGATTAATCAATGACAACACAAACATTTCTTTTGAAATGTTCTTAAATTTGGACTGTCTTATTTTTATAGAAAAAATAAAAAATGGGAAGCAAGATGTTGCGAAAGTTGTGGAGCACGTCTTAGCTCATCTGGTTCTGTGTTTGGTTCAAGAGGTTATATTACAAATGTTTGTTCAGGTTCGTTCAATCCAAGTTTCTGCTGAATTTACTTTTAAATAAAGATTTGGTTGTAAGAAAATTATTGATAAAGATGTCAGAAACATATGTATTTGATTCCATAGGTGATTACAAGATTTGGTTCGGTTTTGTTTAGTCTAAGGTTATGCTGAAGTTGTATTGAAAAAAATATTTAATTGGCTAATGCTTATTGACAAACTATTGAATAATATGTCTTAAACAGGTTTTGTGACATTTGGGCGTGAGTGCTGTAGAGATTGGGTTCTATTTTTCTTCAGATTTTATTCAAGATTCGTTCAGGATTAATTCTTCCAAAAGTCTTTTGGTTGCAAATTATTTTAATCTAAAGAAGTTTGGAAAAGATTTGACTAAATCATTTTATTATAGAGAATATCTAAATTTAATATGGTTTAAATCAAAGATTTAGATTTTCATTTACTAAAATATTTGGAGCTGAATTATTTAAAGGAGATTTGTTTCATTTTATATCCGAGTGTTGGGGTGTATTTGAAGGCCTCAAGCTTACAAAGAGTTTGGGGTTGAAAAGAGTGTAGCTCAACATCGATTCCAAGAGTTTGGTTAAGGTGTTAACTGAAGATGGGAATATTATTCCAATGTGCAGGTCAATTATATCCGAAATAAAAGTTTTGATCAAAGACCGTGAAGTTGTTTCTATAGATCACATTTATAGAGAAGCAAATGGTTGCGCGGATATCTTAGCCAATTTGGGATACACTATCAAGGAATTCATTATTTTTAATGGAATTCCAGAAGTCTTGATTACGCAATTTGATATAGATAAGTCGTTGTGTGTTGATCCATCTATTGGGTTGGATTAGTTGTTTCCTTTTTCTTAGGCTTAGGCCCTCTTTGTTTCCAAAAAAAAGATTTGATTAATTAAGTGCCTTTTGGTTTAAAGAAAATAATATTGAATTTGATTTAATCAGGAGGCTTATCATGTATCCTTTACTTGAGAAGTTTGAATTGGTGATTTATATCAAGTAAAGATTTTATTTGATTTGTTCAAGATTCATAATTTTGTTATGTGTTCAGATGTTAAATCAAATGTTCCATTATCTATGGGATATCTTGTCTCGGACGGGTTATTTAGAGTGCACAATAAATTGAAGTATATATTGTCATTTTAAGATTTGATTCCTTTTCTATTATAACAGAGATATAAAGATATAAATGTGTTAGCGTGAGTTTGGATTTGGAAAAGATCTGTTTTTAGCAAGATTGTATTTGGAGTGCTTATTTGTTCAAGATTTGTATAAATCAAGGATCTCAATCTTCATAATAAATATTTGATTGCTTATGTGAGTTTTTGGGAGATATGATCTAAATAAAATGCAACAATTTTTTTAGATGTTTAGATTAATTTTGTAAGTTGTCAATTAAGATTGGAAATCAATATTATTTAAGATTAATCTCTTGTGATTTTTAGAAGATCAACCATATTCAAGATGAAGATCCTACAAGGCTTTAGAGTTGAACTTTGTGCTGCTATATAAGGAGGCATTCTTCTTTGTGATGACACAGAACTTTAGAGAAAACTCCTACTTTATAGGAGATTTTTTAGTTGAGTTTTTTTGTTTTTTATTGTTAAACTCTATTCGTTAGTGACGTCCATATTCATGGGAATAAAGTTTTGTTTAGAGTTGTAATGATTTCATAATTCATATACTTTTGTAATTGTCCAAACACTTGGGAGAGTATTTGAGTGAAAGTCAGAGGTGTCTCAGATTCAGAAGGAGCCCTTATCGAATATTCACGAGTAGTATTAGAAAAGAGGCACTAGACGAAGTGAGTTCAGATAATACCAATTGTACTTCTGACTATTAGGAGTAGAGTTCTTTATATAGGGAGTCTTGAATATAAATTCATGCGTAATATTAGGAAAAATGGTATTGAACCAGGAGGATTCAACTAAGATCAATTTTTACTTCTAACTATTAAGAGTGAATTTCTTTTCATTGGGTTAACAGTCTCCAGACGTAGGTGATTTGTATCGAACAGGGTTAGTAATTCTTGTGTTATTTATAATTTGCTTTAATTATTTATGCTATGTAATTATCTTGTCATACACATTGTGCTAGACATTATGTTTGATATATTTTCGTCTAAAGAACATAATTTCAATTCGTATTAGAGCAAACACCATGTTTTGTTTGGGTGTGTTCAAGGGTTCTTATTGTGTTTAAGATGGAGATTTCCAAACAAGGAGGATCAGTTAATCGACCAATGATTCTTGATGGTACTAAGAATCCTCCAAAGATTGTAGCTAAAAAATTTAAAAACCAAACATAAGATGATATTGAAGGAGAAAAGAAAAACAATATGGTTGGTCGAAAAATGATTTTCAAACTGAAATGGAAGATGTTGAAGATGATGTGAAGGACATTCTGGAAGAAATTTTGGTTACCCCACTCAATAAAAACAAGAAAATTGATGTTCGAAAAAATATTCCCACAAATGTTCCTATTGCTCCCAAAGACAATGTGTCTTTCCATTCTTAGGAAAATGTTTTAAAGTGGGAAGATGTGTATTAGAGGAGGATAACCCTTGAAAGGGAGCTATCAAAGGAATACTTGACATTTAAAGAGGTTGTTCAACTACTGGAGGATGTCATTATGAAAAGTAATAGAATTATTATTATAATTCATATTTATGTTGATGACATTATGTTTTTCAGGATGTCAAGTAAGATGTTATATCATCTTGTTCAACAAATATACGTTGAATTTGAGATGCATATGGTAGGTGAACTTACCTACTTACATGATTTTCTAGTGAAGCAAAAGAAGGATGGAATCTTTGATTCCCAAAGTATATATGCTCGAAGTAGTTATGCTCAAACAATGTGGAGTAACAAAATGCTCAAAGAAGTGACACATGATGCCATGACATTACTGGGACAACAAGTTATTGTGCTTAAATTTCCAAAAAGACCACTTTTTTGTTTTGTTTTCGCTTTCGTGCCTCAAACTAATCTCCAATTTTGCAATTTCATCTACAAAGTTCTATAGTCAATATAAAAGCATGTTAGGAATAATGAAAGGACTGAATAATTATGGCATTCCAAAGAATAGATCAAAGAAAAGGCATGGAAAAGTTGTTGCTGTTACAGAAGCTCATATAATTTGTATGAAAGGCATAACAATTATAGGAAAGGCTGATGAGGAGTTCGAAGGTGTTTCTTTTCTCGTAAAGCCTAGGGAACTTCAAGGTAAAATATATGGAACATTATCTTGTTTGATACTATTGTTATTTATGTGCCAAAAAACCC
This sequence comes from Lathyrus aphaca, assembly GCA_963966055.1. Lineage (NCBI taxonomy): Eukaryota > Viridiplantae > Streptophyta > Magnoliopsida > Fabales > Fabaceae > Lathyrus > Lathyrus aphaca. The sequence continues at coordinate 118,422,167 of OZ014521.1, read as the reverse complement.
GCATGCCATGTTGGTGACTAAGTTTCCAACTCGGAAGGAGGATGAGTAAGTTATCCCTGATAATCATAAAGTGAATTATGTGAGTGACTACATCGACAATATTGTTAATGATTTTGCCAATACTGATGAGATTTCTTTCCCTGAGAATAATGAAGTTCATGTAAGGTCTGTCCCTATCAATGAAGGTGTGAGTAAGGATGTTGGTCTTACTAAAAAGTCTTGCAAGAATTCCAATAAAATGGTGGAAAATAAAAAGGTTATGTTGAAGCTTAAGTTTATTCTTGTTAAGAAGATCCATAGTCCTACCAAGACAAATAAGATACCCAAGAAGAAGGAGAATACTAGTAAGAAGAAAAAATTTGTAGTTGTCAGTAAGAAATTGACTAGGAAGAAAAAGGTTTCCTCAAAAGGGAAAATGCTCCTATTATAGAAGTTGCAGAGCATGATGTCAAGGAACTTGTCATGAATATATTGCATGACAATGCTAAAAAAATAATGAGCAGGATTTAAAGCGAGTGATAAATTTTAAAATGTTTATTGAAGGAAATATGCTTCCTAAGAACTATCCATTTGTTTCTTTACATTTTGAAGATAGTAAATTCAAATGAAATTTTGTTTACATTAGGAATATGGCTCTTAATAAACTATATGATTAAATTATGGAGCTTACTAGTGATTCTCAATTGTTGAAGATAATGCTGAATGTTGGAGCTTGTTATCCTAATTTGGTGAAGGAAGTTGTGGTTAAGAATGATAATATTGCTTATTAGTTGTCGAATTTCAATTGCAAGTTATTTGCTAGGAAAGATGTCATTGACATTAGTCTTCCTAATTTTACTTTTATTGATGAATATGCTTTGCAATCAGAAGCAATTTGTTGATGCATCACTAGTTGTCTATACCAGGTAGGAAATCTTGTTGCCTTGGAATGTGGGGAATGTTATCTTTGTCAATTTTTTTAACATGATGAGTCTCATGGAATCTAGCCACTTATTTATGTTCTCTCTTTAATTTGTGGCACTCAGAGTGTTCAAAAGAAAAATGTTGTTACTTGTTATGATGAGATTGGTATTACCCCAAATGTTTTAACTTTAAGCTACATGTTGAATATTGGGAAAGATGTTGCTGAAATTGTGATACACATCATTGCACCTTTTGAAGAAACTAATATAATTTCTTATGGAGAAATACTTTTTGGGCCTATGAGAAGTCGTGTTTTCAAAGGCTTTGATTCATGAAAGACATACTCTCATCTTATTAAAAAAAGTGTGGCCTCCCAAATCTACTGGAGCTTCTGCTACTGCAATATTGATGTTCAAGTGTGATGTGCGAAACCTGTTCTATGGAACATGTTCCCTTTTTTATGAAATTATGGGAGATGATAATGTGATGATATGAAAGAAATATTATTGCTTTTATCTGGTGTTCCTAAGAAGTTGTGTACTACTATTATCTATAAACTCGTGCTTATGGTTGTATTTAGCTAACATATTTTGGTTTAGATGCACTCAGATAATTATGTTGTCGCTCCCGAAGATTTGCATCCCGGTGCAGACGCGAACGGTCGGCGAAAGGAGAAAAAGGAAATGAACTGAATAGAGTCGCCAGCTAGGCATTTTTATCCCGAAGGAAAGGTAATGCTGCATAAACCTAGAAAAAAGATGGATAAGACGGTTGCGAACCAGAGAAACTGAGAAAGGGGGTTGGTTACAACCTGGGAAGGTATTAGCACCCAGATTGTCCGTCGTACTCGACGGGATTCACGCTTACAAGATTGTGTTTAAAGGGGTAGGTGTATGTGCTATCTGTGTGCAAAAAGCTAAAGAATGAATGTACAGGTGTCAGTGCAAAAGGGTGAATTGCTCAGGAATTGAGGCTTTTAGAAAGGATGCTGAAAGAGGGGGATGACAAAGAGACTTTTGTTCGATAACTGTTAAGTTATGCCTACGTATCCTCTCGTGCAATGAGGAAGTCAGAACACCGTAGTTCGACCCAAAGAGACTGAAAGTAAATTGACTGTGAACTGCTTGCTTGTCTATGCCCAAGTGTATGACTCGTCTGGCTCGAGTGCTAACTGTCTTGCATTAGACGGAAGAAGCAAGTTCTCGTTTATGAATGAGTGTGATGAGAAAAGAATCCCGAAGGAGACGACTATTGTTTGTTTTTGTTTTTTCAGTTTTGTTATTGTTTTTGGTATTTTGCATAAGTTAATGAGCTTAAGCCTAAATCAAGGGTTGTAGACTCATTATATCCTCCCTGATTAAGGATAATGAGTATACTTAAGTATGAGATAAGCATCTCAACTTAATTACCATGATGATGTAGGATTAATATTATTATCCTACTTGTGATTAATTAGGTGTTTTTGGGTTTTTGTTTAGTGTCAAGTAATGAGTTTAATCTCTGATCACAGATTAGTGAACTCATTACACCTTCCTAATAGAAGGATAATAGATGAGAACATTTAAGCTGAGGAAGATACCTCAACTTAATCCATGGTTAAGGATTAAATTCATTATATGAAAAACCTTTATTAAGTGGATTTTAATTAAGGTATGAGATTAATAAGTGGATTTTATGGTTTGTAAGACAACTTGAGGGGGACTTGTCCATTAAACACTAGGGTTAGTCCCTCTTAACCATAAGGAAGAGATAGAACCCTAATGTAAGGCCCAAGTTACAAGATAAAGTCTTAATGATTATTAGTGTGATTTGAGTAAGAGGTTTAAACAAATTAAAGGTTTAACACTTAGGATTAAAGTTATACACTCCATCCTAAGAGAAGGATGCAGGCATAACCCTAATTCCAAAGTCCTAAAGCTTTAAGAGTTTAGTCTCTGATTATTGAGATGAGAAGAGAGACTCAAGGAGACTCAAAGGTAAACGTCTAAGGGGGACTATACAAACCTAAAAGTTATCATGCTTGGATATCCTATGGTTTGTAAGGCTTAAGAGGAAAGATCTTCAAGGCCACCAATGGAAGAAGCAGATGAAAAGAGAAGGAAGAAGAATAATAAGTTACTTACTTCCTGAAGAAGATAAGTAACTTAAAGGAAGAAAGTGAGAAAGATGGAACATAAGTGAACAAGTTCACTTCAAAGACATGAAAAAAAAATGCATATGAATGAGATAAGAAGAGGTGGGAAGTGAAGACAAATCCACCTCCCAAATAACTTATCAAAAGATCCTGAAAAGTTAGTATGAATGCATAAGACATAAAGCATGAAGAAATGAAATGAAATGAGATGCAAGGACCAAAGTCAGAAGTGATTATGCAATGCAAATGGCATATGAGATGATGCAAATCCAAACAATGTGCATATGAATGTACATACAAAGATGGGATGCAAAGGAAGCATGCTTAGAAGCTTGAAAACACATGGATGTTTATGGAATGTAATGAATGCAAGACATAGCAAATGAATGAAGAAATGATCAAGAAATGTTCAAGTATATCTTAAGATGTCTAATATGTCATACGAATTCTTGAAATGTCATGGCAAGTTCATGTGATGATGATATGCAAAGGGGAATGCAAATGAACATGAGAAATTAGGGTTTTATGAACATATGAGATGCAAATGAACAAAACAGAAGCATACAACATGATAAAAATTGAAATCAAGCTCACAAAAACCCTAAACCCATACAATATCACATCCCAAAGGAGAAGGTCAGAAGTTAAATCTATTGAAAGTTATGATTTTTCTAAGTTTGCTAGGTTTTTTGGGTGATTCTCAAAGGAAAATGCAAATCAATTTGAAAATGCAAGATAAATTCATGAGGAAAATAGCCTAGAAACTACATGCAATATGTGAAATGATGTAAAAAGAATCAAGTTCAAACTCTTCATGGTAGGCAGAAATGAATTTTTCAAATTAGGATTAAAAAATGTGATTTTAAAGAACCCTAATTCAAAGAAAATTGTGTCATTATGATCAAACCTAAAAAGAAATTTGTATGAAGAGTTTGAAAATGTTTCTAAATGTATTGGAATGGTTCATGATTTTTTGGTGATTTTTAGAAACCTAAATGTATTTTTAATTAATTAAAATCAATTAATTAATTAAAAATAACATTTAAATATTTTAAAAATACTTTTTAAATGCAAAAAATAAAATAAAAATTATTTTTGGGTTGAGAAAAATATTTGGATCAGAAATGCAAAAGGAAATATTTTTGTGATGAGTTTTACTATTTTAAATAAATTATGCAAAAGAAGTAGAATAAAATGAAAATAAAATGAATATAAATTCAAGTCAACTGATCCAAGGCTCCAGATTCAAAGGCTGGTTGACTAGCGCGTAAATGGGTGGCTGGGATTCAATCTGAGTAATTTAAATTAATTAACCTAATTAAATGAGATTAGGGTTAAGTGGATCATTCCTGGCCATTCGTACACGCGGGTAAAACACATCCAAGGGTCAGAATTCAAACTAACCTAATTAATTAAAATTATGCCCTAATGACTTTCAGGTGGCCGGAGAAGACCTCCGGTCATCTTCTCCGGCCAGACTCCCTCCCTGAATCTCTCAAAACTCCACAAAAACTCACCACAAGCTCCAGAATTGATCTTTAAACATCAACAAACTCAAATCCAACAACAAAAACAATTAATCATGCATGAATAGAGAGAATCGAAGAAGAACAAAAATTAGGTCAAAGTTTCAGAGATACGGTTCATGCTTGTTTCTTCATCATTTTCAAAAACAACAAGTGCAGTGTAATCAGGAGAGCATGGGGAACATTTCTAGAACATAAAATAAGACTTATGGAAAAAAAGTTCTAAGGAGCTACCTGAGATGAAGCTTTCACTCCCTGAGCTTTCTGGCCTTTTCTTTGGTTCAATCCACCTCCAATGAACCCCCTGGTGATGTTACAATGCTTAGAACAAGTTTGTATGGCCTGGTTTGTGAGGTTTAGTTCATCTGCACCAAGAATCGTGTTTTGGTTTGGCTGTGTTTTAGGGCTTTTCAGTGGGTGGTTTATGTTTTATGAGTGATTTGAAGATGATTGGTGAAGTTAGTTTTGAAGTTTGATGGTTGTGTTTTGAGTTTTGAAGGGATAAAGCTCTATGGTGATTTTGTGAATTCTGATTTGAGAGAGCTTGTAGGCTTGGTTCTTGTATCAAATGAGCTCCATAACCTTTGTTTGTAATGTCTTGATTGGTCAGAGAGTGGTTAGTGGCACAACTTGATTGGTATGAGAGGTTTTACAAAAAAGTCAAATTTGTGTACTTGAGGTATGGGCATGGTGCAGAGTTGTTTCAAGGGGTGTCTTGGCCTCAGCAGAGTTTGTGGATGGCCCTTGGATCAATAGAGTGCAGCTGGAAGGCTTGGATGAAGAGATATAATGTTTATGCATATTGGCCACTTTGAAATTTCTTGTGAATCAAGCCATGAAAATGCCAAATTCTCGGGCCAATTCTGGTTTAGGCAAGTTGTATTGTCATGTTATGAAGTGTTTGTGCACATTAAAGGTCACTTAGAAGCTTGAAATGCCAATATGCAAAAATCCCTTTTTGACATGAACTTGATAATTATGTGATTTTTGCCAACTTTGAAAGGCCATATCTTGAGTTCTAGGATGAATCAAGACATGTTCTAGTAATTTTTGAAAAGGGAAAGACCTAATCTACAACTTTCATGTCCAAGAATTTTTCATTTGAAGCATTTTTGGTCATGAAAGAGGAGGTTGAAAATCTTTCCCAAAATGGAAAGTTTCCATTACAAGTCATTTCCTAAAATGGCAAGTTTGCAATTGGCTCAAAATTCTTCAATCTTTTGAACTTCCAACCACTTCTAAGATCAAATAAAGATCATATAACTTAAATTTGATGAAAATGATCCTTTGGTACCCTTGTTGGGGGCCTCAGATGCCTTGATTTTGACTTAACTTGCTCAAGAAGTTACCCAATGAGCAGATGACTTCCATAATGAATTTATTCATCAAACTTGGTACACATGATCCTTATAACATATTAAGTACATTAGAAATAAGAATGGCCAAAAAATTTGGAGTTAAGGCCTCTGAAACCAAAACCCTAATTTTGGTTATCTGTGTAGTGAAAGCCCTAGCTCTGCTTCCATGTCTTTGCCCATTTTGTGATTTCTTGACTTCCATGAACTTTGGGGAGCATAATATGATCATAGAACAAACATGGACCCTCTTGGAAAGCTTCAATACCATTGGGATGGCTCAGATTGATTCTTGGATTGCTCAGATCACAAACCCTAGATGCAGATGAAAATGGTACTATGCAGTGAAACAAATATGCAATATGAGATGGTATGCCTATGCTAATGCAAAAATGAAAGATCACAAGCCATGGTGTGAGAAAAAGTGAGGGCAAATTTGGGGTGTTTACAGCTGCCCCTATTCAAGCATGAGTTAGCTGTGCAGGGTGTAAGCGCCTGGCTTAACAGACAAACAAGATAACTTGTGGTTGAATACCAAAGACAGTCCGAAATTTGCACTCGCTGGGGAGAAGAAGAAAAGGGATATAAATTGTAAAAGGTAGTATAGTATGATTATCAAATGAAGGCGATGGAGGACGATCATCGAGCAGAGGACGACTGCTAGGGATAAACGGTAAGCTAAGAAATGACGGGGACGACCGACAAGCTGGGGAAATAGAGAAACCGCGACGGGGACGGCCATCGGGTAATAAAATAAGATTATCTGGGGATTTAGACAAGCATATATGGGGACGACCATCAGGCTTGGAAAGTAAAGTAAACAACGATGGGGACGACCATCGGGCTGAAAGAATAAATGAAATATTTGATGAGGGACGGTCATCAGAGGTGAAGGACGATCACCTAACAAGGGACGGCTGCTGAAAATATCATGACATATGACGAATGTCGGATAAAAAGGATCAACGATGGGGACTGCCATCGGATAAGCATGATGAAGGACGATCATCAAGAGGTGAAGGACGATCACCTAGCAGGGTACGACTGCTCTTGGGGATTATCACGACAGAGGACGAATGTCGGATAACAAGATCAACGATGGGGACGACCATCAGATAAATGATGAGGTACGATCATCAAAAGGTGAAGGACGATCACCTAGCAGGGGACGGATGCTACAAATATCACGACATAGGACGAATGTCGGATAGAAGGTTCCAATAATGGAGATTCCACTAGGGAAAGGATGAGGGACGGTCATCCAAAGGTGAAGGACGATCACCTGGCAGGGGACGGCTGCCGAAGATATCATGACACAGGACGAATGTCGGATAGGAAAAAGTTATTTTGTTGGTGACTTGCTGGGAATGGTAAACACGGACGAGTGCTTACGCCTTTAAAAATAAAAGGTATAAGGGTTTGACAGTGTGTATAGATTAAAGATGCGGATGTGCATCCTTAGGACCATAATACAGACGAGTATCAGTAGAAACAAACGCTGACACGTGTTTAAGGATGAGGATACGAACGAGTATCAATCGGTTAAGCAAGGAACACAGACGAGTGTTGAATCTGCCGAGGAGTGATATATACAAGATACAGATGAGTATCAAAGACTTCTGTATAAGTATGTACAATTATTGATCTGGTGGTGAGGTATGAGCGAGACACGGACGAGTGTCAAAAGATTGGGCAAGGGACACGGACGAATGTTTGACTTGCTGGGGAAGCATAACACAGACGAGTGTCAAAAAGAATATGCACAAGTTATGAACAAATATCTGTTTTTGAAAGTGCGGAAGGTATTCTGGCGACCTGCGGGGGATAGGATGACACAGACGAGTGTCGAAAAGAGCATGTATAAATATAAACAGGCATCTGTGTTTTGAGAGTGTAAAGGGGATGCTTTGGCTTTTATCTACATGGGATATGAGTTTTGTATATTGCCGGTGAAATATTGATGGTATTTGCAGGTGACTGGCTCGAACCTGGCTTATGATCATGCAAATGTTTGATTTTTGTCGTAATGTGTAAACACCCCAAATTTTCCCTCACCCATTCACACCATGGCTTGTGATCTCTTCATATGCATAAGTTCAATCATAGCCTCCCATATTGCATTTTTGATTCACTACATTGGTTCAAAGTCATCTGCATCTAGGGTTTGTGATCTGAGCTATCCAAGAGCTATTTGAGCCACTACAAAGGTCATCAATCACTTAAAAGGGGTCCATGTATGTTCAAGCATCATATTATATCCCCATAAAGTCAAGAAAGTCAAAGAATCACAAGAACTGAGAATGGCATGGAAGCAGAGCCAGGCTTGACTACACAAATGACCTAGAATTAGGGTTTTGGTTTCAGAGGCCATAAATCCAAAATTTTTGGTCATTCTTGTTTCTATTGGTCTCTATATGGTATAGGGGTCATGCATATCAATTTTCATGAAGAAATTCCATGGGGAAGGCATCTGATCAAGAGTTGACTTCTTGAGCAAGTCAGTGCAAAATCAGGGCATCTGAGGCCCCCAATGACCCAAACAAGGGGTGTTCTTCATCATTTTGAATGTGTTTGATCTTTATTTAATCATAGAAGATGTTGGAAGTTCACAAAATTGAAGAATTTCAAGCCATTTAGAAAATTGCCTTTTTGGGAAAATGACTTATAATGGAAACTTGCCATTTTGGGAAACTTTTTCAACCCTTACTTTTTGACTCAAAAATGCTTCAAATGGGAAAACTTTGGTCATGAAAGTTGTAGAATGGATCATTTCCTTTTCAAAAAGTACAAGAACTCATTCTAATTCATTTTGGATCAAAAGTTATGGCTTGTCAAAGTTAAGAAAAATCACATAATTTCAAGTCTTGCACCAAAGAGGCAAAGTTGCAAAACCCCTTGCCAAGGCAAATTGTGCTTTCAAATGAACTTCTAATCTTTGTACAAACATAAACCAAGGCCTAAAATTCATAATGAACCAAGAGTTTGTCCATTTTCATGACTTATGGATCAAGAAACTTCAAAAGGGCCAAAGTTGGACAAAGTTGCAAAACCTTTGAAAAACCTAATCCACTTGCTGCATTGCTTCTAATCAAATTCCATGGTTCTCCCTAAACTCAGCTGAGCCAAGCCATGCCCCTATCACAGCCTCACACTTGCCCATACCTCAAGTACACCTAACTTGGACTTTTTTGCAAAGAACCCATACCAATCAGCCTGTGCCACACCAACTTCTCTGACCTCTCTAGTTGTGATAAGTGGACCAAATGCAACATAACACACCACACACACAAGCCTGAAACACTCTCCAAGCCATAGTTCCAAGTTTATGTCCCTTATGCATTTTCATTCGAAACACATCACACAGCCTTCAAACACCAAAACAAACTCCATAGAACATCTCAGCATGTCTCACTGATCATCCCTGACCCTTCACCTTGCCCTGAAACTCCCTGAAATCAAAACACGATTTCCTCCCCTCCCTGAACAGAACTCACTCAATCTCTCAAACCAACCATTTTAAACTCCAACCAAGCTTCATAACTTCATCAAGAGGAGCATTGGGACCATTTTGAGGCAAAGAGGCAAGCAAAAAGCTCTTGGACTGAAAGCTCAATCTCAGGTAGCATGATGAACAAATTTTCTAGAACTTTGATTTCTTGTTAGAATGTTGTTCTATATGTTACCCTGATCATGGGGATCTATTTATTTTTGAAAATGAGCCAGAAACAAGCATGTTGTGATGTTCTGAAAGTTTGCCCGTGAAAATGTTTTTGTTTGATTCCTTTGATTCACGAAAAATAAATGTTGTTTGTTTTAGGGTTTATGTTTAGTGATGTTCATAGTTTGATTCTGGAGAGTTTTGTGAGGTTTTGATGCGTTTTGAGAGAGATTGAGATTTTGACTTGCCGGAGAAGATGACCGGAACACTGTTCCGGTCATCTGAAAGTAATTAGGGCTAGGATTAGGGCTTAATCATAATTAGGCCAGTTTGAATTTGGGCCGTTCATTCGCGCGCGCAGTCAATTCCCGCCTCTGTGAGTTTGAATCCTGGCCTTTGATCTGTTTGACTTTCTCATTTTTCTTTTAAATTTCATTTAAATTCATTTATTTCATATTTAATTTATACGAATTTTTAAAAATAGTTAAAATCATCTAAAAATTATGAAATTTTTTGTCAAAGGTTTCATGAATTTTCAGAACACAAAAATATTTTTATTTTTATTTTTTGCATTAAAAATTATTTTTAAATCATTTAAATGTTTATTTTTAATTAGTTAATGAAAATTAATTAATTAAAAATACATCTAGGTATTTAAAAATCACAAAAAAATTCACATAGCATTTAGAAACATTTAGAAACATTGTCCAACTCTCAAACCAAATTTCTTTTTTGATCTTGATGCCTTTTGATTATTTTCATTGGATTTAATTTCATTTCAAGGCAATATTTTGTTTCAAACTTCAAAAATTTATTTATGCCTAACCATTGAGAGTTGGATGATGATTCTTTTGGCATTGCATCTTGCATAGCATGTAGTTTAAAGGATAAAATTGGTTTGATTTGATCTTGCATTTTCAATTTGTTTTGCATTTTTCTTGACAAAGTACCTTAAAACCCTAGCAATCTTAGGAAATTCATAACTTTCAATAGGTTAGGAGTTGGATCCCCTCCTTTGGGCAGTGAGTTTGTATAGGTTTAGGGTATCTTTGATTGCATTTTCAAATTTTTATCATGTCATTTGCTTCTGGTTTTGAATTTTTGCTTTGTGTGATGCATATAACCCTAATTTGTGCCTTCCCTTGCATCCATCTCTCATTTGCTTGCATCCATTGACTTGCCATGACATTTTGTGCATTCTTTTGATTCATAATACATCTTAGGACATATTAGAACCATGTTTGATCATTGCATCTTTCATTTTCCATGTTGTATGTTCATTACATTTCATAACTTTTCATGAACTTCCATGGCTCAATGCATGCCTCATTTGCATCCATATGTTTGTTTGATCATTCCCATGCCTTGCCTCATGACTGTATCATCTCTTAGCATCATTAACATCATGTTTATGCTTCTGGTTTTGGTTCCCCTCATTGCATTCCATCTCATTTGCATTGCATTTCATTTCTTATGCTAACATTTCAGGTGGTAAGTTGTTTGAGAAGTGAATTTGCCTTCACTTCTCACATTCTCCTTTCATCTCTTTCATACTTCCTTTGCTGCATTTTTGTATGTGTATTAGAGTGAGCTTGCTCATTCATGTTCATCTCTTTCTTTCTTTCTTCAAGCAACTTGTCTTCTTAAATGAAGCAAGTTGTTTTGCTTCTCTTTGCTCTTTTCATCTGCTTCTTTCTTGGTGGTTTCTCTGAAGATCTTCTTGCAAACCTCATTAACCCTAGGATCTCCAAGCATGATAACAATTAGGTTTTGATTAGTCCCCCATTTAGTTTTACCTTTGTGTCATCTTTGAGTCTTCTCTTCTCATTTCATAATCAAGGACTAAACCCTAAAGGTTTTAAGGCTTTGTGATTAAGCTTATGCCTGCATCCTTCTATTAGGATGGAGTGTATAACTTTAATCCTAAGTGTTAAACCCTTAATGTGTTTAAATCCTTTAATTAATCCGCTTAAAAATCATCAAGACATTAAGCTTGTAACTTGGGCCTTGCATTAGGGTTCTAATTCTTCCTTAATTGGTTAAGAAGGACTAACCCTAGTGTTAATGGACAAGTCCCCCTCAAGTTGTCTTACCAATCATAAAAAATCACCTCTTAATCTTACCATTAATTAAAATCCACTTTGATAAAGGCTTTGCTTTGTCATGAGGTTAATCCTTAATCATGGATTAAGTTGAGGAGTCTTTCTTAGCTTAAATGCTCATCTATTATCCTTCTATTAGGATAGTGTAATGAGTCCATTAAATCCCTGATTATGGCTTAATCTCATTACTTAACACTAAACAAAAACAGCAAAAACATCTAAATAATAACAAGTAGGTTAATGATCTTAATCCTACATCAGGGTGATTAAGTGTGAGATGCTGACTTCACACTTAAGGTATTCTCATTACCCCTAATCAGAGGGAGGATGTGATGAGTTTACTAACCCATTGGTTTAGGCTTAAGCTCATTAACTTATGACAAATCTAAAAAAGTAATAAAAGACTGAAAACAAAAAACAAACAATAATCGTCTCCTTCGGGATTCTTTTCTCATCATCTTCACTCACAAACGAGAACTTGCTTCTTCCGTCTGATGCAAGACAGTTCGCACCTGAGCCAGACAGGTCATACACTTGAGCATTGATAAGCAAGCAGTTCATCAGGTCAATTCATTTTCAGTCTCTTTGAGTCGAACTACGGTGTTCTGACTTCCTCATTGCACGAGAGGATACGTAGGCATAACTTAACAGTTATCGAACAAAAGTATCTGTATATTCCCCCTCTTTCTAGCCCTATTCTTTAAGCCTCATAGTCATGAGCATTTCATTCTTGTTCTTACACTGACAATTCTCTTATACACTTCACATTACACTGACACTTGTATTCTTTCCAGCTTTGATACACATATAACACTGACACTACCCCTTTAAAGCACAAATCTTTTAAGCGTGGATCCCGTCGAGTACGGCGGACAATCTGGGTGCTAATACCTTCCCAGGTTGTAACCAACCCCCTTTCTCAGTCTCTCTGGTTCGCAACCGTCTTATCCATCTTTCCTCAGGTTTATGCAGCATTACCTTTCCTTCGGGATAAAAATGCCTAGCTGACGACTCTATTCATTCCCTTCCCTCTTTCGCCGACCGTTCGCGTCTGTACCCCTTCTGACCAGGTGTCATTTTGGTGGGAGCGACAGCTTGGCGACTCTGCTGGGGACCCTTATACTGTAACCAGGGCTTCTGGTTCTTTTTGTGGGTTCCTCCTAGCGCTTGTTTGATTTGTGTTTACTGGGGGTGTTATATGCTAATTGTGTCTGTATATTTGCTTTATTTACTGCTTTGTGTACAGTTTATTTATTGCTTTCTTTACAGCTTTATACATCATACTGTCATATTGTCATCTGGCTGGATCTGGTTTTTTGTCTTGGTGGATGGGGTTTTACTGAGAGTTTAAGGTCCTATACCTGGGACCTGAGTGACACCTAGGCTCGAGTGGTTCATGTTCTTTCCCATTCCATTTCGGTCTGGTGCGGGAATATGAAACACGGTTCAGATGTGGGTTTCTTCTTGAGAACTCTGTGCTACAGATTTCCTGTAGTACTAGGGCTATCTGGGAAGCCTGCTAAGTCTGGATGACCTTTTTATCATGACCTTCAGAAACTGAGGTGAATTAGAGGAGGATTTTTTATGGTTATTGTAAACACTGTACCTCCGGGTTAGAAGTGTTTACACTTCCCATAACTGATCCAAGTCTGAGGATCCTTGTTCTAGAACACCACCTGTGAGGGGGTTGGGCTGTTTACAGGTTTGCAGGTACCATTGGCCCCATCATACCCTGTTACTTATTGTGTTTAAGAATGCTTCACTTTGGACAGTTCTTGTGATTTAACCCTGGACATGTGACTCTTTATTTGAGTCCCCCACCTTGGTTACTGGACTTCTGAACCTCCATCTGGACTTCTTGGACATACATGGACTTATATCAAGACAGTAATCAGACCCAGCTTGATCATAAACCCTTGCATATCATTTGCATACATCATCATTGCATCATTTAACATTTGTTTATTTGTTTTTCAGGGTATCCATATTACATCTGGCTTGGTTTTGACCCCTTCATCTGCATAGACCCCTGTTCATCAGCTATCTGCTTCAGCTATCTTCCTCAGTTGTCTGCTTCAGTCACCTTCATCCTCATCAGCATCAGCCTATCAGTGGCTCAACTCCAGTACCAGTTTTGATCTTCATCAGCATTTGTTTTCAGCTCTTCATCAGCAGTCATGGCACCCAAGAAGAGCAACATTTCATACCATTTCTTTGAGCCTGTGCTGGCTGGCATCAGGCAGGTCCAGGCACTTATTACTCCACACCACATCCCATTATTCAGAGAGCATTATGGAGGCATTCTTGATATGGTTATGTACTTAGACCCTTCTCAGAGGAGTTTGATCCACACTTGCCTACAGTTTTATGACCCTCCTTTGAGATGCTTCACTTTCCAGAACTTTCAGTTAGGACCTCTGCTGGAGGAGTTCTCATCATTGATTGGAGTACCTGTCAGGGGTGGTGTCCCCTTCAACCCTGAGATGACTTCTCCCAGCAATGGAGAAGTGGCAAAAGCACTATACCTAGAGCCTATATTGATTGAGCAGAACATGACAACAAAGGCTGGAATCCCTGGTTTGCACTTAGACTTTCTGACTTCTCAGGCCATCCTGAAGGCCTCTTTGGGGGAATGGAAGGCAGTTTATGCATTGTTAGCCCTCAGTATATATGGGGTTATACTATTTGTAGATGAGCCCAAGTTTATCAGCAAGAATGCCATTCATCTCTTCCTTCTGAGGAACCCAGTACCCACATTGCTGGGGGATTTCTATTATTCTGTTCACCAAAGAAATGAGAAGCAGAGAGGGAAGTTGGTGAGATGCTGTGCTCCTCTATTTCACACTTGGCTGCTTAAACACTTACCCAATACTGATGCCTTCTTGAATCCTCACCAACAGAAGAATTGGGCTAAGAGACTTATTGCTTTGACTTTAGATGACATCAGGTGGTGCACCCAGAGCACCAAAGGCAGAGACATAATTACTAGCTGTGGGCGGTACCTTAATGTACCTCTAGTGGGAGTGAAGGGTTGCATCAACTACAATCCTTTGCTATTCAAGAGACAATTGGGCTATGCTTTGGTTCACCCTTCTAGAGTGCAGGACTTGGCTGAAACCCTGTATTGTGAGATAAAACCTAATCTAGTTGTTGTCAGACAAGCATCCTGGGCTTGGGACAACATCCAGACAAAGGGGATGGCCATTCTTGGGAGGTGCAATAATGTGGCTTCAGCTCAGTATTATGAATGGTCTCATGCCAGAGCTCAGATTTCTGGGATGCCTTTCACCATTGAGGATGTACCTGGACCATCCACAGTACCACCTCCAGCCACTGTCAGCCTGGAAGAATTTGAGAAGCTGAAAGAAAGGAATGAGAATCTGTCTCAAGCTCTGAAGAAGACCCTCTAGGAGAGGAGTGATGGTCGTTTAAACATTGAGAGGTTGGAGAAGCTTAAGGTGGAGCATCTGGCCAAGATTGAGAAAGCAGAGGACTACATCAAAAAAATCAAGAGTTGGAGAACAAATATTGAAGAATGCCTGTAAAGAGGCCCAGTTTCAGAAGGCTAGAACTGATCTCTATCTAGAAGAAAGTCAAGCTAGGTGGGTCAGGATCACTGAAGCTCGCACTCAAGAAGATAAGAGAACTCAAGCCAGGATTGAGCAGTTGGAGGCCATTGAGAAGAAGCAACATGAGGCTTTGTTGGCAGCCCAGAAGGAAATTTCAGAATTGAAGCTTAGGGCTGGTGTGAAGAGGTCAAAGGACCAAGACAGGCACAAGAAGCTGACCACTGCTATTGCCACCAGAAACCTTCTTATCAGAAACATTACAGAGCATCCGGCTGGTCCTGTAACTGAAGCACTTTTGAAGGAGGTTAAGGAGGATGAGTTTGGATTAGATGTTTGATTTCTTTGCTTGTTGTTATTTCCCTTTCATGTACTTTTATTTTATGTTGTATTTTGGACCCTTCAGGGGCATATGTTGTAAAAACAAACTATGTATGATCCACCATTTGTAATGTATTTGTCAGTTTGTTTCATTGAGTTTTCTTTCTCTCAAGCAACATCAAGGCATCTTCCTCAGGGTCTGGAAAGGTCAAAACCAAGAGCCAAGCAGGATACCTTGGAAAATAAATAAGCATACTGCATTGCATACTAACTTTTGTTTTGTTTTGTAGGTTTTTGTTTTGTTTGTTTCTAACTCTGTTGTGCTTCAGGAACTATTGCTCGCCGCCAGGTGTTCCCTCTCAACCGTCCGCACCGGTATCCTACCCGCAACAACCTTCCTAGTATCCAAATGGATCAAGTACAGCAAGATCTGACAGAGGTCAGAAATCATATGGCTAACGAAAGGTTGGAAATGAGAAACCAAATGACCCAATTCATGGAAGTAATGAATGGCTTGGCCCAAAGTCAAGAAAGGTTGAGGGCATTGGTAGAAAGACAAAACCCGGAAGAACCCCATCTGGGAACTGGAGGAACAAGTAACAATGAAAGGGGTCAGCCTCATGTTAATCCACCAGTATATGGGCCTCATCTACATTCGAAAGTCAACATCCCGGGTAATGTGCAAGGGAATACTACTGGAGGAAGGATCTTACAGGAAGACCCCCAAGAAGAGCAGTTTACAGTAATGGGAGCTGGGGATGAAGTTTATGATAGGAGATTTGATGAAATTGCTGAGAAGTTGAGATCTATGGAGTCTCAAAATTCCCTAGGCTTCGATGTGATGGATATGGGGTTAGTGGACGGGGTAAGAATTCCCCACAAGTTTAAACCCCCGTGCTTCGAGAAGTACAATGGAACTTCCTGTCCACGAACTCACTTGCAGTCCTTCCTGGGAAGACTTAAAGCATATACAATGGATGAGAAACTGTGGATGTTCTACTTTGAAGATAGCTTGACTGGAGCTTCAAGAGAGTGGTATTCACACTTGACCAGGGCTACAATCAGAAGCTGGAAGGACCTAGCTGAAGCCTTCATCAGGCAGTACCAATACAACCTGGACATGGCCCCTAACAGGACCCTTCTGATGGGAATGTCTCAATCCTCCAGGGAAAGCTTTAGGAAATACGCCCAAAGGTGGAGACAGCTTGCTGCTGCTGTCCAGCCACCCATGTCGGAAAGAGAGATGGCCGACATGTTCATGAATACTCTGCAAGGAACATATATTGATAGGCTAGCTGCCTTTTCTTCCACCAGCTTCGCAGACGTAGTTATAGCCGGGGAAAGAATTGAAAGCCTTCTAAAGATGGGAAAGATTTCTGATAATGGTGCAAGTTCGTCAAGTAATCCCAGGAAGCCTTTTGTGGGACCTAGAAGAACCGGTGAGACAAATGCCATTCATGCCGGCAGGGGCAGACCTCAGTATGTTCATAGATCAGTGGCAGCTGTCACTATTCCAGCTCCAATCCCTCAGCAACCAGCATATCAACCACAACAACAACCACATTATCAACAGCAAGTTCAGTATCCGCCACAAAGAATCTATAACAACAACAACAGCAATCAACAGCAAATACCCTTTCAGTAAAGACCATCACAGGCAAATAGGGTGATTGACCCAATCCCTATGCCTTATGCTGCTTTATTGCCACAACTCCTGAAGCTCAACCTGGTTGAGTTAAGGACATTGGCACCACCAGATCCCTCCAATCTTCCAAGAAATTATGATGTCAACGCCAGATGTGCTTTTCACTCCAATGCACCTGGCCACAATACTGAGAAATGCAGGGCTTTACAAATGAAGGTCCAAGATCTGGTGGATTCCAAAGCTCTCAACTTTGCACCCCCACCAAATGTCAACAAGAATCCCATGCCCAATCATGGAGGGCCAAGAATTAATGCCATTGAGGAAGACAAGCCATCTTTCTTAATCACCAGTGTTGGACAGATTCGGACACCTATAGTCGAGATTAAAGCCAGCTCCTAGAATGCCAGATGTTCCCCGGGTGTGAGCTCGGTTGTGGTTATTGTAACATTTCGGTCAACGGGTGTGATAACTTGAGAAGCGGCATAGATGGTCTTATCAAAAGTGGTATACTTCAGATCACAACAACGGCGCCTACAAATCCAGCAATCCCTTTGACAACAATTCCTGACTCTTCTACAACTGCAACAACAATCATTCCGATCAATTCATCAATATCATCAACAATGGCTCCGTCTATCACTTCAGCAAACCAGATGCCAACAACCATTTCTTCTACAACATCAGCACCCATTTATTCATCAGAATCTTCTACAACGCCAACAGAAATTGATGAAGATATCTCAGCAGTCACCATTTACTATGATCCGTCAAATGTTCCTCCAAACAACAACTTCCAACAACCAGTAGTGGCACCTCTTGCCAGATCACCAGTCACCATTTACTACGATCCGCACACCATTTCAGTACCCTCCTCTGTAGCAGTCAGTCCAGTTACCATCACGGTGCCTGGACCAGTTCCATATGAAAGCAGTAATGCCATCCCTTGGCATTATGGCTCTGACTTCTACTGCAACGGGGAGAAAATCACCTTGGACTCTTCAACTTCTTCTCCACAGATTGATAATGTTGGGGGAGGCGGAGGCTTCACCAGAAGCGGACGCCTTTTTGCCTCATAGTTGCAAAGACCTAATGCCGAAGCAGAAGCTTCTGCAAAAGCTAAAGGGAAGAGTGTGGTACCTGAAGAGCCAATTATCAGAGAAACTCAGAAAACATCTTTTGAACAGGATGTAGACGAGTTTATGAGAATCATAAAGAGAAGTGATTACAAGGTGGTGGATCAGCTTCACCAAACTCCCTCAAAGATCTCCATATTATCCCTATTGATGTGTTCTGAAGCTCACAGGAATGCATTACTGAAGGTCTTGCACGCAGCATACGTGCCAGAGGAGATCACTGTTAATCAGCTAGAAACTGTGGTGGCAAATGTCAATACCAGTCATGGACTGGGCTTTACCAATGCTGATTTAACAACTGAGGGACGTAACCACAACAAGGCTTTACACATCACTCTAGAATGTAAGGGTGCTGTTCTATCTCACGTACTGGTGGACACTGGGTCATCACTCAATGTTCTACCAAAGAAGGCCTTAGTGAAGCTGGAGTATGATGGCTTGGCATTGCGTCCGAGTAATTTGGTGGTGAAAGCTTTTGATGGCTCTAAAGATCAGTGCTTGGGGAGATTGATCTGCCTGTGATGATTGGCCCGCAGACTTTTAAGATTACCTTCTATGTGATGGACATTCAGCCGGCCTACAGCTGTTTGTTGGGTAGACCTTGGATCCATGTCGCTGGCGCTGTTACGTCTACCCTTCACCAGAAGCTGAAATTCGAGTGGGAGGGCCAGATCATCACCATCTCTGGGGAAGAGGACATCTTTGTTATCCATCTGGCTACGTACAAGTACATCGAGATGGATGGAGAAATCCATGAAACCATGAGCCAAGGGTTTGAGGCCCTGAACATTAATGAAGCGTCTGCTGTACTGGGAACCTCCATGACGTCTTATCAGCAAGCCAGGAAGGTTGTTGAAGAGGGTACTGCCCAAGGCTGGGGCAAGCTGCTGCCTGTGGAGAAGAAGGAGGACAGATTTGGGTTGGGTTACAAACCAACTCAACAAGATCAATCAGAGGCTGCTAAGAAGCCCAATTTTGTCAGCGGGGGAATGCTCACCTCAGATGCAGTGAACAACTTGGAAGATGAGTCGGAAGATGAACGCAACCTGGAGAGCTGGATACGTCCAAGGACCCCGGGGAGCCATATCTCAAACTGGTCTTCCCAGGAAATTATAAGGGTTACTCCTGCAGAGTAATTATTATTTCCTGTATATTTTAAGCATGCATCAAGTCTTACATCTTGCCCAAGATGTCAAGACTCATTTTGTAATCGGGCCA
This sequence comes from Lathyrus aphaca, assembly GCA_963966055.1. Taxonomy (NCBI): domain Eukaryota; kingdom Viridiplantae; phylum Streptophyta; class Magnoliopsida; order Fabales; family Fabaceae; genus Lathyrus; species Lathyrus aphaca. The sequence goes on along the minus strand of OZ014521.1, from coordinate 118,402,606 downwards.
TCTTGTAATTTTGTGCAAACAGATCAATCAATGAATATCGGACATCTTTTGTAAATGAGTCTTTTTCTTTTCCGCTCACTGTTTTTCATTTTTTCTTTTTGTACAAAATAAAATGGCAATGTTTTCCAAAATGATAACCTCATTTCACTTTTTCTAAACAAAGATTAAAATCGATCACTAAAATGAACAATCTAAACCCTTGCAGAGAGTGCCTTTCAGACTGCACCGACAACAACACAACTATGACTCTGTATGACTTTGACAATCCAATCAATCAAGCTGATGAAGGGGTTGAAGAAGATTATGAGCTTCCTGAAGAGCTGGCCAGGTTGTTAAGGCAAGAGGAGAAGGTTATTACTCCTCATCAGGAGGAGATTGAAACGATTAATCTTGGTACGGAAGAAGACGTGAAAGAAGTTAAGATCGGGGCCTGCCTACAAGACTCAGTGAAGGAACAACTGATTGACATGATTCGTGAATATGTGGATGTGTTTGCTTGGTCTTATCAGGATATGCCAGGGTTGGACACCGATATTGTCATGCACAAGCTGCCTTTAAAGGAAGATTGCCCACCGGTAAAACAGAAATTGCGCCGTACTCGCCCAGATATGGCAATGAAGATTAAAGAAGAGGTACAAAAGCAGTGGGACGCCGGGTTCCTTGCTGTAACTAGCTATCCGCCGTGGGTAGCTAACATTATACCAGTACCTAAGAAAGACGGCAAGGTGAGGATGTGTGTGGATTACCGGGACCTGAACAGAGCTAGCCCGAAGGATGACTTCCCTTTACCTCACATTGATGTATTGGTTGATAATACGGCTCAGTTCTCGGTATTCTCCTTCATGGACGGATTTTCAGGATACAATCAGATTAAAATGTCACCTGAAGACATGGAGAAGACAACTTTCATCACACCCTGGGGCACATTTTGTTACAAAGTGATGCCATTCAGACTGAAGAATGCTGGTGCAACTTATCAGCGGGCTATGGTAACATTATTCCATGACATGATCCATAAAGAAATTGAGTGTTATGTGGATGACATGATTGCCAAGTCCCTCACAGAAGAAGACCACTTGGTAAATTTGTTGAAGCTATTCAAGCGTCTGAGGAAGTACCAACTGAAGTTAAACCCCAACAAGTGCACATTCGGGGTGCGATCTGGTAAGCTGCTGGGATTTATTGTAAGTGAGAAAGGGATTGAGGTGGACCCCGATAAAGTCAAAGCCATTCAAGAAATGCCTGCACCAAAATCAGAAAAATAAGTTCGGGGGTTTCTAGGTAGATTGAACTACATTTCACGGTTCATATCTCACCTTACGGCAACCTGTGAACCCTTGTTCAAGCTGTTAAGAAAAGAACAAACGGTCAGGTGGAACGAGGACTGCCAGAGGGCTTTTGACAAAATCAAGGAGTACTTGCAAGAACCTCCAATCCTCATGCATCCAGTTGAAGGAAGACCTCTAATCATGTACTTGACAGTATTAGAAGAGTCAATGGGGTGTGTGTTGGGCCAGCATGACGAGTCTGGTCGAAAAGAGTATGCAATATACTACCTAAGCAAAAAGTTTACCGACTGTGAACAACGTTATTCACTGCTCGAGAAAACCTGCTGTGCTTTAGCGTGGGCTGCTCGCCGACTGAGACAGTATATGTTGACCCACACTACCTTGTTGATCTCAAAGATGGACCCAGTCAAGTACATATTTGAGAAGCCAGCACTTACCGGACGGGTTGCAAGATGGCAAATGATCCTAACATAATATGACATTCAGTACACATCTCAAAAAGCCATCAAGGGCAGTGTATTGTCTGATTATCTTGCTGAGCAACCCATTGATGATTACCAGCCTATGAGATTTGACTTCCCTGATGAAGACATCATGTTCATTAAAGCAAAATATCATGAAGAGCCTGTTCACACTGAAGGGCCTGACCCAGAAGAAGAATGGACTATGATGTTTGATGGGGCTGTTAATATGAATGGTCGTGGTGTTGGTGCAGTACTCATTACACCTAAAGGAGTTCACATGCCTTTCTCGGCGAAACTCACCTTTAACTGCACTAACAACGAAGCTGAATATGAAGCTTGCATTATGGGTCTTGAGGAAGCCATTGACCTCAGGATCAAGACTTTGACTGTGTTCGGAGATTCAGCTTTGGTAATTAATCAAACCAATGGCAAATGGTACATGCACCAGGATCATCTGATACCTTATCGGGACTATACAAGAAGGTTGCTGACTTTCTTCACAACGGTCAAGCTTGAGTATATCCCTCGAGATGAAAATCAGTTTGCAGATGCTCTAGCTACCATTTCATCCATGATCAAGGTTCAAGCTGCCAACTTTGTACCTCGGATTTCAGTATCCAGACTTGACAGACCAGCATACATGTTCTCAGCAGAAGTTGTTAAAGATGATAAGCCTTGGTTCCATGACATTAAGTGTTTCTTGGAGGATCAGACATACCCACCTGGGGCATCTTCCAATGATAAGAAGACATTAAGAAGGCTAGCTGGTAGTTTCTTCTTGAATACTGATGGTTCCTTGTACAAGAGAAACTTTGATATGGTACTCCTCAGATGCGTTGATAGGACAGAGGCAGACTTGTTGATGCACGAGGTGCACGAAGGATCCTTTGGTACCCATGAAGGAGGGCATGCCATGGCTAAAATGTTGCTAAGATCAGGTTATTACTGGATCACAATGGATGCCGACTGTTGTGCTTATGCCAGGAAGTGCCATAAATGCCAGATTTATGCGGATAAGGTGCATGTACCTCCCAATCCTCTGAATGTGATGCCTTCACCCTGGCCCTTTGCCATGTGGGGCATTGATATGATTGGCAAGATTGAACCGACTGCTTCAAACGGCCACAGATTCATCCTGGTTGCCATTGACTATTTCACCAAGTGGGTCGAAGCATCTTCCTATGAGAATGTTACGAGGCAAGTGGTAGCCCGATTTCTGAAGAAAGACATCATCTGTCGGTATGGAGTGCCCGAGCGAATCATTACTGATAATGGTTCCAAATTGAATAACAAAATGATGGCAGAACTGTGCCGGGACTTCAAGATCCAACATCACAATTCTTCTCCTTACAGGCCAAAAATGAATGGCGCTGTAGAGGCGGCTAATAAAAATATCAAGAAGATTGTGCAGAAGATGGTAGTCACTTATAGGGACTGTCATGAAATGCTACCATTTGCCTTGCATGGATACCGTACGTCAATCAGAACATCCACTGGGGCAACACCGTATCAACTTGTGTATGGTATGGAAGCATTCCTACCTGTTGAAGTTGAATTACCCTCCTTGCGGGTACTAATGGATGTTAAACTGAATGAAGCAGAATGGGTCCGATCCCGATACGAACAACTGAGTCTGATTGAAGAAAAGAGGTTGGCTGCAATTTGTCATGGGCAGCTATATCAGAAAACAATGAAGAAAGCCTTCGATCAGAAAGTCAGGCTCCGAGAATACCAAGTAGGAGATCTTGTGCTGAAAAGACTCCTCCCTCCTCATACAGACCATAGGGGCAAATGGACTCCAAACTATGAAGGGCCATTCGTAGTAAAGAAAGTTTTCTCTAGTGGAGCACTCATGCTCAGTACTATGGATGGTGAAGACTTCCCGTCCCCTGTGAATTCAGATGCAGTTAAAAAATACTTCGCATAAAAATGACCCGCTGGACATAAAAACAGAATGTAAGTCCAGGCAAAAATAGGGCATCCCGGCGAGTCAAAAACAGAATAAGAGACTCGGGCAAAAATAAGGGAAAATAAACAAAAAATGTACACCCTCTGAGTTGAAAAGCTGCATTGGACAACTCAGGCAAAAAAGGGTATCCCGTTGGATTGAAAACCCGAAAAGGCGATCTATGCAAAATAAGGGAATAAGCGAACAACTGTATTCTGAATTCATCTGTATCACTTACAGATTGGTAAGCTTCAAAAGGATCAAGCTCCTTTCAGAATCAGCCTTCTTCAGAAAGCAATACGAGAAGAATGTCAAATGTCATACAAGTCATAGCAAGAGGGAAGCTCCCGTAAGCGTCATCAACATTGCCAATACCTTTTATTTCTCAATTTCTAACAATCTCCGCATTTTAGGGGATTTGTTTCTTTGGCTGTACTTCGCCGATTCAGGGCACATGAATTAATAAAATCAGATTTTCAGTCATGTTTCGTTTCGTACATTTTATTTTCATTTGCAAGAATGTCTGATGTCTTTAAGATACTGATTGCATAAATACAGAGGTTTCTCTTCTAAAAATACGTGCTTGCGGGAAATATACTTACTCCCAGGGGTGTCTAGACTCCTATGATGGAATCAGGTAAGGGATACCTCGGGATTACTTGTGCGTTTCTCTGTCTTTTCAGGATTGCAGGTATTCAAAGCACAACATGGGGCATGAAAACTTCATCCCAGCAAGCTGGCAAATCATTATCTACTCAGTCTTAGCACCGGAGGTGCTTTCTCCCCAGCTGAGTTGCCATTTGTTATTTCCTCCTCAGCCAAGTACAAAGGCCAGGGAACCATCTCCCCACAGAGTTTCAGCCTCTATCCAGAAGGGCAATGCCTGAAGATCTCACAACAGAGTGACGAAAGCTTCTACAAACCCCAGCTGGGTCCCTCATTACCAAAATAGGTCTATCAGTGACCTATATCCCCAAGCAGAGTCCCATATATCAGATCTACCAATGATCTCATCCCCAGCTGGGATGTCCACTTCAAGCAGATCAACCAGAGATCTTCGCAGCATCGGGATCCGAACCCTGGATCGGTATCACTGCATAATCATTAGCATTCGCATCATATTCTCCCCGCAGAGCGTAGCATTCCGTCTAATACGGAGCATTACGGCAAAAATCAAACATATTGCATAATCATAAGCCATGTTCTGAATCAAACACTTATAAATACTGACAATCCAGTAAACGATATACAGAAAACTCTCCAAATTCCCCACCAGAGAGTAAAAGCATTTCCCTCACAAAAGCCGATACACACTCTTTTTGGCACCCGTCCGTGTCATGATTCCCCAGTAAAGTGCCCGAGCATTCTTTACAAACAGATACTTATATATTACAGATACTTCTGGACACCCGTCCGTGTCATATCCCCAGTAGAAAGCCAAAACGTCCCCTTTGCACTCACAGATACTTATACCAATCCCTGACACCCGTCCGTATCACCTTCCCCAGCACAGTTACCTAAACACTTTGTGGACCATATACTTGTTTATATTACACTTTTCTCTTTTGACACTCGTCCGTGTCACCCTCTTCAGCAAGTTAAACACTCGCCGATACACCACTCATATTTATTACTCCTGTTTCATTCATACAGATACTCGTCCGTATCTTGTATATATCACTCAAATCCCCTCAGATTCGACACTCGTCTGTGTTCTTTGTTAACCAGTTGATACTTGTCCGTATCATCATCTCAGAACATGCGTCCAGCGTTTGTTTCTATCTGATACTCGTCCGTACCATAGTCTTAAGGATGCTCGTCCGCATATTTAATCTACACACCGTGTCAAACACTTATGTCTTCTTGAATTTAGGCACTCGTCTATGTCTGCTATCCCCCAGAAGAGTCCCCACAAAATCAATACTCGCCCGTGTTCTTTGTTAACCAGTTGGTACTTGTCCGTATCATCATCTCTGAACATGTGTCAGCAATTGTTTCTACCTGATACCCGTCCGTATCATAGTCCTAAGGATGCTCGTCCGCATCTTTAGTCTATACACAGTACCCGAACACTTATACCTCTCATTCCTTGGATATAAACACTCGTCCGTGTTTACTTATCCCAGCAAATCCCAGCGAACTATTTCCTTTCTATCTGACGTTCGTCCTATGTCATGATACCCGTTTGGCAGCCGTACCCTGCCAGGTGATCGTCCTTCACCTTTTGATGACCGTCCCTCATCCTTTCCCCAGCGGAGTCTCCTTTATTGGAACCCTTTTCTATCCGACATTCGTCCTATGTCGTAATATTTAGCAGCCGTCCCCTTCTAGGTGATCGTCCTTCACCCTTTTTGATGATCGTCCCTCATCATTTTTTATCCGATGGTCGTCCCCATCGTTGGTCTTGTTATCTGACATTCGTCCTATGACATGATAAATCCTGAGAGCAGTCGTACCCTACTAGGTGATCGTCCTTCACCTCTTGATGTTCGTCCTATGTCGTGGTACATTCGGCAGCCGTACCCTGCCCGGTGATCGTCCTTCACCTTAGATGACCGTCCCTCATCTTACCCCCAACAGAGCAGCCGTCCCCTGCTACGTGATCGTCCTTCACCTTTGATGACCGTACCTCATCGTTTATTTCATTTACCTATAATCCCCAGAGAGTCTTATAGCTTTACCTGATGGCCGTCCCCATCACAACCTCTCATATCCCCAGCTTGTCGGTCGTCCCCGTCTTTGCTTTATTTCCTGCATCTTCCCCAGCACGTCGGTCGCCCCCGTCATCGATTCATTCCCCAATAGTCGCCCTCTGCTCGACGGTTGTTCTTCGTCGCCCGCACTTTATAATTATACTTTATTTTCTCTTACAATCTATATCCCTTTTCTTCTTCATTCTGTGAGTGCAAATTTTGGACTGTCTTTGGTATTCAACCACAAGTTATCTTGTTTGCCTGTTAAGCCGTCGCTTACATCCTGCACAGCTAACTCATGTTTGAATAGGGGCAGCTGTAAACACCCCAAATTTTCCCTCACCCATTCACACCATGGCTTGTGATCTCTTCATATGCATAAGTTCAATCATAGCCTCCCATATTGCATATTTGATTCACTACATTGGTTCAAAGTCATCTGCATCCAGGGTTTGTGATCTGAGCTATCCAAGAGCTATTTGAGCCACTACAAAGGTCATCAATCACTTAAAAGGGGTCCATGTATGTTCAAGCATCATATTATATCCCCATAAAGTCAAGAAATTCAAAGAATCACAAGAACTGAGAATGGCATGGAAGCAGAGCCAGGCTTGACTGCACAGATGACCTAGAATTAGGGTTTTGGTTTCAGAGGCCATAACTCCAAAATTTTTGGTCATTCTTGTTTCTATTGGTCTCTATATGGTATAGGGGTCATGCATATCAATTTTCATGAAGAAATTCCATGGGGAAGGCATCTGATCAAGAGTTGACTTCTTGAGCAAGTCAATGCAAAATCAGGGCATCTGAGGCCCCCAATGACCCAACCAAGGGGTGTTCTTCATCATTTTGAATGTGTTTGATCTTTATTTGATCATAGAAGATGTTGGAAGTTCACAAAATTGAAGAATTTCAAGCCATTTGCAAAATTGCCTTTTTGGGAAAATGACTTATAATGGAAACTTGCCATTTTGGGAAACTTTTTCAACCCTTACTTTTTGATTCAAAAATGCTTCAAATGGGAAAACTTTGGTCATGAAAGTTGTATAATGGATCATTCCCTTTTCAAAAAGTACAAGAACTCATTCTAATTCATTTTGGATCAAAAGTTATGGCTTGTCAAAGTTAAGAAAAATCACATAATTTCAAGTCTTGCACCAAAGAGGCAAAGTTGCAAAACCCCTTGCCAAGGCAAATTGTGCTTTCAAATGAACTTCTAATCTTTGTACAAACATAAACCAAGGCCTAAAATTCAGAATGCACCAAGAGTTTGTCCATTTTCATGACTTATGGATCAAGAAACTTCAAAAGGGCCAAAGTTGGACAAAGTTGCAAAACCTTTGAAAAACCCTAATCCACTTGCTGCATTGCTTCTAATCAAATTCCATGGTTCTCCCTAAACTCAGCTGAGCCAAGCCATGCCCCTATCACAGCCTCACACTTGCCCATACCTCAAGTACACCTAACTTGGACTTTTTTGCAAAGAACCCATACCAATCAGCCTGTGCCACACCAACTTCTCTGACCTCTCTAGTTGTGATAAGTGGACCAAATGCAACATAACACACCACACACACAAGCCTGAAACACTCTCCAAGCCATAGTTCCAAGTTTATTTCCCTTATGCATTTTCATTCGAAACACATCACACAGCCTTCAAACACCAAAACAAACTCCATAGAACATCTCAGCATGTCTCACTGATCATCCCTGACCCTTCACCTTGCCCTGAAACTCCCTGAAATCAAAACACGATTTCCTCCCCTCCCTGAACAGAACTCACTCAATCTCTCAAACCAACCATTTTAAACTCCAACCAAGCTTCATAACTTCATCAAGAGGAGCATTGGGACCATTTTGAGGCAAAGAGGCAAGCAGAAAGCTCCTGGACTGAAAGCTCAATCTCTGGTAGCATGATGAACAAATTTTCCAGAACTTTGATTTCTTGTTAGAATGTTGTTCTATATGTTACCCTGATCATGGGGATCTATTTATTTTTGAAAATGAGCCAGAAACAAGCATGTTGTGATGTTCTGAAAGTTTGCCCGTGAAAATGTTTTTGTTTGATTCCTTTGATTCAGGAAAAATAAATGTTGTTTGTTTTAGGGTTTATGTTTAGTGATGTTCATAGTTTGATTCTGGAGAGTTTTGTGAGGTTTTGATGCGTTTTGAGAGAGATTGAGATTTTGACTTGCCGGAGAAGATGACCGGAACACTGTTCCGGTCATCTGAAAGTAATTAGGGCTAGGATTAGGGCTTAATCATAATTAGGCCAGTTTGAATTTGGGCCGTTCATTCGCGCGCGCAGTCAATTTCCGCCTCTGTGAGTTTGAATCCTGGCCTTTGATTTGTTTGACTTTCTCATTTTTCTTTTAAATTTCATTTAAATTCATTTATTTCATATTTAATTTATACGAATTTTTAAAAATAGTTAAAATCATCTAAAAATTATGAAAATTTTTGTCAAAGGTTTCATGAATTTTCAAAACACAAAAATATTTTTATTTTTATTTTTGGCATTAAAAATTATTTTTAAATCATTTAAATGTTTATTTTTAATTAGTTAATGAAAATTAATTAATTAAAAATACATTTAGGTATTTAAAAATCACAAAAAAATTCACATAGCATTTAGAAACATTTAGAAACATTGTCCAACTCTCAAACCAAATTTCTTTTTTGATCTTGATGCCTTTTGATTATTTTCATTGGATTTAATTTCATTTCAAGGCAATATTTTGTTTCAAACTTCAAAAATTTATTTATGCCTAACCATTGAGAGTTGGATGATGATTCTTTTGGCATTGCATCCTGCATAGCATGTAGTTTAAAGGATAAAATTGGTTTGATTTGATCTTGCATTTTCAAGTTGTTTTGCATTTTTCTTGACAAAGTACCTTAAAACCCTAGCAATCTTAGGAAATTCATAACTTTCAATAGGTTAGAAGTTGGATCCCCTCCTTTGGGCAGTGAGTTTGTATAGGTTTAGGGTATCTTTGATTGCATTTTCAAATTTTTATCATGTCATTTGCTTCTGGTTTTGAATTTTTGCTTTGTGTGATGCATAGAACCATGTTTGATCATTGCATCTTTCATTTGCCATGTTGTATGTTCATTACATTTCATAACTTTTCATGAACTTCCATGGCTCAATGCATGCCTCATTTGCATCCATATGTTTGTTTGATCATTCCCATGCCTTGCCTCATGACTGTATCATCTCTTAGCATCATTAACATCATGTTTATGCTTCTGGTTTTGGTTCCCCTCATTGCATTCCATCTCATTTGCATTGCATTTCATTTCTTATGCTAACATTTCAGGTGGTAAGTTGTTTGAGAAGTGAATTTGCCTTCACTTCTCACATTCTCCTTTCATCTCTTTCATACTTCCTTTGCTGCATTTTTGTATGTGTATTAGAGTGAGCTTGCTCATTCATGTTCATCTCTTTCTTTCTTTCTTCAAGCAACTTGTCTTCTTAAATGAAGCAAGTTGTTTTGCTTCTCTTTGCTCTTTTCATATGCTTCTTTCTTGGTGGTTTCTTTGAAGATCTTCTTGCAAACCTCATTAACCCTAGGATCTCCAAGCATAATAATAATTAGGTTTTGACTAGTCCCCCATTTAGTTTTACCTTTGTGTCATCTTTGAGTCTTCTCTTCTCATTTCATAATCAAGGACTAAACCCTAAAGGTTTTAAGGCTTTGTGATTAAGCTTATGCCTGCATCCTTCTATTAGGATGGAGTGTATAACTTTAATCCTAAGTGTTAAACCCTTAATTTTTTTAAATCCTTTAATTAATCCGCTTAAAAATCATCAAGACATTAAGCTTGTAACTTGGGCCTTGCATTAGGGTTCTAATTCTTCCTTAATTGGTTAAGAAGGACTAACCCTAGTGTTAATGGACAAGTCCCCCTCAAGTTGTCTTACAAATCATAAAAAATCACCTCTTAATCTTACCATTAATTAAAATCCACTTTGATAAAGGCTTTGCTTTGTCATGAGGTTAATCCTTAATCATGGATTAAGTTGAGGAGTCTTTCTTAGCTTAAATGCTCATCTATTATCCTTCTATTAGGATAGTGTAATGAGTCCATTAAATCCCTGATTATGGCTTAATCTCATTACTTAACACTAAACAAAAACAGCAAAAACATCTAAATAATAACAAGTAGGTTAATGATCTTAATCCTACATCAGGGTGATTAAGTGTGAGATGCTGACTTCACACTTAAGGTATTCTCATTACCCCTAATCAGAGGGAGGATGTGATGAGTTTACTAACCCATTGGTTTAGGCTTAAGCTCATTAACTTATGACAAATCTAAAAAAGTAATAAAAGACTGAAAACAAAAAACAAACAATAATCGTCTCCTTCGGGATTCTTTTCTCATCATCTTCACTCACAAACGAGAACTTGCTTCTTCCGTCTGATGCAAGACAGTTCGCACCTGAGCCAGACAGGTCATACACTTGAGCATTGATAAGCAAGCAGTTCATCAGGTCAATTCATTTTCAGTCTCTTTGAGTCGAACTACGGTGTTCTGACTTCCTCATTGCACGAGAGGATACGTAGGCATAACTTAACAGTTATCGAACAAAAGTATCTGTATATTCCCCCTCTTTCTAGCCCTATTCTTTAAGCCTCATAGTCATGAGCATTTCATTCTTGTTCTTACACTGACAATTCTCTTATACACTTCACATTACACTGACACTTGTATTCTTTCCAGCTTTGATACACATATAACACTGACACTACCCCTTTAAAGCACAAATCTTTTAAGCGTGGATCCCGTCGAGTACGGCGGACAATCTGGGTGCTAATACCTTCCCAGGTTGTAACCAACCCCCTTTCTCAGTCTCTCTGGTTCGCAACCGTCTTATCCATCTTTCCTCAGGTTTATGCAGCATTACCTTTCCTTCGGGATAAAAAATGCCTAGCTGGCGACTCTATTCATTCCCTTCCCTCTTTCGCCGACCGTTCGCGTCTGTACCCCTTCTGACCAGGTGTCATTTTGGTGGGAGCGACAGCTTGGCGACTCTGCTGGGGACCCTTATACTGTAACCAGGGCTTCTGGTTCTTTTTGTGGGTTCCTCCTAGCGCTTGTTTGATTTGTGTTTACTGGGGGTGTTATATGCTAATTGTGTCTGTATATTTGCTTTATTTACTGCTTTGTGTACAGTTTATTTATTGCTTTCTTTACAGCTTTATACATCATACTGTCATATTGTCATCTGGATGGATCTGGTTTTTTGTCTTGGTGGATGGGGTTTTACTGAGAGTTTAAGGTCCTATACCTGGGACCTGAGTGACACCTAGGCTCGAGTGGTTCATGTTCTTTCCCATTCCATTTCGGTCTGGTGCGGGAATATGAAACACGGTTCAGATGTGGGTTTCTTCTTGAGAACTCTGTGCTACAGATTTCCTGTAGTACTAGGGCTATCTGGGAAGCCTGCTAAGTCTGGATGACCTTTTTATCATGACCTTCAGAAACTGAGGTGAATTAGAGGAGGATTTTTTATGGTTATTGTAAACACTGTACCTCCGGGTTAGAAGTGTTTACACTTCCCATAACTGATCCAAGTCTGAGGATCCTTGTTCTAGAACACCACCTGTGAGGGGGTTGGGCTGTTTACAGGTTTGCAGGTACCATTGGCCCCATCATACCCTGTTACTTATTGTGTTTAAGAATGCTTCACTTTGGACAGTTCTTGTGATTTAACCCTGGACATGTGACTCTTTATTTGAGTCCCCCACCTTGGTTACTGGACTTCTGAACCTCCATCTGGACTTCTTGGACATACATGGACTTATATCAAGACAGTAATCAGACCCAGCTTGATCATAAACCCTTGCATATCATTTGCATACATCATCATTGCATCATTTAACATTTGTTTATTTGTTTTTCAGGGTATCTATATTACATCTGGCTTGGTTTTGACCCCTTCATCTGCATAGACCCCTGTTCATCAGCTATCTGCTTTAGCTATCTTCCTCAGTTGTCTGCTTCAGTCACCTTCATCATCATCAGCATCAGCCTATCAGTGGCTCAACTCCAGTACCAGTTTTGATCTTCATCAGCATTTGTTTTCAGCTCTTCATCAGCAGTCATGGCACCCAAGAAGAGCAACATTTCATACCATTTCTTTGAGCCTGTGCTGGCTGGCATCAGGCAGGTCCAGGCACTTATTACTCCAGACCACATCCCATTATTCAGAGAGCATTATGGAGGCATTCTTGATATGGTTATGTACTTAGACCCTTCTCAGAGGAGTTTGATCCACACTTGCCTACAGTTTTATGACCCTCCTTTGAGATGCTTCACTTTCCAGAACTTTCAGTTAGGACCTCTGCTGGAGGAGTTCTCATCATTGATTGGAGTACCTGTCAGGGGTGGTGTCCCCTTCAACCCTGAGATGACTTCTCCCAGCAATGGAGAAGTTGCAAAAGCACTATACCTAGAGCCTATATTGATTGAGCAGAACAT